>OY757944.1:48320989-48443489 GCA_963585895.1 Sepioteuthis lessoniana | reverse complement strand
GAATGGCAAGTTTGGCCGGGTTGAAGGTCAAAATACAACAGTACACCTTTATTGCAATTGCTACCGGGTCAACTCTGACCCGCCATGGCAGCACGTTATTGGGTTCTATCTATGGGTAAAAAAGAACTGTTAGACATTTAAACTGTGTGGTAAATTTAATTGTTAGAAATAGAACTGTTTGACCCTCTCTACTGTGAGTAAACAAATGACTGTTTAAATGAAGTGTTAGTGACACATAGCTAATCTTGGAACCATTTAACTGTGCGTAAACCTTTGAGTTATGTTGAATAGAATTATTAGTGTTAAATTGCAATAGTTGAGACTCTGTGAACCGAAATTGAAATATTGGTATAACATAGCAATACTTGGAACAATTTAAGTAAAAGTAAGTAATGTAAGCGACCCTAGTCGAGGGTTATTCGAAGGCTCCTTTTCAATAGCAACTACACCGAGGTATAGGGGAGGGTGAAACTCCATTCCCAGGATTGCTCCACTTTACCCTTGATCCTTACTTTATAGTGCTGAGTGCTAAGCAAGCCGACATCGAGTGCCATTTTTTTAAGTCTTTGGTATGACTTTACCTGTGATTGAACCCCGGTCTCCCGGACCATCGGCGCATACTTTACTCATTAGGCCGAGTGGGTGCAAATGAATAGTGTTGAAGAGAATAATTATTGTTGAAATACATGTAACTACTTCACTGTCTGCAAATAAATGATTACAATTGAATTATTAGTGTTAGATATCTGTAATTGAAACCAATTAACTGTGTAGAAGCAATAACAATACTAGTGAGCAAACAAATTAGTTCCAACTTATTTAGAAATGAAATTACCAATAAAACCAATCAGTAACAAATACTATATGCATATCCACTTAAGTTTGTGCAAACAAATGAATGATGTTGACTTTTCACTGTTATATAGAAATGTTTGACGATATTTAACTTTGTGCAAGCAAAGGATTAAAAGTTGATAGAATTATTCGTATAAGACAGAAATACGAGACAGCATTTAACTGTGTGCAAAAAAAAAAAAAAGACCTCAGGCTCATTTAAAAATGTTATCAAGAAAATGAGCTTGAAAATAATATATATTCAATACACATATATGTTGAGGATTTGGCATTATATGACCAACAATAGTTGATCTATAATAAAACCAAACCAGTTGAAGCTATAATAAATTTTTAAGGCTTATTATTATAGTTACTCCTTGAGAGTTTTTCACATCAGCGTTAGCTGATCATTTTCACTAGAGTTTAAGTGAGTGCAAATTTCCTCAAGTCTCCATGACTCCTCTCAGCCGATCTCAGCAATGCAGTAGTTTAGATGGTCTCTACTCGTCTTCTTATTTCCAACTCCTCCAGTCTTCGTAACAATCCTTTGATGATTGTTCGTCACTTTTATGTACCACAGTTTTTTTCAATCCCATAGCAAGGTCAAGATACTTGTCCTTCTTTTCACGTTCTTTCAATTTTATTATGATAATTATTTACTCCTTGATAGTTTTTCGCATCAGCGTTAACAGATGGTCTTTCACTTGAGTTTGAATGACAGCAAGTCTCCTCAAGTCTTCAGGACACTTCTCAGTATTCTGGCTGTTCTCAGTAATGCTGTAGTTTGGATGGTCCCCACTCGTCCACCAACCTCCAAGTACTCCAGTCCCATTAATAATATTTAGTGACTGTACCAAAAACACCATTCTCGATTGGTATAATTGTCACCTTCATGTTCCATAGTTTTTTTCAATTCTCTAGCAAGATTGAGGTACTTATCCTTCTTTTCACATTCTTTCAGTTATATTCTGTGGTCAGCCGGGACTACAAAGTCCACAATTTTGCGAATTCTCTCTTTTTTTTTTTTTTGATTATTATGAGGTCTGGTCTTCTGGCCGAGATTAGGTGATCCGTTTGTTAGTCAAAGTCCCATAGGAGTTAATGTGAGTTATTTTCTAGGACAGATTCTGGGTTGTGCATATACCATTTGTCCGTATTGTCAAATTCAAATTTTTTGCACATCTCCCAGTGGATCACCTTTCCTACCCGGTCGTGTCTCGTCTTATACACGTTCTGTGCTAATTTGCTGCATTTGCTTATTATTATGTGATTGATGGTTTCGTCTCTATCACCACCACATAACCTGCATTTGCTATTTTGTTGCGTCTTATGTATTCATGCTTTGATTTGATTGGTTCTTTTGGCATTGTTTTCTGTTGCTATTAGGAGAGATTCTGTTTCTCTTTTAAAGTTTCCTTTTCTTTGCCACGTACAGGTTTTCTCGTGTGAAATGTTTATTAGTCGTTTAAAGCGCCCATAGATTTATTTTCCTCCCCACTTTTGTTTCCTAGTTATTGTCATTCTGTTGGACATCGTGTTGTCAGTAAGGTTTCTGATGGCTGTAATTAGTCCCTATTCATGCTTTTCTATGTAGTGTCCGAGTCGTTGTATCATTGCGTCACCGCTGTCTTTAATGCTGGCAGGTTCCCTTCCTCCCTCCTTTCTTGATACTTATAGTCTGTCAACGTCGTCTCTGGGGTGTAATGCCTTATGCATGGTCATTAGTTTCCTTTTTCTTTGATCCATTTGCTTTAATTCTTCTCTAGTCCACTTTAAATATCTAACGAGGGCTACAGGTATTTATTCCTTTGATAAAGTGTCTGCTGGAGAGTTTTGTCTCTAGTTGCTTTCTAGTTTCCCAGCGTTATTCTTAATTTTTTCTTTCATCTCCACTTGTTTGATGGTGTAGACTCTAAGTATTTGTAGGTTTCCTTTCCTCTGAGCGTTCTAATCTTCTCTTGATTTGGTAGTTCCATTCCGTCTATCAGATGTCGTTTGCCACTTTTCATTACTAGCATGGCGCATTTTTCTATGCCAAATTCCATTCCTATGTACTGACTGTATATTGTACTGCTTGTTTTAGAGTTTCCTGTTATTTTTCATTTTGATTGATCTTTTTTTGTGATCTTCTAAGTTTGTACCGGCAATGCATTTTCTGGGTATGTGTTTAAGTGGCATCATGGCAATTACGAAGAGTAAGGGTGATAGTGCATCTCCTTGAAATATACCTCTTTGGATCTTTGTTTCAGCTAAGCTTCTTCCCCTTGCTGTCAGCTCCACTCTCCAGGTTTTCATGGTTTTGTCGATAAAGTTTATGACTTCATGTGATATTTTGTATATTTTGCGACAGTGTAATATCCAGCTTTGCGGAACCATTTCATATGCATTTTGTTAATTATTGATGTGTCTTGTACAGTATTACTATCTTGCTCATTATTTATTTTCTGATATATTTCAAGTAATTCAAGGTTAGAAAACTGGCCTTTCTTTATAATTGTCGGCAAGTCTTTGGCTTGTTGTCTGAAAACTAGCACATTCTTTCCATATCTCTATCATTCTTTTCTTATTTCTTCTTTGCGTAGGGTTGCTCCTAAAATAGAAGTGTTGTGCAATTCGGTTGTCTTTCGTAGTCCATGTTTTGTGTTTACGTCTCTGGTTGGTGTGTCATTCCTGTACCAGAAAAAAGAACAGCCAACATTCGCAGGATGACAAACAGATCTCCCTATTATCATAATTATTTATTTTAAGCCATATAATTGCTTGCTAGTCATCTATGAAAATTATCATCAAGTAGGAAAAATTACGTCAATCGATATAGTTTTTTAAAAATTATTAGAATTGATACTATATATGTTTGGATTTAAATCATTAGTATTAAATAGGAATAACTTAGACCATACTGCTATGCATATTCTTAATAATATATAACAATGCTTGATTTATATATATATATATATATATATATATATATATATATATATATATATATATGTGTGTTTGTGTGTGTGTGTGTGTGTGTGTGTGTGTGTGTGTGTGTGTGTGTGTGTGTGTGTGTGTGTGTGTGTGTGTGTATAACTGTGTGCAAAGAAATGATTATGGACAATTTTTTAAATGACAATTAAAAAACCGCAATAAGACATTGAAAAACAATTATGATTAAAATCAAGCATTTACAAATGACTCAAATTCCAGCACTGAATAACCCATACGTAGTTGATATACCATTAAAGAAATAAATCCAACCAAACCGAGACAATATTTTGTTGCTTATTTCTAATAATTTCAAATCTGTTTCATTTTACAAGTAACTATTGATTATACATAACTATTATAATCAAATTATATTTATTTAAATTATCATAATAATTATAACTGTTATGAATATTGCATATAAATTCATGTTCTGGTCAAAATTCATTTCAAGAATATTAAATATCATGTCAAAAAGATTTTAATTGACGTGACCTAAAAATATTGAGAGTTGATGAAACCTGTTTGAAAATTGGCCCTGTCGACTGCATCAACTGCATTTCTGCATTTCTCCTCGAACGAATATCCAAGATATGACTCAAAACAATCTAATGATGAGGCTCCCGTTATGCTGGAGCTTTGGGTAATTCGGAGAAACTCTTAATTGCTATTGCCCTTAGGTCCACTCCGGCCCGAAGAGGCAGCACCAAACAGAACTAAACTATGTACTTACGCTAAACTGAATTATTTAAGATAGAACAGTTTTGACATTTAAACTGCGCACTTATGGTTAACTGAACTGTTTTTACATTTAAGTGTGTGTAAATAAATGACTGATGTTTAATTGAATTGTTCACGCATAGCAATACTTGCAACCATTTAATTTTGTTGACTTAATTGAATTGTTTGAAATAAAACTGTTTTTACATTTAGCAGCGTGAAAACAAAAAAAATGTACGTAGGCATAACCGAATTGTTTGAAATAGAACTGCTTATATGTATAAAATGGATTTGGCATTAAATAACCTACAATGGTTGATATGCCATAAAATAAAACCAACCAACTAAACAAACTCTCTGAAAACATTGCATTTTTAAGAGTTCAAAACTGGTTTGTTATTTTCAAAGTTATGACCAATATTGGTTCCATTTAAGGAAATAATTAATTGTTAGGAATTACCTACGGCTGTGATCAGGCAATTTAACCATTACTGATAATTTTTGTTCCGAATGATAAACTTCAACAGAAAATAAAACCCACCGAGGCGTAATTGAACAAAATCTTAAATTGATTGCACGATAAATTACAAAACAGTTTAATGCAAGCCATGCACCACTGATGATTCATTTTCATGAACTTCGTAAATTATCAAAAATCAGCCAATGATCTGATCGCGTGTCAACTTAAAACCAGAATCAACACCTGTCCGTAATTATGTATATGATAGGCTACAGAATTATTTCTGAAATAGCTTGTCACTATTAGTAGAAATGATTTGCTTTAAAAGGCTGAGTTTATACTTTGGCGCCTGAGGCGCTAAAATATAGAGAATGCCGAAGGGATCAAGCATTTTTCCTACTGCACGCATGAGTCTCAATTTGTGTGTGGACCCCCACTATAAAATGACCTTGTGTCAAATCCGGCTTGATGGGTGGGAGGTTGGATGATATCAAAAGTTGGTAAATATTTACAGGTAATACTGCATACCACAGTTTCTCACAATTTGACTTTGATGAAAACAACAAATTACAGCTCAACATCATCGTTTTACGTAATTTTATCGATCTATAATGCTGGCGTAAACGCGTACATCAACTAGTACACTGATAAGTTTTTCGAAATGGGAATGAATGCCTTTCTGTTTTCTATAAATATGTTAATTCATCTTTTATTCTTCAATAAAAAAATCCACCTTGGAATTTCTTCGATTTCTTTTATGTGATGTAATAGTCTGCAGAGACTAAGTAAGTTACATAAGCATACATGACACTACACATAGACCAATTGATACTTATATAACAATATATACTTCGTGGATTTGGTCGGGTATTTAGTGCAGTGAGCTAGCTACCTTTTCTCATTCTCGAATAAAATCGATAACGAACTAAGCGCTCCCATTTACAATTCGTCTCGTTGTGTGATTCAAATAAGAAATATATTGTTGGAAACTTAATTTTATTCCGACTAGAAACTGTTCATAGTAATTTTACTTAAATACTAAAATTTACACCACAATAGAAAGAAAACATTCGACTAACCTTCTTGCCAGTAAATACATATTAACATCACTTCCTCCTCAATTTCTATCAATATTAAATCATAATCAAGGCAGCTCATCGATATTAACGATGACCTCCACCATTTCTACACTGGAAACGACATTCAACTTCATTCAGGGGTAAGGCTCCAGTTCTGGTAAGAATCGGGTCATCCCTTTGTTACCATTACTCCTAGGTCCACTCTGACCCTAGGTGTTATGTAATTGTCCAACCCTCCTGCTATTAGTAGGAAGTGACACAAGATCAATTTTTAAGCTGGTTTGAATTCAGAGTTTTTCTTCTCCGAAACCGGTTACCATAATAAGGTGAAAGAGAGCAGTCTGCCTAACTATCTTACCCATAGCAGGAAGGTGGATTGATATAGCTGGGGGGTAGTTGGATTAATATAATTGGGGTTAGTTAGATTAATATAGCTGATGGGATTGGTTAGATCAATATAACTGGTAGGGTTAGTTGAATTAATATAGTTGGTGGGGTTATTTGGATAAATATAGCTGATGGGATAAGTTGGATTAATATAGTTGGGGGAGTTGGTCGGATTAATATAGGAGGTAGGGTTAGTTGGATTGATATAGCTGGTTGGGTTAGTTGGATTAATATAGCTGGTGAGGTTGGTTGGTTTAATAATTTTCGCAAGTGATCTCTATGTGAAATACAAACTGTATCGTTGAGAATTTGGTAGTAGCTGTTAGAATCCCATCAATAGCTCAAATGGATATGGTAGGATCTCATCTATGGATCAAATAAATTTGTTAGGGTCCAATGAACGGATCAAAAAGGTCTTTTAGGATCTCATCTACGGATCAAATTGATCTATTAGGATCTCATCTACGGACAAATAGATCTGTTAAGATCTCATCTATGAACTAAATAGATCTTTAGGGATCCGATGTACGGATCAAATCAATCTGTTAGGATCTCATCTAAGGATCAGATAGATCTGTTAATATCCCATCTATGGATCAAATAGATCTGTTTAAGACTATGATTAATAGGATTTAACACAATCTTAATACATTGTCACTTCAAAAGTTGATATTATAACTAAACAAAGTGTTTTCCAGTTTAAAATTATTGTGAACTACATTTAATTGCTGGAAAGTTATTACTATTAAAGAGTAATACCTAAAACTAGATGATTGTGTACATATTATATAGATTAGAGTCGATACTGTTATATGGATGCACTACTTGGACGCTGACTAAGAAGAAGCCAGACGGCAATTATACAAGAATGTTGCGAGCAATATTGAACAAGTCCTGGCAGCAACACCCAACAATACGCCAACTATACGGTCACCTACCACCTATCACGAAAACTATACAAGCTAGACGAACCAGAAATGCTGGACACTGCTGGAGAAGCAAGGATGAGATCGTAAATGATGTACTCCTGTGGACCCCCGCATATGGCCAAGCAAAAGCAGGACGACCAGCTCGAACATTCATACAGCAGCTATGTGATGATTCGGGATGTAACCCTGAAGACCTGCCGGAGGCGATGAATGATAGGGAGACGTGGAGAGAGAGAGGGTCAGGGATATCCGTGCTAGCCGCACGACATAATGATGATGATATAGATTAGATGTGAATAATTATTAAAGCCATATAAAGACTTGTATATATTAATAATGGAAATGTTTATCAAACATACATAATTCTTATCAAATTATTATTAGTTATTATTAGTAATACCAATAAATGGCTTGAAACCTTATTACCATAAGCTAATTGAGAATGGTTAGTGAAAGCAATAATTGCTTGTAAATTATTAGGATTTAATAAGAATACTTGAAACCATATAATAATTCACACATTATTTGTATTAAGAATAATAATTTGTATTATAAAAGCTAAGTAAACTATAATTGTTTACAAATTATTTACTCCGTGAGAGTTTTTCACATACGTTTTAGCTGATGGTCTTTCATTGAAGTTTGAGTGACAACAAGTCTCCTCAAGTCACCAGGACTTTTCTCAGTATTCTAGCCGTTCTCAAAATGTAGTAGTTTGGATAGTCTCCACACGTCCTCTTATTTCCAAGTCATTCAGTCCCTTTAATAATCCTTTGGTGACTGTACCAAAAACACCAATCAGGATTGGTATAATTTTCCCCTTCATGTTCCATAGCGTTAGCTGATGCTCTTTCTTTGAAGTTTGAGTGACGGCAAATCTCCTCAAGTCTCAAGGACTCTTCTCTGTATTCTGGCCGTTCTCAATAATGCTGTAGTTTGGATGGTCTCCACTTGTCCACCAACCTCCAACTGAAAAAAAAAAGCCGGGACAGCAAAGTCGACAATTTTGCAGGTTTTCTTTTTTAGTTGATTATTATAAGATCTGGTCTTCTGGCCGAGATTAGGTGATCCGTGTGTATGTCAAAGTCCCATAGGAGTGTATGTGTGTCATTTTCTAGGACAGGTGCTGGATTGTGCATTTACCATTTGTTGGAATGGTCACCACCAGTATGTCTTTTCACACCAGCGTTAACAGATCGTTTTCTCGGCAGTCGAAGTGATAGCAAGTCTTCCCAGGTCTCCAGGACTCGTCTCAGTATTCTGGCTGATCTCAATAATGTTGTTGTATGAATGGTCTCGATTCTTTATTTGATTTCCAATTCTTCCAGTCCCCTTTCCAAATGCACTATTATCAATTCTATTGTTATTATCAAATATCATCATCATTATTATTATTATTATTTAATTGGTTTACTGACTTGAAACTCTATTATAGTTTTAAAAAAGACTAACAACCAATTGATATGGCTTAAAACCATGCAACTAACCAATCAGCCAATCATCAAGCATTTCTTCTTTAGATTAATATTCACTGATCAAATCGAGCTTGTGTCTTTATCTTAGCTCTCATGAGATTACATTATTTTTGTCATTTTTCTTCATCTGATTCAGCTTCATTTGCCACTCCCACCTTGCGTCTCTAAGTGCAAGCTGACTTCAACTGACTGTTACTCTTAAACCATATATATATGTATATATATAATACTTTTTTTAATGTGCATCTTCATCAGAGAGATGTTTAAGTTCTAACATCAACAGATCATGCACTAAGCGACTTCGCAGACAGTTAAAAGAGTGACGAGCCAACCTCATTTGCAGTTGTTATACTGTAAATTACGGTCTACTTTGGGTTTCTGTTGTTTTTAACTGAATGTTTATTCGATCTTGGTTGTCCATAGTGCCTCTGTTTTCACAGAGAGAATCGAACAATTTGTGAAGAAACTAAGATTAAATGGCAGCAGAAATTGTACAAGCAACAATGAGAACTATTTTAATTTACATAGTTGGACTTAAATCATACTTGGCCCCGTCGGCTGGGGCTGGAGAATACACCGACTGAATCTCTGCTGAGGAATAAGACTCCCCCAATGGTTGTCATAGATATGACAACCCAAAGCCGAAGCATTACTGGAGTCTCAACATCAGATGGTTTACCATCTGATGTTGAGACTCCAGCAATCCTTCGGCTTTGGGGAATGCCGAGTAGCCCATCACTGCTATCGCTTTGGGTGGTTTCATTTGGTATTTTCTCTTCTACGAGAGCCTCAACGACAGAGTTTAGTGACTTTTGCTCATAATTTAGTGAATTTTCATTCTCCTATATCGGTTGACAGAGGTATGAATTCATGTCTTGAATCCAAGTCTAACTGTGAACAAAATGGTTATAGAACATTTCGGTCGTAAACGTTTCAGCTGCAGTCTTTTCATAGATATTTTCTTGGTATATTCAAGAATGCACGAGAATAAAGGAGAGTGTTTTTCACTTGATATCCAACGGGATATATTCACTATATTAGACAAAGGCGTGTAGCGTAACGGTTACCTCCCTTAGAAATTGACACGATAGGCGGAGTTCAAATTCTGGACGAAGTTCTTTGCATTTTGGAAAGGCATGAATCCATCAATCTCTCCTAGTTATGGGTAGATACTCTGGGGCTCGTTAAGCTTGTCATAGCAACCACTGTTAGAATGAAAACTCTGAAATCAAACCAGTCGTAGTCTGCTTAAAAAGTAACCTTGTTGAGGGGCGGTTGGGTAAATATATAAATCTGTTATTTTGAGAATACATTTAGAACACAAAATACAAATGTTTTGCGATATTTTTGTAATGTGAGGAACATTCGACATCTCCTGATGCTTTTGCCGAGCTTGTAAAGGTGATAAACGACACTGGACTTTAAGATGTCGAGCTCAACTGATACTTTCACCGAAATTGTCTTTATAACTTGGTGTATGATATGAGAATGTATACTTTTATGCCTACCTGAACTTGACCGAACGTCGAAGTTTTCGTAACCCGAGCGAAATTTCTTGAACACTTTGTTTACTTTACTGTAATCAACTTTACCTTCACCTTTCTTGCAATAAATGTTTTCAGTTGCTTCAGTGGTTTTTGGACCAGTTCGAACGCGAAAAAACATAAGTTTCCGTATTAATTTATGTACAGCGGCATGTGTATTTTAAAATCCCACATGGAGTGAATAAATACACGTGTCAGCGCACCAACTTACATGATACTACTGTATTAATTTATGTACAGTGGTATGTGTATTTTAAAATTAAAATTAATTTTAATTGCTTCAGCGTCTTTTGGCCTAGTTCGAACGCGAAAAACTTAAGTTTCCGTATTAATTTATGTACAGTGGCATGTGTATAGCTTTAAAATCCCACATGGAGTGAATAAATACACAATGTGTCAGCGCACCGACTTTCATGATACTATCAACCATAGCAGGTAATTTTGATGGCTTGTACTGTTTTGATCTCTTGATATACGCCTGTAAACTAGCGTAAACCAAAATATTGCAAAACTTTTGTCTCACTCTAGTAATAATTTTCACAATTTTTATGGATGACTCATTGAAACCTATCAGATGCTTTTCTCAGAGGCAAAACGAAATTAAATTTCAAATCATGTAGAAAACTTTTTTCACTTATTTTATACTTTATATAGTTTAAAAGTTAATGAGTAGAAACTGATGGCTCCTCAAAAATTGAGTTTGTTTTTCAACCTTTATAAATATTATATTTCTATATATATATCGATATTCTCGCACCTGATAGCAAGTAGCATCTATCTTTTACGTTAATTAATATAAATGTGTGTGTCTCTACACAATGGCAATGTTTTCCAAAGTGAATCGCCAAAATAATGAAATTAAACTGTCTTTTTTTTTCTTTCTAAAATGATTTGAAATTCTTTATATACATTTTACTAATTTTGTTTCCTCGGTGGTTATGGTCTCAGAAGATAACTTACACTGTCAGTGGAGCTGGGAATACTCTGACTGTATCACCTGCAGAAAGCTAAGAACCTCCCCACACCAAAAAGGTGTGTTGATTTTTACACTAAACTTACATGATAGTAAAACTTTGGCTCTAGATATTTGGTGAATATTGTGTACATCTTCATTGACATTACTGCCGTATCAACTCTGACCTGGAGTTTTTGTGCCTGTTAGGTTTGGTTTCGTTTAGGTTTATCTGTTCAAGCGCATATTAACTTTTGTGGGTTATTTAATGCCAAAGCAATCCTTGTAGAAGAACAGTAATGGTAATTATAAACGAATCGCAGGGGTATAAAGGATTCCTACTTTTCTCAAATGTATTCGTCAGAAAATGAACATAACAGCACCACTGGAGTTCGAAAACACATACAATGACATTGCAGTTCAAAACGTTAGGTACAACGCCTTGAGGATTACCCACCTCATACTTGTTAGGGAACCATCAATTTCTTAAATAGATCCATTTAAATATCATTTGTATTTAATAGGACTGTGTGCAAAACAAAAATATCTGAAGCAACAACACAAAAATCTCTATGAATAGAATGGTCGTGATTCTTTAATCTTATGGCACAAAATAACCCTAGACGAATTTACATGCCTTTCAAGTCCTTTAGTCCATCAAAAAGTGTTAAAATCAATTTTCCATCAAATTTATCTTTTAATAACCCTTTTTAAACTTCTCACATAATGCTGACTGCTGGTCAGATGCTTTGCCACATTTTCCTTTCGACTGAACTGAATTTAGAATTTCTTTTAACTGATATTATACATTCAGTTCATCGTTATTAGTTTCACTTTCGGTTTCTTCGTTCAATAGCATATCAATATTCATGGGTTGTTTAATGCAAAAGCTATGATACAATTTAACCCATGTTTTGGGAATAAGAAGGTTCATGCCTTTCCCAAGATTATTAGTCCAAAGGTGAACGTAATAGCACGACTGGAATTTGAACTCGCTTACTTAGAGGTTGCAGTCAAGCAATATTTCAAGGCTGTCAAGCCATAACGCCTTAAGAACTCCTGCATCATTATCGTGATTAAAATAAAATTACTAGTGTTATAGATTTATGAATGATATTTAACATCGACAAGATAAACCAGTCCGCTTTACTATTTTATCTTGTAAGTTTCGGATGTTGACGTTTCAACCTCCAACGTTTCAGCCCAAACGTTTTATCGACGAATGATTTGATCCGAAGATTTCGACACAAATTTTTCAACCGCAGACATTTCGGCTGCAGACGTTTCAACTTGAAAAAAATGTTTGAACTGAAGACTGTTTCGATCCGAAAATTTCGACCATGGATGTATCGGTCTAGATGATAAAACATATTGATTATTGATTAAAAAACAAATAAAAAGGGTTGACGTTTGCTTTTTTACAAAATGACTGAAAAAATAAATATTTCTTTTTTTTTCTTGAGCAATGAATAAGTAAATAAAGTTGACGATCTTAGTCGAAGCCCCCTTTTCAATGGCTACAACACTGAGGAGTAGGGGAGGACGCTACTCCATTCCCTGGATTTCTCCAATTTACCTTTCATCCTTACCTTATAGTGCTGAGTGCTATGGTGGCAGCAAGTACCATTTTTTATGTCTTTGGTATGACTTGACCTAGGATTAAACCCCGGTACTTTACTTGAAATAAATAAGTTTTATAATAAAGATTCAAATTAATTCATAACAAAATCACAATGAGCATATATGAAGCAATACTGAAATAGTTAAATTGATAAATATATAATTTGTTTGTTTGTTATACCAACTTGGGCGTCGTCGTAGGAAATGGACACGTTGACACAAATTCAAATCCTGGACGAGTTTGATTGGATTTTACAAAGTACTAATACCCTTGAGAAAGTTATGAATGCTCCTATTCTCCCTCCAGCTACGGATAGATTGTAGGGCAGACTGGGTTCTTCAGCCTTGGTTAGGTAACTTGTCTAGGAGAAGGAAAACTCTGAATCCAAACCTGTTAAACTCCGTTTAAAAACTGACCTTGTGTCACATCCTGCTTGTACGAAAGGGTTGAATAAATACATATACCAGCTTGTGCACCTCTCCTTTTTATTATTATTTCACATCAATCTTTAAAAAAGGAATCTTTGCTCCGTACACGTACACTAATAGTAATACAATATCTATACACAGATTAAATTCAGTTCAGTAATTCATCTGATAGTTCCCAAAAATGCACTCTCAAATTCTCTTTCTTACCATTAGTTTTTTTTTTAAATAACCAAATTCAATATTCATCTGTTGTTGATTTTTTTAACTTTTGCTATTTTTGATCACATTAAGCAGTTTGTTGCAAAAATATTATATTCTATTCGCAAACAAATCCAATTGGTTAACAGATTTAGTTTTTGAAATCTGCCTTGACAGTAAATTTCCAGTTTGAGTATAAATATTGAAAAAATGTCGACCATAATTAGAAATTCCATTAATTACTTTGAAAATTTAAATTAGATCACTTCTCATTCTTCTTTCTAGTAAAGTCGTTAATCCTAACGTATCCAATTTCTCCCTCCAGCAATAATCTTTTACTTTTTTATCATTCTTGTCTTTCACCAATCTCACGTATCCATTATATATATATATATATATATATATATAATTTTGGGTTGCATTAGATTTATATATTGTGATTCTGCTTTATTTTATATTACATTTTTATTATTCTTCAAAAGAATGAATGTTAAAACTTTTGTGTTTGCTTTTTATGAGATATAAAAAAAGAAGAAAAATTGACTCTAAAATGTTTTAGAAAACAACAAGGAAGATGTTTGTTAGTTTGTTTGGGTTTTATGGCATATCAACCTTCTTAGGTTATTTAATGCCAAATTTATTTTTATGCAAATAAACACTTCTATTTCAAACAATTGAGTTTAGCATAAGTACACAGCTTGTCAAAAACATTCCTATTTCAAGTATTTGATTTATTTTGACAGTTCTATTTTAAACCATTCGGTTTAGTATAAGTACAGTTTTTTGTTTAGACACAATTATGTGTCAAAACAGACCTATTTCAAAAGATTCAGTTTAACATACAAAAATAGTTCCATTTCAAACGAATCAGTTTAGCATAGGTACGCAGTATAAATGTCAAAACAGTCCTATTTCAAGCAATTCAGTTTAGTGTAAGTACACAATTTAGTCCTATTTGACCCATATATAGGACCCTAACAGGTGCAATAAGTATGGATTTTATTTCATCACTCAAGATTAATACTTATTGCATTAGATCTATAAGCGTTGTCTCGGTTTTCCAATGACGTTATCACCTCGTTCTATAATTCAAATAAACAACACTGAATTAACGATTCATTGAAAAGATCTTGTACACTCACTTCGCACGTGAATTGCCCGGAAATTCTATTCTCATTTACATTCAGTTTAATGATGTGTCATCTTTACAGTGAATTCAAATCTTACATCGCTGAATTAAGGCTTCGTTGCTAAAAAGTTGAAAATAAAACAAACGTGCGTATAAAAAGTTTGAATCTTGATCTAGCGTTACAACAATGCGACAGAAAACTAACAAAGTCTAGTTGTAATATTAGATATTGCTGAGGTGTTCTGGGTTGGTGGTAATGATGCTTTGGTTCCGAAACCACGTCTGACATCAGAATAAGTAGATAGCAAAGGTTTTTTTTAAAACCATACAGCGGCTGTTTTCATAGCAGTATGCGTTTGTAATATAGTATTATGTTTGTATTTTATTTTAAATAACATCTTGTAAAGTCTTTTCATCTTTAAAAACAAAGCACCCCCGAAACATCCGCGGTAAAATATCTGTGGTCGAAAAAATCAAAATGGTAAAAAGCCATTTAGATTACATTATATGATAGAATATGTTAAATGGTAAATGTTTCTGATATTCTAGTAGAAATCTCGACCTACTTCAGCTGAATTTTTAATCAATTCAATAGATTTACCAAGACTCACAGAAAAATTCCTTTCTAATGAGCACTTATATAGAAAAATATTTTTGGTTTTTCAACAAAAAATATTTTTCATTATATATATATAATTAATAATAAAGTTTGTTAATCTTATTCTCAGACGATCATAAACTCAAACAAAATTTAGGTAATGACCAACACGTGTGATTTGCTTGTTGTGGTAAAGTTTTCGGTTGGACCAGACCCAGTTTTTGGTCGAGTTAATAACAGAATAATAGTCAAACAGGGTGTAGCAGATTCTCTCGAACAATACACTTAAGGTTTTAATTTCAGAATTTTTAAAAGAGACTGGTTACCTTTCAACGGTTAAACAGCCCAGTCTGCCCTAGTAGCATATGGAAGATATGGGTTCATGCCTTAGCCAAAGTGATTACACCGAAGTTGTTCTTACATGAAAAATTATGTATTCTAAAAGGAATAAATTTTTTAGTCGAAAGATAGATCATGGACCTATTTACAAAGATTTGCTTAGATGTGGCACAAGACCGGAAGAGAGGACACATATCAAATATCTGTATAATCAATTGACTATATTTCTGTTGCTCAGTTTACCCCCTGACTTATTTGTATCAATAACAGGAAAGTTTAGAAATGAATAAATAGTAGGAAAGAAAGTGTGAAGAGAAGGTGTAAGGAAGAAGAGACACTTTTTTTTTTCTTTTTCTACCTTCCTCTCTTTTAAAATTCCTCTTTCGCTTACACACTCTATGTTAAAAGTTGTTGGTTGGTTGGTTGGTTGGTTTTGAGATGTATTAACCTTTTTCGGGTCATTTAATGTCGAATTAAGTCATTTTGATAAAGTTTCTTCATATCTTCAAATATTTATTCATGGTGTACATTTCATTTTATTCAATAATTTTCAGATACTGATTTGTTTTTATATATTTTTGTATTGTTTATATTTTTATTGGTCAGGTCTTTAAATTTTGCCATGTAGGCCCACTGCTTTTAGCATAAACATTATAGTGTCCATTTTTGTTTTTTTAATAGTTCTTTCAAACAGCTTGCCTTGTAAAATGTTTCCCCTAGTAGGGGACAGATCAACACATTCAATGAGAATTTGTTCTATTCTGTATGTGGTCTGGTATGCACGTCATATTGGTTGATATTCTTCTATAGCAAGTTGGAGTAAGTAATCTTTGTGTGAGCTATACGCTATCTAGATAATACTACTTCCTCCTTTCGGCTTTTTCTGAAGCTTTGCTTCCATTCTCCTAATATAGGCATGAATCTTTTGAGGTTGTTTTAATTACTGTTGATCCCAGGGAACAAACATATAAATCGTCACATATCGTATTGGTAAAACATCAGATGATCGTACCACGTAATATGCGTGAAACTCGGTTTCATTGACAGTATTTAACATTGGGAACATTTTAATATTCTAGATTTTGAATTATCTCAGCTTAAAAAGAATATAGAACCCTTTAAAAATTAATAACCCAGAATGTTTACACATACACACACACAGACACACACACACATACACTTATATACATGTACGTACATGTCGGTGGTTCCTATGGGGTAATGGTTATTGCCGTTGGAAATTCTCTCTCCAGCTACGGGTAGATAGTAGGGTTGAGTCAGGTATTTAACCATATATGTGTTAGCAAGTCTAGGAGAAGGAAAACTCTCATGTCAGACCTGTTAAACTCGCTTCAAAAGTGACCTTTTGTCTAATCTTACTCGTGCAGAGGGGTACGTATATATATATATATATATATATATATATATATATATATATATATATATATATATTTCTGTATTTATATGTGTGTCAATAAGATGTACCAAAAAGAAACTTCAAGGAATTTGAACACTACACGTAACCCTAATGTCGCACAAACTTTCGGCACAACCCTTTGCGAGTAGTATTTTTAGGGAGGTAGTTTCGAATGAAAAGGTTGTCAAAGAAGACGAAGGTGTCAATTTTTAATTCTTGAACGTTTGATTAACTATATATATATATATATATATATACCAACAATATTCTCTGCCGAAATAAATTTATTATGACGGCTTAACAGAGTTTGAGTCTCCATTCAATTGTACTATATATATATATATAATATATCCGGATTCACGTTCACTGAATCGTAAAAAATAAGTCTCTTTTTGATTATATATATATATATATATATATATATATATATATATATATATATATATATATATAGTACAATTGAATGGAGACTCAAACTCTGTTAAGCCGTCATAATAAATTTATTTCGGCGGAGAATATTGTTGGTATATATATATATATATATAGTTAATCAAACGTTCAAGAATTAAAAATTGACACCTTCGTCTTCTTTGACAACCTTTTCATTCGAAACTACCTCCCTAAAATACTACTCGCAAAGGGTTGTGCAGAAAGTTTGTGCGACATTAGGGTTACGTGTAGTGTTCAAATTCTTTGAAGTTTCTTTTTGGTACATCTTATTGACACACATATAAATACAGAAATATATATATATATATATATATATATATATATATATATATATATATATATATATATATATAATCAAAAAGAGACTTATTTTTTACGATTCAGTGAACGTGAATCCGGATCAAATTAACTTAGAGTTTCTTGGAAAAAACCAGACTTTCGAGAAGATTTTGCTGCATATCTGACCATTTTCAAGAATGGTACAATTTTTTAAAGGATTTAAACAATATTGATTAAAATGGCCCGAGTAGGACAACCAATTTAAATGAAAAATTCTAAATTCGCCTTTTGCTTTCCGACAATTTTCCATTACTTCTTAAGTTTTAGACTTTGTGAAGGCCTGACTTTTGCAGTGAGATTAGAATAACAAACACAATGAAGACCGGGGTTCAAACCCAGGTCGAGTCATACCAAAGATTTAAAAAGTGGTATATGATGCCACCTTTCTTAACACTCAGCATCATAAGGTAAGGATTATGGGTAAAGAGAAGCAATCCAGAAAACGGCGTAGCGCCCTCCCTACACCTCGGTGTTGTAGCTATTGAAAAGGGAGCCGTCGGGTCACCCTCGACTAAGGTCGCCAACTTTTCTTACTTTATATATATATATATATATATATATATGTGTGTGTGTGTGTGTGTGTGTGTGAGAGAGAGAGAGAGAGAGAGAGAGAGAGAGAGAGAGAGGGGGAACTACAGTGATTGAGAGATCAGAGAGAGAAAGAGACAGACAGACAGCGAGTGTACATGTCTGTAGATTTTATCAAGACCTAATTTCGACGTTTGTCAAATTCACCTCAATGTCTATTTCCTTTCTAAAACTGTTCTGGTTTCAATCAAGAAATAAATATCACTACGACTATTTGGAACTTGTCGCCTTTGTCTCCTGGAAAGAGAGACAATTATGAAAAAAATAGAAGTTCGTTATAACAAATCAATATGCTTCTTGAACGAAAGAAAAATGCGCTAAAATAACACACACACACATTTATATATGCATGGGAGTGTATGTATGTATGCATGTATGTATGTATGTTTGAATGTATTAGCTTAGCTTAGCTTAGCTTAGCTTAGTGTGTGTGTGTGTGTCCATATCTTTAAGACGATTGCTTGTAGATTTCCATTCAGAGTTTCCAATTTCCATTAATACAATGTACAATTCTGGAAAAAATTAATCTTTTCAAATGTAAATCTTTTATTTTCTATTTCTAAAGAGAATCTTTTTTTATTAAAAAAAATACACTAAAAATAAAATTAAAAATAAAAATTTTAAAAATGAAAAAAAAAAGACAGACTTCATAAAGTTGAAATCGATTGATAGAAATTTTGCTGTCTAACGCAAATATCTACTTACCAATCAATCTTTTATTCAGTTTTGCTGTCTTCCTTTCTATTTATCAGTCAGTATCTTTCTCACTTTCATTTTATATATATATATATATATATCTTACTGTGAGAGAGTGACTAATAGCAAGATATGGTTAAACAATTTTATACATTGATATGTACATAGATATATAGATATGGATAGATATGAATAGAGTTAATTGATTTGGCTTGGTTTTGTTTTATGGCATATCAACCATTGAAGGTTATTTAATGACAAATCCGGCTTATACATATATATATATATATATATATATATATATATATATATATATATATATATATATGTGTGTGTGTGTGTGTGTGTGTGTGTGTGTGTGTGTGTGTAATTTGTAAATATAAGTCAACAAAGTCAAATAGTACCACGTTTTGCGATGGATTTCACAATTCAAGTAAACATCAGTCATTTGCTTACATACATTTAATTGATCAAATAGTTCTATTTCAAACAATTCAATTTAGCATAAATCATTTATGATCCCAGTTTAAATGTCAAACAGTTCTATTTTACCCATAGATAGGACTCTATCAAGTGTTACCACTCTGGGCAAGAGTAGAACGGAGAACGATGCCAATAAACAAATACTCTGCATTCCCTAAAGCGGGAGTCTCGGCAGCAGATTATTTTGTATCATATTGAGGAAACTCGTTGGTGGGGTATTAACCCTCTGCAAAGATGCAGCTTCAGCCAACTGGGTAATTGGATTAAGAGACAATATCGCATAAACTGTGTCCGAGCTCCAAATTAATATTCATTCAAAAAAGTTTAGAACTAGACACTTTGATTTGAAGTGTTCCTACAAAAGTATTGAAACTAAAGTTGTATTTATCAAAAGAAAAATGAACAATGGATAAAAATTAATTTTCGCTTCAAGATATCCATCAATCGAAGCACCTCCGAATCTTCTGATCTGATCTGGTGTGAGGCTATGACTTCACACATGAATGCCCTTTTTGGGATTAATTTCTTGTTTAGTAAATAAGAAAGTGTCTCACTTTACACCATTGTGAGTATGATAAGTGTCGTACTTTCCCAATCTTGTGTTTCACCTAAATTAAGGTCACATAGACCGATTTGGTGACCCGAATTCAAATCCAGGACAAGGCTGTTTGTGTTTCACTTCACGGTAATACCTTTACGATAGTCATGAATCCTTCTGTTCTCCTCGCAGCTGTAGGTAAATTATAGAGCAGAATGGGTTATTCAGCCTTCACTTTAGCAAACAGTTTAGTTGAAGGAAATCTCTGCATTCAAACCAGCCATACTTTGTATAAAATTTGATTCTGTGTAACATCCCGCATGTGACTGAGTTGCTCCGTAAATATACACACAAAATTTGGGGGGCATTTGTAGTCATTTGAATGGATTGGGTCTGAGAATGAAGTTTGCTATCATTCAGAATATTTTTATAATTACTCTTACCTTCATCAGTCTACCACAGAGCAGATTGGGCTACAAAAGCAAGCAATATATATTTTTGTGCGTCTCTTGTGCTTGAACAGAACCAGTCATGCCATCTTTTTTGAAAAGAACTTCTGCCTCCCAAAGTTTTCAGCGGAGGAGCCGGTCGGAATGATTAGATTATTTTTCGATTTTTCAGCAATATTCCTCTGGCCAAATGACTTCGGTTTCTTTCTTTAATGGCATATCAACCTTCAGGGGTTATTTAATACCAAAACCATCCTTGTTGTAAAATAGTTGTGATGCAATTCAACCCAGGAAAAATAAGGAGATTCATACTTTTCCCAAAAGATATCATGTTCGCTTCTTTCAAGACCAAAGTTTAGCGTTTTAGGTATTATGTCACAAATGATTTTTTAAAAATCTAATTCTATATCCTTCTTCACTTTGGATTAGAGGATTTTATTTGTTGTACAGTTGTGTTTTGTCAACAAGGAAACGTGTTAATAAAATGCATAAAACTTTTAAAATATTATCGTTAGAATTTATCAGGATAACTAGAGTGATAAGTGGCAGATTTAGAAAAAAGGTTAGCTACATTTGTTCAAATTGTAATGAAATGGATATAGATTACCAGCTGCTGTAATCATTTGGTCTGGATATCATCAACATATTATATGAAATTGCTCAGCTGTACACAAGTCTCATCTAAATTTTAAATTTAAAGAATCAATAATTAACTCAAACGCTAAGTCGGGCCATTGGTAGAGTAGAGTGTTCGCCAATGGTCCGGGAGACCTCGGTTCAATTCTAGGTTGAGTCATGCCAAAAACTCAAAAATGATATTTGATGCCGCCTTGCTTAATACTCAGCACTATAAGGTAAGGATCAAGGGTAAAGTGGAGCAATCCGGGGAATGGAGTAGCGTCTTCCCCTACACCTCGGTGTGGTAGCTATTGAAAAGGGAACCTTCAGGTCACCCTCAACTTTACTTACTTTTTACAGCAGTCTAGATGTCAAGATGTCTTGATATAATCCCTTCATTATATGAAGTTGCTCGTCTTCATTTAAATATAAAAATTTTAAAATCTAAAGATTTAGCTTCGACACTTTTTAATGATAGCTAGTATATACTGATTGAATGATTGAGCAAGGGATTGATTTTAAGTTCATGTTAACTCGTCTAAGGTTATTTCATGCCAAGAGGTTAGGAAATTGCGTTTATTTTTTATTCATATTTACTTTTATTGCATAGTTGTTTCTTAAAAGGTTTTTTACGAGGGGTGCACACGTTCCTATCAAATACGAAAAACTTTTAACTCGGTCTATTTAACCCATAGATTACAACAGGTACTACCACTTTGTGTCAGAGTGGATTGTGGAGTAGTGGTAATAAAGGGGTACTCTACATTCATTAGATCTTTAGAACTGGGGACTCCTCAGCACTTTCATTTATGAAAGGCTTTACCCCTTTGCAGGGCGTGATGCGAGGATATTCTAAACTTTACCGATAGGACAGTTCGTATATATTGAATCATAGTTGTAGAATATGTGTGTAAATGAGGTTTTGGACTTACAGAAATAGTAATAGTGTCTTATAATTAAAAAAGACATTTGGGGATTTTTATTCATATTTAGTTTCTGGTTCATTTCTTGTCTTTCAATTACATCATGGAGTTGCATTCTTTCTTCTGGCGTCTCTTTGTAACACCCATCCCATCCCAACCCACTGATGCACATCAGAACCGTCTTCTGCCGACGACTGCAGTAGTCCGAACCACATATTTTCTATAGGAACTCATTAGAATTTTGTTTTTCAACGAATAACTTTACTATTTATCTCTTCAGTAGACAATGTCGTTAAATATATTTCCATTGATGGAGAGATAGAGAAAGAGGGAGAGAGAGAGAGAGTGGGGGGTGTTTATGCCTGATTTTTCTGTCTGTCTGTCGGTCTGTTTGTCTCTCTCTCTCTCTCTCTCTCTCTCTATCTATCTATCTCTCTCTCTCTCTCTCTCTCTCTCTCTCTCTCAATCGAAATATGTTTAACGACATTGTCTACCGTGTGTATATATATATATATATTTATAAGTTAGCCGACCGTAGACGAGGGCAAACGGAGGGCCTCCTTTTCAATAGCTACTACACCGACGTATAGAGAGGGGGCTATTCCTTTCCCAGGATTGCTTCACTTACCCTTGATTCGTATCATAATGCTGAGTGTTAAGCAAGGAGGCATCAAGTGCCATTTTTTGAGTCTTTGGTATGATTCGACCAGAGATTAAACCTCGTTTGTATATGCGCGTGTGTACATTTATCTCTGAGGTTGTCTATATAATTAATTACAAGTTTTTCGCTCTATCTTGTCCTCCCTCTCTCTATATATATATACATATAAATATACGATGTATTATGTGTGTATGTGTGTGTGTGTATGTTTGTATATATATATATATATATATATATATATATATATATATATATATATATATATATTTCTTTAAGAAAACAAAACCGGTCACATTAGGATTAGAAATTTATTTCCATCCTGTTGTGTTTTTGATAAAATCAAAAAATACGAAAAAAAATTAACCGGACTTCTTCAGATCTTATGGATAGAATAATTCAGAATAGACATAGGAAAGAATGGTGGGAGGAGATAGAAGAGGGGTGAAGAACTTTCCTCCTCATTTAGCCCACTTCCGTTTTTTTTTATTTTATTGCCGGTTGGAATTATAGTAAATTAATTTATTTTTATTTTTTAAATTCTCAGTACTTTTTTACTTAAAACTCCAGATTTAATACTAATTTAGATAAAATAACTTTATTTAATAACTTTACGTAAGGATACAGTAATAATTAAATTAAATTCAAGATATAAAATTAAAATTAATTTTATTTTCGAGCCTATTAATTCAGTTACCCTTTTATTTTTGTACTCATGGAATTACTCCCAACTCCTATTTAACTGGGCCGAATAATACTATATATATATATATATATATATATATATATATATATATATATATATATATATATATATTGTCCATCAGCATCACAGATGACAATAAACTAAGTCAAGGTTTAACAAATAGATTCGACATTTGAAATACCGAAGGTTGGTTGATTGGTTAGTCGATTGGTTTTTCTGCATGTCAAACTTTCTTGGGTTATTTAATTTTTCAAACAACTATATAGTTTCCAACAGCTAATAACTTGAATAACTTATAAACAAGTACATATCCTTAAAACTAATTTATACTCAGTTATATGGTTTCAAGTAACCATTCCTATTTTATGGATGGCGAGAGAAAGAGAAAGTGTCCGGGAACTCCGTACTCAATACGAAATGATGATGATGATGATGATGATAGCACACAAGCAGGATATGACTCAAAATCATTTTTCTATTCATAGTTTAACTGCTTTGAATTCATTTTCCTTTCTCTTAGACTGGTTACCATACCAAGGTAAAAGAACCTAGTCTACCTTTCTAATTACCTAGAGCTTGCACAAGGCTTTGCCTTGTGCAAACTGCTTCGTCTAGGGTTTGAACTCGGATCACTGTTTCTATTCCCCCAACACGAGTGATTTCAAAACACATCTCACATAGATAGATAGATAGATTGATAGATAGATAGAGAAAGAAAGAAAGAAAGAGGTATGTATGAACCTGAATATTCTCGTAGAGCATTGGGCCTCACCCATACCTTTTCAGGAGTAGCGCAGCATTTTCAGTCGCAAGTAAGTTTTTGTTGGTTAGAAATGCTTGCACCACCACCGCGATAGATAGATAGATAGATAGATAGATAGATAGATAGATAGATTGTGAACAAAAGAATGAAATTGACTGTACAATAGAAAAAAAAGTGTTCATGTCTCTGTTAGCGATCTGCAAGTCTTGACAGATGCATAATGAGATATAAGAAAATTTATGTCTTTACACACACCGGGCCACATGTTCATGTAATCTTTCTCAAATCTAAGACAACACGATTCTTTCTGTACTTTTCCCCGGAAGTCAACAAACTAATCTGTTTGTGTATAGATGGATTTCAGTGATTAGTTGCGAGTCATTTCCCTGTCAACCCAACGTTTGGTGGTAGGGGATTATATTTCACTCTTTCTTACCTTAATTATATATATATATATAGAGAGAGAGAGAGAGAAGAGTGTATATTTAGGCACCAAGTTATTATTCAAGCAACTTTTGTTAAAAACGATAGAACACTATTTGCTTTGTATTTTTAATTTTATTTTTTCAAGTCTCTTTGTTATTTTCTTTGTGTCGTAAGGGAATTGTCCCCTATCTTCTGCCCAAGCGCTTTCCACCATACTTTTGGTCGTCATCAGGAGTAGTGTTGTTTTTTGTTGACAGTTTGAGTTTTCACTGTTTTAACTATTTGTAGCGTTTTTCTTTGAAGTTGTCGGTTGGAATATTTTAAGCGTTTTGTTTTAAAACGTTCGGTTAGAAAAAGGTTTACTAATAGAGTTACTGAGTTTTAGTTATTAAAATAAATTAAATTATAATAAACAAACAGTGCTCCATCGTCTTTAACAAAAATTTGCTCGAAATATATATATATATATATATATATATATATATATATATATATATATATATATATATATATGCGGACTGATTCAAACCGATGTTAACACTTTTAATTATGATATAATTTCAAACGTTGTCAACCGTCCTTGTCTACATATTATCGTGGTATGCTGTAGGTGGTCTCTATAATATCAATTGCCCTTTTCTATGAAAGGTACTTCCAAAAAAGTGTTAAAATTTGATGGATTAAATGTGGAAGGTTTCAACAATGTGATGACAGGGATTATAAGCGCATGGAAACTATTTAAAACCAAGATATCATAAACGTGCTCCCATAGTAGAATTAATATTTTTAATCGTCCCCTCTCTCACTCTCTCTCTCCCTTTAACTCTCTCTCTCTCTCTATATATATATATATATATGTATATGTGTTGGGGTGAGTGTGTGCGAGTGAGAGTCTGTGAGTGTGTGTGTTTGTATATATATATATATATATATTGCTGGTTGTCTCTTGTTATGGTGTGTGAATCCTGTTGAGTTGTTTAATGGCAAATTTACCCTTCTTTTGCCAGCAATTAATCTGTTTTTAGCATTTTAGAAACTATTCCTATTTAATAATAATAATAATAATAATAATAATAATAATAATAATAATAATAATAATAATATGTGTCATGCTCGTCAAGAAAAGTGTCAAACGAAATATGACTGACGGAAATGGAACGACCAAATCACGACGAAATTAGAACCCTCAGAGAAAATGAAACCTACAAATACTTGGGTATCTTGGAGGCTGACACCACCAAACAAGTGGAAATGAAAGACACGATTCGAAAAGAATATCTCAGTAGAACTAGAAAACTACTCGAGACAAAACTCTCCAGCAGAAACCTCATCAAAGGAATACATACTTGGGCTGTGCTCCTCGTTAGATATTCGGGACCCTTCCTCAAGTGGACCAGAGATGAACTTAAACAAATGGATCAAAGAACTAGAAAACTAAAGACCATGCATAAGGCATTACATCCCAGAGACGACGTTGACAGACTGTATGTATCTAAAAGAAGATGGAGGAGGAGGACTTGCCAGCATCGAAGACAGCGTTGACGCATCGGTACAACGGCTCGAAGACTACATAAAAAAACACGAACGAAGACTAATTACAGCCACCAGAAACAATACTGACAACACGATGGACAAAAGAATGACAACAACTAGGAAACAAATATGGGAGAAAAAACAACTCTATGGCCGTTTTAAACGGCTAATAAACAACATCTCACACCAGAAAACCTGGACCTGGCTTAGAAAAGGAAACCTTAAGAGAGAAACGAAATCTCTCCTAATAGCAGCAGAGGACAATGCCATAAGAACGAATCATATCAAAGCGAGAATAGATAAGACGCAACAAAACAGTAAATGTTGGCTATACGGTGACAGAGACGAAACGATCATTCACATAATAAGCGAATGCAGCAAATTAGCACAGAAGGAGTACAAGGCGAGACACGACTAGGTCAGCAAGGTAATCCACAGGGAAATATGCTGGAAATTTCAATTCGACCATACAAAAAAATAGTATATGCACAACCCGGCGCCTGTCCTAGAAAATGACTCGCATAAACTCCTATGGGACTTTAACATACAAACGGATCACCTAATCCCGGCCAGAAGACCATATCTCATAATAATCAACAAAAGAAAGAGAATATGGAAAATTGTTGACTTTGCTGTCCCGGCGGATCACAGAATAAATCTGAAGGAAGGTGAAAAGAAGGACAAGTACCTCGACCTTGCTTGAGAATTGAAAAAACTGTGGAACATGAAAGTAACGATTGTGCCGATTGTGATTGGTGCGTTAGGCACAGTAATTAAAGGATTATTAAAGGGCCTGGAGGACTTGGAAGTTGGCGGACGGGTAGAGACTATCCAAACGACAGCATTGCTGAGGACGGCCAGAATACTGAGACGAGACCTGGAGAATTGAGGAGACTTGCTCTCACTCAAACTCCAGTGAAAAACCATCACCTAATACTGATGTGAAGAACTCTAGAGAAATAATAATAATAATAATAATAATAATAATAATAATAATAATAATAATAATAATAATAATAATAAAATGAAATAATTTAAAGTAAATAAAGGAAGAGACGATTTTTATTTATTTACCTATTAACTTATCAATATATTTACTCTTTGCGTCATATTCTTTATTCACGTATCAAATTTTATATAAATTACTTGAATCATGAATAAATTTATGTTTAGAACCTGTTTATTTACAATATTAGATTGATATAAATGGCTTTATTCAAAAAATGTAACTTAAATAACCTTATCTTATGAAAATCAACTGTATTATTTTATTAATAAATTTGATACAAGTAAACTAACTTTATTGTTCATTTATTTTTTTCATATTTTCGAATTATATAGAGCTGTACTCAGACTTTATACATCACTATCTGCTTTTTCGTTTCATCTTCTTTTAATTTTGCCCAGAATTTATTTTACAGCAGTTATAGATCACATCTTCATATCAAAATATGAAACTAAATGATGCTAAAAAATTTTTGAGATATATAAATTATCTCCTACTGTAAATGTACATATTAATCTGACTACATTTTTCTTTTTATTTATCATTGAAGTTGTTTTAAATTTATTTTACTTAAACTGTAGGAGATGCGTCTTTAACGTTCTTTTCACAGTTTGATTATGATTTTTGAGAGTTTTTTCCCACCTGCATGAGCTAGTCTCCTCTTGTCTCCTGGTTTCAATGAAGTATTCTACCCAATCTCAACAATACTATTGTCTGGAAGGTCTCGATTCTTCCTCTGATTTCCAATTTCTCCAGTCTTTTCTCCAAGACTTTGAGTAACGTTCCAATTATAACTTTTTTTTGAATCTTTGAGAGTTTTTCACACCAGCGTTAGCTGATGGTCTTTCACTGATGTTTGAGTGACAGCAAATACCCTCAAGTCTCCAGGACTCGTCTCAGTATTCTTGCTGATTTCAATAATGTCCACTTGTCCTCCTATTTCCAAGTTCACCAGTCCTTCTATCAATCTTTTGGTGCCTATACCAAGCGCACCAATTCCAATTGATATAATCATCACTTTCACGTTCCAAATTTTTTAATTCCCTGACAAAGTCTTGGTACTTATCCTTCTTTTCCCTTTCTTTCAATTTTACTCTGTGGTCCGCCGGGATAGCCAAGTCCATAGTTCTGCAGGTTCTCTTTTTTTGTTGTTGTTGATTATTATAAGGTCTGGTCGTCTGGCCGAGATTATGTGATCCGTTTGTATCTCAAAATCCCATAGGAGTTTGTGCATCTCATTTTCCAGAACTGATTCTGGGTTGTGCATATACCATTTGTTTATATGGTCCAATTTAAATTTCTTGCACATCTTCCTGTGGATCACCATGCCCACTCAGTCGTGTCTAGTCTTATACTTTTTTGTGCAAATTTGCTGCGTGCGCTTATTATGTGATTGATCGTTTCGTCTATATCACCACATAACCTACATCTGCTATTTTGTTGCGTCTTATTTATTCTCGCTTTGATATGATTGGTTCTTATGGCGTTGTTTTGTGCTGCTATTAGGAGAGATTCAGTTTCTCTCGTAAGGTTTCCTTTTCTTAGTCAAGTCCACGTTTTCTCGTGAGAGATGTTGCTTATTAGCCGTTTAAAACGCCTATAGTATATTTTTTCTTCCCATTTTTGTTTTCTAGTTCTTGACGTTCTCTTGGTCACCATGTCATGATTGTCTCTGGTGGCTGTAATCAGTCCTCCTTCAATATAGTCTTCGAGTCGTTGTATCGATGCGTCAATGCTATCTTCAATGCTGGGAAGTCCTCTTCTTCCTTCTTTTCTTGACAAATATAATCTGTCAACGTCGTCTCTCAAATGTAATGCCTTATTGTCATTAGTTTTCTTATTCTCTGGTTCGTTTGTTTAAGTTCTTCTCTGATCTACCGAGTATCTTACTACGAGTTTTTTAAAGGTTTCCTACTTGATTGTTTAATTTCGAGTCGCTTTCTGGCTCTCCTGGAATATTTTTTAATTCTTTCTTTCATCTCCACTTCTTTGATGGTATTAGCTTCCTATATTCCCAAGTATTTGTACGTTTTCTTTGCTTTGAGCGTTCTAATTTTTTCTTGATTTTGTAGTTCCATTCCTTTGGCCATGAGTTGTTTCCAGCTTTTTATTAGTAATATGGCACTTTTTTCTATACTAAATTTCATCCCTGTGTCCTTACTATATATTTGCACTGCATGTATTAGAGTTTCCAATGCTTTTTCGTTTTATGTCTACAATGTACATTTGGTGATTGTTTTTTTTCTTGTAATTTACTAAGTTTGTTTCCACCTTTGCATTTTCTGAGTACGTGGTTGCGTGGCATCATCGCTATTACAAATAGTAATCGTGATAGTGCATCTCCGTGGAACATACCTCTCTGGATCTTTGCTTCGGCTAAACTTTTCCCTCCTACATGTTTACATGGTTTTCTTGATAAAGTTTATGACTTCGTCTGATTTTTTTTACATTTTGAGACAGTTTATTATCCATTTTTACCGGACCATATCATACCTTGTTGTCAATCCAGTCCACAGATAGATTTTTCTGTCTCGTCTTGCTGTCGTTGTGGATGTGTTGATCAATATAGAGTAGTTTCCCTGTGCCTCTGGATCCTTTGCGGTATCCTTTCTGTTCTTCAGGGAACAAACTGCGGGTTGTTAGTGAGTCTTAGATCTCTTCTCTTTTTTTACCGTTTGTATTTTCCACGTCATAGGTAGGCACATTATGGATATGTAGTTGTACGGGCAGTTTCTTTTTGTTTTTGGATCAATGTGGTCATTACTTGGGGCATCCATTCGGGTACCTCTGCCTCTAGGATGTATCTATTCATTTCGATAGCTAGTCTGTCATAGAGATGAATTTCTTGAACCAGAATCCATGGAAGCCATAATGACCTGGAGTTTTCCAGTTTGGTATGTTTTAGTGTTGTTCCGAGTAAATCGATGTGTATTTTCGCCTTCGGTTCTTCTAAGAGTCCTTTTAACTCTTTTCCCACGTTGCTTATACATTCGGCTTTTTTTTAAAATGTTCTCTAAGTTGCCATATTTTACTCCAAAAGTATTCGGTTTCTCTTACATCCAGTTGTTGGTATGTTTTCGTATCATCTCCCCTAACTTGTTAGTAGAACTTTTTTCGTTGTTTTTGAAGGTCCAGTTTTGTCTGTATTGTTTTACCCTGTCTCGATATATTTTTAGTCTTTTTTCTTTCGCCAGTTCTTGCTGGTTTCTTTCCTCGAGTTTTTTTTTTTTGTCATTTTTACTTGTGTCGCTTTTTCCTTTTTGTCTAATTTTTTTCCCAACCTTTTCATTTGTTTTATCATTTTTGCTTGTCATCGTAGATTTCTTATCTACGTTTCCGGTCGAATTTCCCATCTAGGTTTTGAGTTTCGGTTCGTGTCTTTTAGAAAAACACCGATTTTTTCTCAGACTAACTTTGCTCCTGTATAGAAAAGTTCATTTAATCCGGTGATGTTTTTCGTTGAGATATGTGTCAATAAGTCGGGTTTTTTTTTTTCAGTTTTTGCCTTGACTCTTCTCCAATCTATTTTTCTTAGTGATGATAATGTGGTCTTCCTTTCATATATAATTCTCTTTAAATTTTCTACATTCATTTCTTGTTCTTATGTTAGTGTTTTCTCTGAGTGATTTGAATGTGTGGTGTTTATTATTATTATTAGTGGTAGTAGTAAGAGTAGTAGCAGTAGTAGTATGTACCTTTTTAGAAATATTAGTATTGTCAATGGTAATAGTAGTGGTAGTGGTGATAATAATAATAATAAAATAAACTTTCTATTTTAATTTGTTGATAAGTAAATATATGATTATTTGTGTTTCTGTATATTTTTGGTAAAATCAGTCTTTGTAATATTCGGAAAAAAATGGTTACGAATAGAATGAAAAAATAAAATAGAATAAAATAAAACAGAATAAAACTCTCCTCGGAAGCCTTGAGGTCGATCATTTATGCAAAAGTAATTTTCTATAATGAAATTTTCTATGAAGAATCTAGAAAGACTCATATCTAAATGGTCAGTTGTTTTTTCAATAAATGGCATTCAGATTCTTTTACAAAAGAGATTCGTATGAAAAGTGTCAAAATATCATAACAGTGAAAAAGACAGAAAGAAAAGTAACAGCAGATATAAGGATGCAAGATTACACCCCACAAACATAAATTAGAATAAAAGGGAGACAGTTTGAAAAGTTCTAAGTTAAAACGTAAAAATTATATATATGTATATATATTGTCCCACTGTCGGTTCTTTTTCCGAAGAATACCAGGTCATATTTGTCAAAGGATCACAGATAATAATCAACCTCTGGGTCTGTTATGGCCACGATATACAAGCTTTGAAAAATATCGAATACAAATTAACGTGATACTCAGATGACAGATCTGAATGTCATAAGCAGCAGGTGCTCTCTTGACCGGCAACATAGGAGGCACAATCGACATCCTGCGAATGTTGGCTGTTCTAATTTCCAGAACAAAAATCCAAAGCAACAATGCATCTGAGTGACACCAAATGAAAAATGAGCAAGACAAGACAATAAAAATGTAATCCAGTACAATTTTTAAAGCAATCTGACACAAAGAGGATGACCGAAATTTGAACAGAATCCGCTAGATTTAATGCAAAAGAAATAAAACCGTTTTGGAGCAAGATATGGGAACAGAAAGTACATAATAGAAAGGACAAACGGATAAATTAGCTTTAAAAATTTCAAGGACTTGAATTATGCCCCTACACTCAAGAAAAAAGAGCCAAATTGGAAAAAGCCAAGCCATTATAGCAGACATAGACGCTGGTTTTAAAGTTTGCATTCATACACTGTTACAGCAGCTGAATAAATGCCAAGAAGATATAAGTATATCCAAAACGATTGAGAAGAGGAAAAATTATCCTGATCATAAAAGAGTCCCAAAAGTGGGTACGTGATTTAAAAAAAAATATCATCATACCTTTTAGGGTCTCCAGGAGACGTAGAATATGGCTGCATTTTTATGTCCAGTATAAGGGTGGACGAAAACCTGGAAATAGGAATATTTCCCCCTGCATATATACAAAAGGGTCAGTCGGGAAAGGACAAAACAGAGTCCGAAAAATAGATGCAGAGGAGAAAGTACCTTATATACAGAGAGAACCAGAGAGCCAGGTGGGTAACGTCAAGACCAAAAAACTATCAATCAGCCTTAGTTGTCAGTTAAAAGAATCTTTACGTACCAAAGTGAGGACTACACAAACTGCCCACGTTGCAACGGTGTACTCAGCAACACCAGACGACTGGGCCAAAGCGTTAATGAAGTTCAAAAGCATGTTAAACATTATCTTAGACAGACCTATTTAACTCATAGACAGGACCTTGACAGGTTTTCTTGGGTGAACTGATCGAAGCACTTTACATTTCATGTGTGAACAGCAGTGTTGAACGTTATTTGTGACTCTCATTATTGTCCCTCCTGAAATACAATAAATACCGCCAAACTCAGCTCTCAGTAACAGTTTGATCTCCGTAAACATTCACAAAGTATCGATGAGTGCAATCCTTTTCATATATAAAGATTCAATGGTACATATCTGCTTTCATGACAGGCATCATTTTACCAGACTGCTGCTCTGTTGCTAAGTGTTAACAAGGGCATGAATGGAAACACATCCAGATAAAAGTTGAACTGGTGCACAGTTTTTATGTTGGTGAACTCACAGGAACAGCAGGTTCTCGAAGCAATCAAAGGCTTGTGGGTCGAATTTAGGGAAATTTCAATAATTGATACATTTTTTAATCGAGCTAGAAAAAACATGAATTTGTTCGTAAATACAAGAGGCATACATGTTAATGCAAATTAGCATTCGATGATCTTCAGAAATATAGCTTAAACAATACCGTGTTCATCGTTTTTGCAAATACTGTGATTCCGTAGCTTTTCATTTTGTTCGGTATTCGTCTTTAGGCTTAATTCTAAATATCTATTTTTTAAGAATGTGCTACGCCGATAAAAAAAGCTTTCATCAAATGCAACTATTGAGTCAAACATGGTTTCGGGACAAAGTATTATCACCACTAATCCAGAGCAGAACAGCAGTATCTTAAGAGACTGTCAGACTATGTTAGTTTTTCCTTCACATTAGAAGAAGAAGAAGAAGAAGAAGAAGAAGAAGAAGAAGAAGAAGAAGAAGAAGAAGAAGAAGAAGAAGAAAACCCTTACACATGTACGTGCCTGTGTTGGCCGACTAGCAAGAACCTATTTACATCAGCTCTATGCGAACAAAGGATATAGTTTGGAAAACCTGCTGAAAAATTTGGATGATAGGGACGGATGGAGAGAGAGTCAAGGAAATCTGTGTTGCCAGTGTGACTTGAAGATGACGATGATGATGGTATGTATAAATATAAATACGTTTTCCCTTGGACTCCCACACATGAACACATCAGTCGCGGCCGATTAGCAAAGATTTACATACATCTGCTCTGTGTAGACACTGGATGAGTCAGGAGCACCAACCAGTAGCGGTGACAGATTGGGATTGATGAAGAGAGAGATTCAAGGGACTTTGTGCAATCAGCCGGACTTGACGACGAGGCTTTGAAACCGAAACAGAGCCACTAGGTTGTTTCTGTATATATATATATATATATATGTGTGTGTGTGTGTGTGTGTGTGTGTGTGTGTGTGTGTGTGTGTGTGTGTGTCGCTTGAAAATGCCACGACGTGAAGAAATTCCACTTGCACCACTCACTCTTTGACTAATTTGTTTAATTCTAATCAACTGTCTTTCCAAAAATATTGATTGGTCCAATAATTGCACTCCAAAATTCTATGATTGTTGTTAATTCATCTTTTTTTTTAAATTCGTAGCTCTCTTTATGCTGATAAAAGAAAGACACGTGGAACACAAAAAAGTAGATAGAAAAACATATATATTCAAATAACAGAAACAAGATACAAGTGAACCGGGTTAAACAGTAGTTAGTTAATAAGAACCTGAGAGTCCAGTGGGGTAGTGTCTATCAGTCCACTACGCAAGTGATATCACACGTGACGATGTCACGTGGGTCTGATTGAACTTACTCTGACGCTCCGTTGACGTGTATTTAAGGAGGAGGGTGCGTCCATTATATAGGGATTACAACGCTTTACTTCCTGCAGACAAATTGCATGTCTTCACCAAAATCTTGAGTATCCACGCGGGTTTAAACTGAAACTAGTGTCTACCCAGTAAAATTAATATTTCCCATTCCGTTAATGCGTCTTCCCCTTCTTCGTTCTTTTCTTTCACTTCTCCAGTTTCGCCCCGTTTTCTTCGACCTCTGCTTTTCTCCCGAGATTTTCCAGCGCTATTCTCGTCCTCTTTGACACCTGATTTTTCAAAGACAATCAAGCGCAAATGCCGTAAAATGGTGAGCCGGCGTGGAAAAGTGAGCTGAACGAACAATTATAGAACCAGATTGGCAGGCAGACTCCAAGAATATCGAGAAAATGGAAGAGAAAGAAAAGAAAAAAAAAAGATAAAAGGAAAGACATTGGAAAACCAAGTCGTAGGGAGGAATAGACGGTATTTCGGTCTCGTCATCTTTATCAGAAGTTGGGAGAAAGAAGAAAGTTTTTGCTGGAAAAGAGGTGGGATTTGTCTGAAGTGCAACCTTAACAATAGTAACTTAAGGATATATATATATATATAGATATATATATAGAGAGAGAGAGGGAGAGAGGTAGAGAGAGAGGAAGAGATTTACATAGATATGAACAAACTGAAATGAATACATAAATCGATAGATCGATAAATTAGTGAAGAATAAATTATATTTTAGCTAAGATTTTTCACCAGAATAAAGGCAAAAATGAAATTTTGAACTGAAAAAGATTAGGGAGTTGCTTGAAGTATCATATAAACTGGTAGATAGATCAAAAAGCCTTCAACTAGCAGGATAGATAGATAGATAGATAGATAGATAGATAGATAGATAGATAGATAGATAGATAGATAGATAGATAGATAGATAGATATTGGCTTGCCCCGTTAATGAATTAATGAATTAAGAAGAGAAAAAGGATATAAGGATGCCTATTATTTCAGACAACAAGAAGAAGAGAAAGAAGAGAAGGAGGAGGCGAAGAAGAAGGAAACATGGATAAATAGATGCTATTTCTATTCGTCTTTATTAAAAGTAGAGGAAAATATTCAATTTGGAAGAGAGGAGGGACTTGTCTGTAATAGGAACTATGTTTATTACGTCGGAGATCTTCTTCTTCTTCTTCTTCTTCTTCTTCTTCTTCTTCTTCTTCTTCACTTAGCTGTTTCTATTCTTGTAGCTTGATCGTTCGTTTCGTGTGTTTAATTCTAAATGTTCTTGCCAGCGATTTCTAAATTGGAAATCACTAAAATAGACATCTCAAAGTGGAATTGATGGAATGAATGAATAGCTGTAAGTGTTTACTCGGTTATATATATATATATATATATATATATATATATATATATATATATATATATATATATATATATATATATATATATGCAGCAAATGCTCCTCTAAAATGCTTCATTAAAGATTATAGACAAGAATTGTTTATTACGTTTTTCTAGCCCGCAAATAAAATGTCACATAGACGGATCAAGACTGAATTTCAAAAACTACCCAAGCCAATTTATTTATTTTTGTTGTTGTTCGAAAAATTTCAACTACCGTTAGTGATTATGAATAATGTATTTATCGTAGAGCACTAAAGATTAGCAGTGATGGGTCTGTTCATTTATTGAGAGAGAGAGGTGGGGGGAGAGAAAGAGATGGACATGAAATACTCATGTTTGAATAGATAGATACAGATAGACAGACACACAGACAGACAGACCTGAAATACTCATGTTCAAATAGAAACTGACAGACGGAGAGAGAGAGAGAGAGAGAGAGAGAGAGAGAGAGAGAGAGAGAGAGAGAGAGAAGAAGAAGAAGAAGAAGAAGAAGAAGAAGAAGAAGAAGAAGAAGAAGAAGAAGAAATGAATATATATATAAATTCATTTCTAAAATATATATATAGGAAGAGAGAGAGAGAGAGAAATGAATATATATATATATATATATATATATATATATTAAAATTGAATATATATATATGTATAAATTACACACACACACACACACACACACACACACACACACACACACACACACACTGACTCACACACACACATACATTTATACATATATATATATATATATAAAGAGAGAGAGAGAGAGAGAGAGAGAGAGATGTTAATCTTACACTAAAGAGAGGTTTCTTCTTTTACCCAGCTTCATTCTTCTCGGGCAAAATGAAACAGAAGCATCACTTTTACCTTCATACTTATTATTTAGAGTTTCAAACAAAAAGGTAAATCCTTATTAGCTTGCAGGTACCTCTTTCATTTTACTTTTTCTGGTACTTACATATATATATATATATATATATATATATATAACTTTTTTTGCCTGTATGGTGTTGTTCTTCACCACTTACACCTACAACTTATAATTGGTCATGTTAAATGGATGGCTTTGATTTCGTCTGTCCCACAGCGGATGAGGTCAAATCCATTTTTATATTTCGAAGGTGTATGATGAGGAGTCAAAGAGGAGATGACAAATAAAAAATCTCAGTTTTCTGATGCTTGTATAAATACATTTGGAGTTCTTTTCATCAAGTAAATAAATCTATACAATTTGAAAGACAATCTCTCCATGAAACGTAACAACATTGCGTTGAAATTAAACTGGACAATTATAACCATCCTAACGAAAACACATTAGCCAGGTGCAACTATACAGGGTGAGGGATGAATATGAAAGATGAATTAATGTAATTTATTTCCTTTTTATCACTTAGTGTATTCAGATTATTGCCTTCATCTTCATTGTTATGTTCATAACCTTTCTGCCGATGAGTCCTTTGGCCTTCTTCACGTTTTTTTCTTGTCAAGCTCAGGAGCCTACATGGAATTTCGAACCAAACCTTTTATTTAATCGACGTCGATAGGTTGTTATAATTCCGTTCACCATAACTGGGTACAAGTGTTAAACTAGAGTATATATTCTTTGTTATTTGCCTGTAGTCAAAATCGAACCTGCAAACGCGTATATCTGTTACGTAATGTGTTCTGCTGACTTCTAAGTGAAATTATCTGAAGGTTGCTGGTTCAATCCCGACTACAGGTAAATAACAAGGAATACTTACAGGAGAATAACATTAAATATAAAATATGAATATGAATATTAGAAATAGATATCAAATGTAAGTAAAGTTGGCGACCTTCGTCGAGGGTGACCCAAAGGTTCCCTTTTCAATAGCTACTAGAACAAAGTGTAGGAAAGGGCATTACTCCATTTCCTGGATTGCTCCACTTTACCCTTGATCCTTCCCTTATATACTGAGTTTTAAGCAAGGAACATCAGGTACAATTTTGGAGTCTTTAGTATGACTCGACCAGGGATTGAACCCGGACTCTCGGACTAATGACGAATACTCTATTCATTTGACCAATGGCCCATATTGAATGTAATTATAGAAATTATCAAATGTGAAAAATGAATATTATTTATAGATATAATATTAAATATAAATATAATATTGAATATAGATATAAATACTAAATATAGATATGAATATCATATATAGATATAGATATAAAATATCAAAATATTTCTATTACATAAAAATAAAAATATTAAATGAAAATTTAGATATTGACATTAAATATGAATATGACTATAAATATAAAACATACAATAAAGCTATGAGAAACGAATATAGATATTAGATGTAAAATGTGAATATTAAATGCAAATATAAAAATCAGATATAGATATGAATATAAATATAAATGTTATATAGTAAGTAAAGTAAGTTGGCAACCGTAGATGAGGGTGACCAGAAGGCTCCCTTTTCAATAGCTACTACACCGAGGTGTAGGAGAGGGCACTACTCCTTTCCTTGGATTGCTCCACTTTACCCTTGATACATACCTTATATTGCTGAGTGTTAAGCAAGGAGGTATCAAGTACTATTTTTAAAGTCTTTGGTTTGACGCGACCTGGGATTGAACCCAAGTCTCCCAGACCATTAGCGAACACTCTACCTACTAGGAATGATGTTATATAAAAGATATAAATATTGAATATACATTTAAATATTAAATACTAATCATTCGATAGAAATATCAAATATAAATATAAATGTACTTATTTAATACAAATATGAATATTAAATATGAATATCAGATATAAATAGAAATATTAAAAAGAAATTAAATATTAAATAGAAATATACATATTAATATTAGATATAAATATGAATATTAAACGTGAATATTAATATTAAATACTAGGTTATTCATTTAAAATATGAATACTGAATAAATGTTTGAATATAGTATTAAACTTTAAAATACAAATATTGAATATAAATATGAATATTAAATATGAAATTCAGATATTTAATATAAATGTAAATATTAGATATAAATATAAATATTAAATATATATATGAATATCAAATATTATTATTTGAATATTAAATATTAAATATCTAATATAAATAGCAGTAGTAGTCGTTGCTGCAGAGGAAAAAAGATAAGATAAAAAAGGTTTTCTTCCCTATGGTTGAGGCAGAGAATACGTTAATTGCGTCCTCAGCAAAGAGGAAACCCTCACCTCGAAAAAAGGAGTGTTCTAGATTGTCAGTGAACTGCATCTTCGAGTGAGGCTCCATATTTGCCATTACTTCCAGGTCCACTTTGACCGGGAGTGGTAGTACTTGTTAAGGTCCAATTATTGGGTTAAATAGATCTGTTTAAAAATGTGTTGTATTCGTATACAACAACATAAAAGTCATGTAAAATGAAGACGATTCCCTAACCTCAAAACATGAAATAATCCTAGACGAGTTGAGATGCCGTTAAAATCAATTAATCAACTAAATTTTTGATTAAATTATCCTGATGTATATATTTTAGCAAGATTCTATCGATACAGAGTTATAAACATGATATAAAAATGTTTTAAATAAAAAAAGGATATTCTTATTTCTGAAAGCCTCTTTTTATATACAATTTTCATTCGTTTATTTTTTTCCTTTTTGAATATGTAGAGCTTTTCGTACATTTCAACATTTATATAGTCAATTTCCGCTTTTGTGTTTTCTTTCTTAGTAGATTTACTCCTAACTGGTATATTTTCCTATTTGATGCTCCTCAATGACATCTAATGAGAGTGCATGTTAACCTGACATAAATTGTGATAAAGATAAATTTCAAGTCAATATCAATATTAAAGCTCAGGTGCTTGGGCATTCCGTTTGATTGTAATCTTTAAACAGACCGAGACTCACACAAACATACAAATATCAATTTCAACTAATTGTAAAGATTTGAAGTTTTCAATCATTCTTACATTTTTATCCGTCGTTTTATTCCTTACATCTTTTCTTTTTATCTATTTTTCTTTTCCTTTCTTTTCTTTCCTGTCGCATTTTACATTTCTATATTTCATGGCTTATTTCAACAACACATCTTAAGATGATCCTATTATTATTATTATTATTATTAACTCATTAGAGTTTTTCACATCAGTTTTCGCTGATGGTCTTTCACTGGACTTTGAGTGACAGCTAACCTCCTCAAGTCTCCAGGACTCTTCTCAGTGTTCTCTGCCGTTCTCAATAATGCTGTAGTTTGGATAGTCTCCTCACGTCCTCTTATTTCTAAGTCCTCCAGGCCCTTTAATAATCCTTTAGTTACTGCACCGAGAGCACCAATCACAATTGGTATAATAGTCACCTTCATGTTCCATAGTTTATTCAATTCAATAGCAAGGTCAAGGTACTTATCTTCTTTTCACTTTCTTTCAGTTTTATTCTGTGGTAAGACGGAACACCAAAGTCGATGGGTTTGCAAATTCTCTTTTCTTTCTTTTTTTTTTTTTTTGATTATTATTAGGTCTGGTCTTCTGGCCGAGACTGGGTTATCCGTCTGTATGTCAAAGTCCCACAGGAGTTTATGTGTGTCATTTTCTAGGACAGATGTTGGATTGTGCATATAGCACTTGTTCATCTGGCCGAATTTAAATTTCTTGCACATTCCCCAGTCGATCACCTTGCCTGCCCAGTCGTGTCTAATGAATTTATCACATCAGATAAAACTAGTTCTTTTTCACTGAAGTTTGAGCGACAACAAGTCTTTTCTGGTCCCCAGGACTAATCAGAATATACAAGCAGTCGTCGGAATGGTCTGGATTCTTTTTCTGATATTTATTTCTTGTGGTCTTTTTCCGTGTCCTCTTGGAACCTTTCCAAAGATACGAGCTATGATTGGTAACACTCACTTTCATGTTTCACAGTTTTTTCAGTTCTTTGGCAAAATCCGAGTATTGGTCTATGTTTTCGCTTTTTTTTTTTTTTCATTTTACTCTCTTGTACAATGGAACGACAAAATCCTTTTTTTTTTCTTGTTAATTAATGTTATATCGAGACAGGAATTAGGAGATTCCTTAGAATCGCAAAGATATCTCCAGAGAATTTTATGCATCTCTTTTTCGAAGAGATATTCTGATTTGTGCATGTAGCATTTGCCAGTATGACCAAACCTTTGTCTCTTGAACAGTTCTCAGACAATTACCTTTCCCACCAAGTCATGTCAAGTCTTGAATTTCTTTTGTGCCAGTTTACTGCATACACTTATAATGGGATTGACTGTTTCATCTCTGTCACCACGGAAACCTACATTTGCTATTTTTCTGCGTATTATCAATTTATTATGATTTTATTCCTCGCAAATTTTCCCCAGCTATTCTAACTTTTTTTTTCATTGAATTCTAAGTAACTGCATATCTCCTCAAATCTCCAGAACTCTTAGTATTCCGGCCGATCTTAACAATCTTGAATGGTCTCGATTATTCTTCGAATTTCCAATCTATTGGAGACATTTCCAAGCGCCTAAACAACAATTGCTAAAACCGTCATCCCCACGTTCCACGGTTTTTTAGTTCTCAGGCTAGATCTAAGTGTTTTTTTTTTAAATATTTTCATTGTTATTAAATTACTCTATGTAATGTCTATGTGGTTTTTCACCGGAATTTAAATCACCGCAAGCTTCCTCAAATCTCCAGGATTTTTCTTAGTATCTTAATAATGCTGTAGTTTGAATGGTGTCGGCTCGTCCTCTGATTTCCAACTCATCTAGCCCTCTTATCAAGCCTTTCAAGTGCGCTAATTATTATTGGGGTCACCGTCACCTTCATGTTCTTTTATTATTAATATTATTATTATTGTCTTTGTGATATACCAAGTATATTTCCGTTTTTGCAGAAATTTAATCCAAGGTTATTACATGACAAAATGTTTCTGAAGATCTAAAAACTATCTATGAGTCCTCATAACGTGCCTAAGTTAAATTTAATTATAACTTTCTATGAAGAAATTGTATTTGATTTCTTCGTCTTTGCCTGTTATGTAACTAAAATAATTTCACAAGCACGTTTTCATGAAATAACACATGTTCAAAATCCACACATTATAGGATTAGCTGTTTTTAGCATTTAATGTCAGAGGGAATAGAATGTCAGCAGAAGTAATGCAATATATATATATATATATATATATATATATATATATATATATATATATATATATATATAATCTCCATTTTCTTTCGCTTAAATCTTTTTTTTTTTTTCATCAGAGAGTAGTAGCTAATATTTCCCCTCTTTTTTCCCTATCTATTGTATATAAATGTATACTCTTATGTATTGCCATATAAATATAGAATTGCAACACTCTGTAGCAAAAAATAAATTTCATTAATAGAAGAGATGGAATTATTTTTGAACAGCAAAGTATTCATTTCCTCTAGTTACAGTTTCAATGCTGAAAAGTTTGGCAATAATAATGCATAATAATGTCAGTTTTGATTGTATTGTGTTCAGCTATAAAAAATTTTAAATATGTATCTTGGTTTAGAAGAAAAAGAACTTTCTAGAAAAAATCTTAGCTTAATATATATATATATATATATATCAAGCACCCTGCATATGAGTAATTTTTAAAAATTTATCTTTTACATGGTATATATATATATATATATATGTGTGTGCGTGTGTGTGTGTGTGTGTGTGTGTGTGTGTGTGTGTGAATGTGTGTGTGTAGGTATGCCTACCTGCCATTGCATGGAATTTTCGTGTTAAGCTTTTAGGGGACATATTCTCAAGCTGTGCCAATCCACATGGTCTAAAAGTGACAAGGTTCATTTTCTAAAATGGAATGTAAACGGAACTAACATATTTTTGCATTTCCCGCCAACAGTATGTCGAAGAGTCTTTAAATAAAAAAATGACCCAGTGTCGAATTTCCCTAGGGTGGGTGGAGGTTGGTAAAATTTAACCTGTCATCTAAAAGAGGTTGTGTTAGGTTCCTTGGATTGATGCTCCTTTAAGAGAAATGTCGATGGAATTAAGTTATTTTTACATCATTCACCTGTTGAGTTCTCACTTAAAACCTGATTTTGTTTGGTCCCAACTGTGTCTTGAAACCCTGTTTGTATTTTTATTGTTAAATGATGTTTTGTGCCTGTTGTTCCTCTATTTCTAGGGGTCTTCTTTTACAACGATATATTTTTTGTGTTTACTTTAGATCTTATTGTGGCTTGGTATACGACTTTTTTGGTTGACAATTTACGCTTTGGGGACATTCATGTTTTATCTTGCAATTAGCGGTGTTTTTTTATTTATTTATTTATTTTTTTATTTATTTTTTTTTATTTTCTTATTGTGCTCTTTTATTATCTTTAGTACGTTTTCAGTGCAACTGTAATTAAGTTTTTGTGTATTCCTATTGAATGTTGAGTGTAGTTTGTTTGATATGGGCAAGTGTTTATTTATGAGTTTTATGAAGGTTTTTCCCTACGTTTGTTTTCACGGTGTTATTTTATAGTGGGTTGAACCAAATAATGTTTCTGTTTCTACTTTTTGTTTTTGTTGTTTGTTAGTTTTTTCTTTTTTGTCTGTAAAACCAATTTTTAGCGCTGTTTCGTAGACTTCTTTAGCTTTGTTAAAGATGGTTTCGTTTAGTGAGTTGTTCGATATTCTGTGACTGATGGGTTGAGGGAATTTTTATTAAGTTTAGTGAATGGTTGGAAGAGCTGATATATATATATATATATATATATATATATATATATATATATATGTGTGTGTGTGTGTGTGTGTGTGTGTGCACGCGCGCGCGAACATGTGTCTGTGTGTGTCTGTGTGTCATCTCTCTCATGTTAACTCTTTCTTTGTAATCATATAGGTGTCCACAGCTGACTATATATATATATATATATATATGTATACGTAAAACCAACCCGTCCGAACGAACAGAATTTTTATACGGGGATTAATTAACATATTTGAATTCAGAATTTTCTATCTCCAAAACAAGTCGATATTCCAAGGTTAAAGCACCCATTCTATCCTAGTATTTACAGCTAGAGGGAGAATAACTTTCCCAAGGGTATTCCTACTTCTCCCAAGGGTATTCACACTATTTGATGTACAATCAGCTTCGTTCAGGATTTGAACTCGGGTCACCGTGAACATTTCTCAGGAAAATAACCATAACATTAAGACCGCCTTCGATATATATATATATATATATATATATATATATATATATATATATATATATATATATATAACCATTCGTACTTTTCATCTATTGTTCTTGATGATCCAGTAATGGGCGGATGTATGTAAATTTTCATTGGTCAGCTAACACTAGAGTGTCTATTTGTAGAAGTTTATCAGAAAGCATCGATTATGAGCTCGTCCTTTCCTCGATGTTTTCGCCACGACTTGGTGATGATGCTTATTATATATATATATATATATATATATATATATATATATATATATATATATATATATATTCATTCGCAGACTACTGTATAAATAGAAAAACAGAGACAGAAGTTGCAAGAGAGACGTGAAACAAGCAGACAGAGGAAGAGAAAGTCACAGATAATGTGAAAGAGAAGATTACATGCTTTATTCATGCTCGTAAATAATTACAAAAATCAATATACGTGCATATGGGTAATATATATATATATATATATATATATATATATATATATATATATATATATATATATATGCGCGCGTGTATTATTAACTCTTTGGCAGAGTAAAGTGCTCCTATCGGTTGCACAGGCTTCTTGCCATGAGGCGTGTCAGAAAGTCGTCTGCGTTTGATCTTCTGAAAGATTCCTTTTGCAACTGCGATATGTGAAATGATTTACCCTCCAACGATATGAAAAAGGATCCAATTTTTCGACTATCAGTTTACTCAAGAAGATCATTGCAAAATGACGCTGAAATTCGCCTACCGGAATTCGAAACCTTTACTCCGGATTTTGCCTTCTCGTATCCTATCCAGCATACTATGCTGTAATGCCATATGCTAATGAGATTATCACGCAGTGGTATCACGTGATCGAACCTAAAAGCGGAAAGTGAATAGCACTGGTGAGGGCATATATGACAGGTGCAGTATGAAAAAAAGAAAGAAAAAAAGCAAGATAGAAAAATCCTTCAAGATGAAACAGCACCGGACACTTAATCACTCAGGAGCCAAGACTGTAGTCCGTCAGAATAAACACGTTTTTTGGGGGGGGCGTGGGGGGTTAAATATGTCTGCCACATGCGTTGATGATGAAAGACCATCTGTGAAGAGGCGATGACGGCAGATTTATCAGCAGTAAAAGGCCATTCACGCACTTTTATATCTTTGCTTTCATAAGCGAACAGTAAGTAGCTGAAACCAGATATATAGTCAAGTCTCATTTAAAACACCAGTTCCTACCAGACCAACCAAGTTAGGCAACGATGAGCCTATTCGGTACTTAAGTAGTAGCCATTCTATGATTGATTTTTACGGGATGTCATTCCATTTCGGGTTATTTTATGCTTAAAGGCTATGCACATTCATTGTGGCATTTTTTTTTTCAGTTCTTTTTTAAGATATTTTGTGTTTTTTTGTTTTTTTTTTACTCACTATCTCATCGAATACAAATTGTTCTAAATAGATCTGTTTGACCCGAAGATAAGACCCATGCAAATACATAGACCTAGGAGTAATAGAAATGAAAGTTTACTCTACGCTTCTAAGATCTCCAGAACTGGGGTCTCACTATCATTTGTGTCATTTTCAGGTTACCTCTTTAAAAAAAAATGCCCATGCTACTGAATGATATCAAACAAACCGAGCTGTGCTTCAGATAAAGCCTCTAAAGTCAGGCATGTTTTCGGAGCCAAAGTATTAAAACAACTAACCCAAGACAAACTATAATACCAATAGACTGTTGGCTTTTAGTCCTATCATGAGAATGCTTCCTCAAGATGCAGACTCTTCGTAAAATACTTTGTTGTATGTATTTCGCGTTTTCGCTATTTTCAAAATTAATTCTATGGATTTTAGGTTCTTTTTGTTTTTATATGCACGGCTTCTAGGATTTGTAGACGTAGCTTATCAATTTCGTGTGCGATTATAGTGGTGTTTTCAACTAGAATTTTTCGAAACTTGGATTTAGGAATAGAAGGATTCTTAAGATGTAAAACCAACACACCTTCCACCTTACACAAGCAAGCAACCTCTGATGATGGCCTATGACGTGTCAGAAAGCGCTCGGGGCAATTTTAGGAAATTCATCTATTAATTCCAACCTGAAACTAAGACACTTATCAGAAAACTTGAAAGAATCTTAAATAAATTAAATAGACAAAATTTGTCTTTATTATTTGATATATACAATGGCTATGAAAGGGGAATGCACATTCCCTAAAACTGCAGGACTCGAGCGTCACCATCAGATACTTAACTGTTATACCTAGGTCCCCCATTGGAGAAGGGGGCTTACCCCACTGTAAAAATGCAGTCGGCATATTCTACAGCCCCAACTGACTGGGCTATTAAGTTTCTATGTAATTATTTTAACGTTGTTTTTAGGGGGGTTGGCGGGGGGAGGTTCATTCAATAGATTATTTTCGCATGTGAGCATTCCTTTTGCTACTTACGAGCAAACTTAATCTTAAAAAACACCGACAAATTTAGTTTTTTTAAGTAACAAAAAATTGATTCCAATAAAATCAATAATGGTTTTTATAACAATAATAATAGATTGTCAAAGTAAATAAATGAATAAATGAATTAAATTAAATTGCGAACATATACATCGTTGTTTATCATATGTCTAATAAGGGAATTTTCTTTTAAATTGCAAATATTTTTTAAAATAAAATCTTTTCTTTCTTACTTAAAATAAACAAATTCAATTTTATACATGTGAACCATTTTAAGCATAAAATTCTTTAATAAAAGTTAAAAATTATTAAGTTGAAATAGGAAAAAGTACATTATGAAGTTATCCTTTTTAATGTAATTAATTAAACAAGAAGCTAAAAGATATGACAAAAAATGTAGTCTTACTTTTTGTTTGTTATAAGCAGATATTTTAGAAGCCCTCCTATTCATTTTCATTAAAGGCAGTTTCAAATTGACAAAATTGAATCAATATCAATAGAAAAAAAGTAAAAAAAAAAAAAATTTGAAAAATCTGAAAAATTAAAAGTATAAAATTCATTTATAAAAATAAAAAAAATTTTTGAATTTAAATGGGGAAAAAACATTTCGAACAACATGAATACGCCATCGTTTTTAGATATGGAAAAGCTTTCCGCTGATGTATATGATTTCTTTTTATATTAGTTCAAATATAATAATTATTATTCATCCTTCAATTATTTATGATTTAAAAACAAAGAGAATTTTACATTGCTGGTTATTAACTCATTAGTTATATTACACGGGAAATGTTACGTATGGCTTATATATATATATATATATATATATATATATATATATATATATCATGTATTGTTTGAGTAGCATATCCATTAGTTTGATTGAGAATGTTGTTTGATCAAAGTGTCTTGCATATATTAATATGTGTGTGTGTGTGTGTGTGTGTGTGTGTGTGTGTGTGTGTGTAGTTGGGCAGCAGTCGTTCATTTAAGCATGCTTCATTAAATAATAAAGACAAATTTTGTCTGTATAATTTATTTAAGATCCTTTCAAGTTTCCTGATGAGTGTCTTAGTTTCAGGTTGGAATTTGTAGATGAATTTCCAAAAAATTTCCCGAGCGCTTTCTAACCCTTCATAGGCCATCATCAAGAGTTGCTTGCTTGTGTAAGGTGTGTTTGTATTTTTTTAAAAAGAGCGTTGAATGCTTTGAAAGTTTATACCATAACCTTTAAATACATCAGTTAGCCTGTTTTATCCAACTGTGCGTTCCTATAGTTTCGTTATGGTATAAACTTTAAAAAAAAAAGGGAAACAGTAGCTCCATACTGGTTCATCATATGTCTAGACTATGTGCTTTGAACGTCGATATATTTAATGATACACTGGAAAAGGCAAGAAGCAGACGATACACTGCACAAACTACGCGAACTACGCTGATGACAAAGCGCTTCTGGCGAATACATCCGCTCAGGCAGAATCCCTGCTACATAATTTGGAGAAGGCAGCAGGCGGTGTAAGCCTCCGTGTCAATTCAGACAAAACAGAGTACAAGTGTTGTACTCAAAATCAAAATCAAACAGAAGACTTCTCCACCCTAGTAGTTGGTTCTTGAAACTCGTGGACAAATTCACCTACCTCGGAAGCAGCTTCTCATCTACGGAAAATGACACCAATACGTGACTGGCAAAGGCAAGGTCAGCTATCGATAGGTTATCGGTCATATGGAAGTCAAACCTATCCGATAGAATAAAACGTAATTTTTTTCCAAGCTGCAGTCGTGTTTATACTATTATTTATATGCACCACTTGAACGCCGACTGATCACGTAAAGAAAAGGCTTGGCGGTGATTGCATGAGAATGCTACGAGCTTTATTGAACAAATCCTGGAAGCAACATTCCACTAAACAGCAGCTGTACGGCTACCTACTACCCATCACTAAAACCATTCAAATCAGACGAACAAGACATGCGGGACACTGCTGGAGAAGTAAGCATGAAATCATAAGCGACGTTCTCCTGTGGACCCCTTCTCACGGACGCATGGGTGTCGGACGAACAGCTAGAACTTATCTAAAATATCTGTGTACAGACACAGGATGTAGTCTAGAGAACCTGCCGAATGTGATGGACGATAGACACGAATGGCGAGGAAGAGTCAAGAAAGTTCGTGCTGGCGTCACGACATGATGATGATGATGATGATGATGATGATGATATATACTGTTCGAATTGTTGCGCAATGGCCCGGAAGACCGGGGTTCAGTCCCAGGTGTAGTCATACCAAGGACTCAAAAATGGTACTTGATGCCTCGTAGTTTGACACTCATCCTCATAAGGTAAAGATCAAGGGTGAAATGAAGCAATACAGAGTAAGGAGTAGCACCCTCCCCTACACCTTGGTGTTGTAGCTAATAAAAAGGGAGCCTTCGGGTCAGTCTCGACTGTGGTCGCCGACTTTACTTTTATATATATTCATATATGTCGATTTATTAAGCATCACACACACACACACACACACACACACACATGTGTATGTGTGTATGTGCGTGAGTGCGTGTGAGATATATATATATATATATATATATATATATATATATATATATATATATATATATATATTTCAGATCATTGTGCGTATGACATATGAGAAGCCAAGTGAGATTGATTAATATTAACGTATATTTATACTGAAGAATATTTTGTTTTTGGAAGAATTAATAATCTTGATATGTTTCTATTTTCATTCAATAAACCTAACAGCTGTGAATTCATTGCCTGAAATTTTATTATAGAACTCACGATGAATAATACTGATTCATAACTCTATTCTTTTTCAATTCCTTAGAATCTACGTTGCTATAACTTAGTTTTCTCGGTTTTTGAAATCAAATAAAAACTACAAAAACCAAAGGCGAAAATGATTGAAAATCCCATTTGTCTTTTGCTCATATATTTTCCTCTTATTTCCTGAGTAACAGTAAAAAGATAAATATCAATATGTGAATGGCTACGTCGATATATATATATATATATATATATATATATATATATATATATATATATGTGTGTGTGTGTGTGTGTGTGTGTGTGTGTGTGTGTGTGTGTGTGTGTGTGTGTGTGAATAACGTTTATACATATGTACGTATTACAAAATTTATATCTACTCTTCCTTTGCATATTTTGGGGAATTAATGCAAATACTCTCATGTCCGGATATAAAACACAAGCTCTACATACATATACACACACGAATATATATATATATATATATATATATATATCAAAGCAAATGTCTTTTGTAAAGTGTTCAACCCTAAGGATAATTAAATAGAGTTTACACGCACATATATCGTATGTTAGAATATTGATCTCGTGACAATACCGTTCTCAAAAGTAGATGAAATGAGTGCATTATCGCATAGGCTCGTTTGAGTATCCGTTTCTCCCGGTTGTGTCCGCTATATCTTTTTAAAAAGACAAATATGTTCCGTTTTTAGAATTATCTCTAAGTCTCTCTCTCTCTCTCTCTCTCTCTCTCTCTCTCTCATTCTCTCTCTCTCTCCCTCTATCTCTCTCTCTCACACACACACACACACTTTTATGTATGTATGTGTGTGTGTACTTATGTAATATGAACTATAATCACAGCTTACTGTTTTTATCTTTTTATAATATTCAATAACCTGAGGATAGAGCCACCTGTAGACACGTTAGAAAATTGAATGAACCCCCGTGAAACTGACTGTAATATGAGGAATATATAAATTATAAAATAATCCTTTTTTTATTAATTTTGGTAAATCGGTTTTAAGATTTAAAATAGATTAGGAACTAACAACATGGCCGCCATGGGTCATTTATTTTTTCAAACCACAACTTCTGACAGAAAAAATCACCAAAAATCAGAGAATTATACGATTCTATTGATGAATGTTGATTTTTTTAGGTCACTTAAACTAAAAAAAAATCCTCCCGTGTGGGTGGGGCAAGGACATCATTAGGGGTATAGAGTATAATATATTTTCTGTATATCATAAAAAGTATGAATGTGTGCCTGAAATAAAGAAAAAAAAATGATCTGGTAACTGTTATAGGGTGTCTCAATGTACATGGGACCCATGTGACAGCTAATAACTCTACTGATAATAATGTTGTGTTCTTTCTTGTTTTCCCAGTTGACTGGGGCTGTAGAATACACCGACTGCATCTTTTCAGAGGGATAAGACCCGCGCCCCGCCCCAACGAGTGTCCTGAGTTTTTACACTAAACAATCTGATAGTGAGGTTCCAGTGATGTAGGGGCTTTGGGGAATGCGGAGCACCCCTTCATTGTCATTGCTCCCGGGTCCACTCTGATCCAGAATGGTAGCACCTTCTTGGGCCCTATGTATGGATTAGAAAGAAATAAACTGCTTAATTATGCTAAACTCAATTGTTTGAATAAGAACTGTTTGGCTAAACTGAATAGCTTGGAATAGAAAAGTTTTTCACAATCAAGCTGTGTACTTATACTAAACTGAATTGTTTGAAATTGAACTAATTGTTTGTAAAAAATGGATTTGACATTAAATAACCTACAAAGCTAATATGCCATAAAACCCAACCAACCAAGCAACCAACCAACCATTTTTTTTTTTTTGTTTCGGAGTTGAAAATAGTATACTATAATAACTATTAATTCTCGATCACAATGCCTTGGGGAGAGAGGAAAATTATTTAGACTCACTATTTATTTGGAGACAAAATCATTCAAAACTGTGCATGCAAAATTTCGCAGGAAGTTTAAATTTTCCAAGCCACAGGATAAATAAACACCCTCAAGAAAAAGGCAGAAAATCCCAGTTGACTGCAAGATGTCCTGACAATGAGAATGCAGTGAAAGATACTGTCGGAAGGTGTCCGAAAAAGTCCCTCTGAAGACGTTCCCAAGAACTTGATATTTCACGTATACTGTCGAATACAATCAATTCATACTCTTGTGATTTGGTTTGACCTTTCTGAAGTGATATGATTGCTTTTTAAGATTCATACGACACATGACTTGATGCAATATGAATTATTATATTCATGAGTTGCATCTATTTTGAGACACACTGTAGAAGAAAATGGTAACCAAAATGTGAATGCCTAGTCGGCTGGGGCTGTAGAATACACCAACTGCAGACCCCCACCCAACGAGTGTCCTGATATGACACAATCTGATGGGGAGGTTCCAGCAATGCAGAAGCTTTGGGAAATGCGGAGTACCCCTTCATTGCCATCGCTCCAAGGTCCACTCTGGCCCATAGTGGTTGCACCTGGTAGGGCCCTATCTATGGGTTAAAAAGAACTAACAGCATACTTATGCTAAACTGAATTGTTTGAGTAAACTGAATAGCTTGAAGTAGAAATGTTTTTGACAATTAAACCGTACTTACATTTAAACTACGTGCTTATGCTTAACTGAATTTTTTAAAATAGAACTGTTTTTCGACATTAAAACTGTATTTACACTTAACTGAATTGTTACATATAACTGCTTGAATAGTTTAAAATAGAAATGTTTTTTGACAATTAAACTGTGTTCTTATGCTAAACTGAATTGATTTAAATAGAACAGATTATTTACATAAAAATGGATTTGGCGTTAAATAACCTACAAAGGTTGATATGCCATAAAACACAACAAACCAAACAAACCCAAATGTAAATATTAGATTTAATCCTTTTTTTTTTTTTTTTAATGTTTTGAGTGTTTTTAATACAATGATTGAAAACAATTTTCGTTTATCTAAAAGAAAATTGGGAAATAATTTTGGATCGATACTTGTTCTGCTTAAAATGAAGGATCTCGAACACAGGCTAAATCTAAATGTGTATTAAATAAAGAATATTTTGCTGATCAAAAAATATAAATTATAATCAAGAAACAGGAAATTTTGTTCGTTGGATCGTTTCTTTTGTTTTGTTTGGATATTTTTATTCATTTGTTAAGATATGAAAAATGTTAGTAAAAAAAAGTATGGAGACCTAGCGTAACAAACACTTGTTAAGCAATTTCTAGTTGTGACCCTATATTCGGGTTGAAAATTTCAATTTTTACTACGCTTCTCTGTAATTTCAGTTTCATTAACATTTCTCTAGCGTTCTGTTTTTATTCTAGTTCCTTCTTTTATAGAAAGACGTCGAAGACTTAAAAGAACTTTAATTATTTCTCCTTAAACATTAAATTTTTAATTCAAATACATTTAATATCTTTTAAATTCTAATTAATAAAATGCTAAGATTTTTTTAAAACTCTATGTTTGTAATGTTACCATATATAAAACAGTTGCAAAATCAGTAAATTATTTGTTTATTCTTTGAAAACTTTTAAAAATGTATAAACAAATATAAATTTTGTTATAAAAATAGGAAATTTAATTTTAAAAAGTAACGTTAAAAATTTGTTTTTTAAGAGATAATGAAAGTTTTTTTTTTTATTATTACCGGATAAAACATTAAATATTCAAAAGGCAATTAAAAACTATTATTATTTCACTATTTTGATTATTAATTAATCATAAGATAAATATTTTCCTTTTGCTTATTTTCCTTTTCCAAAATTGAATGCTAAAAACAAACTTTTGCTAATACAGTTTTATATACAAAAAGCTTCTTTGTGTGTGTGTGTGCGTGTGTGTGTGTGTGTGGCCTTCGTACTAATATTTTTTTAGCGGGAAATTACTGCGAACCTTCATACATAGATTTTAAAATGACGGACAATATATCTTGTCTTTTATTTTGACCGAGAATTTTAATCTAAATCCCATTGTAACTGATATAGTTATCAAAGTGTAAGTAATATTTTACACAAGTCGGTTTGTTATTATTTATAGTTACTAACTTCATTCAAAATACTACTTTTTTTTTACTTTCTGTAACCTTTGGTTACGGAAAAATTTCAACTTTTGCTGAAAATCTTTAAACTATATTACAAATTAATTAGAAATCTAAGGTTGTTTTGCTTTTATTTTTGATAATTATCATGTTTTATCTTTCAAACAAAATTAGATTTTAACCTAAAATAATAAATTGAATTACTTTTTAATTTGTTTTAACCAAAGAGCGAAATCTTCATGGTAACTTACACGAGGATCATTAAGTAAGTTTCCAGACTTTTTTCGTATGGGCACTTTTATTGATAGTACACACATGAAACTCTAGTCCCCTTCGAAGTAATCTCCTCCGGCTGCAGTGCACTTGTTGTACCGTTTCAACAACTTCTGGAAAGCCCCATGGAAGTCCTCTTGTGTGAGCGAGTCAATGACCGTCGTCAAAGCCTCTTTCATCTTCTTAATTGTCTCGTAACGACAGCCTCTGAGCTTAGAAAATAACCAAAAGTCACAGGGAGCAAGGTCTGGACTCTAGGGAGACTGAGGAACTGTCTTGATGTCCATCTTGGTCAAATAGTCTGTGACAAGGATGGAGCTGTGGACTGGTGCATTGTCCGGGTGGAAATGCCACTGACCCGATTTGAAGAGTGCTGGCCTCTTCCGTCGAAATCTCTTCCTGAACTCTCTTAAAACCTCAACATAGTAACCCTAAACTTAACCCCAACCCTTGGGCCAATCATCTGTGGTATATCGACTTCCTTACTCTTCCCACACCTCTCATCATCCCTCACAGACTCCCTGCCTTCCTTGAATCACTTATGCCACTCAAAAACTGATGCTCGATTCATGCAAGATTCTCCAAAAGCAGTCTGAAGCCTTCCATACATTTCCGTGGCATTTTTTCCAAGTTTAAAACAGAATTTTATTGCATAGCGTTTTTCTAAAGTGTCCTCACGTCCAGATTGCATTTTTGAAATTCACCAGCTGTGACAATCAGGCTTTAGTAAGGTGTAATCCAATTGCTGCTGTAGCTGTTCATTTGAACCTGAAATCATAAAGATTGGTCAGTAATCTCATAGGATGTATAGCCATAACATATTAAATTTTCAAGTGTCTACGACAATTTTAAATGCCTGTACAAAAAAGTCTGGAAACTTATTGAATGCACCATATATATATATATATATATATATATATATATATATATACATTGTATCACAAAAGTGAGCACACCTCTTACATTTCTGCAGATATTTAAGTATATCTCTTCAGGGAACAACACTGACAAAATGACACTTTGACACAATGAAAAGTAGTCTGTGTGCAACTTATATAACGGAGTTGATTTATTTTCCCCTCAACATAACTCAAAATATAACCATTAAAAGCTAAACCACTGCCAACAAAAGTGGGTACACCTCTAAGAAACTACACCCTTAAATGTCCAAATTGAGTACTGTTTGTCATTTTCCCTCCAAAATGTCATATGACTCATTAGTGTTACTAGGCCCATGTGTGCATAGGGAGCAGGTGGGTTCAAATTTGAAGTGCAGCTCTCACACGACCATTGCTTTACTGAAGAGGCTGAGGGTAAAGCTGGCCAAGCATGTTTCCTGACTTGAACCCAATAGAACATCTCTGGGAGATCCTCAAGCGGAAGGTGGAGGTGTGCAAAGTCTCAAATATCTGCCAGCTCCACGACGTCGACATGGAGGAGTGGAAGAGCATTCCAGTGGCTACCTGTGAAGCTCTGGTAAACTCCCTGCCCAGAAGAGTAAAGGCAGTTCTGGATAATGATGGTGGCCACACAAAATATTGACAATTGACATGGTGTATGTTAATATTGACAACTTTCCCTAAGGGGTATACTCACTTTTGTTGACAGGGGTTTAGCTTAGATTATATTTTGAGTGTAAAATAAATTAACTCTGTTATATAAGCTGCACACAGACTTCTTTTCATTGTGTCAAAGTGTCATTTTGTCAGTGTTATCCCATAAAGAGATATACTTAAATATCTGCAGAAATGTGAAGGGTGTACTCACTTTTGTGATACACTATATATATATATATATATATATATATATATATATATATATATATATATATATATATATATATAATTGGAGACAGGGGAACTGAGGGACATTAGAGTTGTTATTTGGACTTTTGTAATTCTTTCCATATTCTCATGGATAAGTTGGTAAAGCAGCTGGTATGTAAACGCCACTATACACCAACCCAGAAAAATGATGCTACCGTATGTAAATATAGTTTTACGCAGGATAGAATCTTCAGTCCATGACGTGGGTCATCACGAGATCTTCACGTGATTTTCGCGCAGAATACGGTCTTCTGTACCTCATTCTAGAAATTTTTACATTAGGTGTTACAAAAATAACTTGATTAAAAGACAATACATTAAAATAAAAAATGAATACAAAACTGAGAACAACATAGCCATTAATTTGGCATTAAATAAACTATGAAGGTTGATATACCATAAAAACCAACCAACCAATCAACATAGCCATTCTGTTTTTACATTGAATACTTTCACAATTCAATCATCATCATCATCATCATCATCATCATCATCAAGTCACGCTGCTGGAACGGATTTCACTGTTTCTTCTTCTCAATCCCTTTCCTATCATCCATCGCTCCCGGCAGGTTTTCTAGAATACCTCCTGTGTCCATATACAGCTGTTGTAGATAAGTGCTTGCTGGTTGGCCAACACTGGTGTGTCCATGTGAAGAGACCCATAAAAGAATGTCACTTAGAAGTTCATCCTTGCTTCTCTTGCAATGTCTCGCATGTTTTGTTCGTCTTGAATAGTTTAAGTGATGGGAGGTTAGTGGTTGTACAGCTTTTGATTCAAGGCGTGTTACTTCCAGGATTTGCTCTGCATAGCTCGTTGTATTCTTGTGCAATTCATATCATCCATTATTTTAAAAAATCAAACCTACTAATCTTATACAAGTCATTATATTATCATCAGCACAAACGCGATGATTAACAACCGTGAAAATTAGACTTAGAGAACTCTGACTGTATCCTCCGCAGAGGAATAAAATCCATCAAAACGCAGTGTCCACAGTAAGACACTAAACTGCAGTTTTGGAGCAATATGGACTACCTTTAATTGTCATTACTCCCAGATCCACTCTGGCTCTGAGTGGTGGTACTTGTTAGAGTTTCATACATTGGTCAAATAAATTTGTTTAGTATTGGATATAAATAATTGTAACTGCAAATTATTTGTATTAAATAGGAATACTTGATGTAATTTACGAAGCTCTTTGCTTCGATGCGGCACAAGGCCGAATGAATGGGGCACCCAATGAGACTCGAACTCACTCTTGCAGGTTTGCTAGTCAAGCTTGCTAACCATTACACCATCCGAGGTGCCCAATAGGAATACTTGATACTATATAAGTATGGACGAACATATAAGTATGGACAAACATATCATAAAATAAAATAAAAATTTGCGATTTAAAAAAAATGATTGCAATGAAACATTAATATAAAGATAATAATCGAACATTTACAAATTAATCAAATATCGGCTCCAAATAACTCATAAGAGGTTGATACGTGGGGAAACGAATTAACCAAACCAATCATCATGGTCAAGAATTTGTAAATGTAAGAGTTGTGAGTATACATTTTTATTATAAATATATATATATATATATATATATATATATATATATATATATATATATGTGTGTGTGTGTGTGTGTGTGTGTGTGTGTATGTGTGTGTGTGTGTGTGTGTGTGCTCTTAAAAAGCCCTAATTTTGAAGAGAAAATAATTTGCTCTGTGGATTTTATTTACATTGAGCTCTTGACCGGGATTACTTAAATTTGATATTCTATTTTTGAATATTTTATTTGTTCTGTTTGTAATTGTTCCCAACTCCGGATACCCTGGATTAAATACTGTCTCATATATATATATATATATATATATATATATATATATATATATAATAGAAAAGAATATTCACAACTTTAGCTTTATATATATATATATATATATATATATATATATAATGGAACTTGATACCTTTTGCTTGACACTAATTATAATAAGGTACGTATCAGGGATAAAGTAGAGCAATCCAGGGAAAGAAGTAACGCCCTACCTTGATCCTCGTTTTAGTAGCTATTGCAAAGGGAACCTTCGAGTTGACCTCGACTACGATCGCCAACTTTACTTATATATAAATGAGTCTAGCGGTTGGTATTTTCAAGTCAACTGCCAGCCACGTAGAGATCGTATCATATTAAATTCTGTATAAATTATTTTGTATGGCGTACATGCTAAAAATATTTAAAAAATAAAGCCAAAATAAGGTCAGTTTATTTATAGTGGATACATGATTAAATACATGATTTGATTTACGTATATTCTTGATGTTCCTAAATTGCATCAAGACAAGTTTAACGAAATATTTTGTTTCTTTCCATTATTCATTGATTGCCCTGTCGATTGCGGCTATATTGAGATATTAGCCTCCCTCCAACGAGTATTTTGGTTATGACGCTAAACAATCTGATGCGGAATAAAACCTTCATTGACATCACTCCCATGTCCACTTGATATGCCTGATAGGATCCTATACCCACCAAAAAGTGTCCTGGATACAATCTGATGTTGAGGTTCGAGTAAAGCTGGAGCTTTGGGGAATGCAGTGTATCCCTTCATTGCCATCGCTCCCAGGTCCACCTGGAGTGATAGCACCTAAAGCACAAAAAGGTCCAATCTATGGGTCAAATAGAACTAAACTGTGTACTTATGCTAAGCTGAATTGTTTGAAATGGAACTGTTTTCATATTTAACTGTGTGTAATTAAAAAAAATACTTATTATAAGCTGAATTGTTTGAAATAGAACTGTTTATATGTATAAAAATGGATTTGGCATTAATAACCTACAATGGTTGAAGTGCTATGAAACCAAACCCAACCAAATCCTATATATTTAATATATATGTATAAAGAGGATTTGGCATAAAATAACCTACGATGGTTGATATGCCATAAAACCCAACCAAACCCAACCAAATCTGCTATATTTAATATATATCTATGAAGAAGATTTGGCATTAAAAAACCTAAAATTGTTGATATGCCATGAAACCTAACCAGATCAAATCATATATCTTCAATATCAATTTATAAAGAGGATTTGGCATTAAATAACTTACAATGGTTGATATGCCATAAAACCAAACCAAACCAAACCGAACAAAATCCAATATATTTAATATATATGTATAAAAAGGATTCGGCATTAAATAACCCGAAATAGTTGATGTGCTGTAAAACCTAACCAAACTAATTTATTCATTGACAGTATTGAACAGGATGTCTAATAGTCGATAGAAACCAACCCATAATGCACACAAGCTATTCACATTTCTCGTTGTAAATACAAGTATATAATTGTCTGATCATGTTTTACATCTTCTTATATGATTGCAGTGTAAGTGGCCAGGACAGGACAAAAGTGGACCAAATATAAGGCCAAACTAAAATTGTGAGGTTTTTATATACAAATAAACAAACAAAAAACCGAATCAGTCGAGTGCGTCATTTCCGCTTTGTTAGCAAAGGAGCTTTCAAAAACAAGTCATGCACCTGGGCGTTTATTATGGAACACTTCTTTTTTGAAGGTGATGCTTGGCTGGTTGGTCGCAAAAGGTTGTGGCCTTGAGATGACGGAATTGTTTGTTTGCAAGTAGTCAAGTACTTGCTTGCTAAATACGGTAATGGTGCGTGTCCATTCATATTTGGAAGAAGAAAGAAAGACAATTCACTGAAATAATGAAAGAACTCGTGATGAAGGGGAAAAACGAGTTGAAACCTTTAAAAACAGCATAAAAGAAAAATCAAAACTCTTGCATGGAGAAATATGAAAATAAAAGATATCAAGAAACTGGATAAAAAGAATAAATAATATAGTTACTTAGTAAGTTTAGCATAAATGTGGCACAAGACTAGAAGTGTTGTATTCTGGCCTTCGACCCGACCCAAAATGCCATTCAAGGTGATGCACCGGAAGAAAGTGACACATTCCAATGGCAGTTAGGAGAGGAAATCGCGTGGGCGGAAATTGGCTAACAAAATGGGACAAGCTAAAAAATCCCATGATACTCTCATAGACTGACGCACCGGAACAGAGTGACCTCTGAACTGCATGACAGTTATTTCCGCTTGATGACGATTAAACATGCGATTTCAAAGATCGAGTTGGTGATCGAGTGGGTGTTGAACTATTATATATCGCAGTCAAGACAGTTGAGTTTGAGGTCCAGTTAGAGCTGGAGACGGAGTTATAGACGAGATGTGGTAGGGAAAGCCACATCAGGCCGAAGGGGCCTTGAGGCCCTGATGATTTGGGGTCCAGAGAAGATGCTGATAAGATGCAGTAAAGAAAGCCAGCACCCAGCAGAGTGGACCCCAGGGGCTCCGGTTGAGCATCAGGAGAACGAGAAAGACACAACGTTGACGGCCATAAGAGTTTGGGGTCAAAATATTTCAGTTCTGTTCGGTCTCCAGCGCCCTCTCACAGTAAAACCCCACACAACTTTTTCGAACCTTTACAAATAAAGTGAGAGGTATATATATATTTATATCTTCATGCGTCTTTATTATTGTTGGTGTCGTTATGATAGGGCACATGACAATATAACAGATGTATGAAGCACCCACTAAGAATCAAACACACTAACAACTGTCGGCCAATCTGGCTTTCTAACGATTACATTACGTAAAGTGTCCTAAAGAATTGATGTATAAGAAAAAGAAAAATCATATAAGAAAGTATTAAATTTGATTTCCAGAGAAAAACTTTGTTCATGATCTGTGCGGGACCAAAAAGTCAGTGAAATGCTAAAGAACCTGATATTTTTCTACCCCCGCAATGGTTATAAAACAAAATGATATATAAATAACGATAATTTTATCAAAACTTACAATCCACAGCAAATACAAGGCTGACATATTCCAAACAGCATTCTTAACTACAGATAAAATAGTCCTTCTACTATTCTTATATAAGGATGGCTTTAGCATAAAATAAACCATTAAACAAACCAACCAAACTGAACCAAACCAAATAACACTAGAAAAGTACCCGACGATAACATGAACATAATATATCTCCCTCCTCCTCCTCCTCCTCCTTCTCCTCCTTCTCTCTCTCTCTCTCTATATATATATATATTTGTGTGTGAGTGTGTGTGTTCACAGTTACACATATCGTGTATATCTAAAAACATATCCACAATAAAGCTCTGTTTAACATGACAAAAATAGCCAATGAAAAAAACGTCCATTTTCTTCAAATTACGTAATTTATCATTTAACGCATTTTTGCAACGAGTTTTTGTTTGGTCGAAGCACCTCTTAAATTCCTCTTTTTATATGATGCAAAATTGTGCCGTCGAATTTCGTTGACTGTCTTCTACGTCCTCAAATCTTCAGAATTTGATGATTTTTTTAATCAGAGCAACTTTGGTCAATGGTGAGCTCTTCCTGTGTTTTGCCAAAAATGTTTTGAGCAAAACCTATCGGAAATGGCCTTACAATTTGAAAAAAAGCACTGACTCGTGTAAAAATACAGAAATCATCAGTTTATTATATAAGTTAATCAACTCTTTGCACCTCTTTAAATGTTAAAATTAAAAATTGTAAACCAACAATCTTGATTTTCTTACCATACCTCACTTATATATATGAGAGTGATAAAATATTTTGTTTCTCAAGATGCGACACAAGGTCATTTTTTATTGGAGTAAAATTGATTTGACTCCAAGATCATGTGCCTTTCAAAGGTTAAGAACCAAGTGTGCTCTTCTATTTACCCATAGCTGCGGAGATAACAAATAGATCGGTGCCTTTTCCAAGGCTCAAAGTGAAACCCGATCATCTTTGCCAAGGATTTGAACTCGTCGTCAATTCCATTGCGCTAAGTATGCCTCCGTGTTTAAACGCGTTTCTTTCAAACGCTGAGATTTGTGGAATGTACTAACAGTAATATTAATCTTTTCTTACATTCCACTAACAAACTGTCTCTTTTTCCGTCAACGCCCTGTCGACGGTGATTAGAATACGCTGACTGTACGCTCTGCTGGTGGGTATGACCTCCCCAAAAAGGGGGCTTCCAGGGTTTGACACAAAACTCAGGTGGTAAAGCTCATGTTCTAAAGATTACTCTCAAATCTACTCAAACCTGAAGAGGTCATTCATGTTATGGTCCCTTCAAACGATCTCTTTTCAAATTATTTACATTAGTTAAGAATACTTGATATATAACAGTGGGCCAAAAACTGAAGAAAAACTACACAATAATGTGAATATAAACGAACTGTGTACACAATTCCCTAACCTCTTGGCATAAAATAACCCCAGACGAGTTGACATTCAATTAAAATCAAGCAATCCTTTCCTTATTAAATTTCTGTTGTCATTTTGCATCCCTGTCACTGCTGAAGGAGCCTCTATGGCGTAGTGGCAAACATTCAAGACTGTCTGTTATATCGTTGTAACCAACAATTGTTGCTTTTTTTGTTTAAGAAATAAGTTATTAATAAGAAAGATTATAAAATTATTAGATATATCACTTATTCAAATTCCTGATTATTTCATTGTCACCAATAATTTTCTTATTTACTATTCATTTATTTATTTATTTATTTATTTCGAGGCTGTGACCCAATCAACAGGAACTTATGACCCAGTTAAGTTCACGGTGGAATCCCTACTTTGAAGAATTGCGTGGAGTGTAAATACAGATTTCTCTCTCTCTCTCTCTCTCTCTCTCTCTCTCTCTCTATATATATATATATATATATATATATATATATATATATATATATATTTATATAGGAGCTTTGCTCATCAGTCTTTATAATTGAATACAGTAATATTCCGCTTGAACCCAATTTGCTCTCGCCAGATTAAATTAATGTTCGCGAACGTCATTATGCGATATATTACATCACTCTACAACGGGACTTATGACAAGTTTAAGGTAAATAACACCATTTTAATTAATCTATTTTTTTAGTTGAAAATATTCCTTAAATTCTTTAATGCTTTAACTAGATATATCATCCCGTGTGTAATTTACGCTATTTTTATGTTATTTGGTTTCTTTAAAGAAACAAACATTAAGTAGAAAACATAACTTTATTAAATGAGGTCATTATTCTTTTAAAAATATGACTCATATGTATTTCTAGTGTTCTTTAAGGTGCATTGATAGTTATATTCTTTCGCCAGTTATTTACGCTTGCTTTACAGTGGTTGTTATCATATTAAGTCTTTAAAAAGTATTATGTTCTCTATACATCATATACATGATTTTCAAATACAGACTAATGATTAACATCATTTTTTAAAACCTTTAAAATTAACTTTTAAAAACGTTTAAAATCAAGATCATCAACAAACTTAAAACATATCTATCAGTTTCACGACATCGCGAAGGAATGAAAGAATATGCATTCGAATATGCATTTTATAGAAAACATAAAACTTTATGCGTTACCAAAAGAGAAATGAAGATGCAACGAAGGAAGATATGTATTTGTCAAGTTTTACCGACTTGAAAAAGTTCTTTTCGTTATGCTATTCAAGACCAGTTACATGTAGACATGTTTGCAATTTAGGAAATCTTTCACTATTTGTTTCATACTGGCATGATATCTTGGCTATGATTGCCAATTGCACAAAGAGCTAAAATGTGGCTTGTTCACCTAAGAAACATTGATTCTTTCCCTCCATAATTTAAAATAGAACAACCATTAGGTTTTTTATGTCAACTTCATGTGTTGCATCCAAACGATCATTCGAAACGTTCATCTTGCATCCATAAGTGGAGATATCCCAGCTTCTGGTTTCTTGTGAGTCTTCTTCTGTCTTGCAAGTTAGAGATTTACGTCTGGATCTCAGCATGGATCTAAAAGATTGTGTGGAAGAAACGCAGTTGCCCATGCTGAAAATCTCCCCTCTTCTCGACAAGTGCAAGGTATTATACAATTTAGCATTAACACTGTTTTCTTAGAAGTTCAACTTCCTGATTTTGCTACCCCACCGTGTCAAATTATTTTGCCACATCGGCACATAACATGTTGGCGCGGGTTGGAATTCAGAACAATCCTTCTTTTAGAATAAAATGACTAATCCAACTGCTTTTTGACAACGATAACTTATCTTCCATATTATCTGGCAGTGATTAATGAGATTTTTCAGAAAACCTGTTGATATTAATTTTGAACGGACTAACGTTATATTCATTTCTATAAGAATTTTGTTAGTTTTTTTATTCATCATTATCGTTTACCGATGTAAGAAGACTGATTTTCGGGCGTTTTAGTTGTAGCTTTTTGCCTATATTTCCGCTTCGGAGATTGAGCATATATATATATATATATGTGTGTGTGTGTGTGTGTGTGTGTGTGTGTGTGTGTGTTTATCAACCCCTCCGCACAAGTAGGATGTGACACAATGTCAATTTTTTATACGGGGTCTAGCAGGTTTGAAATCAGAGTTTTCCTTCTCCAAGTCCGGTTGCCATACCAAAGAATTCCATTTGCCCTACAATTTTACCCATTGCTGCCTCGTCCTGAAATTGAACTTGGATCGCCTTATCCATTTCCATGGACGATATCCATTACACCACAAACGCCTCTTCAAGAGGATATATAAATATATATTTATATATTCAAAAATGCGTGTGTGTGTGTGCGCGCGCGCGTGTGGTGTGGGTGTGTATGTACGTGTGCGTGTGTGTGTTTCCTTTAAAAACAAACATAAACGTTGAATACAAAAATTACTCAGGTTTGAAATGTAAATAACCCTTGAACAATTGCATTTTACCTAAAACTTTTTCTCTTAAAGCTTCAGGAAATATTACAACAGTTTCAGAAAAAAAAATGCTAAAACATAAAGCCTACCCAGTTCCATTATCAGCCATCGTTAAAATTGACAAGCATGATGCTAAACACGAGAAAAAGTCAGAGAAAACAAATCCCTTGAAACAGAATCACGCCACAAAACAAACTGGCCCAAAAAATATCTTATCACGACACTTAACTGTGATCTTAAACTACATCTAGTTAATGCACCACATTTGAACTCCAGTTTTGGGAGGCTGCCTCCTCGTAATTACTTGTCAAGAAGCCCAAACAAGATTACAATTAGCTTTTTTTCCTTTTTTTATTTCTCTCTCTCTCTCTACCTTCCTTTCTCTTTACTTTCTCTCTCTCTCTCTCTCTCTCTCTCTCTCTCTCTCTCTCTCTTTATATATATATATATATATAATTGGTTTGAGACATTTGACCCATTAAAGGTGACACAAGAAACAACCTAGAAATGACAATAAACTGCCTTTTTTTTTTAAATAGCACTTGTTTATTTCTTTGCCTTGCCAAATTAATCATGGAGAGATTATTTTTTTTCGTTCGTCCCAGCCTCTTACCAATTGGCTGTTTATTTTTGTCATCCTTGGGTAGTTCTCTAAAGGCCACAATTTGGTCTGCGTTGAGACGAGTTCCACTTGAGTAAGAACATGTTAATTCTTATTTTGTGTATTACTGAGTTTATGTCAATGGATTAGAATCTCACGTCTGAATGGACTCACATTTCGACTTTAAATCCAAAGATAGAGGAAATATCTGCGGATCGTCATTCTATTCGTCAAGTCTGTCTATTCCGGTTTTGTAGTGCTTCAACTTTAGGTTATCTGATTGGTTTAAGATAAAAAACAGAATGAAAATATTTTCAAAAAGAAATTTTAACATTAGGCAGAGACAATATTTATGTGAATAGACACATTTTAAGCAGTATAATTTACGGATTCACTCTATTCTTAAATGAAAACAATAGGATATAATCAGAGAGACTAATTAAAACGACGAAAACTGAAGTGGAAAAATCAACTCAAGGACATACAGGAAAAAGGGAATCAGAAAATGGAAAACAAAAAACAGGATTAATATAACTGCATAAATATTTGACAACAAACTAAAGAAATTTTGCATGTAATGAGCTGGAAATGGCTACGCAGAGAGTAACTAAATCATATTGACAACAGTTTAGAATAATGACATCAGGGCCAATTATGTAAAATATATGGATAAGACTGAGGAGAATGGGTACTTTAGTCAATGTGGAGACAGACACACAGACAGACAAACCAAGAATGAGAGAGTGCACTTAGCAAACTGGCACTAAAGAAGGACTTGGGCAGATGCGAATGAGTATGAAATGTGAACCACTGAGAACTGTTGGATTGATTTTAGTGTCATCTCAACATGTCCAACGCTATTTTATATTAAGAGTTAGGGAATCGCGTTCATTCAACGTTCATTTTAAGTCTTCTGTGTCGTTGTATCTAAAAGGATTTTTATTGCACACGGCCCAAAGAATAAGAATTATTTTAAACATACCGATTCGATCCATAGATGGATCTGGGAGAAATGGCAATAAAGATGTATTCCACACTCCTCTCACTAAAATCTTTTAAAAACAACAAAAGTTTGACCATACAGATCAAAAAGTATATGTATAGACGAGAACCTATCCTAGAAAATAGGATTCTCAGTATTCGTTGTAATTTTGAGGAGTGCAAAAAAAAGCTAATCTAACAATCCCGGTTAAAAAATGAGACTGGGTTATCGTAAATAAAAGAAAAGAACTATTCAACTCGTGAATTTCGCCATTCCGTCAGTTGATGGGTGAAGTTGAAGAAATTAAATAATTCAATTCATAAAAATTGAAATGAGTAATAATTAGGGGGAATGTTATATATGTAGGAAACCAAAACCAATCAATTTTCTACAGATAAAGTTTAAATTCCATAGGCTGGATTATTTTTCTCGTCTGAAAACCAGAGATAACATGAAAAGACTTTAAAGATTAATAGCGAGTCAAAGAAAATGTTAACCTGAGGAAGAAAGTGAAAATAAAATTGCTCAATATCTTTAGAATTAATTGCAACTGGAATGTTCATGCCATTAGGCGATAAAAAATATATCGCTTTCTGTATAAAAAGTATTTAATGAACATTCACACTCGTATCATATTTCATTATCGTAAATAAAAACAGATTCATCCTCTGTAACATTGCCACTCAGTCGACTGGGAGTGGGGCTATAGAATACACCGACGGTACCTCTTACCACCTGATAGCCGTAAATGGCGGCACATGAGGCCTGAAGACGAGGTATTGGTGGTTGAGCGACTTGTGACTAGGGTACCAAATTGTCAGGTGGCCTGATCGACTGGTCAGGTCAAACCCTAGCACTTATATGATCAAATCCTAACCGTATTTCTCGAATTGTACTCATTGCAAAGATACATCTGCTCTTTTTATCTAAAAAATAAAAGGTGGTAGCTGAGGGTTAACCACGTTGAGAGAAACATGACTTTAAGGCCTTTAGTACAGGAAGTCTGAAATTAGCAGGGACTTGAAATTTCCCTCCTAAAACGAGCATAAAATTCGATTTATCCACTTCTCGGCCAAAACGAATTGGTACACCCGCCCGAGTTAAATTCCCAACAGAAGCTGGACTCCGTGATAGATGGTGGAACACTCGACCAGTGAAAAAAAAAAACAATATATATGACAAATGCAAAAAAAAAAAAAATTAACGATCTCTCTCTGAATCCGATTAGGAAAATGAAATAAAACAGAATTCACCAGATTTATTTTAATTGAATCACTAAAAAAAAACTTCTTTAGACAAACTGTATCCTTTGAATGAAGAATTAATCTCCAGCAGAGCAAATCCAAGAATTGTGAAAAAATAAAGAACCGGTTATTTAATTGCAGAGGTAGATAACAAGAAATATGACGAAAACCTAAGAAAAATGAAAACCGCGGAAAACTTGATCCACATGAAAAACTTTCCACCTCAAAGGGATTTATTCAAAACAGGAAGTTGTCCTTAGCGATACCAGAGGAAATACGAACAGCACAAGGAAAGTTTTGCTCGTCCATGTGACGGAGACCACAGGATTATGTCGCTTATGAGTTTGTCCCTACTTCTCCAGCAGTGTCCCGCATGTCTGGTTTGTCTAACTTGGAAAGTTTTTGTGATGGGTGGTACGTGGACGTACAGCTGCTGCTTTGTGGGGTACTGCCTCCAGGACTTGTTCAATATTGCTCGCAGCATTTTTGTGTAATTTCCCTCAAGCCTTTTCTCCAAACGTTTAATTAGCGTCCATGTGATGTATCCATATAGCAGTATTGACATAAATGCTGCTTGGAAAAAACTGTTTTGTTTTATCGCCCAAGTCTGACTTCCATATGACTGATAGCCTATCGATAGCTGTTCATGCCTTTGCTAGTCGCATGTTGATGTCTGTCTCGGTTGATGAGACACTGCTTCCTAAGTAGGTGAACTTGTCCACTAGTTTCAGAGAACTACCATTTAGAGTGGAGATGTCGCATGTTTGATTAAAACACATGTATTCCGTCTTGTCTGCGTTGAAAGGGAGGCCTATGCCAGCAGCTGCTCGTTCCAGACTATGTAGAAGGGTTTCGGCTCGGGCGGGTGTATTTGCTATGTCATCGGCGTAGTCTGCGCCAGTAATTGTTTGTGCAGGGTATCTTCTGCTTCTTTCCTTTGTCAGCTTGAAACCGGTGTCTTTCATTTTATCAATAAACGTTCTAAGCACGTAGTCTAGACAGATGATAAAGGGTTATGAGGCTAATGCGTCTCCTTGTACCACACTTGTTACAATGTCGAAGTAGTCTGTGTCTCCATCCAGGCAGTGGACTTTTACTTTCGTGTTTTTATATAGCATCATTATGACTGCGACGGTTTTTTTGGGTTGACAGTAGGTTAGAAGTATTTGCTCCATCTTCCCTCTGTCTAAGGAGTCAAAGGCCTCGGAGAAGTCGACAAATAACATTGTTGCCTCTAGACAATAAAGATTGGATACTCCCCAAAAAAGGTACAACAATACATAGCTGCGCACTTAAGTTGATTTAAATGTAAAAAATATGGACACCACAAGAACAGCTACAGAGGACGTCCGTTATGTGAAAGTCGATGTCAAAAAACCCAGACCACATGGAAGAAGATTGTCCCAACAAAACCAAATGCTCAAACTGCCGAGAGAACCATCATGCCTTTTCAGGAACTTTTATTATATACAAAACAGGGAAGAAAATCATGGGGGTGAAAAATAGAAAAAATATAAGAATCCCTGAGGCATGAAAAATGGCAGAATCCTAAATGAAAGAAAATGACTATGACAATATAGTACAGCGGGTGAGTCCAATCAGCACCAAGAAGAAACCGGGTAATACAGAACTCTCCCCAAAAACCAGGTGTAACAAGAACCAAATTACTAGCCATTCAAGAAAAAACCAAAACGATCGCCAATATCATTGCTCAAAAATGCTTACAGAAAACTCCAAATGAAATAAATGCTACGTCGGGAAAATCAGAGATCTTCGACTAATTTCCAGAACCAAACACCAAAGCAAAACTAATTCTAATAAGCCAAACTAAAATTTCCTTCGATCAAAAATAAGTTGTGAAGAAAATAACTGAATAAAAATGAGCGATAATGTCAAAGTTCTCATCATCTTCCTCCATAGACCCTTCAAAATAAAAAAAGCGAGTAACAAAATATCAAATAAATGGTGACAAATGAAACGTAGTGCTCCTGGATTAAACAAAGGTCTGATATAAAATTTTTCGTTGCTGAGAAGGGCAAACGATGTGAAATTTACCGAAGAATGTGTTATTTGTACGGAGAAACATGATTTCGTCAAAAATATTTACAAAAGGGTTAAATATGGGCTTCCCCGTTCGATCCTGAATTTGTAAAGACAGTCCATGGAGAGAAAGCACACTGACTTTTCGGTAAAGGAAAAGTTCCAAGCGCAGCGGTCAGTAAAGAATATCATGCTGTCAGTCTTCAGAGACATGAAAGGATCCACCAATATTGAGTTCCTTAAAAAAAGTTACTGTAAGCATTGCTTTCTATCGCAAACTCCTTAAATAAAAGTCACCTTATTTATTCGATGAGGCTCGTATAAATAAAACTTGTTATATATGTACAAATATTTTTGTCGTTTCTCTCATAGCAAATCAACTCTTAAAAAAATTCTTAAACACATCTTTTCCACAAAAACATTTTTTCTAATGATGACGTAAGGTCGGAGCCAGCTGAGAACAATAAAATGAATAAGTAACACATTATTCCTTTTTCTCTTAGCACTGTTCACGTTATATATATATATATGAAGTAAAGATGAAGCGACGTCCTACTATTGACTCCTACAAATGAAAACTCCATTGTTGACACACTGGCAAAAATCACATTCATCAGATCTCTGTGGACAGTTTGTGCCGTCTAGATGACTCACCAAGAGAAAAGACCAATAGGGACGGATAGCGAAGGAATCAAAGAAATCTGGGCTGTCATCTCACCTTGATATATATATATATATATATATATATATATATATATATATATATATATATATATATATCACCTATATATATATATAGAGAGAGAGACCTACATACACACACACACGCGCGCGCGACACACGACTGACGAAAGCATGGACGGCTATCGATAGCCTCTCGATCATATGGAAATCAGACCTGACCGATAAAATAAAATGCAGTTTGTTCCAGGCAGCGGTTGTATCGATACTGCTATATGGATGCACTACATGGACACTAACAAAACGGCTGGAGAAGAAACTAGACGGCAATTACACAAGAATGTTGAGAGCAATATTGAACAAGTCCTGGTGACAACACCCCACGAGACACCAACTATACGGCCACTTGCCTTCCATCACGAAAACTATACAAGTTAGACGAACCAGACACGCCGGACACTGCTGGAGAAGCAGGGACGAGCTCGTAAGTGATGTACTCCTATGGACTCCCTCATATTGTCAAGCAAAAGCAGGACGACCAGCTCGAACTTACATACAGCAGCTATGTGAGGACACAGGATATAACCCTGAAGACCTGCCAGAGGCAATGAATGATAGGGAGAAGTGGCGAGAGAGGGTCAGGGATATCCGTGCTGGCAGCACGACATGATGATGATGATGATATATATACCATAAGTTAGGGCATATAAGTTGATTTTTTAAGCCTAAAAACATCTAAATCTAAGGGTTGACATATTTAGCAGAGATAAAATCTAAACTTTTACCACCATGTAATCTACTAGTTGATCAGTACTCCTACCAATCGATACTTTTCATTTATCGTACCTCCAACAGACAAACATTGCCAATTTCAACTCATGTTTGGCGAACATATTAAACAAATTAACCCAGAAATTGATATAAAATAATAAAACTGTAATACAAATTAAGTATTATACTAACACTGCATCACTCACCATTTTTAACAGTTGATGTGCTTAATGTAACACTAACCCGAACGTCACAATATGTTTATGAAGCAGGTATCAGTCTCACTCTGAATTTTCATAGCTGGTACAAGTCTCACTCAGAAGTTTCATTGCTGGTACAAGTCTCACTCAGAAGTTTCATTGTTGGTACAAATCTCACTCAGAATTTTCATAACAGGTACAATTCTCACTCAGAATTTTCAGCTAAAACTTGACTTAAATTCCAGATTGACGTAATTTACGGCATACAGAGAGAGAGAGAGAGACACACAGACAGACGGGTAGAGCAAGTGTTAGAATTGTTTTCAAATTGGAAAATATGTTTAAACAGTAACTAAACTGTTCATTATAGAAAGAAATCTTGTTTGCAGAAAATATCTGATTTTTATACAAACAAAGTCTATCAATTTGTAATACTAACAATCTTGAAATATACTCTTCATGATAACGGCCCAAAGTCGAAAACTAGTCAGGTTTGACTGATACATAAATTTATTTACTATGGTTTATGTGTCAGTTTTTTTCGTTCATGAGCACTCTCTCATACCCTCTCTCTCTCTCTCTCTCTCTCTCTCTCTCTCTCTCTCTCTCTCTCTAAAATCAACCTCCTTCCCTACTTCGATATGTAAAAATGCATTGGATTAAATCTATAATTATTTTTTCAATTTCAAGATTTGAAATTCAAATATAATGAACCATGTGACATTTTTTTGTTCCCCTTCCATATATTACTGAGCTTATGTCGACGGAATCTAATCTCTTGTATGAACGAACTCTCATTCAGATTTTTAAATCCGGAGATAAGAAAATCTCTGCGGATCGCCATTCTGCTTGTCAAGGTTGTCTATTTCGGTTTTGTAGCGCTTCAACTTAAAGATTTCTGCTTGATTTAGGATAGAAACACTGAGGGTGAAAATATATGAAGAAAAAACGTGTAACATCTATTTTGTTTTTAAGTCGTGCGAGTTACAAACTCTGTGGTTTGGGATCTGTTTCATCATGAACACCATAGAACATTATATACTGATATAACTTTTATAGTCGTAAGTATCCGTGGTCGGCTATCCGACTTTTAAATCTTGGTTGCGAGGCTGATTGCATTGCCCCTAGCTCTGATACCCTTGGGAAAGGCAAGAATCTAACATTTCCCTCTCCAGTTATAGGTAAATTGTAAGGCAGACTAAGCTCTTTAACAATGATATAGCAACCGGTTTAGGAGAAGGAAGACTGAAATTTAAAGCAGTTATAGACCTGGAGAAAAATGGACTGCAAGATATGAGTAACACCCCCACGACCAAACCAGGTTACGGGAACATGGATCTTACTGAGGATTTCTTTTCATAATTCATCAAACTATGTCTACCTTATTGTCGTACGTTCCACCACCCGGATGAATGCGACACAAATCCTTCTTTAAGGTGGGTCGGGGCTCAAGATTGTAGCCTAGACACGCCCGGTGGGTTCAAAAGTGCTTTAGGCCCCGTCGGCATCCCCCTAAAAATTGTCGACTCAGGCGTCAAGCGATTAACCTAGCCCCTCCAGAGAGGGTTAGAGCCTGTAGGGACGGTCCCCTGAGGTTTAAGGACTGCCGGTCTCAGCATGCGTTACATGGATGCAGGCTTTTCGTTACCCATGTCAGGCGGCCTTGTCCGACGTAGCAGACCACGCGACCAAGCCACAAGAACCGATTCGTGCGGCTGGAAACACGGCCTTCGCATGACTCGAATCATAAAAAAAGTATCCACCACTTATCTTGTCACAAAATTTAATCTATTTTTTTTTTAAGAATTTAGCTTATTTCTATATCTTTAACTTTGGAAAAAAATAAAACAAAATACTTATATGCAATACTCATTAATTTTAAGGAGTTTCCAGTCTGAGAGATCTCCTAATATTCCTAATTTTAATAATGACCACCTTAAACCTTGTGTCTAATATGAAGGAGCAGTACGAATGACTAATTATATTACTCAAAACTTCCCAGACCTTCAAAACTGAAGCCTCATCACCAGATGCTGTTTAGTGTCATAACCAGGACACCACCTTTTTAGGGAGGGTCTGACCTCTCTACAGTGATGTACTGTTAGAGTATTCAGAAAGAGAACATTGGGTATGGAAGAAAAATCTTATGGGAATGAACAACCTAGAAATGGCTGAAATATCACGGAGACACCATCTTTTTTCTTTGGTTTTTTTCTTTTCTTTTTTCTTTTCTTTGTTTTTGTTCCGTTTTTTGTTCTTTTGTCGTTATTGTTACAGGAGGATAATTTTGAAATGCAAAATTTGATCATATCGTATTAATGGGCTTGTGAAATTTCAGTGGTAAATTGTTTTGTTTGTTTGTAATTATTTTGTATTGAAATAAATTAAATTATTTTTTGTCGATTATTCAAACAGGAAAGCAAACAGCTCACATTTAAATTTTAAAAACTATGTTGATTTAATTCAGTTTCCATTTTAAATGTAATTCAAATTAAATAAAAATTTGTCAATTGGAATAACTTTAATTAATAAAAAAAGAAAGAATAAAAGGTTTCTAAAAATTATAAAAGAAAACAAAACAGGCCAGAATAATACAAAGAAACGGCTGTTTTTGACGTCAGATCAAATAGTTCCCCTACATCCGTGACGTCAACAACATTCCTCATCAGCAGGCACCTCCTGTCGTGCAACGATGAGCAAGTTAATTGAATATATCATTACTAGTAAATTTGATTCTCACTGTGTTCCCCAAACCAGCAAAAGTTAATAAATGACTTGAAAGCTATATAATTCTAGCCTTGTGCCAATCTAGTCTAAGCTTAGTAAATTACATTAGCCTGATCACATAGTGCAAAAGTTAAAGAACTATGTTAGCAGACTTATGAGCTTGGTTTTCCTGAATGCTATTCATTGTTACCTCTTACTAAGATAAGTTTATAAATTGGCCACATTCCTTGCTAAACCAACTCAGTAAATATATACCAATATTTTTAAAGAATTTTATATCATATATTTTTCAAAATATTCATGAGATTTCCATGGTTACGGATAGAACAATTTGAGCCAAGCGATATGTAAATAATCTTGTTATAACTAAAAATCTGTATATATTATTGTTTGTTTCTCTGTCCTCTTTCGGTGACCAAACAGTTTGTTGAAGAGCTTCCAAATTAGATAAGCATACTTATTGCAATCAGGGTAAGCTTTTAAAAATAAAAAAAATCTCCTCAAGTGGAGAAAGAAAAGATCTAATCAAGAAGCGGTCTCTAAGAATAAACGATAATCATCAAGACGTAAATAACCATTAAGAATTCAATTTTCTAAATAAAAAATTAACGAAATATTTTTCTTGCTAAAACAATTATTCATATCCAATCAAAGCATTATTGCTTAGTTTAACAAGATCAACCAGCCGGACAAAAGCAAAAATATTTAGGTCGATAATATTTTGAGAGTATCTTTTTTAAAAAATCTCTAAAACACCTTGAGAATGTTTTACAGAATATTATTTTTACAAGATAATATAAAAACATCTTTGTTAAATATCTTTTGTCGTTGATGGTCAGTAATTGATTTTAACAATATATCAACCTGTCCAGGCTCATTTTACGCTCACAGATTAGGGAATCGCGTTCATATTTATATTTTTCCATAGTTGTTTGGGGTTTTTTTTTCAAGCATTTCTTTTTTCTTCTTTTTTTTTGCATATGGTTCTGACGAATGTGATTAATTTTGAAACAGATCTATTTAACCAAGAGTCGTTGCCCAAACAGTTGCTACAAATCTGAGTCACTATTGTCCTTGGAATAATGACACTGAAGGGGTACTCCATACACGCTTGAGCTCTGGAACTGGAGCCTCACCATCAGATTCAGTTAAGTGTCCTACTCATGACTCCTTATTTTGTGGTTTCTTACCACTCAATCGGTTCTATAGTGTATTCTAAGCCCTATCGACTGGGTGAATCTCTTTTCTCAGAGGAAATTTTTAATTGACAACAAGGCTTGTGAAAAGAACGATCCTCAATCCAAGTCTTGATATTTACCCGTCGTAAACCGGTAGTACAACTAGTATATTTAATGTATGCAATTTTGGCAAATGGCTTCATTTTAACATTTATTTCTCTTCGAGGGTGAGTGTTAATATTAATCCAGCCAAATAAATATTCACCAATTGGATATCAAGATTTTACAAAAGCTCATAAATCTTTGAATATCTTCTTTCTGTTTCCTTTTTTCCTTTTTGCATGAACCAGATCATACGTGAATAAATCTTTTTTTTTAATACTTTTACAAATATACTCAATTACCAATGTCATGAATATCTTTCTCAACACTTTTTTCTTTTGAAATTTGCTAAACTTGTACGTCAATTCATGTGCAACAAACACTTAGACCATCTCCAAAAAACCCATTGTTCTGGGGTTTTTCTGTGCAGTTAATTACTTTGTTCATTCGTTTTTCTTTTATAATGCTTCTTGATAAAGGAGGAAAAAGTGAAAAGGGAAACGTTTCTACGTAAATCGATGAATGGCTGACCTGTTCTCGTTTGAACGTGAATAGAACGTAACTTATTTCTTTTTTATTTTCTTTTTTAGGTCAATGTGATTAGAGCAACGAGAAAGAAAAAGAAAACGATGTACATTCAGAAGCTATCTAAAGAATGCATAACGAGGCTTCTATTTAAGAACGTTTCGCATGTCACTTTTCATCGGGAGCTTATTCATTATCCTCGCACTTTTCACGTTGTTTTAGATTGATAGCCCGAGTATGTTGTGATGAAAAAAAAATTGAGGATAACTCGATTTTGCTCTAATATTACTTTACACACTTGTTTTTATCAAATATATCTCCGTTTACTTAAACTATTATTATTATTATTATATTACTCCTCGTGTTCACACAATCGGTAGCTGATGGTCTTTCACTTGAGTCTGAGTAACAGCAAGATTTTTCGAGTCACTAGGACTCTTCTCAATATTATGGCGGACTTCAACAATACTGTAGTTTGGATGGTCTTGGCTTGTCCTCTTATTTTCAGCCCTCTTAATTAACCTTTGGGCATCGTTCTAAGTACACTTATGAAAATTGTGATCACCGTCACTTTCATGTTTCATTGCTTTTTAGTTCTCAGACAATAACTGAGTAGTTGTCTCTTATTTCGTTTATTTTGATTTTTACTCTATTTTCGGCTTGGACGGTCAAGTCCTCTATTCGACAATGTTCTCTTTTTTTTGTTGACTATCACACGGCATTAGATGATTTGGTTGTATTTCAAAATCCCCGAGAATTTTGTGAGTATCATTCTCCAGGACGGATTCTTCTTTGTTCCTATACTATCTGGCACAATGGTCAAATTTCAGTTTTTTACACAATTCCCAGTGGATCATCTTCCCCGCCCAGTCGTGTCTAGTCTTGTACTCTTTTCGTAATAGTTTGCTGCATTTGCTTAATCATGTGATTAATCATTTCGTCCCTGTCTTCACATAACCTATATTTGCTATTCTGTTACATCTTCTCTTTTTTGCTTTGATTTAATCAGTCTATATGGTGTTGCTTTGCGTTGATATTATGATAGATTCAGTTTCTTTCTTGAAGTTTCTTTTCCGTAGTCATGTCGAAGACTCATGCGAGATTTCATCAGTTTATCGTTTGAATTAACCATACAGTTGTTTTTATTCCCATTTTTGTTTCTTGGTTGTTGTTCAGTTGATCATTATGCTATCTGTGCTGCTACTGGTGGTTGCAATTAGTCTTTCTTTGCCAAATTTTTTCAGTCTTCAAGTCGTTGTATTGAAGTATCCACGCGATCTTCAATGCGGGAGAGTATTCTTCCTTCTTCTTTTCTCGACACATAGAGTCTGTCAATATCATCTCGGGGATGTAAGTCTTTATGCATCATCATTATATTTCTTGTCTTTCGGTCCCTTTATTGAAGTTATTCTCTCGTCCATTTTAAGAATAGTCCCGGGTATCTTTCAAGGGGTAAATCCCATATGTTTATATCTTGATAAGATTCCTGCTATATAGCTTGGTTTCAAGAAATTTTCCTGTTCATCTGAGAAAATCTTTTTTAATTTTTCTTTCATCTCCACTTGTTTGATGGTGTCCGCTTCGAATATTCTCAAGAACTTGTCGATTTCCTTTGCTCTTGGCGTTTGGATTCTTTCTTAATTTGATAGTTCAAATACTTCCATTATCTGACTTTGTCAACATGTTACATTTTTCTATGCTAAATTCCATTCCTATATCCTGATTGTATATCCTTATCGTCTGTATGAGAGTCTCCAAATCATTTTCATTTTTTACAAACAGTTTGATGTACATTACGGGGTTAATCTTTTCTTGCGATTAAGAAAATTCATATCTCCTTGTGCATTTTCTAAATGTGTGATTGAGTGGCATCGTCGCAATTGCAAATAGTAATGGTGAAAGCGCATCTCACTGGAAGAAACCTGTTTGTATTTCTACCTCAGTTAAGTTTTTCCTCCTAGTGTCAATTCTACTTTCTATTTCTTCATGACTTCTGTGGTAAACTTTGTGATTTTGTCGGATATCCAAGACATTTTGAAACAGTCTATTATTAAGCCTCATAGGACCATATTGTATTCATTATCATCATTATTATTATAATTAAATTAATTAGATTAGGTTAATCAAATAATAAGCAAATGCAGTAAACTGCTACAAAAGGTGTACAAGACTAGTCGTGATTGGGTGGGAAGGGTGATCCACTGGGAATTATGCAAGAGATTCACATTTATAAGTATTAACAAATTGAAAATGCACAAACCAGAATCTGTGACATAAAACGAGTAAAAATAGCAATAAATATACTTATCAACCCAACACTTCACTAGAATAAAAGATAAGCAATAGAAGCAACCAAAAGCATTAAGAAATAAGTAAAAAGAGGAATAAATCAATTTTAAAATGCCAAGTAACAAAAACCCCAAAATGCGCATAAAGAATTAGAAATACAGATATTGATAAAGTAAACATTAATAAATGGCTGAAAAGTGCTGGATTGAAAACGGAAACAGAGGGGTTAATAATAGCAGAACAGGACGTGAGCCGACTGACTAGAAACTATCAAGCAAACATTTTTAAAAAAAACTGGATTAATCCCAATATGTAGATTGTGCGAACAAAAAACTTATCTAACTGACCACTTAGTGTCTAATTGCCCAATCCTAACACTTAGAGAATATAAATCATTATCATCATCATCATGTCGTACAGCAAACAAGGATTTCACTGACTCTCCCTCGCCATTCGTCTCTATCGTCCATCGCATTCGGTAGGTCCTCCAGATTACATCCTGTGTCTGTACAGAGCTGTTGTAGATAGGTCCTAGCCGGATGTCCAACACCCGCTCGTCCGTTTGAAGGAGTCGACTGGAGAACGTCACTTATGAGCTTGCCTTTACTTCTCCAGCAGTGTCATGCATGTCTTGTTCGTCTGATTTGAATGGTTTTAGGGAGAGGAGGTAGGTGACTGCATAGTTGCTATTTTTTGGAATGTTGCTTTCAGGATTTGCTCAATATGGCTCGTAGTATTCTTGTGTAATCGCCGTCAAGTTTCTTCTCCAAGCGCTTATTCAGCGTCTACACATCCATATAGAAGTGTGGACACGATTGCTGCTTGGAAAAAAGGTAGGATGCATGTATTTATAGGAAAGTATGTAAATACTGTGGAATATTGGATTGTAAACATGATATAAACGCCACCAAGAACCGCAAACAGAAGCCAGATAAGCCACTATTTCTGGGTCTTTTCCGTCCAAACTGATAAGAAAATAAACAACAGACCAAACATCGTGGTTAAGGACTCTGAAAGAAAAACGTACCTTCTAATTGATATGTCAGTGCCAACACATGATAACATATCAGTCAAAGAATAAAATTAGTTAGTAAAAAGACCTGGAAATAGAAATTGAGAAAATGAGGCTCCTTAAAATCATCACTATGCCAGTAATCGTTGGAGTACTAGGCATGATCAAGAAAGGAGTATAAATAATAAAATAACTGGGTGTCTCAGCTTATACGAAATACAAAAAATTGGACAATGCAGAACTTTTGTGAGTACTATCAATGTGACTGAAAAATATCCCTCTAAAGAGACATGAAAATCATATATAGATAATACATATAATCACTACCCTCCCTCATGCTAGGTCTTGGCAAAAGACTTGATGTAGCATTATCAGGAACAAAAAATAAAACTGAAAATAATAATAATAACAATGGTGGTACCAATCGTGATTGCAGCGCTTGGAACGATCCCCGATGGCTTGGTACAGAGGAACTGAAGAGTTAAAAATCGGAGCACAAATCAAGACCATCCAAACTAAAACATTGTTAAGATTAGTCGGAATTCTGAGAAGAATCCTGGAAACTTGAGGAGACTGAAAGAGACTTGCTATCGCTCAGACTCCTGTAAAAGATCATCGACTAACGCTGATGTAAAAAAAAAAAAAAGATAAACAAACTCGTAAAGCGTAATATAATGATGAATTGAATGGAAAAGTTTAAAATGTCAACAAAATCTTTGGTTCTCATCAAGGATATGATGCTGAAGAATTACCTCCAGTCAAATGGTGAAAAATTATATAGAAATGTAATAACATTCAATACCCTGATAAGCATAATTTTAGTCATTACCTTAAATTTTTCAATTTATATTTTAAAATCATGTCTTTAATTCGCTACATGACATTATGAATAAGTTGGAATTGGTTTGGTTTGGTTTGGTTTGGTTGTGCTTTATGGCATATCAATCCTTATGGTTATCTAATACCCAAGTATTTAGAATTTAAAAAATAAAAATAAAAAAATTAATTTACTGTAATTCCAACCAGCAATAAAAAAAAAAAAAATGGAAGTGGCTAAAGGAGGAGAAAACTCTTCACCCCTCTTCTCTCTCCTCCCACCCTTCTTTCCTGTGTCTATTCTGAATTATTTTATCCATAAGATCTGAAGAAATCCTGTTCGTTTTTTTTTTTTTTTATTTATATCAAAAACCCATAACAGGATGGAAATACATTTATAATCCTAATGTAACCGGTTTTTGTTTTTTTTTAAAGAAATTATTGCTCTGTAATGTCAGTTACATTGAGCTCTTTACCAGGAAAATTTAAATGTTCACTGTTGAATGTTTTTTTTTTTTTTTTGTCCTGATGGAATTACTCCCAACTCCGGTTTAACTGGACCGAATAATACTATATATATATATATATATATAATAAGCACATATATATACACATATATATGCATACGGTTTGAGTGAGGGTCAATCTTTTAATGGCTGTATCAACAGACGTCACCCTTATAGATGTGTAGCAATAGTTTACTGACTGAACTATGTGACCCTGGCGTTGACATGTGTGGTAATTTCGCCTGGCATCAGGTTAAGCACCGTTGACCCGACGTTGGGTTCATTCGACTTACATCACATCCACCAAGCTGCTTCCCATGGCTTCTGATGGTTAAGTTGTGGGTAAAAAATTTTTGAAAATATATCCTCCCTGAATATTCCTTAAGTTTCAACTAAGTTAAAGTCCATCTATTTATTTCTTATTTTCCTAATCTCTAATTCCACAGTCGACTTCATGACTTTGGTTTCCCAGTTACAAATGGAATTACTTAAATTAATTTCTAAGTTGGCCACACGGCTTCATGCAAAATTCGTTATGTAAGGTCAACATCCGGTTTAGTAAAATACAGATCGCTGATTTAGAGGATGGTGAAATTAATATTAATAATAAAGCATTAGTCAAAGTCCTAGACATCACATTCCATCGTATTGCTTTTATTTTTCATCCCTGCTGATATCTGAAAGTGGTCATCCCACAAAACAACAACTGTCCGGCCACTTGCCAGCTATCTCTAAAACCATCTAAATAATACGGACAAAACATGCAGGTCACTGTTGAAGAATTCAGGACCAACTCATAAGCGACGTTCTCCGATGGATCCTCTTGAATGGACTTGCAAGTGTTAGCCGACTAACAAGAATTTATCTACAACAGCTCTATATGGACACAGGATACTGTCTGGAGGACTTGCCAGAAGTAATGGATGATAGGGACGAATGATGAGAAAGAATTCCGAGCAAGCAGCATGACATGATGATGATATATACGTATATACATATACACTTATATATACATGTTAAAGTTAGCGACCATAGGCGTGGGTGACTCGAAAGCTCCCTTTTCAATAGCTACTATTCCAAGGTGGAGGGAAGAGCGCTTCTCCTTTCGCTGGACTGCTCCACCAGACTATTGATCTATACCTTATACTGCTGAGTGTTAAGCAAGGAGTCATCAAGTTCCATTTTTGAGTATTTGGTATGACTCGACTTGAGATTGAACTTTGATCTCCCGGACCATTGACGAAGACTCTAACTGTTAGGCCAATGGACCGGAAAATTTATAAAAGTACGATCATATATTTACATATGAATACACATATATACTCATATATATATACATAGATATACATTCACATATAAACACACACACACGTGGTGTAGTCGTTATCGTCGTAGGAAATGGACACGGCGACTCGAGTTCAAATCCTGGACGAGATTGATTGCATTTCACATAGCACTAATACCCTTGGGAAAGGTATGAATCCAATTATTCTCCCTCCAGCTATGGGTAAATAGTAGGATAGACTAGGTTCTTCAGCCTTGGTTAGGCAACTAGTCTAGGAGAAGGAAAACTCTGAATTCAAACCTGTTAAACTCCGCTTAAAAAATTGACCTAGTGTCATATCCTGTCCGAGCGGAGGGGTTGGTAAATAGTATAAACACACACACACATATATATATATATATATATATTTATACATTCATATATCTATCTATATAAATACTCAAATAGATACATATTTATACACATATATACTTATATATATTGTCACGTGGTCTACTACAGAGAAGAGAAATAAGGAATTTCTACAACCCTCCATGTTTGAATTAGCAGGCCGCCAAAGATTGACCGTTAAAAGAGAAATGTAATAATATTGGTCAACTTCGGCCGGCCTTTCGGAGAAAGTAAAGAATGTGGGTCAGAGTGAAAGCCAACAGATGTTTGCACTCTGTGACCAGGGAAAGGAAGAATAGAAGCTAAATGATTGGCTAGAATCCCAAAGCGGAAATAGCCCCCTTCTTCCGTCAGCGGAAATAGGGGTAAAGAATATCAGTTTTTGAAGATGAGGTCGCCGTGAGTGGACCCGGGATATGATGCCAAGACTCCGGGTGAAGAAAGCGGAAAGAATCTTGGACAAGAGAAGAACCTATGCCTTCAAGCCAGAGCCATATATAATATAAAGTCCGCCAGCTCGTAAAAGAGAAAATACTCTCCGAAGGAACCCGTCAAAAGATAAGTAAACATTAAGACTGTTTCTCTCTACACCCAATTATATACTCTATCTCTCTCTCTCAATTTAAAGAAAGACGAAAGAAAAGAAGAAAAGGAAGAAAGACATTTATAGTTATGTATTATCTGCTGATAATATAGCCGACACGTTGAATACGTGTGCCTGCGTGTATATTAAAAAGATTGTTACATTTTAATGTCCCCCCACGTGTTGAAGTTTGTTCATTGTGTCGTCTATTGTCAAGTTGCTTATTTCATGTTTCTTTTTCAGCTTCTTTCGCCTCATGTTATTCTCGCCTAAATTGTCATATTCTTTCCTTTTAAAATATTATACGGGAAACCGGAATTGTCGACTACTATAATTAATATTATTATATCTAAACCTAGAGGTCCGTATCTTCCATTGTTCTAGGGGTAGGAAGAGCTAGTGGCCTGGTGGGTGTGTGTGTAATATGAAATTTGTAAACCCCTTGCCAGCGGCGGTCAGTCTAGCCCTAAATTGACTCCCACATATTATGCTAGTTCCTATATGCTCGAGAAAGGACTCTGAACAAGAACTTATTCTACGAGGGATCAAGTGCTAGACCGCCGCGTCTTCACACGTGCAAAAAATACACTCCCTGTTTGATGATAACAATATTTAAATGCACCAGTTCCCATACGCTTTTAAATGGTTACTCTTCCGGGGATCTTTTTATTTCAATTTGCCGTCACAATATATATATATATATATATATATATATATATACTCAAATAGATCGATATTTATATACATATATACTCATATAAGTATTATTTATATACATATATATTCATATAAGTATTATTCGGTCCAGTTAAACCGGAGTTGGGAGGAATTCCATCTGGACAAAAAAAAACATTCAACAGTGAACATTTAAATTTTCCTGGTAAAGAGCTCAATGTAACTGACATTACAGAGCAATAATTTCTTTAAGAAAAACAAAACTGGTCACATTAGGATAATAAATTTATTTCCATCCTGTTATGTGTTTTAGATGAAATAGAAATAAAAAAATTAACAGGTCTTCTTCAGATTTTATGGATAAAAATGTATATACTCATATATATATATATATATATATATATATGCAGATGAATTATATATACATATATAAACTAATATATATATATATATAGAAAGAGAGAGAGATGCTTATCTATGTATATATATACATTAAAATCAGAGGTATTTGAATTTCCCCCTAATCCCACTGGAAAGCGAATTTTATATAGTTCATTTTACATTAGAATACATACTTTGTTCTTATGTATCGTCCACGTAAACTGGATGTATTTGCACTTTCAAAGGGCTCTGCGCAGTGTTATAATAAACCTTATAAAATTTCACCATCTTAAAAAAATGAACTTGTAGGGTTCAATCTTTTGTAACCTCCCCCTCCCTTGAACTGAAAAGAAGATTTCTAGTAGCTCAATATCTTTCTCGTAAAATTTCACATAAGAATAAATGCTTTGTTTTTACGTATATGTATTTTTTTTATTTTTATTACATATATATATAAATTTATTTCAGGTCTCTGACGACCCTTATCCGATGTGGAACGAAAAAAAAAATGTTTGTTTAACATCCGATGAAGGTCATCATAGACCTGAAATAAATTTATAATGACACCAAAGAAGTGAATTTCTTTTTATTTTTGTTTATATATAAAAAAATTTTAGGGAGTGGGGTCTGGACATTGAGTTTTGATGTATTCTTAATCCCAAATGAATTATACGTCGATAGCCATTGGTATTGGACACTCAAATTGGATACTCCCACCCGCTGGATTTTCTCGTCAGATTATATATATATATATATATATGATTTGCAAAGGAATAGCTTGTTGATTATAATCTTTATTCTAGTCAGGATTCATTTGCTTGTACACATTTAACTGGTTTCAGGTATTGCTATCTAACTTTAATTGTTATATTTGCCACAGGTAAATAGTTTACCACAGAGTAAATAACTAAACAGTTCTCTTTAACCTACAGCTGGGATCAAAACAGGTACTACCACTCCGCTGATTTTGAGGTTAAACATGTTCACATCACCAAAGTTATACTCAGTACGCCTTGACGATGATAATGATGACTATGATTCATCTTCAAGATATACTGAAAGAATGGATTCCCTAGAGTCTCTCTCTCTCTCTTTCTCTCTCTCTCTCTCTCTCTCTCTCTCTCTCTCTCTCTTGTCATTTGTTCCTATCAGTCATTCTTTATTCTAAGCCCAATAGACGGCATCCAGTATCCACACTAATGAATGTAATTTTTGCTGGTCTGCCATCACTGGTGTGTCCATGTGTAGGAGTCCATAGAAGAACATCGCTCATGAGTTTGTCTTTATTTTCTCAGCAATGCCCCGCATGTCTTGCTCGTCTTACTTGGATGGTTTGTGAGATCGGAAGTAAGAGGCCGAAATCAATACTATATAAATTTTATATTATACATATTTTACAATTATATCTCCGATCACACTGTGTGATATCATAATCTGATTATTCATTACAAAAGAAAATATTAATCAAAATTAACACTCTAAAAGTCGTTCAGAGGGTCTCCAAACTTCTTTTTTCTTTTTTACTTCAACGTTCTCCATCCTTATTTAAGGACATAGAAGGTAAGAAAGAAAAATAGTTATTTTTTAAACAGAATAAAACAGAACAGTTGATTAAATTAGAAAATGGTGGTAATGCCAATCACATTCTTTGTGGACATCTTTTGCTTGTCTGATTTATCAGAATAAAATATAGAGAGAGATTGTAAATCAACAGGTTGTTGAATATATCGGTTGAAATGTGCCGTTAATAACGAAAACACTAAATAATAATAATTGAATAAACTTTTAAAATTTTCAATCGTCTGAAAAAAAAAAACACGCGAATTCTTGATTGATTGATTTTTACATGTCTACCTGTGTAGGGTTATTCGAAGTCAAGAGGTTAAGGAGTCATGTTCATAGAACATTCGTATTTACATTTTTTGCGTAATTGTTTCTCAAGTTATTTTGCTTTGTTACTTCGTTTTTTATTCATTTTTTCACATGGTCCAACGAATATTTTTTACAGTGATAGGACACAACTACCAGTCTGGCTTAATGATAATAAAGGAGTACTTTGGGTGTAATGACAATAAAGGAGTACTTTGGGAGTAATGGCTATGAAGGAATACTTTGGAAGTAATGGCCAAAAAGGAGTACTTTATACACTCCAGATAAAACTGGAGCCTCACCATCAGATGCAATCAAGGGTCCTATTCATGATACCTCTTTTTGGGTTTGTCTTACTCCCAAGCACCCTGTTCTAAATCTCCCCTATAGAGTGTAAGAAATATTCGTATGACAATGAGCCATTACAAAATTACCTTCAGAAAGCTGTTTGTACTCCTGAAAAAAATCCGTTGAAACACTGACGCAACAAAAAAAAAAAAGAAAAAGAAAAAAATAAAGAAAGAAAAGAAAAAGCTGATCAACAGTCCGAACAACACTTGGAGTAATAATGTGTTATCTCAAAGTACACAAGGTTTCTTCGTGAACCTGAAGCATTTTGTAGGACGTCTATAAAAGGATTCTATTTCCGATTTTGAGTTCATAAGTGAAATAGACGACCGAATTGTTTCTGAAGCAGTTTTTTATGTTTCTTATTTCGTCAAAGCTATTATCCAGGATAAAAATACCCAGCGTAAATTAAACCAACAATTTATCTTAGAGACCTCGAGGATATTTTTATCTATGCTAATAACCTGGACAAAAAGAAAAAGAAAATACAATAAAAACTACGATTAAATTAATATCGAAAATAGAATCATTTTCCAAGAAATCTTTCTTGAATTTAAAAGCCATATTTATACCACCTTTAATTATAATTTAAAATATCCAACAGGCTTAAATTTATATCATTTTAATTATAATATTAAATAGCTGCACATTTACAAGATAGCTGCTATTAAAATATGATCAATAATGGCTTAACTTGCAGCGTATATACTCATATATTAGTCGATTTCGTGTATATATTTATTCTCACAAAATTAGATCATGAAATTCATTTTTGCTATATTGTTCTTTCTATTATGTTTGAATTGAAACCTCACAAAATTGTAATTATGACCAATTTTTTTTGCATAGTGTGTCTACGAAAGAATGTGATTAGAATTTTTCAATTTCTCAGTAGGAAAATATCATTTGATCAATGAAAGTTTATCACCAATCACACGACGCAATGCTCAACGCATCAGCACACCAACTACCAAGATACTACCAACTACAAAGGGTACCTACCATGACTTAAACTGCTTTGCTCACGTGATATATATAATACGTACCAAAGTAGTGAAAAAGATTTGGTGCACCCAAATATTTCGTGTCTTGTTGAGTGGAATGTTTTCAAACTTCTGACAATCGTCATACAGGAATAAAACTTTTAGTAACGATTCATCTATGTTTTTAGAAATTGCCATTATTATTTATATAGTTGCTCAATCTATCCTTTTTTTAAATTTATCCAGCTTGTCAAATTGTTTCCTCTTCAATCAACGCACCATACATTCTTACCTTAACTTTCAAGAGACGTGGAATCAAAACTGACGCGAATCCAAACAAATTTTCCCTGTTAAAATTGCTTGTTTTCAATTCTCTCCCTTTCTCCCACTTTCTTATTTTCTTTTTTTTTCTTTCCTTCTAGTTTTTACTTTCTTGCTTCATCTCTGTCTATCTCTACATTCTGTCTAATTTATTAGCGATATCAGTACTACTGTGTGGTTGCACCAGTTGGACCCAGGCAAAACACTATGAGAAAAATCTAGATGGGAACTATACAAGAGTTATGTGTGTTGTTTGGAAGAAATCATGTGAGCAGTTCCAAAAAAAAATGCAGCTTTAAGACCACTTCCTATCTCGCAAAACATCCTGGCAAAACTAACAAATCATGGTGGGCATTATTGGAGAAGCAAGTAAGAACTCATAAACGATGCTTTCCTATGGACTCCAACACACGAACGTCCCAACTTTGACCAAAAAGCAAAAACTAATATTAATCAAATTTGTACGTAGACGGGCAACGGTCTTGAAGACTTAACAAGTGTAATGGTCAATAGGGACTGATGGTGAGAGACAAAATAATCCATGTTCTCTGCATACCTTGATGTGGATGAGAATTATCTACGGTATCTTGTAAAAGTTTTTAAATCAATGGTATTATTGAAACTCCTTTTTTTAGTTTCGTTTGTTTAGTTTTTTGTTAGTTTTTTTCTTTTATGTTTTGTTTGTTTTCGTTTGGTTTTCTTTATTTTTCTTTGTTTTTGTTGTTGTTGTTTTCTTCTTTAATTGTACTTATAAAAGATCTAAACTAGTGATTCTCGTTGTAAACCCTTAGCTTGATTTTTTTCTAAAATGGGCCTGGAGTTGGACATTGTACATCTAAAGGGATCAAGTCTTTTGTCCCATTATTGATGGAGAACATCTTGAACTGAACGAAAATAAAGCATTGATTGGGAGAATTGAAATTGTAGGATTGATCGGATGGCTGAAAGTAAAATCTTCCCATTCTTTACTCTTTGAAATGGTTGTTCAATTCTTACTTGGTTTTCCCGCCTCCTCGTTGGGTTGAGCGGGATTTTTTGCAGCAAACGATATATTCACAAAGAAACGTAATTTATTGCAGATTGAAAAGAATTATGGCTGAAGCTGAACCAAGGTTTTGAAGCTCAACTTGACAACAGCAGCAGTGTAGTCATTTGTCAGGTTTTTATATTTTCTACTACATGTTGCTTTTATGAATAAAATGAATTTCCTATTACATGGAATTTCAATTTCAGCTTATTTGGAGCTGGATTTATTTTTACACCAAAAATAAACTACAAGGATTGAAGAGTTGAGAAAAAAAAACTGTTGTAAACAATATTCCGTTGCTCAATGAGAAGTAATTATTGAATTAAAACGTGCAGGCAGGAATCATAATGAAACATTCGAACATTTGATGATTTAGATCTACCGTTTCAAAGATTTCTAATCGATATATATATATATATATATATATATATATATATATATATATATATATATATATATATATATATATATATATATATATATAATGATGTACTTCCCTAAATTATTATTAAATCTGGAGTTTTAAGTTGAAATGTATTTAGAATTTAAAAATTAAAAAAAAACTAATTTACTATAATTCCAACCGGTAATAAAAACTAAAAACCGGAAGTGGGCGAAATGGGGAGGAAATTCTTCACCTCTCTTCTACCCCCTCCGACCCTTCCTTCCAGTGTCTTTTCTAAATTATTTTATCCACTAGATCTGAAGAAGTCCTGTTATTTTTGGTGTTATTGATTCATATCAATACACATAACAGGATGGAAATAAATTTATAATCCTAATGTGATCGGTTTTTCTTTTTCTTAAAGAAATATATATATATATATATATATATATATATATTTCTTGCCGATATATACAGCCTAAAAAAATGTTGCTCTGTGGAATCATTTAAGGCAGCCATTGAATGTTACAGAAAACACTAAAAAATGGAAAAAAGGATAAGTATTTATATGCTAATTTCTCGTGCAAACCAACTCAATGGTCATTTTTTTTCCAGTTGTGACGGTTTCATCAAATATGAGTAATTATATTCTGAAAGAGTATCATGTCCTTAAAACTTTAGAGATTTGAATAAACTATCGATGACAAAAAGGATGTATAGTTCATCGTATTTTGATCTTATATATATATATATATATATATATATAGGCCTAAAGAATGTGACCGTGACGTAAAGTTTATAGTCGTAGGAAATGGATTCGGCAATCCAAGTTCAAATCCTGAAAGAGGCTGTCTGTAGACCTGGTAAAGGATGTCTTCTGCCCGGATATTTCTGTCCAAGACACGCAACATAATTAGGTTCTGGGACACACAAGAAAAAAAAAACACAAGAAAAAATGTGGTAACTAAAACATTCTCATTTTCGAGAGCCTCTTAGTACACACTTTATTTTTCATGTTATTTTTCGATTATGTAGAGGTTTTTCGCACACTCTACATTTATAAGATGAGGTTTTTTGGGGGTTTTTTTGCGGGTGTGTATTTCCTGTCAAAGTCAAAATTGCTCGATTTGGTCCAAAATTGCAAATGTCACGATCTAATGACCTCCAGTGACATGAAATGAGATCAGAGGTCAACAAAGCGTGTGTTGAAGCCTAATCTCAGGTCAATATCTGTGCGAAAATTCTGATGCCTGGGATTTCTATCTGACTGCGGACATCACACACACACACACACACACACACACACACACACACACACACACACACACACATATATATACACAGATATACACACGAATACTCACATACACGCACATACGCACACACGTTCACACACACGCACGCACATACATACAAGCATACACACATACACGCACGCGTGTACACATTCATACACACACACTTACACAGCCATGCATTTTTACTAGTCGTACAGATATGCATTTTTTTTATCATAATTTCAATCATTCTTTCTTATCTTTTCTTCGTTTTTATTCCCATTAATTTTTCATTTATTTATTTTTTTTTTTTTTTTCATTTCATTGTTACATTCTTTCTCTTTCAATTTGACTTTAGAACACACATACGCACATATACTCACACACGCACACACATATGTAGCACCCCAACAACTAAACTAGGTTACGGGTTACATAAAAAAAAAGCAGGAAACAATATTCTTAAATTAAAATGTGAATTTTGAATGGTGTTTTCAAAGTTTTGTGAGATACTGTAGATACGCTTTAAAATATTCTAAAAAATATTTTTGAAAATTAAGGTAGAATCTTTTTTTATTTTTCTTGCTCTGCGATTTTTTAAAATTGTTTTTGAATTGTAGTTTTTATTCTTGCATTTTTTTTAATGTAATTATTCCAGGATTTTTTTAAAACCAATTTTTTGTGCTTTGTTGCCCGAAATAATTTTATGTTTGTAATTCTGATAGAATTACCCCAACAAATGACAGCTGTTCGGCAGGAAAGATGATCCGAGAGGGTAAAAAAAAGAAAAAGAAAAGAAAAGAAAAGAAAAAGAAAAAAGAAGAAGAAATCATGAGCTGTGCATTAAGAGCTAAGAAAATCCTGTCCATTTCATGCAATATATCAGAGCCGGAACAGATTAGAATAAATACGAAAGTCGTTAAAAAAACGACACCAAACAAAATACAACAGAAAAGAGAATAAAACATTTCATTGAAAAAAGCAAATTTGGAACGAGGGAAGATCGAAAAAGAAAGATTTTATAAGAATAAGCGGAGAGAAAAAGAGGAAGAGAAAAATATCCGCGGAGGAAGAAAGACATTAAGGAAAAATAAGTAAAATAAACGAATACCGGAAGGAAATAGCTTAAGACTGGTAAGGGCAACTCGATGGTGCTCGGAAAGAAAAGATAAGAGACAAAAAGTTTTATAGAAATAATTCTGATATACATCTCACGACGATTCTTTTATTTGTTTAACCGCATATCGACATGTTCATGGGTTTTATGCTGAAATCTTTTCAATTTATAAAGGATCATATTCATCTATATTTTTAATGTTCCATTGGAATCATGGTAAAAAAAATTTATTTGACGACAATCTTTTTTTTTTGCAGTTATATGGTTTCAAGTATTCCTAATATTTATAATTTATATAAAATTATATGGCTTCAAGTAACTATTTATATTGTTATATTCCCATAATAATAACAACATAATAATAAATAGACGCAGGAAGACTTCTTTATAAATATATGTACCTCTCACTTTATTGCAAGGGTTCGAAAAGGTTACTCAAGGTTTGCGTGTGAGAGGAAGCTGGAGATCGGACAGAAACTGCAATATTTTGACCCCGACTCTTATGGCCGTCAACGTTGTGTCTCTCTCGTTCTCTAGGGCTGCTCAACTGGAGGTCCACTCTGCTGGGTGATGGCTTTCTTTACTGTATCTTATCAGCATCTTCTCTGGACCCCAACTCATCAGGGCCCCAAGGCCCCTTCGGCCTGATGTGGCTTTTCTTACCACATCTCGTCTATAACTCCGTCCGATCTCTAACTGACTTGACTTCTGTCTTGATTGAGTTATATAATAGTTCAACGTCCACTCAGTCGCCTACTTGATCTTTGAAATCGCGTGTTGGATCGTCATCAAGCAGAAATAACTGTCATGCAGTTCACAGGTCACTCTCTTCCGGTGCATCAGTCTATGAGTGTACCATGCGAATTTTTGTTTTTACCTCGTCCCATTTCGTCAGCCAATTTCCGCCCACGCGATTTCCTCTCATAACTGCCATTAGAATGTGTCACCTCCTTCCGGTGCATCACCTTGGAATGGCATTTTTGGCCGGGTCGAAGGCCAAAATACAACAAATATAATAATCACCATTTCTTAGCACAAAGTTATTTTTAGAAATATTTCAATAATGATAATTCTAATACCAATTATTTTCAAGTAATTACACGTTTTTAAGTAACTATATGGTAATCTTTCGATGGCTGTATTTATTCTCATCTATAGAAACCATCCACAAAGATGAGCAGCAGTAGTTCCCCGATCGAACTATTTTATCCTGGCCGTTGAACCGTACGATTCATAATCTCAGGGCCTGATTAGGCATGACATTAACCCGCAAGAGGGTTTGTCCTCTAACTTTTACGTCCACCATGCTGCTTCCCGTTGCTTTCAATAATTTTTTTTTTCTTCCATTCCTCTGCCTGTATAACCAGGAGCGATGGACGATAGAGACGGATGGCGGGAGAGGGTAAGAGATATCCGTGCTGCCGGCGCACATAAACATGATGATGAAGTAACTATAATAACAATCTTTAGATTCAATTAACTACTGTTAATACAAATAATTTGCACAGAGTTATATTCCTCTCCAATGCAGATGATTTTAAAAAAGATCGATTTGACTCATAGATGGAATCCCGACAGGTAGTGGCACTCCGAGTCAGAGTGGACTTGGAACTATCTGCAGTAAAGAGGTACCCTACATTCGCCAGAGCTGGAGCCTCAATATCACATGCAGTTTTATACTATTTCTATAGATTTCAACAACTCTAAACGGAAGACAACTAAACCCTTATTTAAATGTGATTAACTGCAGATTTTAATTGATTTGATAGGTAGTTTTGCACAATCCTTGATAATACTAAAGAGAATAAATAGAAATAAAATCCTGTTTAAATGCTGACAGCCACTTTGCATGGAATATTTTGTTATTTCATCTTTTTGTAAAATTGTAGAGTTCTTTTTCATTACTTATTCATGAACATTCATCACGATTGATAATTAAGTCAAACTGAAAATATTGATTCCCAATATATCACCAAAGTTAAGCATCGATAAACAACTTCAATTCTAAGATAGATAAGCACTTATGAACAGCAGGTACTGTAAGAAACTCGTGATTCGCTTACCGGTCAATACAAAACTTAATAAGTATCAACATAGAGCCGGCCATGTGAGAAACGTCGTCCTGATCTCATCTGTCCCAACATTCATGAGATCAAAAACCTTTTTTTGTTTTGTCCGCCGTTTCAAAGTCTCTATCTCGTCCTGTTCGGCTAGAAATGACATATTTTAATATCTGATGAACTCAAGTTACTTCAACGGTCAACCTCAAATAGTCTATGTTTGAGGCTGTATCAAAGCAAAAAATCAAGTTCATGGGAGTTTTCGTTCGGCCTTGAATCTCGGATCAGCGCCCCCCTCCACACACACACACACACTTCACCATTGTCGTATAGATGTTCTGATTCGGTATTAAAAAGAATGAATCATGAGATGTGCATTTAGAGCTAAGAAAATCCCTTCCATTTCAAGAAATATATCATGTCCAAAACAGATTAGAATAAATAGTAGAATCGTTAAAAAGAAATGACATATAACAAAATGAAAAGAATGAACACGTAAACGAACTGTGGTAAAGAAGGTCGAAATGGGCAAAGTAAGAAAGAGGACACGAGAGAAAAAGTGAGTAAGAGAGAGAGTGAAAGAGAAAGAGACAGGGTAAGGTGGGGAAAATTGGTTTAAAAAACTGGAAAGCGAGGAAGAGTGACAGAAAGTAATAAAATAAAATTAATGAAAGCAGGAAGTAGTTTCGGATATAGAGAAGGCAAACGTTGAAGAAAAATAAAGAAAGCAAAGTAAAATATAGACTGGGGAAAGAAAAGAGAAAAAAAAAGAAAAATATGAAGATAAAATCTGCAATATTATGAAAATTTGAATGGATAAAATTAAATATGAAGGAATTTTGAGGGAATAAAAATTTGATATGAAGAGAGTGAGACGAAAGCCAAATTTAGAATTTAACTGGGAAATGTTTTTAGGGGGCTTTGGTGTGCAGCATATTTAATAGTAAGTTTAAATTGTAAGTTAAAACAGTAAATTCCGCAGCTTTCTAGATCGGATACTGATTGGAAAAGATAACACAGACAATAAAGTTTTTAAACGGGAATTTTATATAAAAGAAAGAAGAAAGAAAGGGGCAGAAAAGATTAAGTGTTGCAAATTCTAGAGCAATTTGATGGAACTTATCTGAGAGAGTGTCCAGGAAACAAAGATCTTTGAATTTGAGTTTTTTTTTTCTTATCTTTTTTGTTTTGTCGAAATGTTTCAGAGTTCATTAAATTGCTAGTCTTCTTTAAAGTTCTTTTCAGCAGAATTCTCGGTTGAATTTTCTTTCATTTGTTTAACTTGGTAGAATTTCAGTCGTCGACTTTCGTTTAATTTTACTTTTATTTCTTGGGAAGCTTCAACCTGTTTAAAATATGTACCGGTTATTCAAGAAGTGAGTGAAAAAACCCATTTGCTGGTTAATTTTCCTGCCTTCAGTTCGGTCCCTGAATTCGTACTAAGGGTTACGATAGTAGTTCTCGACAAAAAGTGGCGGTAGCTTTTGGTGCCGTATTGTCTGGGATTACTTCTCCCTTTTCCACTCTGGCCAAATCAAGTACTGCGCGTGGTCGGCTTGATTTTTTTCTTTGAAATAATTTTTTATGAAAGAAAGAAAGAAAAAAGAAGGAAAAAAACAAACAAGCAAACAAAAAGAGAAAGAGGAGAAGAAACGCATTTTAAAAGAAACAAAAATCAAAGTAACCAAGGAAGGAAATATCTAAATAAATAAATAAAGTAAGAAAAGTAGAAATTAAAAAGGAAGTGAAATCTTTAAAGCCGAAACTGACTTGAAGTGATAAAAGGGCAAGAAAAGGCGGGAAAGAAAGAGATCCTAAGGTGAAGACGCCATACCGGCAACGTTTATATAGACGCAGGGAAATGTCACATTACAAAAATAAAAAGATGAAGCAGATAGATAGATAGATAGATAGATAGAGAGAGAGAGAGAGTTTTGACAAAGAAATTCCGTGAAAGTAGGAAATATATATGGAAAAAAAAAGGGTGGATGTAATTGGCAATATTGAAAGAAAATACAAATGTTTTATACAATCAAAAGGAAGTGAGAAAGTTTAATAAACAAACTATGAAGAAGTGGTAAGTTGAAAACGTTAGAGTGAAGAGGGGGGAGGAGAACATTCTCTTATGGACTCCTCCTAGTCATGAACGTACCAGTGTTGGCCGATCAGCAAAGGATTTACCAACATCAGCTCTGTGCGGACACTGGATGCAGTCTAGAGAACGTTCCAGGAATGATGGATGATAGGGACGGATGGCAAGAAAAATAGTGAGGGAGAGGGAGCGGGAGGGAGATAGAGAGAGAGAGAGAGATAGAAAGATTCAGGAAACCCCTTGCTGTCAGCTTGACTTGATGATGATGATGATGATGATGAGTCCTAATTACAAAAAAAAGTATATCGAAATAGACAGAAAGTGATTAAAGGGAAAATACGAAAGAGACAGAGACAGAGACAGAGTAAAAAAAAAAGTTAGCAAAAAGGGAAAAAAGAATAATGAGAAAGAGAGATATAAAGAGGGGAGTTAAACAAATGAAAAGAGAAAATATGCAAAAGATAGAGAGGAGAAAAAAAGAATAGTGAGAAAGAAAGATATAAACAGATGAGTTGAACAAATGAAAAGAGAAGACGTGTAAGAGATAGAGAGGAGGGAAGAAAATAGCACGAAAGAGAGATATAAAGAGTTTGTGGCAGTACATCCGTCATCACCAATCACTGTCGTGCCATATTAGACTTTCTTCGCTTCTATACTGTTATATAATTAAGGTAATGATTTTTTATATTAATCATTTTTCGTTAATTATATTTTATCATTTACTTCGGTAAGGCTTTGAACAACTCGGGTCTCTTAGACCAGGTGTATAGTCTGATGGTGCAGTCTTACGCCTGTGCGGAAATGATATGACAATCATCATCAGTCATAATAAACACCAGGCAGGAAATGAGGCTGGAGTGTGGATGACGTCATGCCCAGAAGGGATGGTCCTGAGAATTTATGAATTTTTAAAAAACAGTAGTTGAGATTCGACTGTTACTGCCTATAACTCATTCTCTCTCACATTCTGACTTTCAGCGAGCGACACATAGCTCAAGAAACATACAATGGGCGCGTGTATTGTATGCGAGTTTTTTTGTTTTTTTTTTTTGTTTTTTTTTTTCATATTCTGCCAATCAGCCTTCACGCAAGCATACAACCTCATACTCTTCAGCAAAACCAGAAAGAGACAAAAGGCCTGTGTATAATCAATTAACTACTGTTAATACAAATAATTTGCACAGAGTTATATTCCTCTCAAATGCAGATGATTTTAAAAAAGATCTATTTGACTCATAGATGGAATCCCGACAGGTAGTGGCACTCCGAGTCAGAGTGGACGTGGAAGTATCTGCAGTAAAGAGGTACCCTACATTCGCCAGAGCTGGAGCCTCAATATCACATGCAGTTTTATACTATTTCTATAGATTTCAACAACTCAATACGGAAAACAACTAAACTCTTATTTAAATGTGATTAACTGCAGATTTTAATTGATTTGATAGGTAGTTTTGCACAATCCTTGATAATACTATAGAGAATAAATAGAAATAAAATTCTGTTTAAATGCTGACAGCCACTTTGCATGGAATATTTTGTTATTTCATCTTTTTGTAAAATTGTAGAGTTCTTTTTCATTACTTATTCATGAACATTCATCACGATTGATAATTTAGTCAAACTGAAAATATTGATTCCCAGCATATCACCAAAGTTAAGCATCGATAAACAACTTCAATTCTAAGATAGATAAGCACTTATGAACAGCAGGTACTGTAAGAAACTCGTGATTCGCTTACCGGTCAATACAAAACTTAATAAGTGTCAACATAGAGCCGGCCATGTGAGAAACGTCGTCCTGATCTCATCTGTCCCAACATTCATGAGATCAAAAACCTTTTTTTGTTTTGTACGCCGTATCAAAGTCTCTATCTCGTCCTGTTCGGCTAGAAATGACATATTTTAATATCTGATGAACTTTACATTCTACGTTCTTGCAGAAGTGCAAATTCTTTCAGAGACTGTTTGTTATTCCTCTAAGACTAGCTTATTTTTTATTTTCTACTCAGACAAAAAAGTTTCCTTTACTTTCTGATATAGACAATCAAACTCTTCGTTGTCTTTCTCACTGACTTCAAAAACTGCTTTTATGGGGGGCGGGGGTCATTAGGACGCCACTTGTGTAGTGTGTTTTGGGCAGGAATCGCCTATGGGTCCCATACCTCTGCAGGTCTTCCATCTACTATACTATTTATAACACCACTAGGCTCAACTATTTATAGAGGTATTCATTCCTTACCAAAGGATATTAGTTCAATGAAAAATTAAAACAGCCTCGTTCAGGGATTGAAGTTCGATAGCAGAGTTCATTTTCTACAACGATAACCGTTGTACCACAAATGCCTCTCTCATGTAGTGAAAACGATTTCATATTTATTAGAGAAAAGTCTTAGTTTAAAAAATTGGGAAAAGGATATATAATCTAAGTTACAAATTATTTTGCCAAGATAATTCATATCTAATCAAATATTATTAATATAGCATGAAGGTGCGGGTATTGTAACAGTGATCATTGAGGAAAAATTAACTTGGTGACCCAAGATTAGACGAGACTTCATGTGAATGCTCTTCTCTCCAAATAATGGATGACAGAATGGACTATGCAGTCATGAGAGTGCAACCCATTTAAGAAAAGAAAAAGACTTTAAAACCACAAGTTCCAAAGGCAACTTCTACGGTGTCATTAATGCTGAGTGGTATAGCATTTTATCCTTCCCTTGGATATTATTGATGTCACGAAGAAAAGAGAGCTGCTGTACGGGCACTTGATGGTCTTCTATAGATAGGATTGACATTCCTATATTTTTTAAGTTGCCGTGATACAAAAAAAAAAAAAATTATGAAAACACGATCCTGATTCATTTGTGCCCGAAACAAAGAGGGCGAACGTCGGTAAACTAATAATTTTCGCTAACCTATTAGTCAAGGAAGTCACGTGATTTGTGTTCCCAACTACGTCCACACTTTTGATTTTGTTCTGCGCAAAATAAACGGTGTGTTTTAAGCCGATCACGTGACAAATTTTAAATATATATATTCTCTAGACTTCCTATAATTCATTCTCTCTTACATTCTGACTTTCAGCTAGCGACACATAGCTCAAGAAACATACAATGGGCGCGTGTATTGTATGCGAGTTTTTTGGGTTTTTTTCATATTCTGCCAATCAGCCTTCACGCAAGCATACAACCTCATACTCTTCAGCAAAACCAGAAAGAGACAAAAGGCCTGTGTATAATCACTTGGTATGAAATACTTTATCAACATGCATATATAGCCAATAGGACACAGTAAATATTTAATCTATTTGCATACACCTAGATAACTCACCCTCACACACACACGCGAATATTTGACAAACTATAATTTGAACGGACGAAATGTTTTTTTTATTTACTAGTTGATATATAAAAGTATTTTTGTTAGCATTGCTTTATTGTGAATATTCTTTAATCTATATCGTTGTATTGTGTACATTTTAACAACATCACCGCCTCAAAATTGTGGGAACAACATATTTAATGACATCCACCACTTATATGACATTGACTAGGATTGTACTCTGGAGGAGTTCCTTAGTCTGCTGAAACTGATGGACCGTTCAAGTTGGCAATGTAGAATCATCATCATCAAGTCGTGCCGCCAGCACGGATACCCTTGACCATCTCTCGCCACTTTTCCCTATCGTTCATCACCTCCGGCAGGTCTTCTGGGTTACATCCTGTGTCCTCACATAGCTGCTGTATGTAAGTTCGGGCTGGTCGTCCTGCTTTTGCTTGGCCATATGTGGGGGTCCATAGTAGTACGTCACTTACGAGCTCGTCTTTGCTTCTCCAGCAGTGTCCGGCGTGTCTGGCTCGTCTGACCTGTATAGTTTTCGTGATGGGAGGTAGGTGGCCGTACAGTTGGCGTCTCGTGGGGTGTTGTCGCCAGGACTTGTTCAGTATTGCTCTCAACATTCTTGTGTATTTGCCGTCAAGTTTCTTCTCCAGCCGTTTGGTTAGCGTCCATGTAGTGCATCCATATAGCAGTATCGATACAACTGCTGCCTGGAAGAAACTGCGCTTCATTTCATCGGACAGGTCTGATTTCCATATTATTGAGAGCCTATCTATAGCCGTCCATGCTTTCGTCAGCCGTGTATCGATGTCGTTTTCTGTTGATGAGACGCTACTTCCTAGGTAGGTGAATTTGTCCACTAGCCTCAGAGAGGCTCCGTCTAGAGTGGTAATGTTGCCTGTTTGGTTGTAACACATATATTCAGTTTTGCGCGCATTGACATGGAGGCCAATGCCTGCTGCAGCTCGTTCCAAGCTATGCAGTAGTGTCTCTGCTTGATTAGGCGTATTCGCCAGTAACGCTAAGTCATCAGCGTAGTCGGCGTCTGTGATTGTTTTTGCGGGGTACCTTTTGCTTCTTTTCTTAGTCAGCTCGAAGCCATTTTCTCTGATTTTGTCGATCGAAGTTCTAAGCACGTAGTCTAGACAGATGATAAAGAGGTATGGGGCTAGCGTGTCTCCTTGTAGTACTCCTGCAACAATGTCGAAGTATTCCGTGTCTCCATCTGGTGAACGTACCTTTACTTTTGTGTTTTTGTAGAGGATCATTATTGCTGCTACGGTTTCTTTTGGTAGGCCGTATGCTAGTAGGTTTAGTTCCATTTTCCCTCTGTGGGTGGAATCGAAGGCCTTGGTAAAGTCGACAAATAGTAATGTCGCCTGAAGGTTTTTTGCCCGGACGCCTTCAAGGATTCTATGGATGGTCAATATTTGTGAGGTTGTGGATCTATTTCTCCGGAAGCCATTTTGTTTTTTCCTAAGGATGTTGTCTATTTTGGGTTACGACTAGAACTTTATTAAGAAAGAAATGTGTTTAAATCGATAAATCTTTTAATTGACACGCTCTTAAATATAAAATACATGACTCTTTTCAAAGATTAATATTAACTTCTTACAATAGCAAAAAAATATAAAGTCTTTTTTTAATCTTTTTTGGGCAACTAGGATTTATCTTTCGCAGCAATAATTGCCATTATCAACTGTTGTAAATCTTTAATTGACAATAAATGTTTTGCCCAGTCAACTGTGGGCTGTAGAATGCACCAACTGCAAGACTTCCCAACTCGTGTCCTAGATCTGACACAAAACAATCTGATGGTTTGGTTTGTTGCTTTGTTGAGTTTTATGGCATATCAACCTTTGTAGGTTATTTAATGCCGAATCCATTTTTAAGTAAATAATCAGTTCTATTTAAAACAATTAAGTTTAGCATGAGTACACAGTTTAATTGTCAAAAACATTTCTATTTCTAACTATTCAAGCAGTTATATATAACAATTCAGTTTAGTGTAAGTACAGTTTCAATGTTAAAAACGGTTCAATTTCAAATGATTCAGTTTAGCATAAGTACAGATTTTGTTTACACACAGTTACATGTCAAAACAGTTCTATGTTAAACAATTCAGTTTAGTGTAAATACAGTTTCAATGTTAAAAACAGTTCTATTTCAAATAATTCAGTTTAGCATAAGTACGCAGTTTAAATGTAAGTACGGTTTAATTGTCAAAAAAAAAATTCTATTTCAAGCTATTCAGTTTAATCAAACAATTCAGTTTACCATAAGTATGCTGTTAGTTCTATTTAACCTATAGATAGGGCCCTATCAGGGCCTACCACGCCGGGCCAGAGTGGACCTGGGAGCAATTGCAATGAAGGAGTGCTCCGTATTCCCCAAGGCCCCAACATTACAGGGACCTCACCATCAGACTGTTTAGTGTCATATCCAGGACACTCGTTGTGTGTGTGGGGGGGTCTTACCCCTCTGCAGTGGGGCAGCCAGTGGATTCTACTGCCCCAGCCGACTGGGCAATACACACGATTAAATGTCAAACAGTTTTCTTTCAGATAATTCAGTTTAGCATAAGTACACAGTTTAGACGTCAAAGCAGTTCTATTTCGAGCAATAAAATTTAGCATAAGTACGCAGTTTAAATGTCAAAACAGTTCTATTTTAAACAATTCAGTTTAGCATAAATACGCAGTTTAAATGCAAAAATCAGTATAGTAAATGAAGCACAGTTTAGTTCTATTTATCCCATAGATAGGACCCATATCAAGTGCTACCACTCCGGGCCAAAGTGGACCGGGGAGCGATGGCAATGAAGGGGCAATCCGCATTCCCTAAAGCTCCAGCATTACTGGAACATCACCATCAGATTGTTTAGTGTCATATCTAGGACACTCGTTGGGGGAGGGTCTTACTCCTCTGCAGAAGTGCAGTTGGTGTATTCTACTGCGTATTCTTGTTGTTCATATCTATAAAATTTGATGGTAAGGTTCCATAAATATTGGAGCTTTGGGGAATGCGAAGTATCCCTTTATTGCCCACGCTCTTAGGCCCACTTTGGCTCAGAGGGGTAAGCACCTAATTGTGTTCCATCAATGGGTCAAATAGAACTAAACTCTGTACTTATACTAAACTGAATTGCTTGAAATAGAACGATTTTGACATTTCAACTACGTACTTATGCCAAAATGAATTATTTGAAATAGAACTGTTTTGTATGCTAAACTGAATCGTTTGAAAGAGAACTGTTTTTGATATTGAAACTGTATTCACGCTAAACTGAATTGTTTGAAGGGGGATGGTTTCACTAATCTGAATAGCTAGAAATAGAAATGTTTTTGACATTCAAACTGTGCACTCATGGTAAACTGAATTGTTTGAACGAGAGCTGTTTATTTGTATAAAAATGGACAAGGCATTAAATAACCTATAAAGGTTGATATGCCATAAAGCTCAAACTAAACAAACAAAAAAATAAAATTTGTAAAATAGACATTGTCTAGAAAGATGATATGAGGATAAAGAATTTTTAACATTTATCTTTTAGAATCATGAAAAGTAGTTTGAAAGGGAGAAGTGGTGACGTCATAAATATGGAACTGATTTCAAGAAATAAAAATGAAAAAAATTAAATAGAAATGCTTAGGCAATTCAAACGGCCAGGAAAGAAAGAAAGAAAGAAAGAAAGAAAGAAAGAAAGAAAGAAACGAGAGGAGAGTGAAATTAGTTAAAAAATAAAGAATAAAAATAAAAGAGAAAAAGAATTAATGAACGTGGGAAAAAGAAAAGTAAATAAAATAAAATGAAAGACAGAAAAAAAAGCTGACAAGAATAAAAGAAAAAACTGAAACGAAAACAAGAGTTTCTCAAATAAAAAAAAACAAACATAGAAATTGATAAAACATCTAAAACAAATCCAGGAAAAGAAAACACGAAATAGCAATTTAGAGAAAAATAGAGACGTTAAAAAATAAATGAAAATAGTAAAAATCCTACCAACTTTTAAATGTTGTAGGCATACTACATTAAGTCTGCCATAACTAAGGAGATCTCTTTTTCCCCTTAATATTTTGGAGGTGGATAAGGCAGTAAAAGTTTATGGTGCTGGCCATGAGAAGGTGCCATGAAGTCTGTGTTTTTGATTGGGGAGATCGTAGAAAGGGCCCGCAGAAATAAATCAGTAAGACAAAGATTGGCGTTGGGGTCTTCGTTCTCGCTAAACTAGCTGCTGAGTTGATTCATTTGAAGAAAAACGAACCCCATCCCTCTCCCGAAGGACTCAGCTTTTTGTATGTTAATCTTTGGCATTTTTCTTCTTTTTTTTTTTTTGTATCTTTCCTTTTTACTCGGGAAAGTGGTTTAAAGTAGACAGGTGAAATAAAAAAAAGTAAATAAAACACTAGATAAGAAATTACAGATATCAGTGTTAAACGAAATGTGTAATTTGAAAGAAAATGAAACTCTAGTCGCACTTAGTTTTAAAACGAATTCATTTGATTTAAATATATTCATCGTATAGACTCACTTACATAAGAGCCGTGCCGAGTACTCCTAAGAAGCAAGATACGCATTGCTTACTGAATATAAATCATAACGTACAAAATTTCAAGTAACTTTATTAAATCTAACGTACTTCACTTGTATCATACAACACTTTATAGAAACTCAATGAATTTGTCAGAAACTCTTCAATCTTTTCAAACCAACAAAATACACCAATTATAATTTTGTTATAAAAAAAAAAGTAGAGACAAAATCCTTCTCACCATTTTTAAATATAGTAAGCGAAAATATAGTGCTTTTACGTACTCAAATTTGGGTGTTAACTTTTGTTCCAAATAGATACCAAAATCATTAGATTCGCCGATAATTATCTGGATGGGTTTAAAATTCTAAAATAATTGTTGTCTCTGTGAAAACAAGATTGTTGAATAAATATTGAGAAATTGTTGAATACATTGCCTATAAAAATATGAAAATCATAGAATGTATTGTCCAGCACGTTGGGTTCGATTATATTTTCAAATCGTTTTTGGTGTTCTCTAAATAATTAAGATCATAATGGATCTTAAATTTATAAATGACACAACTTTTCTTAAAGAAAGAACTAAGTGTTTATAAATGGTTAGTAAATGGTTTCATATTTTAAACTGAGATCAATATAAGAATTTTAGAATAGTCTGCTTTTGGGGGCTTTATTAAAATACTGTAATATAAAAAAAACTATTTACACTCGCCAGTTCCTCTAATTCTAAAAATTATATTTTAGTAATCTCTTTTGTCGATAAAAACATATGACACCTCAAGTCTAAATACGGACATAAGTTGGATAAAGACTAAATTCAGAAATATGTAGAGCGTCAATACTCATCATTAGCTGGGGAGACAAGATAATTATATATATATATATATATATATATATAAGAAAAGTGCTAAATATATTACTCACTTGGGTGTCACAGACTGTTACTGGAAGAACAGAAAGGATGCTGGAATAGAAGAAGAACAAATGACGTACTATATATAGATGAGCATGTTCTCAGGGAAATCAAAACAAATGGCCGATTATATAGTCCTGCAAACACGAAAATTATAATGTCTCAAATGTACAAAATATCCAACAAAGTTATAGCTTAACTTAAATTAGAGAAATGATTACATTCTCTTAAGAAATATACAGAAGGTAACAAATTATTCAAAATCCCAGGAAAAAAAAACAACAGATGATGTATATGGATAATAACAAAATACTTATCAAAAAATTGAAAAGATCTGGAAACATTCATACAAACAATAAGAATGTTTAGCCAGGATATAGCAAAGGCACTGGAAAATGTAAAATGTTAATAATGAAAAGTGGGGAAAGAGAAACAACGGAAAGAATAGAATAACAAAATAAGGAAAAAACTAAAACGCCTGGAATAGCACAAAATAACGCCATAAGGACCAATTGTATTAAACGAAAATTGAAGAGTGAGTGTAGTTTATGTGAGGACAGAGATTAAACTGTTAACCCATAAAAAGCGAATGCAGCTAGCTAGCACAGAAGGATGACAAGACGATGTATGACTGTGTGGGACAGGCAATCTACTGGGAATTGGAGCGAGAGATTTAAATTTGACCATACTATCAAATGGTACATAAACAAGAATTCGTTGTAGATAATGAGGCGCGTAGAACACACTGAGATTTTGAAAGCCAGACCTCGAGGTAACTTTGAAGAAAAAAATAATTTGCCGTATTGTTGATTTTGCTGTTTAAGAGGACCACAGAGTGAAAATAACAGAAAGCGAAAAGATAGACAGATACTTTTACTTGGTTAGAGAACTAAAAAGCTGAAGGCGAAAGTAGTATGTTCGCAAAGGTTAGAAAGGAAGTGGATGAGTTGAAAATCGGACGAAGATTTTAGACCATCCAGACTACATTATCGTTAAAATCGGTCAGAAGACGGAAAAGAGTCCTGGACACCGGAGGAGATTTGCTTTCACTGATGTGAAAACTCTCAAGGAGTATAATTATAATAATGCAACGAAAATTAAAAGAAATATCCACAGTATATTATCTAGTTTTTACATTTATTATAAATTTGCCTTGATTTCTTTCCATCTCTTTATAGAAAGCTGGTCTGTTGGTTTATTGTAGAAATTATTTAACTTGCCACCCCACTTTGGGTGAATGCTAGACAAGGTCGTTTTGTTGAAGTGTAAACCTTGCATTGTACGGGTGGGTGGTTGAAAAATAGGTTATCTTATTCAGCAGGTTACCTCTTCAGGAGTACTCCAGACATTATACAACGCACTTAGCCTCGTCTTTTTATGGCGTTATCTATTTCACTTACCCCGTACCAGTGAAGTATGAATAAAAAAAAAATCCCGCCTCCACATAAATCTATGCCGCTAAAATGTCCGTTTCCTCCCAATTTAAATTATAGATTTTTGTTTAGATGTGGCACAAGGCCGTATGAATGGGGTATCCAATGGGACTCGAACTCACTCATGAAGGTTTGCTAGTTTACTTTGCTAATCATTACATCAGCCGAGGTGCACCTCTCACTTTAAATAATAATTTACACGGTTTTTTTTCTTAGATGTGGCACAAGGCCAAATGAATTGAGCATCCAGTGTGACTCGAACTCATTTGTAATAGTTTTTTAGTCTACACTACATGAGGTGTCCCTCTCGCTCTAAATTTGTTTCTGACAAGCCCGGAATTTAATTTAAAAAGGTAGCAATTTTTTTTCCTGACAAAGTTATCTAATTTGAATACTTCAAAGATTCCATATCAAAAATGTTCTTGAATTGATTGATTTATTTTAAGAGCATGTTAAACCGTCTAGAGCTATTTTTTATCAAGAGTTTAAGGAATAGAGTTCAAAGTTACATTTTTGTGCCGTTGTTTTCACAATATCCAATCGAATATGAATAATTTTTTAAATAGATCTATTTGATCCATAGATAGGACTCTAAGAGGTAACACTGCTCCAGGCTAGAGTATAATGATCCACACTCCCCAGATCTCCAGAACAGGAGTCTCACCATCAGAAGCATACAGATGTCATACCAAGGATACTCCCTTTTGGTGTGGAGGTCTTACCCCACAAGGGAGAATAGAGTCAGCATATTCTAAACCTCGCCGACTGGAAGGGTGAGTTTTTAGAAGGAAAAATGGGTGAAAATTGAGTAATTATGCTTTATACTTTGTGTATTTTAATAAAAAAAGGGACATCTCCGCACTAAATGGTGGTTCTCTGAAACGAATCGACAAGTTCACCTACCTGGGAAACACCGTTTCATCTACTGAAAATTACATTAACATGCGACTAGCGAACGCATGGACTGCTATCGAAAGGATATCAATCATATGAAAGTCAGACTTATCCGATAAAATAAAACACAATTTTTTCCACGCAGTGATCGTGTCAATTCTACTATATGAATGCACCACATGGACGCTAATTGCATAGAGAAAAAGCTTGGGGGGAATTGCACGAGAATGCTACAAGCTATAATGAACAAATCCTGGAGGCAACATCCCACAAAACAGCAGATGCACGGCTACCTACCTCCCATCTCTAAAATCATCAAAATAAGACAGACAAGACACGTGGGACTGTGCTGGAGCAATAAGGATGAAATAATAAGCAACATTTTCCGATGGACCCCTTCACACGGATATACAAGAGTTGGACGACCAACTAGTACCTATCGACATCAGCTCTGTACAGACACAGGATGTTGTCTAGAAGACATACCGAAAGTGATGGATGATAGAGACGAATGGCGAGAAAGAGAGTCACAGTAATCTGTGCTAGCAGCACGACATGATTATGATGATGATGATGATGATTATGATGTTTTATTATTACTTTTCGATAAAATTATTCTTTGTAGACGATTGTTTTGTTGATACGTTTTAAATTATTTTCGACTCTGATAGAGCTACTCTGTCGGTTACGGGTGTAGAATACCTGCACCTCTACAAAGGTGTAATATGATGCCTCCATCCCAAAGAGACCATCTGTTACTCGGGGGTGGCAACATGTAATGCTTAATGGCCCAGTCGACGGGGGCTGTAAAATATACCAACTGCATCTCTGCAAAGGGGTAAGACACCCCCCAACAAATGTCCTAGATATGACACTAAACAATCTGATGGTCAAGCTTCAGTAATACTGGAGCTTTGGGGAATGCGGAGTATACCCTCATTACCATTGCTCCCAAGTCCACACTGGCCCGGTGTAGTAGCACCTGATTAGATCCAATCTATCGGTCAAATATAAGTCGTTGACATTTAAACTGTACTTATACTAAACTGAATTGTTTACAATAGAACTTTTTTTTACATTTAAATTGTATACCTATGTTAGACTAAACTATTTGAAATAGAACTGTATGTATGTATAAAGATAGATTTGGTATTACATAATCCACAATGGTTGATATGCCATGAAAGCAAACCAAACCAAACTGTAATGCTTAAGGACGATATCTTGATGGCTGAGCAGTCCTTGACTTTGAAACCGTAAGGGTCACGTGACTCCAGTGTCATTACTTCCAGTTTCACGCAGACCCAGATTGGTAGAACCTTTTAGAATACCATTCATGGATCAAAAAGAACTGTTCAATCATTTACTTGGGATTATTGTTAGTTGTAATATGAAACCAAACAGTTGTGAGTAAGTTATTAGTATTAGATAGGAATACTTGATAAATAGAACACTTAATGCTTAATAACAATTCTTGAAACGATTTAGCTGAGTGCAAAAAATGATTAAGATTAAATAGAATTATTTCTGTTACCAATATGAAAAACCGCTTGTGTGCAAACAAACGGATTCTACTTCATTTTAAAATAATGTAAACAACGACAATGAAACATAGCCCAGATTGAGAAATAGCTAATGTACTGAACAGCTTCCTCGAAGTAAGCGAGTTCGAACCTCTATAACGCTATTATACATGGACATACAAATCACTCTGCACGAGCAGGATGCGGCACAAGGTCATTTTTATAGGGATTTAACAGGTTTGAATTCAGTGTTTTCCTTCAAGACCGGTTGCCATGGCAAGGCTGAAGAGTCAGTCTATTTTATCCGTAGCTGGAGGGAGAAAAGTTGGATTCAAGCCTTCCCCAAGGTTATTAGCATTATATGAAATGCAAACAGCCTCTTCCAGATTTGAAGTTGTGTCACCGTGACCATTTCAAACGACAATATCCATTACACCACGAGTGCCTCCTCAAGAGTCACGCTATTACATTCACTTTTGGGCTAATGCCTTTGGGATATGTATCAAGCCCGCTTATCCCATCAGCTATGAGTTAGAAAGTTGTTTTTCGACAGGGATGGCTTTGGTATTAAATAACCCGAAAAGGTTGATATGCCATTCGAGCAAACATTAAAAAGTTTACCCAAAAATCATCTTCAGGTTTTCCTCTAAAGAGTTTTTGTTGTGCTTTTGTTGACTTCTTAAGGTGTTTTACGCATAAAAGTTTTAATTACAATTTTACAAAAATGAAAATAGAAACCGACAACGTATTATCTCCGAATATTATTTACACATCAAATTTTATTATTTACACATCAAATTTTATTATTTACCCATCAAATTTTATTATTTACCCATCAAATTTTATTATTTACACATCAAATTTTATTATTTACACATCAAATTCATACATTTATTATTTACACATACATTTATTATTTACACATCATTTATTATTTACACATCATTTATTTACACATCATATCATTACATATCATTACACATGATATCATTACATATCATTATTTACACATCAAATTCATACATTTATTATTTACACATCATTTATTATTTACACATCATTTATTATTTACACATACATTTATTATTTACACATACATTTATTATTTACACATCATCTATTATTTACACATACATTTATTATTTACACATACATTTATTATTTACACATACATTTATTATTTACACATACATTTATTATTTACACATCATTTATTATTTACACATCATTTATTATTTACACATACATTTATTATTTACACATCAAATTCATACATTTACTTATGGACGTATTCTGTGCAACTCCTTTGGGTACAACATTAAATAATATAAACAATTTCTAAAAAATATTCGTTTGATATTAACTCCCAGGTCTACGCTGATTGGACTGGGAGCTTCCCAACTTTTGGTCAATCCGATTCGTTTAAAAATTATTCAAATTCAATTGAACTGTGTGAAAAAAAAAAGGAAATAACTATGCATAACATATCTGAACGCACAATGAACGCGATTCCCTAACCTCTACGCATCAAATAATCCTAGACGTGTTGACATGCCGTTAAAATTAATCAGTTAGCCGTTTCCTATTTACTTATTCACTTATTTTTATTTCTTCTTTTTATTTTGTGGATAATGTAAAACATAAATTAGATATTACGCGTGATCTTTAATAAGTTCAGAAAAAAAATTACGAACGATCCCCGGTCGACCAACTTTACAAAACGCCTGTTGTATTCCTATCCGAGAGGTAAGACTCCCTCTCTATATAGAGATGTCAAGAGTATAAACAGTATCTGGTGGTGAAGCTTTAATATTAAAGAACTGAGTAGCGAGGAGCCACTCTTTCATTTTTATTACTTCCAGTTCCACTCAGATCCGAAGTGATGCTACTTGTTAGGGTCTGATATATGAGTCAAATAGAAATGTTTGAAACCATATAATGGCGCGCAAACAAATTGCTGCAATTATTATTTTTATTGTTTTATTCGTTTGAGAGTTTTTTCAAACTTGCGTCTGAGGATAGCTTTCCACAATATCATGAGCAAGTCTCCTTAAGTCTCCAGGATACCTCATAGTATTCTAGCTGATCTTAATAATAATGCAGTTTAGATGGTGTCCATTCATCCTCTTACTTCTAAATCTTCTGGTCCTTGTACCAATCCTATGGTGACTGTACCGAGCGCTCCAATTACAATTAGTATCACCGCCACTTTCATGTTCTACAGTTTTTCAGTTCTCTTGCAAGTTGTAGGTATTTATCTCTCTTTTCAGTATTATTATTATTACTACTATTATTAAGTAGGAATAGTTGCTTGACATTGTGAGAAAAATATCTGTAGTAAGAATAGTCACAGGAACTGTGATTGTTTACAACTATCATTAGTACGTTGAGAGAGAGAGAGAGAGAGAGAGAGAGAGAGAGAGAGAGAGAGAGAGAGAGAGAGAGAGAGAGTCACCATGCGTTGAAGGTTATCATGCTGAACTGCAACAGTATAGTAAGCGAACAGAAAGTCACATGATTACGTTAACTTCCGGACTTATACCCATGGGAAAGGTTTAAACTCCCTCATCCCCCCAGCTTGAGTTAGATAGTAACACAACTGTTCTTCTTCAATGATAGTTTTTGCATTAAGCAACCCACGAAGGTTGATATGCCATAAAATAAAGAAACAAAGCGAACGTTTAATTACTTGAAGCCATTTGATTGCTTTAAAAATCAAAACTGAAAAATAAAATGGCGACTGCTGTCATACCGGTATTCGTGAAAGGGCTTTTCCAGACAAAAATATATGAGAATATATTATGAAGTATTTTGATTTTTACAGTAGCAACTGTTCTTATTTCCTCGCAAATTATGGGCAAGTGAAACAGCCAATGACTTAAGCCGACAATTTAAATGAGTCACTTCTCACTCGGGTGATAAACCCAGCCTCTGATTTAAGACTATCACCGTATTTTTTAATATTTGTTTGTTTTATATATTTTCGTGTCATGTCGTAAATTTGTCCAAGTAAGTCTGTTATTATCACAAAGTTGTTAATGGAAATTGAGCATTGGTCGCTTGTTGAATGACCTCAATGCAAAAAGAAAGAGAAACTCTCGTAAAATAAAAAAGGTTTCCTAAACAATTAAGCCAGGGAAAAAAGTTGACAGACTTCTGTTTCTCTCTGTTTTCAAGCGCTTCTTCTTCTTCTTCTTCTTCTTCTTCTTCTTCTTCTTCTTCTTCTTCTTCTTCTTCTTCTTCAATTTTGAGATTATCCTTTGGTTTCTTACAATCCTTCACCGGGGCTTTACTCAAAACCAAAGGTGTGGAAAAATAGTGATTATACGATTTTTTTTCCTTTTTTGCTTTCTCTTTTGGTGTTATTTTCCCAGTCACTTTGATAATGCTCTTCTAAGAAGAGCAGTTCCATAAAATGATTTTTTTTAAATTTCATACAGACTGAGACTGAGAGGTATTTTGTTAATGTTGTTCCTTTCTTGATCGTAACCAAAGGCTCCCACTATTAGTGGTACGGAGGGGTTTTTAGGTGCCTCATTTTCCCAATGTCGTCCTATTTACTTATTTAGTTATTCTCTTTGACTGAAAATTTTATTTGTACTCAGCCAATTTTTCCCACGTGTTTTAATTGATGGGTGGTCTTTCACTGGAGTCTGAGTAAAAACACGTCTCCTCAAATCTCCAAGACTTTTCTTAGTAGCGTAGCCTATCTTAAAAATGCAGTGTTCTGGATGTTCTTGATTCTGCCTCTTATTTCCACTCCTCCCAACCGCTCTTCCATATGTTTAAAGACCGTTCCTAAGGCACAAAGCACAGTATCATCGTCACTCTCATATTCTGCAGTTTTTTCGCTCACTAGTAAGATAATTATATTATTATTATTGTTTCTTCTTTTCGAGGTTTTCCCGCCAGCGTTAGTCGATGTTTTCTCACTGGATTTTAAGTGACAGAAAGTCTCCAAATGTTCCAGGACATTTCTTAGTATTCTGACCGATCTCAACAATGCAGTAGTTTGGATGATCTCCACACGTCCTCTTATTTCCAAGTCATCGAGTTCCTATCACAATCCTTTGGTGACTATACCAAGAGCACCAATTACAAATCGTATTACCGTCACTTTTATGTTTTACAGGGTTTTTTTCAATGATGCCCAAGTATTTAAAGAGGTTTTTTTTCTCCGAGCGTTTAATCATTGAGAATCTGTAATTTGCACATAGAGAGCTTTTTGTGCCCATTTTATGTTACATCGTAATGATACTGTTCCATATAAAAATCGTTACTGTTATGGGTTTAACATTCTATACGGAACGGCATCATTCAGAAATGAGTACGAAAAACTATGTGCAGCAATTACAATTTTACCAATCTTAAAAAGAAATTGTTTCAGCTGCAAATACACCATGTACTCCGGCCCAAGTCAAGATCCTAATCGATCGTGTCTAAAAAATGAAAAAATGATAAGACAAGGCAAAAAGCAACAACCATTACCCCTTGCCTAAATTCACTTGCAACCATGCAGGTGACAGTTTAAAATGTGGGAGGTATTTCTGTCGCACCATATATATATATATATACGAGATGTTTTTAATTTGATTTTTACAATTTTAAGTAAAGGATGTGGAGTCAAGAAATACTTGTGGTACAAGGCCGATGTGTATGAGAAGAAAACAAAAAAACACACTGTCAATTTGTCATTTGTAGGTCTCTTTCTGAGCCGAGTGTTTATAAGTTGCTAAAAAGGTCAAGTAGAACCCTCACGAAAATCATAATCAAGAGTCACCCACACAGTTCCCACAAGCTGCTGACACAATGACACAAGAGGCACAGACAGAAGCACTTAAAAGACAAAATCACTCATATATATATATATATATATATATATATATATGTATGTATGTATGTATATAATTTCTGTGTAAAAACGAAATGGACTCGGCAAGCCAAGTTCAAATGTTATTGCAAAAGGCATGAACTCATCTCTTTTCTCCAATAATTGAGAAGATCAGGTTCTTTAGCCTGGGAACCTCACCGATTTAGAAAGGAAGCTAAATCAGCTGTGTATATCTACTTAAGCTGATTTTTTAAATATTATACCGCAAAAGGAATATCAAATCACTATAAAGAAAGAACCTCTAAATAAATGTACCTATGAACGCACAATAAACGTTATTCCTAAACTTCCACACATAAAATAAGCCTAAACAGTTTAACGTACCGTTAAAATCAATAAATTAATCAATTGTATGTTAAATGTTTAGAAACTGAATTATTGAATTTTGAATATTATTATAAAATACATACCACGCAAAGTACCCTTTACAAGATAATCTAAGAATTATTGGACTTCCAGTGAGAATCGAACTCACATACAATTTTCTTCTCGTCAAGCGAAATCACAAAGAGTTATTTACTAAAAATATTTCAGTTTACTTGAAGGCCAAAAGAATAAGAAAACCAGTGGGAATTGAACTCACGAAAAATTACTCAAGTTACTTAAATATACAAATGAGTATTTACACATTGGCTGAAAATGCAGTTTCTTTTTTCCAGGATTGCGCCCATCTGGCTAATTGATTGATATCATCGGTTATATATATATATCATCAAGGGTTATTTTATGACTTAAGATTTGGAAATCCCATTTACTTTCCGAAGAAATAGATCCACGACCTCACAAATATTAACCATCCGCAGAATCCTTGAAGGTGTACGGGCAAAGAACCTACAAGCGACATTAATATTTGTCGACTTTACCAAGGCTTTCGACTCCATTCACAGAGGAAAGATGGAACAAATCCTACTAGCGTACGGCATACCTAAAGAAACCGTAGCGGCAATAACGATTCTCTATAGAAACACTAAAGTAAAAGTACGATCACCAGATGGAGACACAGAATACTTCGACATTGTAGCAGGAGTACTACAAGGGGACACGCTGGCTCCGTATCTCTTTATCATTTGTCTAGACTACGTACTTAGAACATCGATTGACAAAATCAAAGAGAATGGCTTCGAACTGACGAAGAAAAGAAGCAGAAGATACCCTGCAACAACAATTACCGACGCCGACTACGCCGATGACATAGCGATACTGGCAAATACACCTGACCAAGCCGAAACACTTCTGCATAGTTTGGAACGAGCAGCAGCAAGCATAGGCCTCCATGTTAATGCACACAAAACGGAATATATGTGCTATAACCAAACGGGGGACATCTCCACTCTAAAAGGAACCCCTCTTAAACTAGTAGACAAATTCACGTACCTAGGAAGCAGCGTCGAATCAACCGAAAAGGACATCGAAACGAGGTTAACGAAAGCATGGACAGCTATCAATAGGCTATCGACTATATGGAAATCAGACCTAACCGATAAAATGAAACGCAGTTTCTTCCAGGCAGCGGTCACACCGATACTGCTATATGGATGCACTACATGGACGCTAACAAAACGGCTGGAGAAGAAACTAGATGGCAATTACACAAGAATGCTGCGTGCAATCCTGAACAAGTCCTGGCAGCAACACCCCACAAGACACCAACTGTACGGCCACCTGCCCCCTATCACGAAAACTATTCAAGTTAGGCGAACCAGACATGCAGGACATTGCTGGAGAAGCAGAGATGAACTCATAAGAGATGTACTCTTATGGATCCCCACACATGGCCGCGCAAAAGCAGGACGACCAGCTCGAACGTACATTCAGCAGCTATGTGAGGATACAGGTTGTTGTCTTGAAGACCTACCTAGGGCGATGAACGATAGGGAGGAGTGGCGAGAGAGGGTCAGGGATATCCGTGCTGCCAGCACGATATGATGATGATGATGATGTTCCTAAAGAGATTTTTGCTTGCACACAGTCCTGTTTAATAAGAAAAATCCTAAATGTTATTGATTTTTACTGTATTTAAATATGTATTCTGTGTGTGTGTGTGTGTGTGTGTGAGAGAGAGAGAGAGAGAGAGAGAGAGAAGAAGTGTGCATGTGTGTGTGTCCGTGTGCACTTACATACATGCACGTGCACCTGTGTATACACTCACGCATAAAATAAATGCTTATGTATAAAAAGTGCATCCAATTATATATACAAAAAATCTGCTGAGACAATTAACTCAGCAGAACATTTACTCAGGCAAATCTTGGAATTAAAAAGGATCACATCATTATCAAAAAAAAAGTATCACATACCCATCAAAAAGGATCACATCCATATAAAAAGAAATCTTTAGATTAAAAAGGATCCCATCCCTATCAAAACAAAAAGGATCCCATCCCTATCAAAACAAAAGGGATCACATCCCTATCAAAACAAATCTTTTAATTAAAAAGGATCACATCCCTATCAAAACAAAAAGGATCGCATCCCTATCAAAAAAAGGATCACATCCCTATAAAAACAAATCTTTAAATTAAAAACGATCACATCCCTATCAAAACAAAATGGATCACATCCCTATCAAAAAGGATAACATTTTTATCAAAACAATCTTCACTATAAAAACAAGAACCGAGAATTCTTAACCATTATAAATCGCCTCAAGAAGACATAAATTCTAAAAAAAAAAAAAAAAAAATGTATAGCACAAGTATAAGAACTTATAAAAAAATCTAAACACCAAATTCAAAATTATATATATATATATATATATATATATATATATATATATATATATATATATATATATATATATGAGACAAGTCGGAATTTATTTGTAGTTATCAAGAGAAAAATATGATATAGAATTGCTTTTAAATTATGATATAACCATATTAAAAATATCTTCCGAATATTCAAAAGAATTATATATATATATATATATATATATATATAGCCATTCTGAGGAAATGGTTCCATTTCTAGGAAATGTCATTATGCCTGCAAAGTACAGTAAGAAAAATATAAGTAACTGGATTTTTAATTGCCTCAATAAAGAGTCAGTTAGATAAAGAGAAAGACGAGGGAGAGAGAGAGAGAGAGAGAACAATGAGAAATATGTAAAACGATGTCAGAATAAGTATGTCGATGGAAGGGATGAACTATATTTGCGAACGTCAAGAAAAATCAACAATGCCTACGCATTGAACAAGTCATCTTAATTTGTATTAATGAGCTACTTCTAATATACATAAGTATAAGTCATGAACACTTTTGACCAACGGATATTATTCATGTGAATACATACTTATCATAAAACACATGACTATATGTGCAGAGATGATAAAACTATATATATATATATATATTTATTTATGTGTTTTGATGTCCTTGTATTAAGGGCCTGTGTTGACCCTATGTATATTTCTTTGCATTCGATACATTCATTTATAAGCAGGACGACCAGCACGAACATACATTCAGCAGCTATGTGAGGATACGGGATGTTGTCCTGAAGACCTACCTAGGGCGATGAACGATAGGGAAGAGTGGCGAGAGAGGGTCAGGGATATCCGTACTACCAGCGCGATATGATGATGATGATGATATTTACCAAGTAGGCTGGGGCTGTAGAATCCACCGGCTGCAGAGGGCTAAGACCCTACCATGAATGATATGATAACAAACGATCTGATGGTGAGGTTCCTGTGATGCTGGAGCTTTGAGGAATGCAGAGCACCCATTTATTGCCATTGCTCCCAGATCCACTCTGGCCCGGAATTGTAACACCTGATAGGTCCCTATCAATTGGTTTAATAGAACTTAATGCATACTTATGCTAAACTGAATTGTTTGAATTACAACTGTTTGATTAAACTGAATAGCTTGAAATAGAAGTGTTTTTGACAAATAAACTGTGTACTTACATTTAAATTGCGTGCTTATGCTAAACTGAATTGTTTGAAACGGAAGTATTTTTGACGTTGAAACTCTACTTACACTAAACTGAATTGTTTAATATAGAACTGTTTTGACATTTAACTGAGTGCAAACAAAATCAGTACTTATACTAAACTGAATCAGCTGAATTAGAACTGTTTGACTAAACAGTCAAGCTTGAAATAGAAACGTTTTTGACAATTAAACTGTATACTCATACTAAACTGAATTGTTTGAAATAGAACTGATTATTTGTATACAAATGGATTTGGCGTTAAATAACCTACAAAGGTTGAAATGCCATAAAACCCAACGAACCGACCATATATATATATTTATATATATACACGAAGTGCTATAACAAAAGGTTTGTCCAACACCAAAGTTTTCAATTGATAAGAGCTTTGTTTGCCTCATAGCTCTTTTTTTCTTTTTTGAAGTATGAAAATAATACTCTTCAATTGCAGCACAAAACAACGCCTTAAGGACCAACAACATCAAAGCGAGAATAGATAAGACGCAGCAAAACAGCAGATGCATGTTATGTGGTGATAGAGAAGAAACCATCAGTGGCATAATAAGCGAATGCAGTGAATTAGCACAGAAGGAATATAAGACTAGACACGACTGGGTTAACAAGGTGATCCACTAGGAATTGTACAAGAAATTTGACCATACGAACAACCCAGAATCTCTCACGGAAAATGAAACACACAAACTCCTCTGTGATTTTCAGTTACAAACGGATCACCTAATTTCGGCCAGACGACCAGACCTTATAATAATTAACAAAAGAGAACATGTAGAATTGTGGTCAACAGAGTAAAATTGCGGACAACAGAGTAAAATTGAAAGAAAGCGAAAAGAGAGATAAGTACTTGGACCTTGCTAGAAAATTGAAAAAAAAAAACTGTGGAACATGAAAGTGACAATTATACCAATTGTAATTGGTACTCTTGGTATAGTCACCAAGGACTGGAGGACTTGAAAATAAAGGTGCGGATGGAGACTGTTCAAACTACAGCATTATTGAGAGCCGCCAGAATACTGAAAAGAGTCCTGGAGACTTGAGGAGACTTGCTGTCACTCAAAATCCAGTGAAAGACCATCTGCTAACACTGATGTGAAAATCTCTCAAGGAGTAACATAATAATAATAATTAGGTCGAGAATATCAAATTTAGAGTTAATTAAGAAGGAAAAACAACTTGTTGTCTTGTAGATTTTTTCGTTTCATAGGATCACTGGGTCAAATTAAAAGAAAGAGAAAAGATAGACAAATGCCTGCATCTTTGTAGAGAGCTGGAAAAGCTCTAGCACATCAATGTGAAGCTGATATAAATCTTAGTTGGAGGTATTAAATGGTTTTCAAAGGAATGGAAAAGCGACTTGGTGAATGGAAAATCAGAGGAAGAATCATGGGTACCCAGACCACAGCACTGTTAAAATCAACGAGAATACTTACAAGTGTCCCAGAGAGTTGAGGAGAGTTGCTGTCATTCAGATTTTATTGAAAAACCTGCGATTAGAGGTCGTGTGAAAAACTCATGATAAACGAGAATCTGTATGAAGGTTGATATGTCATTAAACTAAGAAACCAAACCAAGAATCTATGGTCGTTTAAAATCCATCATGTATTCTGTAAAGCGCTCGATATTTTAAAAAATTGTATGTAATTGTTTCTCATCTGCAACCTCTCATTCCTAGTATTAATGTGAAAACAATTGATTGAAAAGGGACTTTAAAGGTGATTTAGATTAAAACAAGCAATCAGAAAGATTGTACTTGGAGTTTTAGTAGTTTTTAGATAAAAAATCGACGAGTGTTTTTTATTTAAACGTTTTAAAAACCCCTATATAGGAGCTTCGATATTATTTTCCAGTTCAAGATGCAGGAAATTTTTACTTTCAAATGAATAGATTAGAAACTCTTGGAGATTGCCGGTCAAAATTATTAACTTGGTTTGGTTTGGTTTGGATTCTTTGTTTGATGGCATATCAATCTTCGTGGGTTATTTAATGCCAAACCCATCCACGCAGAAGAACGGCAATGTTTTCTTTGATCTACTTTTGTCTGAGATTATAACCAACCTTGCAAATGATCTAAAATCTGAATAAATAGATTCGGCTAAACCTTTAAAAGAGCTTGCATTCTCAAAAAGGACAATGTTTTGTTATGTATGTTCCTCAAACAGGCAACATTTGGATCATAGATTACAACTCATGAAACACGAAATGGCATTTTGTAATTTTTAGGTTTTACATATATATATATATATATATATATATATATATATATATATATACATGGAATAACAAAAAGTCATTTTGGAGTCAATAATAATACTTCTTCCTAAGCCATTACCATCTTCCTTTCTTTCTTTCTCTCTCACTCTCACTCCCCCCCTCTCTCTCTCTCTACACACGGGCATACATATATGAGTGTGTGTGCGTATGTGAGTCTGTATCTCAGATAAAAAGTTGCTATATCGATAATGAGTGTGGTCGATATCTGGAATAGAGTACGTACAGGCCATAAAACACCGTAAAACTCAAAAAGCAAAACCACATAATGTAGAAATACAAATATTTCCATGTTTTCATAGCTGTCAGGCAATATTTCATTTTGAATCAACTTGTACAGATGAGATTTTTCAGAATTTAGTATTTCCTGATTATAGCGAAAACGCAAAACTCAGTAGCATTGTGTGATTATAGTGTAACACAATTTTATGTCGAGGTGCATATGAGTTTGTGAGGAAGAGAGAGAGAGAGAGAGTGAGTAAGGAAGGAAAGAAAGGTGTTTGATAAGTATCTGATATTTATTCGATGGCGCACGTGAATTGTTTTTATATCTTAGAAATGATTGGTTGGTTGGTTAGTTGGCTGGATGGTGGTGACTGATTGGCTGATTGGTTAGTTGGTTGGTTGGTTGGTTGGTTGATAGGTTGTCTAGCTGTTAGGTTGGTAGGTTGTGTGGCTGACTAGTCAGCAGGTTGGTTGGCTGGGGGTCTGGTTGGTTATTTTAGTGACTGGCTGGTTGGCTGGCTGGCTCTTTGGTTGGGTAGCTGTCTGGTTGGTAGGTTGGTTGGCTGGCTGGTTGCTTGACTGGTTGGTTGGTTGTGTGGCTGGCTGGTTTGATGATTGTTTTGCTGGGTGGTCGGTTTCTGGGTTGTTTGGTTGATTGGTTGGTTGGTGTGATTGTTTTTTTTTTTGTTTTTTTTTTTGTTGTTTTTTTTTTTGCTGGGTTGTTGGCTCGCTCGTTGTTCGGTTGGTTGGTTTCTTGGATAAAACATATCGACTATTGTTGAATTATTTAATGCTGAAGGCAGACTTTTTCGCAAACAATTAAATTGTTTCAATTAACTTATGATATGACTAATGTTTTAACAATTATAACTTCAATCAACTATTTTGTTTATAATTGATATTTAATTATTTTATTTCGGTTAACTATTCCCATTTAATAATGATAATAATAATGAGGGAAATTAATAAGTAAAAGTAAGTTAACAACCTTAGTCGAGAGTGACCGAAGGCTCCCTTTTCGATAGCTACTACACTAAAGTATAAGGAAGAGCGCAACACTCAGCAATATAAGGTACGTATCGAGGGTAAAGTGGAGCAATCCATGGAAAGGAGTAGCGCCCTCTCCTGCACCTCGGTGCAGTAGCTATTGAAAAGGGAGCCTTCAGATCGCCATCGACTACGGTCGCCAACTTTCCTTACAATACGCACTCATCGGATCACAATGTAGACACCATCAAACAAGTAGAGATAAAAGAAAAATAAGAAAGAGTATCTCAAAAAAACGAGAACACAACCTGAAATCTCTGCGACAGAAATCTCATCAAAGAGGTAAACACCCAAGAAGTCCAACTAGTAAGATACTCGAGATCATTTTTAAAATGGACAAAAGAGGAACTCAAACAGATTGATCAAAGGACAAGAAAATTGATGCATATGCACAAGGCGTTGCATCCGAGAGATGATATAGACAAACTGTATGACTCAAGAAAAGAAGGAGGATGACGAAGCGTCAGCATTGAGGATTACATAGAATGTATCCATAACAGAACACGAGAAATGTACAAAAGAGTGCAAAAAAAAAAAAAGACTTATCAAAACTTTCAACAAATAGCAAATATCAACGTAAACACAGAGAGAAAAACAATAAAAACTAGAAAACAAAAATAAGAAAAAAAAAAAAACAAATGCATGGATATTTCAAGCAACAAGTTCGCTAGATTTCCTACAAGATGATCTGAATGTGGCTACAAAAGAGAAATCTCAAAAGAGAAACTGAATCTCTTTAAATAACGGCGCACACAATTCTATAAGGACCAATTACGTCAGAGCGAAAATTGATGATAAGAAACAGTTTTTCTACGTAGGTTATGTGGATAACGATACAAAACTGACAATCAGATAATAAGTAAATGCATCAAACAAGCACAAAATGCGTGCAAGACTTGTACAAGATACTAAAATTTGATTGTACTACCAAATGGTATTTTCACAAGCCAGAATCTGTCCAAGAGAATGAGACGCATACATTTCTCTGGTAATTTGAGATAAACAAAGATGACATAATTCAGGTGGGAAGACCAGGTCTAGTGTTGATTATCAAGAAAAAAGTTCTTGTCCAGACGATATTGCTGTTCCGGTGGACCAAAGAGTGGAAATAATTGAAAACGAAAAGATAGACAAACACTTTGACCTTCAAAATGCCAATGAAATGAGGCTGCAAACCTGAATAGCAGAATGTCTGAAAATCAACAAAATATCCGTCAGTCATAAAATTTATCACAGAAACCTTAAAAAACTGGAAAGTGGAATTGACAGCAAGAGGAGAAACTTTAGCAGAAATGAAAATCCAGAGAGGTATCTTCCAAGGGAATGCACCGTCGCAATTACTATGTATAATAGCAATGATTCCACTTAATTACCTAGTTAGGAAGTGCACGGAGGGCTACAAATTTACAAAATTGAAAAAAAAACGTTCCACCAACATATGTACATGAACGACATCCAGCTGTTTGCAAAAAATGAAATACTCTGGTTCAAACAATGGCAACATAAGCCAGGATATAGGAAATGGAATTTGACATGGAAAATAAGCGATCCTAATAATAAAAAGTGGAAAAAGAGAAGCAATGGAAGGAACAGAACAGCTAACCCAAGAAAAAATCAGAAGGGTTTGAGAAAAGGAAAATTACAAATCATCATCAAGGCGTGCCGCTAGCACGGATTTCCCTGACCCTCTCCCGACACTTGATCCTATCGTTCATCGCTCTCGGTAGGTCTTCCATGCTACATCCTGTACCAGTACAGAGCTGGTTCTAGCTGGTCACCCTACTCTTGCTCGTCCGTGTGAGGGAGTCCAAAGGAGTACATCGCTTATGAGCACGCTCTTACTTCTCCAGCAGTGTCCCGCCTGTCTTGCTCGTCTAATATGAATGGTTTTCGAGATGGGTGGTAGGTGTCCGTACTGCTGCTGCTTTGTGGGATGCTGCCTCCAGAGCTTGTTCAATACAGCTCGCAGGATTCTTGTGTAATTGCCGACAAGCTTTCTCTCCATACGCTTAGTCGGCGTTCAAGTGGTGCGTTCATACAGCAGTAGTGATACGACTGCTGTTTGGAGAAAACTGGGCTTTATTTTATGTGATATGTCTGACTTCCATATGACCAACAGTCTATTGATAGCTGTCCAAGCCTTAGCTAGACGCATGTTGATATCATTTTCGGTAGATGAGACGCTGCTTCCAAGATAGATGAATTTGTTTACAAGTTTTAAAGATCTACCATTTACAAGAACTCTGAATTATTGGAAGAGGATACCATCAAACAAGAGAAAAAAATTAAAAAGAGTATCTCAGAAGAGTGAGAAAACTTTTCGAAAACATAAACACTTGGCTGGTCCGTTTTATGAGGTCCTCAGGATCATTCTTAAAATGGACCAGAAGGAACTCAGACAAATGGACCAAAGCATCAGGTGACTAATGGCTATGCCCAATGCCGAGAGAGATGACATAGACTGTATGTGTCAAAAAAAGAAAGAAAAGGGCACGCCAGCATTGAGGACTGCACAGACATTGAGGACCGCACCTGTACAAGGACTCAAGGTAGCTTTTTTCAACAGGGAAGTTAAAAAAGAAGACTTTGATCAAAACAATAAACCATAGATTTTTACATGATATTTTCTGAATCCTACTCTATTTAAGCTAGCCAAGTGAAAATTTAGGATTTATTCTTGGCATTTCATAAACTGATTATAAATACATCAATCCTACTTTTCCTTGAAGTCATAAACACTAACATAAAACCGAACTATTTTTATGATGACTTATAACTTAATAGATATATTTTACACTTCTCTGATAACCGTTACTCGTACGACTGATGCAAAGCAGCACAAATTTTTAAAGTCCTGATTTTCCAGTGATGAGCAAAAACGTCAGAAGGGCAAACGGGCAGAAGCTAGGGTTAGCGTCTTCGAAAACGTCCGTTAAACGGT
>OY757944.1:48193489-48315989 GCA_963585895.1 Sepioteuthis lessoniana | reverse complement strand
CGCCACTATGAAATGACCTTGCGTAAAATCCTATCTGGTGAGATGGTGAGTAGATAACAACGCAGTCTTGTCCCACCTCTGTTTTCAGGCTTTCACTTGGCATTCATAGCAGGTAGGAATAATTAAGCAGAATCGCCTGGTCCTAGGAAGCCTTCCCTGTGGCAATACCTGTTTTTCAATGCTTACTTTATAGCTTGCCACCCCAGGCACCCTAATATGGGGAATAACAAAGGAACTAATCATTTTTTTGTGATCACGTGTTAAATCCTGACTTGGGAGAAAATCATGTAAATGCCGTTGCGATAAGCACACTTCCTACTGAGCGAGAAAAATAATAAGTAACCTTGCAGGTGTAGCTAAAGAGGGCAAAGGAAAATGTCATACGTTGGTGATGGGTTGATTGGCAAATCTAGATTGCGTAAGAGATACTATCACTAATGTTCTACAAGAATGGCTTTGGTATTAAATAACCCAAAAGAGTTGATATAGCATTAAACAAAAAAACAAACCAACCCAAATCTCAGTGATAGATACTATGCTGCGAGAGAAAATGGAGGTAGAGAGATATCAGTTCAGCTTTCATAACAGCGAGAAGTCACGCGTTTCTTTCCGAACGATTAAAGAGACCCAGGAACATGGATGAAAACCGGTGAGTATTAGTCGTTTGTTTTTCTCCAGTCAAACACCGTCTGAAAAACCACGTATTCCAAAGTCGGCTTGAACACAGGATGCAAAGTTGGATAAGAATTAGAGAACAACGTTAGAGTCCTTCTTTTCCATCCAAGAGCAAAACTGACAGCTTTACAAGGCAAACACAACATTAGAGTTTTAGTCGGGAACAAGTGATAGCACTTACGTTTGATACTGATACAATGCAACGTAACGCTAATTTAGTTTGATGGAATATAATCATATTGATAATCTCTCTTATCATTCTAAGAATTGACCTTGTTTTACACGTTGTTTGTAGTCGACAGGTTAGGTAAATACATACACACAATGACACAAACATAGCTGTTATATTAGGATTCGGTTTCTTTGTATAATGGCATATCAATCTTCGTGGGTTATTTAATAACAAAGACATCCTTGTAGAAGAAGAGCAGTGATACTATTTAACCCATTGCAGGAGGATTAGAGAATTTCCCAAGGGCATTAGTCTGAAAGTGAGTGTAATAAAGGGACTTAGGTTCGAACTTGTTTACCAAGATGTCACAGTCCGGCACGTTAGCCATGATGCCCCCAGCTGTTATACAAGTCCATTTGTTATCCATATATTTTGGATTGGTTTGCCTTGCTTTCTTTGTTTAATGGCATATCAACCTTTATAGGTTATTTAATGCCAAAGCCATTCTTCTAGAAGAACAGTAGTGGTACTATTTAACCCATAGCTGGGGGGATAAGGGGGTTCATACCTTTTCCAAGGGTATTTGCCCAAAAGTGAACGTAATAACGTGACTAGAGTACGAACTCGCTGACTATGATTCTGCAGTCCATCGCTTTACCCATTACACCACGAGGATACCCCCCCCCCATATGTTTTGGACAGAAAGAATTTCTGGTGTGATATAAAAAATGTTCGCAAGATCTTAAAGAAAAAAATAACATCTCGATCTGACTCTTGAAAATCATTAATGACAATCAATGTGTGCGCATGCGGGCGTGTGTGTGTGTGTGCAGTTTTGCTCATGAATAATAAACATTCAACAATTTTTATATAAGACATTTAAACTATATACGGGAATCATTCACAAAATAAGAGTATTTAATAATGATAGTAATAAAGAAAAAGGAAATTGATTTTTTCAGAAAATTCGTTGTTTACAATTGGTTTCAACCAAAAATTATTTTAATGTTCGAAAAATATTTGTTTTCAGGTTATTCAAAATGGCAACAAATCAAACACAATGATCCAGGCTTGAACAGAGGTCTGTCATTAAAGTTTTGGTGGCTTAGAAGTGTAAAACATGTAAAATTTACGAAAGAATCCGTACACAGAAAAACGATTTCGTAAAAAAAAAATGTTTATAAATGGGCTTAAGATAGGTTTGCCACAAGAAACCTTAGTTGAAAAGAAAATCCATGGAGTGAAAATACACAGACTTTCCAGAAAAGAAAAAGTTTTTGACGAAATGGTCCGTAAAGAACATCATTAGGGCAGATTTTTGGCACATGAGAAAACCCATCACTATTGATTTCCTTTCGAAAGTTGCAGCTGTAAACAGCACTTCTTATTACAAATTCTTCAGGCAAAATTCCGCTTAATTTTAATGGCACACATAATTGTACAATATTTGTATAAGAAATAGTTATTTGAAGCTATTTCTTGTGCAGTACTATACAAGCAAAACGGATATGATTAAGTATTATTTGTTACCACATTCTTCAGCACAGAATCTCTGCAATTGAAAATAAAATTACATTTGGAATTTTATTTTTTGACTGCTACATTTTCATATTTTGGTTACAGAGTTCCAATGCTTTAGATTTTCCTAATAACTAATAATATCCGTTTTACACAGGCAAATATTTTTTCGGGAAACAGTGAGGAAATCGAAAGTTTTCCCATTAAAAAATCAAATCGATTGGGTTGATTTAATTCTGTGAGCTTCCTGCAAGATCTCATCGGTTGCATGAAGGCGAATGGACAAGGAAATGTTTGATTTTCTTCCGGAAAGATTTGGCAGATGGCCAGGAAATTCACCTGACCTCAATTCTGCTGAGAACTTTGGTGCCATCATGAAGGAGGATATAGAAAATGGCCTCTTCATCTTGCAGTATTCTTGCACAGTTAGACATTAAGGCGAAGTTTTCCAAGCAAACATGGAACTGGTCGATTATATAAAAATATTTTATATGATAACATATAATATCCAATGGCATAAACCTCAATAAAAATATAATGAAAATTAGCAGCCATAATTATGAAAACCAAGAGCCGGCAATAAATATGTACATAGAAAGATAGTGTTGTGTGGCTGAAAACTTGCTCCAACGAACGGTGTTATTGTGCCAGCCATATCTGCTGTAGTTTCCGTGGAATAATTAGGAGATATTTATTACCATTCTCTCTCTTTCGCTCTCTCTCTCTTTTATTCTCCCTCTCACACTCTTTCTCTCTCCCCAAACGCATACACCCTCATACCTACACATGTTTTTAAAAAATCTATATCATTGACATGTCAATAACTGTGTAACAATATAGTCTCGGCAAATAAAACTAAACAGGCTTAATGTTGAGTAAAATAAGATTTACTCCTCTCTAAATGAAATCAATTTTTTTGAAACGTCCTTTTAGAGAGAGAGAGACAGACAGAGAAAGAGACAGAGAGACAGAGAAAGATCAATTTTCTATCTATATGGCATAAGTGTTATTAAAAGTCACACCTGCCGATATAAAAGTGCTATTAAAAGTCACACTGATGACTTGGCGTTACTAGCGAATATGCCTAATCAAGCAGAGACACTACTACATAGTCTGGAACGAGCTGCAGCTGGCATTGGCCTACATGTCAATGCAAACAAAACCGAATATATGTGTTACAACCAAACGGGCAACATTGCCACACTAGACGGAGCCTCTCTGAAACTAGTCGACAAATTCACCTACCTAGGAAGCAGCGTCTCATCAACCGAGAAGGACATCGACACACGACTGACGAAGGCATGGACAGCTATCGATAGGCTCTCGATCATATGGAAGTCGGACCTAACAGATAAAATGAAACGCAGTTTCTTCCAGGCAGCGGTTGTGTCGATACTGCTATATGGATGCACCACATGGACGCTTACGAAACGGCTGGAGAGGAGGCTGGACGGAAATTACACAAGAATGTTGAGAGCAGTATTAAACAAGTCCTGGCGACAACACCCCACGAGACTCCAACTATACGGACACTTGCCCCCCATCACAAAAACTATACAAGTTCGACGAACCAGACACGCAGGACACTGCTGGAGAAGCAAGGACGAGCTCATAAGCGATGTACTCCTGTGGACCCCCACTCATGGATGTGCAAGAGTGGGACGACCAGCACGAACTTACATACAGCAGCTATGTGAGGACACGGGTTGTAATCCTGAAGACCTGCCGGAGGCGATGAATGATAGGGAGAAATGGCGAGAGACGGTCAGGGATATCCGCGCAGGCGGCGCGACATGATGATGAATGAAAAGTCACACCTTCCGACATAAAAGTGCTATAAAAAGTCTCACCTTCCGGCATAAAAGTTCTATAAAAAGTCACTCTACCAACATAAAATGCTATAAAAAGTCACTCTACCAACATGAAATGCTATAAAAAGTCACATCTACCAACGTAAAGAGCTATAAAAATCACAACTACCAACATAAAATTCTTGTAGGCTGTAGACTACACTGATTGCTTATCTGCAGGGGGGGTAAGACCCCCACGTGTGTTCTGGATATGACACTAAACAATCTAATGGTGAGGCTCCTGTAATGCTGGAACTTTGATCTGGAGTACCAATTCATTGTCATTGTTCCCAGGTCCACTCTGGCCCGGTAACAACTGATAGGTCCTATCTATGGGTTAAATAGAACTAAACTGTGTACTCATGCAAAGATGAATTGCTTGAAATAGGACTGTTTTAACATTTAAACAGAGTACTTTTGCCAAACTGAATTGTTTGAAATAGAAAGATTTTGACATTGAAACTGTACTTACGCTAAATTGAATTGTTTGAAATGGGTTTGTTTGAAATAAAATTGTTTGGGGCATTGAAACTGTATTTATGCTAAACTGAACTGTTTGAAATAGAACTGTTTTTACATTTAACTGTGTGTAAATAAAAACTATACTTATACTAAACTGCATTGTTTGAATTAGAACTGCTTGACTAAACTGAATAGCTTGAAATAGAAATGTTTTGACAATTATACTGTGCTAAACTGAATTATAAGAAATAGAACTGTTTTTTGAATAAAAATTGATATGCTATAGACCCAAACCAACCAAACAACATAAAATTCAAGCCAATCTCTATTCCAAATCCAAAGATTCTTATAAAAAGATTCACTCATAATCCAAACGTACTATATAGCTTAAACTAGGGCGCCTCGGGTGGTGTAACAAGCTAGACTAGCAAACCCTCACGAGTAAGTTCAAGTCTCATTGGGTACCTCTTGTGCCACGTATAAGCAAAGAGCTTTGTAAATTTCTATATAGCATGAACTAAAAATAAACAAACGTATTTAATCACAAAAAGAATTATTCTTGCATTAACAGCATATCGGCGTCAGCACATAGAAGTCCCAACGCCAGCTAAAAGGATCACTGTAAGTACGAGAAATCCTGTGCATCCGGTGGTAAGGTTTCGGTTTTTAGAGCCATGATGATTATTATTGCAGAGAAATATTTACTTTAAACCATAAAATAATTATAGATAATTAGGATTTGATAGAAATGCTTGAAACCATATATATATATATATATATATATATATATATATTGCATTAATTGTTACTTGAAGCTATTTCTAATAACAAAGTAACAGCATTATTACTTACTTGAAGGCCATATAACTGTGTGCAAATTATTAGTATTAGGTTTACTTTGGTTTGGTTGTTTAATGGCATATCAACCTTCGTGGGTTATTTAATACCAAAGCTATCATTGTAGAAGAACAATAGTGGTACTATTTAATAAAAGGAGATAGCTGAGTTCATGCCTTTCGCACGCGCATTTGTTTGAAAGTGAACGTATTTTGAACTCGCATACATCTTACAACTCGCATTCTACTTACAAGCCTCCTATTAGACTTTCAATTTATATATTTTTATGAGACATTTTATGAAGTAACACGTTTCTTTACAGTCCAAACAGGTGGTGGCCCTTACGTGGTATTTGTTCAGATTTAGACATGAAACCAATGAAAAATGAAACACTCGTTTTAAATTTTTTATAAAAGAATCAAGGGAAAAAAGGAGAAAAGGAATATTAATCACTGCACCACTGGCTCTTTTCAAAATCTGCAGCTGAATCGAATATATAGAGGACATGCACATGATATTTCAAGAGGTAGCTAAGGTTGAATAATGGCTGGGTAGAAAGTAGATGGCAACAAGGATAAAAGAAAGAAAGCAAGCAAGAAAGAAAGAGTAATAAAAAAGAAAGAAAGAAAGAAAGAAAGAAAGAAAGAAAGAAAGAAAGTAGAATATTGAAATGTTGAAAAGAAAGAAAGAAAGAAAGAAAGAAAGAAAGAAAGAAAGAAAGAAAGAGTAATAAAAAAGAAAGAAAATATTGGAAAGAAAGAAAGAAAGAAAGAATATTGAAATACAAAGTTAAAACTAAAATCAAATTCAAAATGAAAAGTTGACAAATAAAAAGAAATAAAAAAATAAACGATCGAAGTAAAGGAAGGAAGAAGAAAGAAAATATTGAAGGAAAGCCAAGTAAAATGAAAAGAAAACGATAATTTGATGGGAAAGAAAGAAAATCTATGCAAATTCGACAGGTGTTCCCTGTTGGAGAGAACCAATTCCCTTCCCACAATTCCCCTGTTGTCCAGCTTGACACTCAACTGAAGCCTTTGATTTATGAACGTTCATTCTCAACAGTCGTGTGTGCAGGAAGGGGAAACGTAATCGATTTGATGGTGACCAGCTGTTTACCGTTATCTCAAGTGCAGGGACAACCTTGTATCAATCACGTTTCTTTAGCTTTCTTTTATTTCTTTTTTTTTTTGTGTTTTTTTCCTTATCAAATCAGATGACAGGTTTAGCCTTATTCATTGTTGATTTAGACCCTAAAAGTCCACTAAGTGATGGATTAGGCGAGTTACGTAAAGCAAAAGTGAGTACTGAAGAGAAACTACTTGAATGAATATAAAGGAGAGGTGGCTTATTGAGACATCCTTCACGATTTGTCAACTATGTTGATTGTTCATCACGAGATATGCAGATGGTATTTTACACAAAAATGTTGTCAATTTGATTTATTTTTATTAATTTTTAGACGACCAATTGTCAGTCATTACCATAATCAATTTTGACTAGAATTTTCTCCAACCCCTTTGTCTCAATAGTCTTGTTGGCAGAGTGAACCCTCTTCCTCCTGCCTAGAGACAAGTCCCCACCAAAAAAAAAGGAGTGTCGATATTACACAAAACTGCATTTAATAACGAGGCTTTTATTCTGGACATCTGGGAAGTTTGGATACCTTTTCTACGCAATTACTCTCAGGTCCACTTTAACCTGGAGTGGTAGGACTTGTTAGAGTCTCATCTATGGATTAAATGGATGTAATTAAAAGTTATTCGTATTCAATAATCAATAATCATTCATGGGGATAAAAAACACAAAAAATATGTAAATATGAATTTACAATGAACTTTATTACCAAAGCACGAGACATAACCCTAGACGTGTTGACATGTCTTTAAAATTAATCAATCTTAATTGTAAGTGCTCTTATCGTGTATCATTGCACGAAAAGAGATGGGAGACTATTGGACTTGAGTGTTTGAGACAGCTATCTTAATTTGGGTGCTTGGTTCAACTGGTATTGTCAGGACACGTTGCTGTTCTTTGAAAAACAGTCTACATCTATTTTCGGGGCTAAGTGGTTTGCTTTTTTCTTGTAATGTGATCATTAATTTCGGTAAAAATTCAAAAACAGGACGCGGCGAACCTCTTTACAGATTTGAAAAAGTTTTTATAACTGTTTCTCTCTCTCTGTCTCTGTCTCTGTCTGTCTGTCTGTCTGTCTCTGTCTCTGTCTCTCTCTCCATCGAGAAGATGTAATTTGAGTTGAAGTCATTTTCAATTGTATTCGTGATCCATCTTGCTTTCCATCCTCTCCCTCAGCACATTCTAGAGCGACCTGAATACTAACTCTACTGTAAATTTCTGACTCTTCATTAAAATATTATCTCTTGATATATATATATATATATATATATATATATATTGACTATAGATTAGTATACCATTACAAATTCTTTTATAAAACGTAAATTTTCTTCTAAATAAAAGACACCATTTTATCATTTCTGATAAAGATTATACAATCAATTTGCCAAAAATATGAATACATAGCTGTTCAAAAATAAATACACTTCAAATGCAGTTTTATCTAGGATTGCAGTTTCATTGTTTCAGAGTTGGGTAATAAATAATAACTAATAATACCCGTTTTGATCGAATAACCACTCAGCAGAAATAATAAAATCCTGGTATTTTTGATTTTGGAGAACATGAACATTTTTATCAAAAAATTGGTGTTATAATTATTCATGGATGTTACACTATATATAATTATATGTATATGTGTGTTTGAGGAATATTCTTCACGAGTAGAAAATTCAAAATTTTGTCTATTTTTGTATGTAATCATTTAGGTCATATCTAAATTAGCCAAGAAAAGAGATAAAACAGCATCTGTTAATATATATTACCAAATATGGATTTTCTGTAGTTGTTTTATGGTAATAAGTAGGCATAGGAAATAGATTCAAATCTTTTGTTCCATCTGTTAACCAGAGTAATATGTTTGTGTATATCTTAGTGCACAGATTCTCTCTCTCTCTCTCTCTCTCTCTCTCTCTCTCTCTCTCTCTCTCTCTCTGGTTGTTCAATTTGATGTTGGTCCAAAATTGATTACAATTCTTCTTTGTTGAGTTTCTCTGACAAATTTAATCAAGGTGACAAAAAAGAATTTTAACTTTCATAGGTGGAAAAGAAGACACAATGAAGATAGAAAAATAGTTTTTTTAATCTTTGTTATATATATATATATATATATATATATATATATATATATATATATATATATATATATATATATATATATATATGACAAATGTGTTCATTTTTAATGATTGATTACTTGATTTTAACAGTATGCCAACCCTTCTTCGGTTATTCTACAATTAGAGATTAGGAAATAGCGAAAATTGTACGCTTATATTTAGATTTGTTTATACAGCTAAATATTATCAAGTATTCCTAACTTCTACGAATAATTTTCAAATAGATTTATTTGATCCATTGACGGGACCCTAATTGGTACGACAATTCCGGGTCAGAATAGACCTGGGAAAAATGACAATGAAGGGGTACAGAAACACCTCAGATTTCCAAAAATGGAGCCTCTCAATCAGATTCAGTTTAGTGTCATACTCTGCCTCCCTCCTTTTGTTTTTGCTGGGGAGGATCTTAACTTTCTGCCGTAGATACAGTCGGCGTATTCTAAGCATCACTGACCGGGAGTTCTTGCTTTTTTTGGGGGGGAGTCTTTTTTTGTTTTGTTCTTTTACTCTTAGTTTTTCATAATAAAATAGAAGTTCAATTTTGATACCTGACAAAAAAATCTGAGAGATTTTCAATTTCCTATCTATCAAAAAAAAAATGATAGTTTAAAAAAAAATGTGTTTATTTTACCTGAGTCTTTCATGTATGCTGCGCACCTTTAATTTCCAGTGAACATTTTTAGAAAAGAATTAATTTTTTAGTACACCACTCAAAAATTCTTGACTTGAAATACTTGAAAAGTAACCAGACATAAGAAAAATGAGAAAAGTGGAGATACTTTTATATGAAAACATGTACGCAGTATACGACAGGAAACGGTATTTTGGTAAATGAATCAGGACTTCATTGGAATTACAGTAAAATGTCGACGGAATTTGGTAATCTTGTGAGATCATGAACCTTAACATGCATCTAGGCAAAAGTCTGTCTGAAGAAACGGCAATTGGATAAAGCCTTCCCCCTCTATGACATTGACGTTTTACGAGAGCCAATATAGCTCTGCCAACAGGTATGTCACAAGTGTAGCCGGTACGAGGCATAACAAACGTCGAACTATCTTTGGCATTACAGCTTTTGTTTTTCAATTAAGAGTTATCTTTTCCTCAACTGGTTGCCCGTCAAGACTTGAGGGACAAGTGTACCGCCTTATTTTCGACACAAAATGGAGTGTCCCGATATGACACTAAACTACATCTGATGATGTCCGGAGCTTTCATTGTCATTACTCCCAGGTCCACCCTGATCCAGAGTGGTTGTATTTGTTAGAGTCCCATCCATGGGTTGACGAGATTTGCATAAAAATATTCGTACTCCATAGGACCGTGTACAAAAAAAAAAAAAAAATTCAGAAATCACAATACAAAAAATGTATTTATGGAGGTACGATGAACGTGATTCCCTTGACTGGTTAACCCACTGTTAAAATCAATTTGACAATCAATCAATCCAAGCTTTGAAAAGTAATCGATTCAGGCTTTTCTCAAGGGCATTAGTATCAAGTGAACGCAAATAACCTCGGCTGAAATTTGAACTCATTTTCCTTCGCTAATAACGCCACATGTACCTTTAGAATTAAAATATGCAAATATCTTTACATTAAAATATGCTGATGTCAGCTTGAAAAGATACTGATCTTTCACGTCCTATCTGCCAACAAAATATGGTAATATATTTTAAACATTTCGTAATTAACACATACCCTTGTTTATTATACAGAACTGGAGAGGAGAGACAATCTTTCAGAGATCTATTTGCTTCTGTTATTTTCATTGGCCACTGACAATACAAGATTTGGATCACCACTTAAGAGATACGACATTAGCGGATGCAAGAGAAATTTGAACAGAATTAATAAATATTTTTCCCAGCTGTTGTTAAATGCATTCAACTTCTGCCCTTTTCGAGTATGAAAATATATTTACCAGATTTTGGACCTATCACATCTCTGTTTTATTCTTGTCTTATTTTCTTTTATGTTATTATCCATTTTTATTGAAAAAAAGTACGGATAACAAGTATTTGAACATGCATAATGTCAGCTATTTTTACATCAGATTCGAGCAGTTATACAGGATTTTAATAAAGAGCTGATACAAATTAAATTCCGAGTGTTTTACTTTTTCCAAGAGTAAAGTGCATTCGGGGGCGCTTATGGCATAACGATAATCGTCGAAGGAGGTTGAATCTGCTACCCGCGTTCAAATTCTGTAGAGGTAGTTTGTATTTTTCAAAGCGCTAACACCTTTAGAAAAGCTAAATAAAACTTTAAATCAAAGCCAGTTGCGAAAGATATGAATCTAACTATTCTTCCTCCAGCTATGGCTAAACAGTTGGGTAGACTGACTCTTTAACCATCGAATAGCAACTAGCCTAGGAGAAAGAAAATTCTAAATCAAAGCCAGTTGAGAAAGGTATAAATTCAATTATTCTTCCTCCAGCTATAGCAAAATAGTTGGGCAGACTGTGCTCTTTAACCTTGGTATTGGAGACAGTCTAAAAGAAGGAACAGTGAACTAAAGGAATTTAAAAAGGTATGAATGTGATAATTCTCCTCCCTGCTATGGCCATCTCAGGGTAGATTGGGCTCTCCTACCTTGTTATGACAACCAGTCTAAGAGAAAGAAAACTCTGAATTCATACCATTTTTAGACCTGATGATAGATGGATCTAATTTCTGCGTAAGACATTGCGCCCCACGACCAAGCCGCATTACGAGACATTTATTTGTTTAAATGTTAGTCAGCATTTTCCAACGCCTTTGTCGATCCTGGATAAAATTGGAGACGAATAAGTTAGTGTTTTTATTTGTTTGTTTGTTTTTTTGTATTGTTTGTTTTTTTGTATTGTTTGTTTTGTTTTTTTTTTGTTTTGTTTTTGTTTTAGTTTTTCCTTTTAATTTAATCCTAGTAAGCATTTCAGTTAAGAAACCCTAAACATGACGAAATACTCGATTTGCTATATTGATTGCAATAAAACTTAGAGTTTCAAGGCGATGATAGGCAAGTTGTAAAGGACTCTATAGAAGGTGAGCCAAAAGTCAATAAATATTTACTTATCAAAGCGCATCGACAACACGGATTCCTTTGACCCTCTCTCTCGCTCTCACCCTCCGTCTCTATTGCCGAATGATGAATATAAGCTCTGGTGTGTTCATGAGGAACATTCCAATGGAGAAAGTCAAAATCATATATCGGCTGTAAGTAGCCATCTTTTTAATAGCTGAGGGAATGACTGAATCTTATTCTTAACAGGATGGTGGTGTGATAGTTATTGTCGTAAGAAATGAACACAGCGAACTGCAATCAAACCCCGGATGAGGCTGATTGTATTTCATATGGCGCTAGTACCCTTGAGAAATGTATGAATCCAATTATTCTCCCTCCAGCTATGGATACATAGTAGGGTAGATTAAGCTCTTTAACTTTCGTATGGCAACCGGGCTAGGAGAAGGAAAACTATAAATTCAAACTTGTTGAAGTCCGCTTAAAAAATCGCATCCTGCCCATGACAGAAGTGTCGATTAAATATATACCTACCTAGATTCTTTCTCGAGATTTAGCGTATGTCACGCTCAGAATTACTAAAGGATAGCCTAATCAAAATGAAAACTGACCCCTTTCCAATACACGTATGTCTTTATTGTATATTTGGCAGGCCACGACACCAATCCCAGCCGTCAGCTCTCCACCACAATGTCTTATTTTCACTGAAACATTTTCGCAATAACGAAATTGTTATTATTAATTATTTCTTATTAAAAAAAAAATTAACTCTGCTAAAAAGACAGATATGAATACATCAATTTTCCTCTACCGGTTATCATATTGATGCTGGTGAAATGCACGCGCAGTCCATCAATATCATCGCTGTGGTCAGAAAAATGATATCATGCCTTTTCATGCGAAATGAGAAGTGAAATGCAAAAAGCCTCGTTCAGGATTTGATTCTGGATCACCGGCTCCATTTCCTTACAATGGCAGCTGTTACGACAAACGCGCCTCACTGTAGGTGGAGAGTTACAACGATATTAGTACATTGATGAATATATGCATTTATTCCCATCGTTATTAGTTCTTTATAATGGTGGCCTTGTGCCAGACACAACTAAACTGATCGTCTTCCATTTACATTTTTTCTATATTGTTTATCACCAAGTTTAAAAACGTGTAAAATATTTCTTCAGTGCGTTAATTCATTGTTTGCTTATTCGATAAAAGCAATAACGATTGAAGCAATACACTTAAAATGCTCTAAAAGAATAAAGCAATTTTCAGTCTAAGTTTCAAATGAAAGATGATTTTGTGGTATCTGAATCATCTTAAATGCTATTTATAATCACCAAAATATTTGACGTGATGTAAACAGTTAACCCCTAATCCAAATCATTTACTTCTTTCCAAATAAGAAGCATTACATCCGCAATCCAACGTGTTCGCAGGTCGTTTAGCATATAGTTAAATATTATACAATACCATTTAGTAAACGGGTTCAGCGAGTTTTTACATGAGTAAGAATATGTTTGTAGAGAACTTCTCAGTTGTCTCCCTTTACCTTTAATAATTCGAGCACTCTGTTCTTATGTAGTTGTTAGCAACTAATTTCGCAAATCAATTTCGACTGGGTAGTGATTTCAGTCCTCATAGGGTAAATTTTCCTACCTTCTGATAGATTTAAACCTTTTATAAGGAATTACATCATGGTATATATATTAACCCAATCCCTCCACTATGAGCAGGATGTGATACAAGGTGAATTTTGAAGCTGGTTTGAATTCAAAGTTTTTCTTTCTGAGTGTCTCTTACTTCTACTCTTCTGCCAAACTTAAGCAATATTTCTTTCCTTTTTCCTTTTTTGGTAGAAATTATGATGTTTTTTGTTTTGTTTTGTTTTTTGTTTTTATTTGTTGTCGGGGTGGTTAATTTCTTTCATAAAGTGAACTTCGTCGTGGTTTAACAAGTCGGTTTTGAAAATTAAGGTTTGATTCTTAACGAATGCATTTGGCTTCTGACTTTGTATTTCATCTAATATGCATTCAGTTTACCTTACACGATGTAATGGTGAGCAAGCAAGACTAGTAGGTTATTGTTAATGAGTTCGAATCTCACTGGGTGTTTCAAATTTCTGCGGGTGGGCCAAACTAAGCTTAGTGATACATCATACATAATAACAATCGCTGTATGTTCATATATGTCTGTATGTGTGTTTGTGCTAAGTAAACCAAAGACTTCCAAAATTTATGTTGTTTTTATCTAACTCGGCCACTTGAAAACATTAACGAAAAACTTTGATTCATTTTCATATCAACTCTTATATCTGACCTAGATTTCCATATGAATCCCCACCACAGGTGACACAGCTGCAGTGATTATGTATTCCGGACCCCTGGGCAAGTTTGATGACACACACCAATTAAAGCACTGACAGAGACAGGGAGAGACACAGAGGGAGAGAGAGAGTAGGCCTCTTTTGAATTTGACTCCTTACTTTATAACACCAGTCCCTCGCCAAATTCACCGTATATCAATGCGTATTTGTCATCTCTTTCCTGGGGTGGGGGCTATATGGCAATCTTAATCAACCAAATTTAAGAATTCTCTTCCGGAAGAGTTGAATGGTGGTCTTCAACGCCCTGATAAAAGGTGAGTGGCTGAAATTATAAGGGGCAATTTTCTTTACTGGGTAAAAAACAAAAGCACTCCGAAAGTAACGCCTCCAATTTATTTCCACTCAAACTAAAATAGAGCGCAATATTATTATTGTATAGAGCATGTTTTCAGCAATAAAACACTATTTTTGTGCAAAGTCACCACCATTAGCGAAATATTTTGCCTATGAAGAACAAGAACCTTCATATGGGAGCCTTTTTTCTAGATCAAAGTTCTCTTCCAATTTACTCTTGGATTTTTCTAGCAGGGATTCTTCTTGTAGTGAGTCACAACGACCAATATTAGGTTGCTTTCCTTTTCCTTTCAAAGTGCTCTATATTTCTGAATTCTTGACCCTTGTAACCCTGATTACATCTCCGTATTCTTATTTTCTTTTCCTTAAAAAATTATTTATAACTAGTATAGATAATGCTGGTCGTAAACATTTGAACAAGTGCAATATCTGTTTTTATTACCTCATATTGCAGAAGCCATATTTGAATTTAAGTCGGGTCTGATCTAAAGTAATTTAGCAGTTTGGCTGGTTTTACAAATAGTAATGTGAGTTTACCATTTAACACGTCTTGATCGATTAGGAATAAGATTATTGAAGTATAAAAAGTTTTTTTTCTAATTGAATTCCACTAGAAATAGTTTCACAAAATTTAGCTTTCAGAAACAGCCAACAAAATGTATGTTTTGCAATATTGACTAGAATAATATTACTGGTTTTAACGCGGAAAGTAATAATAAGCAAACTGTCGGTTTGTTCGAACATCTATATAGAATACTTTACTTAGAGCGTAAGTTAAAATTTAGTTGATATTTAAATGAATTAAAAATACCAATTACAAAATAAAATTTTACTTTCTCTTTTTTTTTTTTTTTTTTTTTTTTTTTTTTTTGTCTCAAGATTAATAATATTTAAATAGTTCCTTAAAAATCTAGAAAATCCCCAAGAAGCCTTTTTTGCTTATAGATCTTAACCTAATTAATATGTAAAGATATATTTTTAACTACTGCAATAAAGAATCTAATGTCAACGTTTGATGGCATAAAGTCTATGCGTAGTACAACACGGACAAGTCAACATTAAAAAAAAAAATTTGTCCTAGTCACCAAATTTCAACCACAAAAAGAAAAGCCAGCTTACAACATTGGATATTATTGAATACACAGAGCGTCCTTCTCATAGACGGATGCTTTACCAAAAAGCAATGGTCCATCACTCTCAATGTAATTCTCCTAAATGGAAGTTTTATCCCACTTGAAAAAATTTCGATAAGGCTTTATATACACACGTAATCTAAAAATAAGAATTCATCCTATATAATCCAAACTTCTACGACAAGTATCTAAAAGGTCATCTTACAGAGAGTGTTTGCTTTGCTTTGCTTTCTTAAAGGTATTTCAAACTTCGTGAGGTGTTTGATGCCAAAGTTATCTTTGTTGAACATTTGTGGTACTATTCAACCAAGAGCTGAGGGATATAAAGGTAACTAAAGTGAACGTTATAGCGAGACTGGAGTTCGAACTCGTTTACTACGGGACTATCACAAGCTGTTAAATAACATATTACATTATAATGATTTGAACGAACGTGCTTTAATAGGACTAAGAATTAAGGGTGATCTTGTTGTTTGGCAATAGTAATGCAGAAATATGGATTCCTCGTCCTGAATTCAAGATATGATCTTCTAAGGTGGTAACCCGGGTATATGTACTTCTAAGTTAGTAACCCGGGTATATGTTTTTCTAAGTTAGTAACCCGAGTATATGTTCTTCTAAGGTAGTAACCCGGGTATATGTTCTTCTAAGTGAGTAACCTGGGTATATGTTCTTCTAAGTGAGTAACCCGGGTATATGTTCTTCTAAGGTAATAACCCGGGTATATGTTCTTCTCGGTTAGTAACCCACATATATGTTCTTCTAAGGTAGTAACAAAAATAACAGCCGCTCGAGTTCGACGAGTGTAAAAATAAACGAGTAATGTTATTTTTTCATTGTATTAATTTTTTCCAATAGCAGTGATAATGTTATTTACTTCATAAACAAAAATGGTTGTCTTTTTTTTGCATTCAATATCTTTAAATCGTGGATATGCAGAATGCTTGCTGCATTCGCAATATTCAAATGAAAATAGACAACACAACATTATTTCCAATAAAGTTACATCAATAGAAAGTTCTTCAAAGTTCTAGAAAAAAAATCAGAATATAACTCTTTGCAATACGTCTTATCATAATTTTTACCATCAGAAGGTGGTATGTTTCAAATTCAATTTTTAGCTACCTGCTCTCATTATCTGAGAGAAGGTAGCTAAAAATTGAATTTTAAACCGAATTCCCCCATTTTTTTATCTTTATATTTTTTTATAGATAACGAAGTTAGTTACGGTCTTTGACCAATATTTGTAATTTCCAAACTATATTTGTAAGGTGTCTTATAATTAACTCTACTCTCTCACTATATATATATATATATATATATATATATATATATATATATATATATATATATATATATATATATATATATTGATACAGATATATGCGTTCGTGATTATATGTCAGGTACATGTATTCATGTATATGAAAATATATAATTCTTTGTAAACATATATCTTATTTTTGAGTAAGTTAGTCGGTATGAGAGAGAGGAGGTGAGTATGTATGTGCATGTGATACAGAGAGAGATAGAGTAAGAAAGAGAGAGAGAGAGAGAGGGGGGGGGAGAAATAAATGTTGAGAGAGAATGTAATAATGCGCATGTGTACGGAAATAGCGACCTCGGGGCCTTTAGCTATCAACAGGAAATTACCACGACATTGGCAGATAGAAAGAGATGAAACAAACAAATATAGAAAACTATTTCCTATATTCATCCCTTTGAACTTCAGGTCGCCATTTCTATTTTTATTTTTGTTTTGTTGTTTTTTGTTTTCTTTGTTTCGTTTTTTCGTGGTTGTGTTTTTTATTTTTCGCAGCACCTCCGCCTGTTACTCATGTATTCTCTTCATCTTTGTTTTTTTTTTTTTTCTTCGTGTCTCTGTTTTTCTTTCTTTTTTTTTCTGTGACCTTTTTTTCAATAAACTTTATTCTTGATTTTCTTTCTACAGAATATCTTATGCTTTTCCCCTTTTTCTTCGTCACCAAATTATCCTTCATTTTTTTTTGCTTATTTTCATTCTCCCTCCATCGGTAAATTGCAAAAAAATGGTTTTCAGAGAGAACCAAACTTGTCAGGTTTCTGATAATGCATTTGTATTTTTGCTTTCTTTTTTTTTGTGGGGGGGGGGGATTCACCCCTCACGGCGGATTATAAAAGTTTTCTTCTTTAATATACACTTGTTTAGCAACTTTTCTCTTGTCTTTTTCTCATTAATTGAAAGCCAGAGTCTGTAGTCAAAATCTCAGAACGCACTTATGAGAAAACACGACAATTTACTCTTATGGATTGTTTTGGTTTCTTTCTTTAATGCCATATCAACCTTTTTGGGTTATTTACTGCCAACGCTATCATTGAAGAAGAGCGGCATTGATACTATTTTACCTATAAATGCTGGAAATAAGAAGGTCCAATACTCTTCCCAAGGATTTTAGTCTGAATGTGAAAGTAATTATTTGACTAGTGTTCAAACACGCTCACTTTGAGACACTGCCAATTTACTAATATTTAAAACACTTATTTCTAAAACACGATGAAAATTTATACTTATATAATGAAATGTTCTCGTTCTAACCAGAATCCATGATGTTAATAATGATTCTATTGTGAAAGACTCTAATCAGCGTAACAAATCTTTCTCCGTTATATTGAGAAATGGATGATGAAAAAGATGACGTTTCGTGAGAAAGTAGACCTGAGTAAATTTTCATTCAGTTGCAAAGAGAACATTAAAATCTAAATCAAAGCATTTTAACTGTATAGCCCTAAAAAATCTTGCGATGATGTGACCTTTTTCCTGGGATACAATTACTCATTAAAACATCAGTCTCTCTCTCTCTCTCTCTATATATATATATATATATATATATATATATCCGTGTGTGTGTGTGCGCGCGCACACACACATACTCGCACATACACACACACACATATATAAATACTATTTCCTGGGATACAATTACTCATTAAAACATCAGTCTCTCTCTCTCTCTCTCTCTCTCTATATATATATATATATATATATATATATATATATATATATATATATATCCGTGTGTGTGTGTGCGCACGCGCACACACATACTCGCACATACACACACACACATATATATAAATACTAAAAACAAAAATTGACATAAATCAGACTTTTCCACGAACCATGCAGTCCAATTAAAACATTTGAAGACCCAGAAATTTAGATTTAAACAAAATCAATGTAACCTCAAAAAAAATCTTTAATAGAAAAATAACAGCAGGAATTTGACTTAGTTATTCAAGAAAACGTAAAGTTTGAAATACGTGTAGAGTACAAATATAAGAAATAATACAAACCAAAATATCTTATTTTAAATAATTTGCAGACCTATTCATTCAAAAATAATTACTTTTCTTTTATTGGACTAACAACAATCCTTATATATATATATATATATATATATATATATATATATATATATATATATATATATATGGAGAGAGAGAGAGAGAGAGAGAAATAGACAAGTTCTTTTAAATACCAAGGACTGACTCTTTTTTATGATCTTCAAGAGAAGACGTTCAAGTCTTTTGACTATTCTTCCTATTTCCGTGTCGAGATGGTGGACAAAAAACAAAATATTTTAGCATAAGCGCTTTCGACCATTTCGTTGGTCATCTTCGGAGGTAGTGTTAAATTATTGCTTGGAAAATTGCGAGTTTTATATATATTTGGAATAAATTGTAGATGGGGTTGGTTCGTTCTGTAAGGATGGATGGTTTAGTTGTTGACTATGTTTAATATGTTTATACTTGTAGTGAATGTTATTTTATAGTGTTTGGGTTTTTTTTTTTATAATGATTGCTTCGAGGATTCATAAACAGTTTTTATTGTTATTCTAATATATGATTTTTGTATGGTTAATTAGAATTTTCCTTAGGTCTGGGTATTTGAGATTTTCAGTGTCTTTATAATGCTTCATAGTTATATGCTGTTTTATGGCACTTATGTCGGAAAGGTGGTAAGTAAGGCGACGAGAGAGTGTGGTTGTTGTATGGCCTATATAGATATTTGGTACTATGTTGTCTAGATAACACACACACACACACACACACACACACACACACACACACACACACACACACACACACATATATATATATATATATATATATATATTGTTTTTAAAAGTGCGTGCGTAATGAAATATTTTGAAAAGGATTAAACTATTTTAAAATTCTATAAAAGGGATTTCTTTGTTTCGATCACTTCTCTTCAGAGATTTACAACAGTTACAACAAAGTTTATATGGGAGAAAGCAAACATGGGATATTGTCTATCGAAAAACCTGGAGAAGGGAGAAAACTGATTTTAAAGAAATTATTGTAAGCCAGAAGTGTTAGTGCGGGTAATTATGTTTTCTCCATGTGGTGCAATGGGGTTGTGGAAAAGTAATGGTGTGTAAAATAATTTTTGGATACACAACTCCGGTTTATGCCTTGTTATATGCAAGGCTACCCGTATTGACAGCTGAAATTCATTATTTGAATTCGCAAATACGGTGAACACCGTGGCTTATATGCGGCTGTGCAGTCTGGATTATCCAAGAGTTGACGATCGATGGTGGAAGATGAGTTTTGATTGTTTAGCGCTGCAGTACAACCGGAAGTATTTGTGCGAATATTCGTATATCTAATATTTGAGTCGTGCGACCGATGAAGCAAACATCGCATTTGTATCATAATTTGTAGATAAGGGAGTTTTTTGGGAAACAGTCACATTGTCTTTGAAACAGCATATTGGATTTTAAGAATGACTCGAAACTTAACGGAATTAAAGCACCGATAAACGGATCTTTTAATTCTCTCTAGCAGCTCTATGGATGCGTTACCGGTAATCTTATATATACAGGACACTTTTCTGGTCCAAACTTTGGCTTGATGGAGAACTGCAGGCAATTATTTTTTATGGTGAAAATGATTATATCCTCGGGTTATGCATTTTTTATTATAGTCGTCTTAATAAAATTGAGTTAATCAGAAAGTTTTGCTTTGAAGCAGATCAAAACAAGGTGAACTAATGTTTTTATTAAATTTATTTTTAGTCAGAGGGGACAAAACGACCGTTTGAATGATCCAGTAAAATAAATTTAATATTTAAATTTTGTACCTACCACAATCCGAACAAAGTGGGTATTATTCTGTGGTGGATAGAAAAAAAGAAAAATGAAATAAAATACATTCAAAAAGTGCATAAATTCCCAGAAGCACTTGATAGCAAGGGGAGGCGACGCATTCCCGGAAAAGGAACTCTTTCACGCATCCGCTAGCAGCGACACATGGTTGGTTAGGTTTAGTAGCCAGACACCATGTCTGCTGCTAGTGAGCCGAAACAAGCATTATAAAAAATACCACTGGACATAAACACACAGAATTTCGACTTATCAATCATCGGAGACGACTAATATATTTTTGTGCGACAAGTCTCCTCAAGTCTCCAGAATTATTCTTTTGGCCGATTACTTCATTATTATAATTCTTTTCTGAGAGTTTTTTTCCCACAGCGTTAGTTATTAGCTTTTCACTGGAGTTTGAGTGACAGCAAGTCTCTTCAAGTTTCAGGACTCTTCTCAGTATTCTGGTCCATCTTAATAATGGTGTCGTCTGGATGGTCTCCACTTGTCCTCTTAATTCAAAGTCTTCCAGTTCTTTTTACCAATCTTTTGGGGATTGTTCGAAGTACACCAACCACAATTGGTAACACCATAACCTTCATGTTCTATAGCTTTTTCAGCTCTTTAGCAAGGCCTAGGTATTTATATCTCTTTTCGCTTACTATTAATTTTACTCTGTGGTCTGTTTGAACAGCAAAGTCCACTGTTTGGCATGTTCTCTTTTTTTGTTGACTATCACTAGGTCTGGTCGTCTGGCCAAGATTAAGTGATCCGTTTGTATCTCAAAATCCCTGAGAAGTTTGTGCGTATCATTCACCAAGAGGAAAAATGGGTTGTACGTATACCACTTATTCGTATGATCAAATTTTAATTTCTTATCCAATTCCCATTAGATCACCTTCTCCACTCAATCATTTCTAGTCTTATACTCCTTTCCCGCTAATTTCCTGTATTCGCTTATAACATAATTTGGTTTCTATTACCATAATATCTACACTTGTTATTTTGCTTTAACATAGTTTGTTCTTATGGGATTTTTGTGCAGTTATTTGAAGAGATTCACTTTCTCTCTAAAGGTTTCTTTATCTTAGCCATGTCAAGGTGTGTTTGTCTCTTGAAATATCCATACAGTTGTTTTTCTAGCTATTGATGTTCAGGTGATCCTTGTGATGTTTGTATAATTTCTGGTCGCTGTAATTAGTCTTGTTTGCTCTTGTTTTATGTAGTCTTCGAGTGTCGACAGTATATTCAATGCTGCCGCGTCTTCTTCCTCCTTTTTTTCTTGACACATACAATCTGTGTATGTCATCTCTCAATGATAAGGCTTTATGCATCGTTATTTGCTTTCTTCTTTTCTAGTCTATTTATTAAAGTCCACTAAAAGAATGTTCCCGAGTACCTTTCAAAGGGAAGAGTCCAGATCCTTATCGCTTTGATGCGATTTCTGCGATATAGTTTGGTTTTGAGTAGTTTTTTCGTCCTTCTGAGATACTATTTTTTTTTAGATATTTTCTTTCATCTACGTTGTAATGATATACGCTTCCAATATCCCCAAGTACTTGTCATTTTTCTTTTCTCCGAGCGTTATGGTTTTTTTTTTGGTAGTTCTATTCCTTCTGTCATTTGTCATTTTCTGCTTATTATTATTAGAATGGCAAATCTTGCTATGCTAAATTCTTTCCCAATATTCTGACAGTATATTCTCACTGCCTATACTAGAGTTTCCAGTTCTTCTTCTTCTTCTTCTTCTTCTTCTTCTTATTATTATTATTATTATTATTATTATTATTATTATTATTATTGTTGTTATTGTTGTTGTTGTTGAATTAAAATAGTTACTTGAAACTATAAGACTGCATGAATTCTTTTAATATTGTATAGGAAAACTTGAAACCATATGGTCGCCTCTTGTTGTATAATGGTTTGCCAGCTCGATTAGCAAATACACACAAATGAGTTCGAGTCTTATTGGGTGCCCCATTCACATGGTCTCGTTCCTTATCAAAGCAAAAAGCTTAGTAAATTACGACTTGAAACCATATGTGGAGATTACTTGAATTAAGAATAATTACTTGAAGGTATAATTCTTTACAAATGATTATTATATTACTTGAAACTATATAACTGCTTGCAAGCAAGAAAGACTTCGGGATTAAAGAACTTAACAATAGTAGATATGAGATAAAATTAACGAAATAACAGTTTTAAATAACATTGCATATGTTTCTAACTATATCACCAACTTGACCTGGTAGTAGGCCTTTGAATACAGTGACTGCATCCTCTGCAGAAGTGGTAAGAAAAAAAGAGGAACGTCTAAGGTTACGATGCTAAACTGCATCTGATGGTGAGGCTCCAGTTCTAGAGATCTGTTCAATGTAGAGTATTCCTTCATTGCCATTACTCCGTCCGATTCTGAACCACAGCGATAGTAGTTGTAAGCATTTCATTTATGACTCAAATAAATCTGTAAAAAAATGATTCATATTCGATAGGACTGAATAAAAAAAAATATAGCTCTTACGAAACAACGCCAAAAATGTTAATATGATAGTACAATGAACTAAGTAAAGTAATGTTGGCAACTGTAGCCGAGGGTGACCCGAAGGCTCTCTTTTCGATAGCTACTACACTAAAGTGTAGGGGGCGCTTCTCCTTTCTTTGGATTGCTCCACTTATAATGCTGATTATTAAGCAAGGAGGCATCAAGTACCATTTTTGAGTCTTTGGTATGACTCGACCTGGGATTGAACCCTGGTCTCTCAGGCCATTGGCGAACATTCTTAACCATCATGCCTATATCCAAATCCCTAATCTCTAGGCATAAAATACTCCTGGACGGATTGGCATGCCTTTTAAGTCAATCATTTAATCAATCAATCTTATAACAGATGTATTTATCACAAATAAGTCGGAATCTTTATTTTCAAAAACATTCCAAGAAATTCAAGGAAAGCAAATCAATGAATATTTAAAAAGGTTGTGTTGCTTTTTTATTCACTTCCCAATCACAAATGATAATCACCACTGTTGTGTTGCTTCTCCCCTAAAAGGAGTCCACCACACAAATCGTCAGCATTCTCTATGCAACACACTGTAAATCGAGGAGATTCTTTATTATGTAATCGTTTGCTAAGGAAATGTGTCTGCATCATTCGCCTTATCAAAGCTGCATCAACTGCCCACTTTCATTTCAAAACATTATTTATTAAATTGTGGATCAAATAAAACGTGTGAGCGCAAAGTCGACTGGCGTCAAACAAACATGGCGAATGTGGTTGAAGGACAGAAAAAGCAGTAATTAATAATTGAACAGTTAATTTAGTGCAAACACGTTGTCAAATGTGAATTATTTAAAGTTGAAGAATAGAAGACAAAAGGTGATAGAAGAAGAGGAGGAAAAAAAGAAAAGAAGGAAAGAAAGAAAATAGGAAAAGGAAACATTTTAGGAAATGTAAAAGAAAGAAAGAAAGAAGGAAAGAGTAAATAAAAGTGAAAATAAAGAAAGAAACCTCAAAAAAGAGGATATCCGAAAATAGCCGAATTAAATAGAAATTAATGAAAAATGGATGTTGGAAGAAGACAATATAAAAAAAAAAGAAATAGGAAAGTTTCAGAAATTGTTGAAGACGAGAAAAAAGAAAAAGAAAAAGATAAAAGGTAAAAAGTCAAAGGAAAAGAAAAGAATCAATGAATGAATGAAAAAAGAAAGAAAGAAAGCAAAGAAAGAAAGAAAGAAAGACGTCTCCTATAAAAAATTATAAAAAGAAAAGTAAAATATTAACGAAACATCAAAGAAGGAAAAGTAAAATCAAAATCAACAGAAAATAACCCCCCCGTCCCACCTAAAGAATAAAAAGTCACCTCTCATTGGCAATTATTGACCTTGATCGGTTGTGTATTATTTTCTACTGTTTCTTTCTTTTTGCTTGGTCAACCGATATGCGTATTAAAAGGAAGGATATCACAAAAGCGGAGCCAATTTGATTGGTTCCCATATTAATAAATAAACAAACAACGTCACCCCAGCCTGTTTTTCTTTTCCTTTTCTAAGCGTAACTTTCTCACGGGTGCTATTTTTGCCCTGACCTTCATAACAAGTTAAAACTATTGAATAATTTTAGTCCCGGTGTTCTTTTTTGAATTGTGACCAACCGGTTTTGTTATGTTCCCCGTTTCGTATTACTGTAGTTACAATATTCTATTACCATCATCATAACCACCATGGCTTGATTTTGTGAAGGAAGATTAAGAAGTGGGTAGTTCGTGTTGACAGCAGGTATATTCGTAGCTAACAAGGTCAATGCGGGACTGGTAGGCACGGCTGCACCAGCTGCAGCAGAAAATCTAGCAAGTGTTTAATGGCGTAGTGTTCTTTTCATAAAAAAAAAAAAAACAGTCTTCAGCATCAATTCTAAATAACAGTTATTGAATGATTTTCAAATTGAAACTATTCATATTACTGAAATGTTTTTTGTACAAGATGCAATGTTTTTCCCGACTTTTCAGCCCAAAATTTAAGGGTATGGGTTATACATGAAAACTATATTATTAGTTTTTCTTATTCCTCACTATATTAGGAAAGGGATGACCGAAAGTAAGTTATATCTATAGTCTAAACTAAAGTGTGTCTGATAATAATTTAATGTCTCCTAATATTCTCAGCAAGTTTGAAGCATTTTTGTCTGAGTATGTCCGTGCATTTCCCCTAAATACTGTGTAGATTGTGTACTCTAAGACATCTTCTAGGCGATATAAATTCTTATTTTTAGTCAGTACAAACTGATAAAAAAGAAATGCTAAATTTAGGTTAAATTTAGCTACTTGAAATTCTAAAAAGTCAGTGCGTACTATACACGAGATTTTTCCAGAATTTTGTAGTCAAAGCAAGGGCTGCACGTTAAAGATGAGTGCGTGTTATACACCAAAAAATCAGGATATTTAATATTTCTCGTATGCAATATTTTCATGATCTAACGTTGTGAACCATTCTTCTTTCTTACTTTAATTAGTATAATCATACATCTACAGGGCCATTGGCCTAACAAGTGTTTGCCAATGGTCTGGGAGACCGGGGTTCAATCCCAGGCCGAGTCATACAAAAAACTCAAAAATTATACGTGATGCCACCTTGCTTAACACTCAGTATTATAAGGTAGGGATCAATGGTAAAGTGGTGCAATCTAGGGAGTGGTGTAGTGCCCTCCTCTACACCTCGGTGTAGTAGCTATTGAAAAGGGGGCCTTCGGGTCACTCTTGACTACGGTCAACTATCATTCATCTGAGTCTCCTGTTAGCTGAGCCCTGAATACACCGACTGTAACTCGAACAGAGGGGTTACATCCACCCTTAAATGGTGTCCTGCTTCAGGTAATGAGGATAGAATCTCAGTTTTACTCTCAGGTACACTCTTGTGTCGTGTGGTAGTACAGGTTAGCATCTCATCTATTGATCTAATAGATATGTTTGACAATTGTAAGTATTAGATAGGAACCTTTAAAAACCATATAAACTTTGATAATTATTTAAAATGGATAATTACTTGAAACCATATAATTGAGTATAAAATATAAGTATTAGAAAGGAACACTTGAAATTATAACTGAACGTTAAATATTTTTATTAGATAAGAATACCTTATACCATATGACTGTGGGCAAATGGAATATTACTATTTACTTCTTAAGAGTTTTTTCCCATCAGTATTAGCTGATGGTATTTAACTGAAGTTTGAGTGACAGCAAATCTCCTCTAGTTTCCTCAAGTCTCCTGGACTCTTCTCAGTATCCTGGCCGATCTCAATAATACAATAGTTTGGATGGTCTCCACTCATCCTCTTATTTCCAAGTTCCCCAGTCCCTTCGTTTATCCTTCGGTGACTGTTCAAGGGCACCAATTACAATTGGTATAAACGTTACTTTCATGTTCCACATTTTTTTTAAATTTCCTAGCAAGGTCGAGGTATTTGTCTTTCTTTTCACTTTCTTTCAATTTTTATTCTGTGGTTAACTGAGACAGCAAAGACTACATTTCGGCAAGATCTCTTTTTCTTTTTTTGTTGATTATTTTAAGTCGTGGTCGTCTGGCTGAGATTAGGTGATCCGTTTGTATGTCAAAATCCCATAGGTGTTTGCTCGTCAGAGGCTGGGTTGTGCATATACCATTTGTTTGTATGGTCAAATTTCAATTTCTTGCACAATTCCCAGTGGATCACTTTGCCCACCCAGTCTTGTCTAGTCTTATACTCTTTCTGTGCTAATTTGCGACATTCGCTTATTATGTGATTAATCATTTCGTCTCTATCACCATATAATCTACATTTACTGTTTTGTTGCGTCTTATCTATTCTTGTTTTGATATTATTACTATTATTATTATTATTATTATTATTATTATTATAATTTACTCATTAGTTTTTCACATCAGCGTTAGCTGATAGTCTTTCAAAGGAGTTTGAGTGACAAGTCTCCTCAAGTTTACAGGATTCTTCTCAGTATTCTGGCCGTTCTCAATAATGTAGTAGTTTGGATGGTCTCCACTCGTCCGCCAACTTCCAAGTCCTCCAGTCCCTTTAGTAATCATTTAGTTACTGTTCCAAAAGCACCAATTACAATTGGTATAATTGTCAACTTCATGTTCCATAGTTTTTTCAATGCCCTAGCAAGGTCGAGGTACTTATCCTTCTTTTCACATTCTTTCAGTTTTATTCTGTGGTCAGCCGGGACAGCAAACAGGCGAGATTTTCACATCAGTGTTAGCTGATGGTCTTTCACAGGAGTCTAAGTGACCGCAGGTTTCCTCAAATTTCCTTCTCAGTAATCTGGCTGATTTTAGTAGTGCTGTAGTTTGGATGGTCTCGGCTTTTCTTTTGATTTCCAACTCTTCCAGCCTCCTTACCAAACTTTTAGGGACCATTCCCAGCACACGAGTTACAACTGATGTCACCGCCACTTTCATGTTCCAAAGCATTTTTAGTTCTCTGACGAGTTCTCTTTTTTCTTTTTATAATTATTATAATTTTCTCTTTTGAGTGTTTTTAAAACAAGCGTTTGCTACTGGTTTTCCAGTGGAGTCTGAGGGACAGCGAGTCTTCAGAAGTCACCAAGGCCCCTTTTAGTATTCTGGCCGATCTCACCAATGCTGTAGTTTGTATGGTCTCCACTTGTCCTCTTATTTCTAAGTCATTCATCACCTGTATCAATCCTTTAATGACTGCACCGAGCGCACCAATTTCAATTGGTATCACCACAGTTCTCTAGCAAGGTCTAGGTCCTATCTTTCTTTTCGCTTTTTTTTCAATCCACTATTCGGCAAGTTCTCTCATTTTTTTTTTTTTTTGACAATCACTAGGTCTGGTCGTCTGGCAGAGAGTGAATGATCCGTTTCTATCTCAAAATCCCTGAGAATTTTATGCGACTCATTTTCTAGGTTATTATAATTATCATAGATAAGTAAAAATTAGATTTAAAAAATAGTTGCGCTGGAACGTCTAAAATATTAAATTATGATTATATTTAAACATTTACAAACGAATCAAATTTTAACATTAAATAATCCATAAGTTGGTCACATGCCATTAGATAGACTACACCAAATCAAATTGAACTCTGTTTGAAAATATTAGCATTCTATGGAAATCCTGGAAACTAAATGCACATTATTTGTATTGAGAAAAGTTACGTAAAACAATAATTGTTTAAAAAGGATTACTATTATTATTATTATTTGTTACTTGAAACCATATAACTGTATAAATTGTTAGTATTTGATAGGAATACTTGAAACTGTATAACTGCATAAATTGTTAGTATTAGATTGGAATACTTGAAACCATATAACAGTATAAATTGTTACTAATAGATAGGGATACTTGAAGCCATATAACTGTTTAAATTGTTAGTATTAGATAAGAATACTTGAAGCCATATAACTGTATAAATTGTTAGTATTAGATAGGAATACTTGAAACCATATAACAGTGAGCAAATTATTAGTAATACAAATGAATACTTGAAACCGTATAACTGAGTAAATTTTAATTATTTGATAGGAATGCTTGAAACCTTATAACACTAAAAATTGTTAGTATTAGATAGAAATACTTGAAACCATTTAACTGTAGGAAAATTATTCGTATTTAATGGGAATACTTAAAACCGTATTATTGTGAGCAGATTATAAGTATTCGACTGGAATACTTGAAGCCACTGAGGGAAAATGATAAGTATTAAATAGTAATCATTAGTATTAAATAGTAATGATTAGTATTAAATAGTAATACACTGAGGGAAAATGATTCGTATTAAATAGTAATACTTAAAACTGTATTGTTGTGTGAGTCTTATTGGCATTAGATTGGAATCCTTGAAACCATATAACTGTGTTCAAACAGATTATAAAATAGAAATAGTTAAACCAAAAACCAAGTAACTGAGTATAATTCACGAGTATTAAGAATAGTTAATAGAAGATAGCATTGTTTTATGATTAATAGTTTTATTAGTTAGTTGAAATTATATAATCGCTTTGAGAAAAGGCTTAGATGACTTAACAATGGTGAACGTGGCGTAAAAATAATAACCAACAATCAAACGAACCTTTCATCTGAATTTGTAGTTGCTTTTTTATCGCAATAATTCTGTTTCGCCTACAATATTTCGTACAAAAATGTCGATACTAGTTTCATAATAAGTAGAAATAAATATCCAACCAAAACGATCCCAAAAACGCCCTGAGAATATTATACGAATGTTGTCTGGAAAGTAATGTTTGTTCGGTGGCAACTTTTCAATAAAAGACGAAATCATATTTCCCTCGCAAAGAACAGGATGTCACAGAAAATATAGCAGCTATAGAATGATCATTTTCAAGACACGTGACGAGAACTCTTTTGATAAAGCCGCTTATCAGTCGCTGATAGAAATGATGTATCATTCTTGAAAAATCAATATTTAAGCGGGTAAAGTTGCTCTGAACTCGGAATTTTTCTTTCTATTTGACTGCTTACCTAAACAAAGCTATTGAAAGCCAATTTACCGAGCTATTTAGCCACCGCTACAAGGCTGAATAGATGGATTCGTGCCTTTCTCAAGAGTATTAGCACCAAGTGAAATGCAATAGTCCCATCCAGGATTTGAACTCGGGTCGTTGATTCCATTTCCCAGGACGATAACTGTTACACCAGGGGCACCACCACATGTGCTGAGTATCTGTTAAGAAGATGATCTTTTGTAAAATGGTATTCGCCCATTCACTTGTAACAATCCCTCATTTTTTAATCTACCTGTTAAACCAACTTTGGGAAGACCCTACACAGATGAGTTGATAGCAGAACAATAGGGCACCTGTGTACCACAGGTGTACCACAGAATCTCCGAACAACACTTTAGATTTTGAATTCTCAGTCTCCCCTAGCAAGACAAACGACTCTAATCTGCCTAACTAGTTTAAATATTTTTACTTTCTTTTTGCATTGGAGAAGAGATAGATGAGTGCTTCTCTCTTATGAAGAGAAATGGAAAAAGCCAGGATTTGAACTTGGCCCCCATAATTCAGTATTAGCAATTGATTATCTTCGAATCAGTACTTAAGACATTCTATACCATTTTTGCACATTACTTTCGTCAATTGTTGCTTTACCATCCATGCTTATTCACTTAAGAATTCAATAACTGTTCTTTGTTTCTACTTCATCTTAACATAAAGCAGTTTATTCCGTCAGGGGAAATTTTATATCCCTTTTTTCTCAGTCAGCTACTGTGAATGGATAAATAAAAAGATGAACGATAATAGGTTATGGTGATATGATGCAATATATGATGCAAATCCTTTATGATATAATACCTAATATATATTTGGCAGAAACTAAGATGTCAGATCTAAGTGCTCTAAGGTGAAAGATGAATAATGGCATAGAGGTAAAATCTAGCCGATGCAAACCGAACAAACTTGGTAATTCGAACCTGTAGTATCTAACTGTTTCGAATGAGTTCTGCCTTCTAAATCAAACTAGTCCATTCTAAAATACCAGGCCTTTAAAGATTTATTCAATCATTATAAACCTTTGATGAATTACAATTTTGTGTACGACTACGCGAGGTGAATTCGCTAGTATCAATAGTTAGGCAATAACTGAAAATACGGTATTCATAAAGCAATCTTCAAGCCCATGATGACCTAGCGGAATATTCAAGTAAATAACGCAAAATAAAGCCCACCAATGATACAATCAATGATACAATCTGATCCGTTTGCGAAGAGACGATATAAACCGAGCTAATTTTTCATTTTCTAACAGGCGAAGTATCTCGATGTAACTCTCAAGAGACGAGAGTTAAGGTACCTCTGGACGCTGATTTATTCGAACTGGCGCCCGTATCATATATGATATTGTTACAACGTTTTGGTTGTCATATCCTACCAAGTAGGTGATTTGTTTACAATGGTGAAGGTTTTCTGCAGAACCAGCAAGACATATAATCAGATAACAGAACAATAATGCACCAGTATATCGTCGGCGTAACACAGATTCTCCGAATAGCATTTTTTTTAATTCGGAGTCTACACGAGAAAGGCAAGAAAGCCTAATCTGGCCAACTATTTTAAATATTTTTACAATTTTTTTGTATGGGAGAGGAAGAGGTAGATGTTTGCTTTAAAGTGAAATGGAAAACGCCAAGATTTGAACTTGGCACACCAATTCCATTTTCTTCGGTGATAACCGTTACGCAAGTAGCACGTAGATTTTTCTTTCTTTCTTTTTAGAAAATTTAACAAAGGTATATATAAATGTAAATATAAATAAACTACTATCATCAAATCATGCTTGATAGCACGGATTCCCTTGACACACACACACACACACATACTCTCTCTCTCTCATCATAGTTCTTAACAAGTTCTCTAGACTGCATCCAGTGTCCGCACAGAAGTAATATATGTAAGTCCTTGCGGGTCAGCCAACACTGGTGTGTCCATATGTAGGAGTCCATAAAACAACGTTCCTCACTTGTCCAGCATATCTTATTCGTCTTACACACTCATGTATGTTTTGTGAGATGCGACGTGAGGGGCCGAGCAGTTGCTGTTTTGTGGGGTAGGGGGTCTTTCAGTATCTGGAACATTTTATCCTAAAACTTACACAATGCCATTTATTCTCGCTGAAATCAACTAGCTATCTATTTGAAAAGTTTTTTACCACCTTGTTTTAGAAATCCCCCAAACAGTTTATTCCTAATCCTTGAAATTGTTGTTCGTTACAAAAATAACCTTTTAACTAATTGCTATTAAGAAATGATACACGAGCATTAATTTCAATACACGCCTCTTATACTCATGAGCCTATTCGGTTGGGGCTGTTTAATACGCCGACTGAAGAGGGGTAAGAATCTCTCAACGAGTGTCCTGATATGACACTAAACAATCTGATAGTGAGGTTTCAGTAATGTTACAGCTTTGGGGAATGTGGAATACCCCTTCATTGCAATCCCCCCCAGGTCAACTCCGGACCAGAGGGGTAGCACCTGGTAGGGCCCTATCTATGGGTCAAATAGAACAGTTTGTCATTTTAACTGTGTGTGTTGATATGTAAACTGAATGCAAACAAATGACTTATGCTAAATTGGATTGCTTGAAATAGAACTGTTTGATATTTAACAGTTTGTAAACAAATGACTCATGTTTAATTGAATTGTTTGTGATACATAGCAATACTTGAAAACATTTGACTGCGTGCAAACAAATGTTTGATTTTAAATATAATTATTCGTAATTGATAGAAATAATTGAAACCATTTGTGGGAAAAAGAATGGGGACAGGCTCGTTTGAAAATGTTATCTTGAAAATATGTTTCGAAATCATGTATTTAATACATATGTACAAAAAGGATTTTGCATTAAATAACTAACAATGGTTGATATGCCCTAAAACCAAACCAAACCAAACCAAACCAAACCAAACCAAACCAAACTAAATCGTTGTATATTCATATCGATTCATAAGGATTTACTAGATGGTTACTGAACCCTTTGTGTTCTCGTTATAACAATGGTATACGATGATAGTAATGGTTCTATTGAAGGAGGAGTGAAAATTTACAATTAACGTTTCAACGCTATCTCTTTGAAATGGAGATTTTGCTTAATCTAAAAATGACATTTAGTATAAATGCAGACACCATCATTAGAGCATTTATCGTGTATTGCTCAAGTAATAGTCTCGCTACGATGTGCAATTTTACATGGATTAAGTTTACATACAAACAAACATTACATTCTTTAATTCATGCAACAAAAGACTGAAACGAGGGGTTAATTTTTTTAAGATAATCAAAAATATTTTTAATAAGTTTTTTTAAAAAGTTTATATGCCATAAAATAAGCGACGAAAAATGGACTAGTAAATTGAATACGATGTGGCAGTCCAGCTCGTTGCACTGATTGATTGCAAATTATATTTATGTTTGTGTACCGGGTTGATAGAAAAGATTCTTTATGGTTGCTTTTTCGAGGTTCTACTTCTATCTTGAAGTGCAGTATATATATATATATATATATATATATATATATATATATATATATATATATATATATATATATATATATATATTACTTGGTTTACGCATTTATCAGACATTCTTGCCGGGTGGGTCAAATTGATGACTAGCAAAGATTTATATAGCACTATGTTGGATGAATGCGTTAAGCATGAAAACCAGGGTAATATATATATATATATATATATATATATATATATATATATATATATATATATATATATAACAACTTTATCATTGATATTGAGCACTATTTAATAATACCGCAAAATTTGGTCCAACATTAACTCACCAAGTGAGTTAGTGATAAACATAAACCATTAAAATACTATATATATATATGTGTGTGTGTGTGTATGTGTGTTTGTGTGTGTGTGTGTGTGTGTGTGTGTGTTTTCTCACCTTCCTATGTCAGTCTCATGACTATAAGTTTCTTCTATTTCGGGAAAAAATACATGCGTATATTTTACGTGAAGATTGTATTTTTTCCAAAATGCATGAAGCTTATAAATATGAGACTGACATGAGGAGGTGAGAAAACTTTTATTTATCTATTTTAGGTTTTACCCAGTTCTACTGTCCAATATTTGAGCTTTTTGACGATTAAAGAATCTCCGTTTTAATAATGCTATTTTTCTGTATATAGAAGAACGTTCTCGAAATTTTTGTAATGTTTAAACTAAAACGTGGGTTTCAGTTGCCGCAGCGATTAAAGATAATTTTTATGCATCAGTTTAGGTTTTAGTTTCTTTGTTGAATGGCATACCAACCTTTGTGGGCTATATAATGCCAAAGCTGTCCTTATAGAAAAACAGAAGAGGTACTATTTAACCTATAGCCCGGGGTATAAAGGAGTTTATACATTTATCCAGTGTATTAGTACGGAAATGAACATAATAGCACAACTGGAGTTCGAACTCACTTCATACGATGTGGCAGTCCAGCTCGTTAGCCGCAACGCCATATGGACTCTCACCTCTTCCATTAAGTATTTGCATTATTTTTTTTAATTGCGCAGACCCGACAAATCCATCATTTATTCGCAAATTTGAATGGAAATTACTTTATTCTACCAAAGTTCAAGCATTTAAGTGTATTGCACTTGTAAAAAGATCTTTTTTTTTCATTTCGGTGATTTATTTCTATTTTACTACGATTATTTTTTATTTTTTTTATTTCTTTCTACATGGCTATTTTCCTTGGTCGATTATTTCCTGTCACCGTGCGATCGACATGACAATAATTGCAATGAGTACAAATAACTGAACGCTCCAAACTGGTTTGGCGGCATCTTGAGTTGCATTGACCATGACACACTATTCTTGTGGATATTTTAAAAGTTCTATGACCCAAGAATGATCACGGTCGATCAAGTTCAGACGAAATTCGAGCTTTATTTTGTATAGAAATGGATTTATTTATTGCTGATGAATAGGGTGGTGTACATTTTATGACGATTTTTCTTTTTTTCTTTTTTTCCTTCTTAAGATAATATATTTTCCAATTATGCTATACTAGTAGACCAAGTGGAAATTCCTCGGTGGCTCGTCAGAATTTTAATCGTAAGGAATCATTATTATTATTATATATTGTTTTACTCAGACTAGTTTTTTCATTATTATTTTACTTTTTGAGAGTTTTCATACCAGTTTAACTTTCACTGAAGTCTGAGTGACAGCAAGTCTCCTCAGGTCTCAAAGACTCTACAAAATAATCTAGCTGATTTTAACAGTGCTGTGGTTTTGATGGTCCTGATTTCTTCCTGTGGTTTGGATTATTATTACTACTACTTAATTTTCAGTTGTTTTTTGTTTGTTTTTTTCGGCTTTTTACATTCCTTCACCCAATACTTAGGGTGAGGGAACGTAGCGATCATATGCATTCAATATATCTATTTGTTGTGAGAAGCTATGTGATATATTGGTAGTTTTTTTTTTTTTTATATTTGTTGTGTCTTGTGTTTTTATTGGTAGTTATGTTACTCCTTCTGTGAGTCAATCAGATATTTTTCAGGTTCTTTAATGATTTCAGAATTATTATTATTATTATTATTATTATACTCCTTGCAAGTTTTAACATCAAAAGTATCTGGTGGTTTTCACTGGCGTCTTCCTGTCTATAAAGGACTCCTCTTTGTGTTCTCGCTGATTTCAGCAGTATTGAAGTCTGTCTTTTTTCTTTTCAGGTTCTTGGAAGTGGTTCAAACGACACTTCCTACGATTGCTATCACTCTCATATTCATGTTCCACAATATTTTTAGCTCTCTGGCAAAGTCTAGGTAGTTATCTAATTTTTATACTTTCATTTGTTTAAATTCAGGGATCTTCTGAAACATCTCGTCCTGATACGTTCTTTCCTTCTTACATCTAATACTAGGTTAGATCTTCCGCCCGGGAATGTGTGATGCGTTTTTATCTCAAAATTCCAGATTATTATTATTATTATTATTATTATTATTATTCCATACGAATTTTTCTCACCAGCGTTTGCTGATACTCCTTTACCGGAGTCTGAGTGACATTAAGTCTCCTTAGGCTTCCATGTGTCCTCTCTATTCTGGCTGATCTCTACAATGACGTAATTAGAATGGTGCTATTATCATATAATTCCTTGCGACAGTTTTTCTCAGGAGTCAGAGTGGCAGCAAGTCTCCTCAAGTCTCTAGGACTTCACTCAGCATTTGGATGATCTCCGTTCATCCTCCGATTTCCGCTTCTTTCAGCCCCCTTACTAAGCCATTGGAGAGTGTTCCGAGTGCACCGATCATAATTGCTATGACTGTCACTTCGATGTGCTCTCTGGCAAGGTCTAAGAACTTATCTCTCTTTTTGATTTCTTAGAATTTCACCCAGTGGTTAGTTATCAGTTGGTCAGATCGTCTGGCCGAGATTAGGTGATCCGTGTGTATCTCAAAATCCCAGAAAAATTATATATGTCTAATACTCCAGGACGCATTTTGGGTGAGCATATCCTGTTTAACAGCACGATCAAATTTAATTTTTTTGCACTATTCCCAAAAGATCACCTTCCCTACCCAACCATGTCTAGTTGTACACATTTTTGTGCTAATTTGCTGTATTCGCTTTTTGATTGATCATTTCGTCTCTATCACCACATAACTTACGCTTGCTATTTTGTTCGCGTCTGTACTATTTAACTTCATCATCATCATATCGTGCTGGCAGCACGGATATCCCTGACCCTCTTTCGCCACTCCTCCCTATCGTTCATCGCCCTAGGTAGGTCTTCAGGACAACAACCTGTATCCTCACATAGCTGCTGAATGTACGTTCGTGCTGGTCGTCCTGCTTTTGCGCGGCCGTGTGTGGGGATCCATAAGAGTACATCTCTTATGAGTTCATCTCTGCTTCTCCAGCAATGTCCTGCATGTCTGGTTCGTCTAACTTGAATAGTTTTCGTGATAGGGGGCAGGTGGCCATACAGTTGGTGTCTTGTTGGGTGTTGCCGCCAGGACTTGTTGAGGATTGCACGCAGCATTCTTGTGTAATTGCCATCTAGTTTCTTCTCCAGCCGTTTTGTTAGCGTCCATGTAGTGCATCCATATAGCAGTATCGATGTGACCGCTGCCTGGAAGAAACTGCGTTTCATTTTATCGGTTAGGTCTGATTTCCATATAGTCGATAGCCTATTGATAGCTGTCCATGCTTTCGTTAACCTCGTTTCGATGTCCTTTTCGGTTGATTCGACGCTGCTTCCTAGGTACGTGAATTTGTCTACTAGTTTAAGAGGGGTTCCTTCTAGAGTGGAGATGTCCCCCGTTTGGTTATAGCACATATATTCCGTTTTATGTGCATTAACATGGAGGCCTATGCTTGCTGCTGTTCGTTCTAAACTATGCAGAAGTGTTTCGGCTTGGTCAGGTGTATTTGCCAGTATCGCTATGTCATCGGCGTAGTCGGCGTCGGTAATTGTTGTTGCGGGGTATCTTCTGCTTCTTTTCTTCGTCAGTTCGAAGCCATTCTCTTTGATTTTGTCAATCGATGTTCTAAGTACGTAGTCTAGACAAATGATAAAGAGATACGGAGCCAGCGTGTCTCCTTGTAGTACTCCTGCTACTATGTCGAAGTATTCTGTGTCTCCATCTGGTGATCGTACTTTTACTTTAGTGTTTCTATAGAGAATCGTTATTGCCGCTACGGTTTCTTTAGGTATGCCGTACGCTAGTAGGATTTGTTCCATCTTTCCTCTGTGAATGGAGTCGAAAGCCTTGGTAAAGTCGACAAATATTAATGTCGCTTGTAGGTTCTTTGCCCGTACACCTTCAAGGATTCTGCGGATGGTTAATATTTGTGAGGTCGTAGATCTATTTCTTCGGAAGCCATTTTGGTTTTTTCTAAGTATGTTGTCGATTTTGGGTTCTATTCTGTTTCGTAGTAGGGCATTGTAGATTTTGGCAGCTATGGATGTAAGTGTTATGCCTCGGTAGTTTTTGGCTAATCCGAGGTCCCCCTTTTTAGGGAAGGGGAGTATGCATCCCTTCGTCCATCTATCTATCGGATTTTGATTGTATACTGCGTTGCAGTGTCGGAGCAGTATGTCGTCGAATTGTCTGGTCTTCCATACTTCCGGGGGAATTTCGTCCAGTCCTGCAGCTTTTCTATTTTTAATTTTTCTGAGAACCGAGTCGAGTTCTTCTTGTGTGAACGGTCCAAGTTTAATGTCTAATTGTTTGCTAATTATTCTGGTGATTGGTTCAGGCGTTATTTTTGGTGGGTTTCCAAGTAAGTTTTCGAAGTGCTGTTTCCACAGTTTTATTCTTTCTTGTTGGTTTGCTGCTTTAAGTTTTGCTTTGGCCGTGTTCTTTCTTCTGCTCACTTCGTTTATTGTTTGCCAGGCAATTCTAGATTGTCTATCTTCCACCGAGTCTCTAATCTTATCTATCTGATTTTGAATGTATTCTGTCTGTTCCTTTATATATATGCCTGTTAATTGATATTGTGCCGTTTTTAGTTTTAAGGCATTTGTGTTTGTTGGGTTTTTTCGATAGTTTTTGGAGGCTGTTTTCACTAGTGCACGTTTTTCTCTCACCGCTAAAGTTTCCCATGGGACTCTATATTTAGTTTTAATTTTTGTTGGAATGTATTTTGCTGCTGCCTCGAGGTGTGCATTGACGAAATTTTCGTATTCGTCGTTTGGTGTACTTTTTTCCGTCTTTTCTTGTAGTGTTTCGAATCTGTTTCTTAATTCTAATACGTATTTATCTCTTACATCTTTGTTGTTTAATAGGGCCCAGTCATAGTGTTTGGTGGTCGCTGTTCGTTTGTCGTTTTTTCGTAGGCTTAACCGTATTTTCGCCGTGACTATTCGGTGATCGGTGGACACACCCTCAAAAGAGGAGTATGCCTCGCAATTCAATGCACTATTCTTCCATTTCTTGTTTATAAGGACGTAGTCTATCTGAGCTTTAGTATTGTTTGCGTACGTGTATGTCCATTTAGTGTGTCCTTATAGCGTTGTTTTTTGCTGCCATTAGAAGAGATTTAATTTCTCTCTTAAAGTTTCCTTTTCTTAGTAATGACCAAGATTTCTCGCATAGATTTCATTTGATTATTGTTTGAAATATCCATAAAGTTGTTTTTCTTCAACTGCTAGTAATTTTTCTTTCCTCCAAGCCTTCCATTATTATTTTTTTCGCTTCATATTTTTCTTTGCCAAATTCGAGGGTGACACGAAGGCTTCCTTTTCAATAGCTACTACACAGAGGTGTAGGCGAGGGCGCAACTCCTTTCCCTGGATTGCTCCACTTCACCCTTGATATGTACCTTATAGTGCTGGGTGTTAAGCAAGGAGGTATCAAGTACCGTTTTTTAAGTCTTTGGTATGACGCAAACTGGGATTGAAACCCAGATCTCCCGGACCATTAGCGAACACTCTACCCACTAGGCCAATAATGGTGTAGTCTGGATGATTTCTTCTTGTCCTCCAATTTTTAAGTCTTCTAGTTCCTTTATGAATCCTTTGGGGATTTTTCTAAGTGTACCAATCCTTTGGTGACTCTACCGAGTGCACCAATTACAATTGGTATTACAATCACCTTCATGTTCCATAGTTTCTTTTTGTTCTTTAGCAAGGTCTAGGTACATATCGCTCATTTTGCTTTCTTTTAATTTTACTCGGTGGTCTGCCAGGACTGTAAAGCCCACTATTCGGCAGCTTTTTATGTTAACTATTACTAGGACTGGTCGTTCGGCCAAGATTAGGTGATCCGTTTGTATCTCAAAATCCCTGAGAACATTGTGCGTCTAATTCTCCAGGACGGACTGTGGATCGTGCATATACCACTTGTTCACATGGTCAAATTTCAACTTCTTGCACAATTTCCAGTGGATCGTCTTCTTGGCCCAATCATGTCTAGCCTTATACTCTTTTTGTGCTAATTTGCTAAATTCAGTTATTATATGATTAATTGTTTCTATCACCACAAGATCTACATTTGTTATTTTGTTGCGTCTAATCTGTTTTTTCTTTGACATAGTTCTTCCTTACTGCTCTAAGAATATATGAAGTGTCTCATTAAGATTTCCTTTTCTAACCAATGTCAAAGACTTCTCGTGTGAGATTTCGCTTATTTGTAGCTTGACATATCCATACAGTTGTTTTTTCCTATTTTTGTTTTCTAGTTAGAGTTGTTCAGTTGATCTTAGTGTTGTTTATGTTGTTTCTAGTCACAGTAATTAGTCTCTCTGTGCTCTTTTTTAAGTAGTCTTCAAATTTTCGTATCGATGCATCGACGCAATGCTGGTGACTTCTCTTCTTCCTTTCTTTTCTTGGCACATATTGTCTGTCTATATCATCTCTCAGATGTTAGGCCTTATACATTATTATTATTATTATTATTATTATTATTATTATTATTATTATTATTATTCTCCTTGCGAGTTTTTCTCACCAATTTTAAGTATTAGTTTTTCACTTAAATTCGAGTGACAGAATGTCTCCAAAAATCTCCAGGAGCGATCTAACTATTCTAGCTGATATTAACAGTGTTATCGTCTGGTTAGTATTTTCTATTCGTTTAGTCTCTTTTCAAGGTTTTTGTAGACCGTTAAAAGTCACCAACTACAGTTGGTATCACCACCACTTTTACGTTCTATAACCTTTTCAGTCCCCAAGCAAGATCCAAGTACTTATCTCTTTTTGCCTTTTTTCTCTTTTCCCATTGTGTTTCAGTGAAACGACAAAATCCACTGGATATCACGTTTTCTACTAATTAATTAATACAAAGTCTTTCCTTTTGGCTTTGATTGGATGATCATTTTGTATCTCAAAATCCCAGGGAATTTTATGGGTCAGATTCTCTAGAAAAGATTCTGGTTTGTGCAGATATTATTTGTCATATGGTCAAATTTTGATCTCTTGCTCAATTTTCTTATGACATAATTTTGTGTAGCTATAAAGAGATACATTTTCTCCCTTGAGATTTCTCTTTCTTAGTCATATGCAGTTCATCTTGAGTGTAATTTCCTTAGTTTGTCATCTGAAGTACAGTTGGTTTTCTTTCCACTTTTGTTTTCTACATTTTAATTATTGTTTTTCCTTATTTCTGTTTTTATAGCCGTTACTGGCTGTTGTCATTTGTCGTTCTTAGATACTTTTTATATATTACTCTTGTTCTTGAATCGTTATATCAATGCAATCTTTAATATTGGCAATTCCTCTTCATCCTTTTTTCTTGACACATAAATTCTATCGATGTCATCTCCCAAAGGTAAGGCCTAGTCCATCGCCTTTTATTTCTTTGTTTATTGGTTCATCTGTCTGAATTCCTCCCTAGTCCAGTTTGAAAATGGCCCAAACTATCTTACGAAGGGGGCATGCCCAAGTATTTATTTCTTTGATTAGATTTTTGCTGCAATGTTTGATTTGGAGATGTTTTTTAGTTCCTCTGAGGGACTCTTTTCTTTACTTTTTCTTTCATCTCCGTTTTTTTTTATGTTGGCCGCTTTTAATATTCCCTGGTACTTCTCGTTTTCTTTTTCTACAACTTTTAGATGTTTTCCTGACCCATAAGTTTTTTCCTTCCGTTTTTTCTCTTTTCTCCTTTTTTTTTACTATAAGGATGGCATATTTTTTTAGCTCCAAAGTCTATTACTATATCTTGGCTGTAGAATCTGATAGTTTGTGCAAGAATTTTTTTTAATTCTGGGGAAATTTCTTAATATTATTTCACTCCTTGTAAGTTTTCACACTTGTCTTAACTGAGGATAATTGACTAGACTCTCTTGGGATAAGTCTACTTAGGAGCCCTGGACTCTCCAAATTTTTCCAACCGATCTTCACCATGCTGTTGTCTGCCTGGTCTCGATTTTTCCTCTGATTTCCAATTCTTTTTGTTTCACTTTCAAACCAATTGGGGCCGTTGCAAGCTGGATAACAACAATTGGTATCACAGTTACCTTTATGTTCCTAGTTTCTTCACAGACCTATATAGGAATAAGTACCCCACCAACGAGTGTCCCGGATATGACCCTAAACAATTTGATATTGACGCTTCTGTCTTGGAACTTTTGGGAATGTGAAGAACCCCTTCATTACTATTGCTCCCAGGTTCATTCAGAATGGTAGCACTTGATAGGATACTATATATGTGTTAAATAGAATTGTTTGACATTGAAACTATGAGCAAAAACTGATTAATACTAAATTGATTTGTTAGAAATAGAACTTGGATCATTTAACTGTGGAAAGAAATAATTAATGCGTAATTGAATTATTAGTGATACATAACAATATTTTGAAATCTTTAACTGTGTACAAACGAATTAGAAATGTTGAATAGAATTATTAGTGTTAAATAGCAATACTTGTAATCACGTCACTGTCAACAAACAAAGGATTGATATTGAATAGAAGCATTAGAGTTAGATAGCAATAATTGAAACCATTTAAATGTATAGAAACAATAGGAAAGTAGTTCTAATTCATTTAAAATTGAAATTAAGAACGAATTATGTGCAAACAAATGACTGATGTTAAATTGTGACAGTTATATAGCAATACTCGAAACCATTTAACTGTGAGACAAAAATGGGTTTACAAATATATGTATAAACAGGGTTCAACATTAAATAATCGACAAAGGTTGATATGCCATAAAACCCATCCAACTATCAAACATGCAGTGGTCATTATTCCCATGTCTACTCTGATCTGGAGAGCTAGAACCTGTTTGGATCTAACAGATCTGTTCAAAAATTATTTGTATTTAATAGAAATATTTAAAACCATATAATTGTGCAAACTATTAATCGTTCATACCAGATTGGAATAGTTGCTTAAAACCATGGAATTAAATATAAATTTTTGGCATTAGGTGGGAATATTTGAAAAAATATATCTATGTGCAAACAGATTATTAAAAAGAAAAATATAATGATATAAAATCGTATAACAGTGCCTAAATCACGAGTATTAAGAATAGTTAATCGAAGTTTTCATTATTTACAAATGATTAATATCATTATTTACTTGAAACAATGTAATTTCTTCAAGAAAAAAAATTGCCATATATAAACTCATCAAAAGTTGATATAACTTAAAACGCATCAGCCAACCAGACAAGAAACAACCAATTGAAAATCATTATTTTTAGATTGGACTTTTTGAAACCAGATAATTGTGTACAAATTATTCGTTTTAAGAATAGATACTTGAAACTCTAATGGAATAAAAAAAGATTATTATCATTAGTTACTTGAGACCATATAAAGTAAAAGTAAATTTGACGACCGTGGTGTAGGCTAACCCAAAGGCTCCCTTTTCAATAGCTACTATACCCAGTTGTTGGGAAGGGCACTACTCCTTCCCCTGGATTGCTCGACTTCACCCTTGATACGTACCTTATAATGCTGAATGTGAAGCAAGGAGGTATCAAGTACCATTTTTTGAGTCTTTGGTATGACCCGACCTGGAATTGAACCCCGCTCTCCTGGATCATAGGCGAACATCTACCCACTAGGCCAATGATAAATGCTTGCAAAAAGACTTATCCACCCAACAACTTTTGGAATATCGTAAAACCAACCACCCAATCAGCCAGTAAATGAACAAACATTCATTACCACTAATTCGAGGTAAAAACGAATGTAAAAACTGAATTATTTTGGTGATTATTGTACACTGATTTAATCGTACTGACACGAAAGTTATATTGTCCTTGGTGACGCTGAGTCACCTTGCTAACTGTAAATATATCCAAAGAAATGTTTTCCTCTTTTACTTTACTTTCTTCATGATAAGTAAAATGTCACGTGCCATTCATAAAGCTTGGTCCTTGCCAAACAACTCGGTTTGAAAATCAACTCAACATGTCGTCTGATGTCACTTGTGACTCATTCAGTATATGTCAAGGACTTTGTCGCTTCGAACTTTCGTCTAAATCATGACGATACTATGGGATAAGGAGGTTTGCTTTTACGGGGAAGAAAAAAATCTGCTCGCTGGCCTATCTGACGTCAGCCTCCACGATTAGTTTGTTTTCGGAACAAGAAGTTCAAACTAGAAACACCTTTTCATTTTTACGATCAGTCCACCTCTAACTTATTCAAATTCTATTCTATTTACGTATTTGCTAACACTGGCTGAATACCTGTCCCACGGATTGAGAAAATTAAATAATAATAAAAGTTCTCTTACCACAATATTATCTGTATACACGATATTTTCTGCAAAACATTTATTTTCTGTATTTCTTTTTGTCATTATGCTTCGTTCACTTGAATTTCCAACTTTGGCCATAGCTTGAATAAAATAAGCAAAAATGAATCTAATATGGAATATATACAGTGAATTTGCAAAAACTGAATTTTCCCTTTTGTTGTTATGAGGTTATGACAAGTAGAAACACAACGAGAGTTTTGTCTCGGTTTTATGTCATGACCAAATAAACAAATAAGTTGATAAAATTGAAAAGTTACGATTATTTCTTTTTGGGTTTGTATCACAATGGCACTGATTGAATTTTATCAATAAAAATTTCTCATGTTGGAAGATGACAAAGAAGTCGAATCAAAATTAATAACAATACAGGTGCTTGTTAGAACCTACTTTTAAAAATCTTTATGGACATTACATATCACTATTCCTCTGATAAACGTTGTGTATTAATAATCATGATTCATTTTGGTCTGGTTTAGTTTTATTGTGCAATGGCATGTCAACCTTCAAGGGTTATTTTAGGAGAGATTATTTGGTTTAATGGCATATTAATGTAACATAGCCAGATACAGATGTGTGAAACGTACGTAGAATGTTCATAACAAATATACATAGAACATAGGAATCCTGAAACACGAAAAACACGTACGATTTCTTAGTTCAGGTACGAAACTTTTTATTACCTTTGAGTTAAAAAGTTATTCGACATAAGGAGAGAGGCACAATCTTTCAATGCTGGCTTTTCTATCTGAACCCCACCCCACCCCCCAACATGTGTAGCACCCGCCACAAGGTCTCGGTGAGCAAGCGAAAGTCACTCCTCTTCTTCGAACCGCAAGACTCAACTAACTGACTTTCTTCAAAATCCCCAAAATCCTCCGCGCGCGCTTCCGGTGCATGACGTCATTCACATCCCCAAGTCAAATTTTCTATCTGGGATATTTATTTTGACATCTGTGAACGACCCAACCCCCGCGTGTTAACACCTGCGCTCAAGTTTGCACCTAACTAACCCATGAGCTGAACCGAAAGCTTCTCAGCCTAACTAAACCCAAAGGCAAGATATATAAAACGAAATCACTCGGCCATTATATTACATTAACAATTGATGGTTATTTAAAGCCAAATCCAGTTTACATATTATTTTAAGTGATCATGAGTTATCTAATACTAAAAACGTCTTTCTATCTGGTGGAGATATGAGGGTTCATGCCTTTCCAAAGAGTATTAGTCCGAAGGTGAACGTAATAACGTGAATGGAGTTTGAACTTAGTTTCTATCATGTCAGAGTCCCGAACGTTAACCACTATGCCACTGAGACTCCTGCTTTATTCACTTTGAAATGTTAAAAAAAATAGCATAGAAGTATCATTGTGTATTAAAAATGTAGACAGCATTGTCCTAGATGACAGAAAATGGGGATACCCGCACAGATTCATATAACATAGATTGATAATAGATTAACAATACACTGTAGCATTTTTTTATCGTGCGCTGCTTCTCACGTTAAAATGACATTGTGTCAAATCAGAAACAGTGGAAAGTTGGATAAATCCATATTATATAATATCTTTTACTTTAAACATTTTCTTGTTTTTAAACAGAAAGTGTTATTTCCCAATTGATTATACAAAAAGTACACGGAAAAGAAGTATTTTTCTCTTCAAATTTTGCTTTTGAGATTTGAGTAATTAATTTTATACCCATTTTCTTTTGGATGGAAAGGTATGATCCCCATGTATCCATCTCTTAGCAATGGATTAAATAGTATCACTGCAACTCTTCAATAGGGATGACAGTGGCATTGAATAACCCACAAAGACTGATATTCCATTAAACAAAGAAACAGAACTAAACCATTTTTCAGAATATTCCTAATTGATTTAGTGCTAAGAAGCTCCTAAACATTTTTGTATACCTTTAGTAAGTATATTTGTAAATTTTTATTTATTTTTTCACATTTTATGCAAGATCAAAATGTGTTCATGTGTTCGTTTTCACAAAGAAAAGTGATTAATTTTTGAATTTCATTATTCAGTACAAAAGAAAAGTTTGAAAGGAATGGAGTCTATTTTCATTTTATTACAACTTAAGCAATTAAAAAAAAAAAATTGTTCAAGAATAAAATCTGTCTTAGATCGTGTAATCATTTGTATCCGATCACAAAATCAAGATGTAATCTATATTTTTGGTCAATTACGGTTGACTGTCACATGACTGGAAGTTTAGAAAAAAGAAAAGAATTCTGCTTCTGCAAAACTTATTCTTCTTCATAAGGCCAGAAAATTTATGTTGGTTTCTTGGCGCATTAACTTTTGTTGGTTATTGAATGCAAAGGCCATTTTCATAGATGACACAGTCCAACACATTAACCACTTCACCGCAGGACTCACCCAGAAATTTGGGGATTCATGATTCATTTCGTCGTCTGTTTTTAAAAAGTCTGAGAATTCTTTTTTTGGTTGTCGTTGTTGTTAGTTTTGCCTTTTGGTTATTATTGTTTTTTTCATTTTACAAAAATACATAAAACTGATAGCAACATATGAACTAAGAAAAGTCGGTTTGACGGCAGAAGTAAAATTGGTAAACAGTTGTCGAAGATTACCTGAAGGCTCCCTTTTCAATAGCTACCTGCTCCACTTTGTCCTTTATCCGTAACGTATAATGCTGAGTGTTAAGCAAGAATGCATCAAGAATAACTTTTAGTCTTTGGTATGGCTCGACCTGGGTGTGAACGCCGCTCTCCCAGTCCATTGGCGAACAGTCTAACCATTATGTCAAGATATATATGTATATCGGGAACGTCGTATACCAAGCGTGCATTTTCCCCAAGTAACATAATACTGATGGTAAGAGAACATACATTGGCATTTCTGCAGGGAATTGGAAACAGACTGTATAATTAGTGACATTCTTTTTTTCAATCCATGACTTAAGAACCAAACAGCCCTTTCAAAATACTTTTGGAGCCAAAAGGAAGAGGGAGTAACCCCTTGATAAAGTGACTTCAGAAAAAAAGCAACCACATAGAATTATGTAGACTTGTTATATATATATATATATATATATATATATATATATATATATATAACAATGTAACACTGCACAAGATATCAAGAGTTTATTCATAAAATAAGTCTTTGGACCAGAGCCGCTATTTGTGATGGGTGAATAGACGGCTTTCTCCCGAACCTTTTCAGCCCAGTCGGCCGTGGTTGTTGAATACATCAGCTGCGTCTCTGCGAACGAAAGAATCTCACCCACAACGGCTGTCCTGGATATGAGATGGTAAGGTCCTGGATTTGATGGTAAGGTTCTGGTCCTGGAGCTCTTCGTAATACGGAGTATCCCTTCATTTCCATCATTCTTATGTCTACTCAAACCTGGAGTGGTAATACATGTTAGGGTTCCATCTTTGGATCAAATAGAACTATTTAACCATTTAACTGTGTGAGAACAAATGACTGATTTTAAAATAAATTGTTGGTATTGCATAGCAATAATTGAAGCCGTTTGACTTTGTGCAAACAAAGAATTGATACGAAATAGAATTATTCGTGTGAAATAAGAATGCTTGAAACCGTTTAACTTTGTGCAAAAACTGAATTATTTATATTACAATACTTGAAGTTACTTAACTGCGCTGATGAATGTATAGCGTTGAATAGAATTATTCATGTTTGATAGAAATACTTGAAACCATTTAACTGCGCCAACAAAGGAATTCTGGTTTGTTTAAAAATGTTATATACAAACAATGAATTTAGAAATCATATAGATTTGATATATAAATACTAACAAAATTTGGCATTATATAACCTTCAAGGGTTGATATGCCATGAAATCAAACCGACCAACCAACCAAGTAAACCTGTTAATTTCAACATGAACTTAACTACACCCAGGATTAGAATACGTTGACTGAATCCTCTTTTTAAAATAAAATACTAAAATATCTTTGCGTAAGATATCTTGATTCATCTTCGTCCCTACCAATGCCACAATGCAACAGTGTAATAAACCTCCTCAAAACAGTCCACTCCAGCTTTTCTTTAATTCAGGAATTCATTCCAGAAGTCGGTTTCAGAAATACTTTCATATACTCATCATGCATTTTCTTCTATTTTTTCTAACATCTTGGATTAACAACTTTTTGGTATATATTTCAGCGTTTAAAAAATACTCGTTATTTTGTATTTAAAATCAAAGCTATAAAATGACGGTTTCTTAAATAATTTTAGAAATATCATAAAATCAACGCGCAACAATTTAAGGCGTTTTTAGCGACACATGAAAAGTAAACAGATTTCTTAAATTTCATGTTTCTCTAATTATCTAATTATATCTGAAACTTACTTTTACATAAGTGTGTATCTTGTGACATCAAAAATATCTTTTGTTCCATTGTTTACTTATTCTCTTATCTTGCTAAGACTGTTTTTTTTTTTTACTATTCAAGTAAAAGTTACTCAGGAAAAATTTATGTCAAATATAAATTTCATTTAAATTAATCAAGTTTTACAAATTTTATAACAAAATTTAAAACGTCACTTTTGAGCAAAAAAAGCATGTCGGTGGGGCTTAAAATAGACCAACTGTATCCCTCCTGAAAAGGGGTAAAACCTTCTCTCTAAAAATATACGGTTGTCCTGTTCATGTCACTAAACTGCATCTAATGGCGATGTTCTAGTTCTGGAGATCTAAAAAGTGAGAGGTTATCCCTTCATTAGCATTACTCCCTGGTCTACTTGACCAGAAGAGTCAGAATCTGTTAGGATCCCATCTATGAGCCAAAAAGAACAATTTTTACAAATTATTCCTATTTGATAGGACCGTCTGCAAAAAAAGCAAGCCAACAGCTACTCAAAAATGTAAATATAAACGAAAAAATAACCCGGTTTCCTAACCTCTAGGCTTAAAAAACCTTAACGAACGATACACCGTTGAAATAATCAATTGGAGAAAATCTCAAATTCAGTCTCAGGTGGCACTACTTCATCTTTCTCGGAGATAAAACAAAATAAAACCCGTCTTGCTTTTGATTCTCTTGTATTCACTGCAGTATCCATGCTGCTATAAAGAGGCCTGTTGTCCCAGTCGGCTGGGGCTGTAAAATACACCGACTGCTTCTCTGCAGTAAGACTCCCCCAACGAGTGCCTTGTATATAACACTAAACAGTATGATGGTAAGTCTCCAGTAATGCTGGAGCTTTAAGAATGCGGAGTACCCCTTTATTGCCATCTCTCCTAGGTCCACTCTAACCCTAAGTGGTGGTAACTGATAGGGTCATCTATTGATTAAATAGAACTAAACTGTGTAATTACGCCAAACTGAATTCTTGAAATAGAACTGTTTATATGTATAAAAAATAGATTTGGCATTAAATAACCTACAAAAGGTTGATATGCCTTAAAACCAAAATAAACCAAACTAAACCAAGGAGGCCTCTTCAGTGTAATGATTATCGTCGTAGAATATGTAATCGGTGACTCGAGTTCAAATGCTGGATGAGGTTGTTTGCTGTTCACTTCACGCTAATGTCTTTGGGATTGGCAGGAATCTATGTGTTTCCCAGATTTGAGTAAATAGTTGGGAATACTGGGTTCTTTAGGTGTTGTTAAGTAAAAAGAAGGAAAACTCTTAATTCAAACCAGCTTTGCTCCACTTACAAATGACCTGATCGAGTCGGAGAGGTTGGGTAATACTGTGAGTGTAAAATGCAAAGATTTTCGCATTAAACATCGGGGTAGTTTGTTGCAATTACAAGGCGCACTCAGCGTTTCGGTTATCGTCGTAGGAAATAGAATTAGCGACCCAAGTTTAAACTCTGGACGAAACTGTTTGCATTTCGCTTCGCTCTAATGCCCTTGGGAGAAGCTATGATTAAATAGTAGGGTATTCTGAGTTCTTTGGCCTTGGTGCAGCAACCAAACCAGGAGAAGAAAAACTCTAAATATAAAGAAACTTTGCTCTGCTTAAAAATTGTCCTTGTGTTACGTGGTGGTAAATTTAAACTTGTTATTACCATTTACCAGAGATTTTGCCAATGTTACGACCTGTAATTTCATAATTGTTCCGCTACCAGGTGAAGTCACTGTTCGAGTGCCCTTTGAACGTTTTTTACACTTTCACAACTCATTAATTGGTTGGGTTTCTTTTTTTTTTTTTTATCAGGGTCCAACTTCTTAAATTATGCATAAACGTGAGACACTATAACTTATAAAATACTTCATTCACCTTGAAAAGATGTTTCCTTCGAACATTTACCTCAAGTCAAATTTCCCTAAAGTATTTAGTTCACAGAATATTAGATAAAATACTTATGCGAGAATTGTGCAAAACGAATCAGAATGTCATAATAAGTTTCTTTTAAATTGACTCTAACTGAGCTGTCTAGACGTCTAGACATTATCTCTTTATTATAACAATTGATCGGCTGTGCGTATGTCTTCATTTATTTTCTCAAGGTAGAAAATACGAAACGAAATGTTTGCTTTAATTTTGCTAAAAGTTAGGTAAAACCGGTTTTGAAACCTTTATAATGCTGAAAGAAACTTATGGCCAAGATACTATGCATAGTATCAGAGTCTTTGATTGACTCTGCAGCTATAAAGAAGGAATAAGGACACTCGATGTGATAAGTGATCAGGGATGCCTTCCGCCAACAGAAATGCTAAAACTATTTAAAAGATGAGCATTCCGTGCTCTTTAACTGAACATACTTATAGATAGATAGATAGATATCAGTTGACTCAAATCTATGGATGCGTGTTATACGCCGTTGCGTTTTATATGGCAGGAAATAGGGTATGTATATCAACTATGTTTACCAGAATTTTTGTACTGATTGGAAACCTCACATTTGACGCTTACTACGTACTCCCTATATTTTTAGCTTGAACTAAGTTAAATTTATAAAACTATCTATACAGTTGTATATCGAATAAAATTTGCAAGCCTTTTAGTTCATCTAAGTCACCATAATAACAAAACTCTCTTAACAAAAGTCCCCTTGTTTTTATATCTATTCTGAACTCTACAAGAGTATCCTTATAATAATACGATTTCAGATTTACTGCACCTGCTCATCCTCCTTGTCAACACATTCTTGGAATCTTTTTCAGGGGATTCAAAAGATGTTAACACATTTCTTAGAAGAACATTTCTTAGAAGAGCAATGTTAATAATATGGAGACCAACTTGAGAAGGTTTGTCTTATGAGTTGGATGGTTAAAAGCTGGAGTCTTTTTATAGTCATTTGATAAAGATACTTTGAAAAAGAGTGAACATTTTTAATCACCCCGTATGTATGTGCATATGCATGTGTGTAAGGGTGATAACAACATCATAAATCCTTATTAAATTAAAAGTATTAAACAGAGAAATCAAAAATTGAATTGAAATTTTATCAATCTACTTCTGGTAATCCTACGTAGGTGGTTTCTGTCAAATACGTAGTTTTCTTTATTTTGATCGTGTAAAAAAAAAGAAAGAAAGAAAATAAAACATTTAACCTACATCAAAATCAGTAAAAATCGAAACGTCTCTATTCAATATACATTGCAACAATAAAACATGAAATACTTATAGAGAGTGAGTCATATTTTTATCAGAAGGCAACTGTCAGAGTTTAAAGAAATATAGGTCTTCTCGGGGAAACCAATATTTTTTTTTTCATCTAGAAACAGTTTTGGGTTTTTAACCCAAGGCAAGTCAGTGGTTATCGGATATTTCTTTCCATTTCGCTCTCTGATTTGATCTCTCCATCTAATTTGTCACGTATATACCACTCTTAACAAGAGGTACATACAAAGTTCTACAAGATATTATTTTTGAAAAAAGTGCAAAATTTGATAAATTAACAAATACCACATATCCTTCAGCTGAATTGTAGGTATTTCTTGGAGCAATTAGCATTGAAATATTGATGCATGAATATCAATAACAGAGAAATTTATGTATGTCTTTGCCGTACAGGGGGGGCGGAGGTTTCCTCGTGGTATAATAGTTAAAGCGATGGAGTGCGAAATCGTAGTATGCGAGTTCGAACCCCAGCCGCGCTATTACGCCCACTTTCGGAGAAATACCCTTGAAAAAGGTATGAATCCCCTAATCATCCCAGCTTCTGTTCTTCTAGAAGGATGGCTTTGGCATTAAATAACCTATAAAGGTTAATATGCCATTAAACCTAACCCCACCTAACCTAATTTCCCGTACAGACAACCAAAAGGTTTAATGTAGAAAAATTAAATGCTTATAAAGTGTTTGCTTCTCTGTTTTCTATAGAAAGCCAAATCAGCCACGAGTGTCCTCGTGGTGTAATGATTAACGCAATGGACTGCGAAATCGTAGTTAGCGAGTTTGAACTCCAGTTGCGTTATTACGTTCAGTTTCGGACAAATACCCTTGGGAAAAGTATGAACCCCATTATCTTCCCAGCTATGGGTAAAATAGTACCACTACTGTTCTTCTAGAAGGATGTCTTTGGCATTTAATAACCCAAAAGGGTTGATATGCCATTAAACAACGAAATGAAACAATCCAAATCAGTACTTTTAATTGCAAAGGGTTTCTAAAATAATTCAAAAAATTCTAGTAGCAATCAACGATGAAAAATGTGTCTCCTCCCTGTAATACGCTTTGATAATAGTTACCATATATATATATATATATATATTGGCATTCGATGGTGAAGCTCCAGTTCTGTTTCTCTGAGGAGTGTAGAGTACTTCTTCATTACCATTAATCTAGGTTCACTTATACCCAGAGGATTAGTATCTGTTAGGGTCTCCACGCCGAGTCAAATATATCTGTTTAAAAGTTATTCTTAATTGATTGGACTGTGGGCGCAAAAAAACTCTTTAGAAACCACTAAACAAAAAATGTAAATGAATGTACAATGAACGTGATTCCCTAAATTCTATGCTTTGAATAACCCCAAAGGTGTTGACATGCCGTTAAAAACAATCAATTAACCAAGCGTAACATATCTACACCCTTATGTATACCAAGGCGTTGAGATAATCTAGCTGAAAAGCGCTGCATAGAATGTATAACTCAGGAATCTAGATAGATAGCTATCAAACTAGGTTTCTTTATTAGTCCAGACAAGCTTGTAGATTTCGGTAATTTCCTGTATAAGAACACAGCACGAGACAAAATTAAAATTATGTCAGGTAAATTAAATTTCTGAATTTTTTTGTCATACGAAGGAAGTAATTGACGACAAAGAGCTGAGAATAACTTCACTTTCTGGCAGATGTGACATTTTGAATTTGTGGTCTCATATATGAAAATATACATTAAAATACACTATGAAATCAAGTACAACAGCTAATGTCTTTTAATTCAATTATATATATATATATATATATATATATATATATATATATATATTAATCTTTATATCTAATCTATAATTCTGTTGGTATGAAAAAAACAGATTGTATAATTTGAAAATTCTACAACCTGATATCGAAAATCACACGTGCTACTTCAAAATAATCAAGCGGTACATATGTCTTGTCAAAAGGAAAAAAAATCACTGACAGAATTACCAAAGCTAAAACGTAGTCAAGTCCTCAATACATGCGATAGAGCTAATATTATAAAAATAATTCCAACATGGTCAAGGGCGAGTCTTCCAAGGTTTCACAAAACGGCTCTTGAGGATCACAATGGCCGAGCGATCCTGAAGAGCAGTTTGGTGAAACCTCGGTAGACTCGCTCTGGACCATGTAGGAATTATTTTCATATTATATATATATATATATATATATATATATATATATATATATATATATATATATATATGTGTGTGTGTGTGTGTGTGTGTGTGTGTGTGTGTGATTCAATTAAAATCTTACTCTAAAAGCGTTCTTAATTAGTTAGATAGTGTGCTATACACAAAAAATTGAAGAACAATATCACAATAATTTCAAATAAAAAACAGGATAAAAGGATAAGAACGCCCGACTCTGTGTTTCACGTAGCTTAGCCAGTATGGACATGAACGGTGAGAACTATGACCATCAAAACTGATCTCAATTCTATGGTAAAATGAGAGCATATCTTTAACATGTCAGATCAGGAAAATCGTAAGAATTTTGACATGTGTTAATATAGGCTTACCTTAGAATCGGCCTCGAAAAACTCGGACTCGTGAATTTTAACCATGTTTTAATTCCATTTTCTAGTTTAAAATATTGTAGTATATATATATATATATATATATATATATATATATATCCAAAGTCAGAGTTAGATATATTTCTCACCCTAATTTCCCCTCGAGACTTGTCTCGCTATTTCTATGTATATACATGTAAAGTGGACCTGGGAATAATGGCAATGAATAGATACTCCACACTCAATTATTATTATTAAATAGAAATTTTTATTTGAAACCATTTATTTGCAATAAGACTGACCAATTCAACGAGGGTTGACACGCCGTAAAACCAATCTTCCAACCAATGAACATCAACAGGTAAAAAAAGAACCCCCCCCCTCTCTCTCTCTCTCTCTCTCTCTCTTTCTCTCTCTCTCTCTCTCGCTCTCTTTCTCTCTCAATAGCAGAAAATGGTAACTCATGTACAATAAACATAGTAACTGTTTTATAATTAAAAACTGAAATAGATTTCACAATGACAGATAAATGTTCATAAAATTAAATTACTTGAAATGTCCAGTCTATATCGATATATAAGTCGATACTGTGAATGTTTATGATCACGTGATCAAAATATCTTGAAATTTTTAAAGGATTGCAACTAGTCATTCTCAATATATTTGAATTTTAACTTTACAAAACTATGACGCGTGTATATCCACTATCGTCCATAAATAAGTACATCACTTACAATTTTTTATAAAAAGTTTATTTTCTAAATCAAAGATATCGGGAGTTTAGTATTTCTAAAGTAACAGTATATAATCAAAACATGATTTCGGACTATTCATTGCAAACTTTACAATATTGAAATTACACACACACACACACACACACACACACATATATATATATATATATATATGTATATATATGCTTTTAATAGTGTACTCATGTTTAAGACGAATAAAATATTCTAAAAGTTTTTAAATGTTTTAAAGTTCTTAAAAAGGGACCTCATTATTTCGATTACGTCTCTTCAGAGAATTGTGTCAGCAATACTTGAGTGAATATGTGATGAATTCACATTTTGGGCAGTGACCGACAAAAATGCAAGGAGGAGGGAAGGAAAACATTACTATAAGCCAGCAGAGTTGATGCAAGTAATATTAACTTCCTTGGCCCAAAGAGGATTGCTAAAGAGGATCGGTGTATAGAATTGCGTCAGTATTCCGAGTTCTAGCAGGAATTTGGTAATCAAAAAGACTTGTAGGATCGACAAAAAGAGTTCATTTCTTGAGGATTCAAGAATAGAAAACATGGACTGGTTATATGCTCCTGCGCACGTTGGATTGTCCAGTAAATGACCAGCAATGGCGGAGGGTGGGCTCAGATTGCACGATACTATGGAATGGTTCGAGGTATTGGTGCGAATATGAGAAGGGATGTGTGGGTATATTCTGATATCTAACCTCTTCGTCGTGTGCCCTATAAAGTAAACATCACGCTGTCTTTGAGACTAGGATGAACAGCACATCAAATTTAAGCACGACACTCAACTTAACAGAATTAAAACAACGGTTGACTGATCTTTTAATTTGTTCAAGAAGTTGCATGGAGGCATTGACGATCCAGGGTAACTTGAGATATACAGGACATTTCTCTTGTGCAAATTTTGGTTTGGAGGAGAATTACATGCATGTAAATCTGATGGTGGTAGTAATTATGTCATCTGGATATCCATTCTTCCGTAATGTCGTTTTGATGTTGACGAGTTTGGATTTAAAACAGAGCATCAAAATCCAGTGGACTAATATTTTTATTAAATCAATTTTGCGTCTACATGTGCAAAATGATCCCCACCATGTGTATGACAGTTCTCCCTTCACCTTGGGGTAAATAGTTGGGTAGACTGAGCTCTTTAACATTGATTTGACAACCTGTCTTGTAGAAGGAAAACACTGCATTAAAACCTAAACTCCGCTTACAAAAAGGATGTTGTATCGTATCCTGTAAAAGAGTTGGTGAAAAAGTATTCATTATGAAATTAAATAAGGAAAGATACAAAGAACTAAAAATTTGCTTAGAAAAAATTATTTGAATGATGCAACAATATCTATCATTTTGCGAAGAACTCTTGACGAGGCTTGGAATATGCTAATCGCATCCCCGACTCAATTCTGTCGTAATTGATTTTGGTATATAGGTTCATTATACCTAGAAGAAGTTCTCTATCAGCACAAAATTCTGGTAAACTCGGAGGATATACATATATATATATATATATATATATATATATATATATATATATATATATATATAATTTCTCACCACCGGCATTACACACTCCTATAGTTTGCTCAGGACTATTGCGAAAAAACTAAAAAGAAACATCGCATTCTCACATTGTCAGTCGAATAGTTCCCCCACAAAGCTGTCTCTAAAAAAGTTACTGTTTTTAAACAACAGAGAACTAATAAAAATTTAACTTCTGCGTCATTGTTTTTGTTTTTTTTTGATCGAATAAAATACACTTAGACAGCTTTAAATGAGACCGATTTCTTTTTTCTTTAAATTTTATTTTGACATCATATAAGTGGAGGCAGTTTCAGACTCCTTAGACAGAGTCGGTTAAATCCGAGATCAAAGGTATGTCAATTTTTGTATGCTGATGACAGTTAAAAATATTTTCTATTTTGTTTGTCTTTCAAGTGAGACGGTATTTTGCTCTTTGCCTCGTATGACAAGAGATGTGAAGTTTGGTGCTTACCTTGTTTTGAGGACCTTATTGTTCTAGTTGCTTTTTTTTAATTCTTTCTTCATTTTTTTTCTTTTTTTTTTTATTGAGATGTCTCGAGTAAAAGAGTTGAGAATTGATTTACTGAACAAAAGGAATTTTGTTATGACATTTTTACATTATGGCAACATAGATGAATTTAGAGGTGTGTGCCTTTTATCAAATATATAGTATATAAGTTAGTTATATACGAAGATTAGTTTAAGTCTGGCAAGAGAGCATTAGTATAGGAAAACATCAAACTTACTTCTTAGTGGCAATTGATTTCTGAAACTAACTTCCTACACCTTATACAATCTAGAGTTCACCTATGAGTATAGAACTGTCGGTTAACCAGTTATATATATATATATATATATATATATGTGTGTGTGTGTGTGTGTGTGTGTGTGTGTGTGTGTGTGTTTGTGTGTGTGTGTGTGTGATGTCTATACCGAATTTCCCCTCATATAAAGAGCAACGGCGAATAAAACACATCTATGATCTGGCTAGGAATATTTAGAAGAAAAACCCTAAAAACGACATTTTCGAAGAATAACAGCTATGTTATTCTTCTGCTGGACTCTTACTATTTTAGGATAGGGTTCATTAGCATTACTGTTTGCCCCTGAAAACATAGATTCAAGCCACATTTTCGATAACACCATATTTGGTCTGTGTTTAGAAGGGTTGCAATACAAAAGAGAAGCCTCAGATTCGTAAACTAAAACAACAATATCCATCACGTCATCTTCAACATAATATACTTCCAGATTTCACATAATTTGGGGGGTTTAATATAAAACTGATCATTCATCAGTAATAAGGGACAAAATGTTGCGGATAATACAGGACATCACTAAGTATCAGGAAGCAAATAGAGTAAGGTGATCAATTCTTCTGTCAAACGGTTTTTTATATTTCAATATTATTGGTATTTTGATTTGTAATCTTATATGTAATCTTGTATTTTATTCCGATGTCATCAGAGAACTAACGTATCAAAGAGATTTGGGTGCCAGTCTACAGTCTAGCATTATCAACCTCTACCTAAAGCCTATAGAAACATTGCCAGCTGAGGAGTTGCTTTTTGGAAAAAAAGTACGCATTATATATATATATATATATATATATATATATATATATATATATATATATATATATATATATATATATGTTAGCTTTAAATAGAGCATACACTGAAAGTTATAAAAAAGGCCTTTTTTTCGGTCACGCCAAGGTGGGGGAAGAAAAAACTGTTTACTTGGAAGAATTGGTAAATTTAGTTTCAATAAAAGAATTGGTAAATTTAGTTTCAATAAAACTATGTACCGGATAATTAACGTTATTAGTATGGGTTGTCCCCTTGGAGCAGCCATAGTTAATATATTCGTAAGTTTCTAGGAAAAATTATTTGAAATTACTAACAAACCATTTTATTATGCACGGCATATTGACGACACACTTGTTATCTTTTCTCGATAAGAGAGCAGACGATTTTTTCATTCACTGAACCAATTACCTCCAGCGTTGAAATTTACATGTGTATTTGAAAACAACTGTCTTCCTTTTCTTGATGTCCTAGTTGAACACACTAATTTAGTTTATCCAATTTCTATCGACCGTAAACCTTAATTGACTGGTTCATATACACGCCAGGGATCATTTTACCCCTTAAACCATAAAATCAACCTAATTAAAGCCCTGGTTCACCGTGCCTTTAAGATTTGTTCTAAATCCAAACTTCGTGCAATCTGACTAAATGGTTTAACCTAAACCAATTTGTGCAGTCAGACCGCAACTACTTCCATTACTCAACATCTACTGGCTAATCCACCTTGTGCCAATGCTTATAACTCTATATTTACTATCCTTGATACCTCAGACAGTGAAGGGTGCCTCGAGAGGTGTAATGGTTAGCAAGCTAGACTAGCAAACCCTCACGAGTGACTTCGAATCTCATTGGGTGACCCATTGATATGTCCTTGTGCTACATCTAAGGAAAAAACTTTGCAAATTACTACCTCAGTTAACGAATTACAATCCTATTCTATTTACCAATTACAATCGTCAGTGCTAGATGTGTTCTATATCACTAAATACCAACCTACTCTCTGCAAGCAAAAGGAATTCTTCAATCTTCTTTCTACTTCTTAAGGTTTTTCTTTTCTTATCCTTTTTTCCTTGGTTGTAAACTATATTGATTTATTCTTCTTTAATCATTGCATATCAGGGAGTGCTATGATGAGACATGACCAAAAAAAAAAAAAAAAGATCCGTTTTGTAGAATTTACAATGTATGCTCTATTCAAACCTATTCTAAAATTCTGAACGTATCATAAGATATATATATATATATATATATATATATATATATATATATATATATATATATATATATATATATACTTGTGGTGTAACGGATAACTTGGTAGGATAAAGGCACGGTAAAGCAAATTTGGCGTTTGCCTTTCACATAAGGCCAACATTATTGTGAAAGTTATGCATGAACTATTCACCCTCCAGCTATGGCTGATAAGCAGAGCAGGGGGAACTCTTTAACCTTGGTATGACAAGCGATCTTAGAGAAGGAAAACACTAAATTCCAACCTGATAAACTTTGTTTTAAAATTGACTTTGTGTCACATCCTGGTTTTGCAATATTGTTGGTATATACACTCAGACACACGCACAAACATATACAAACACACATTCATTATCGTATAAACAGTTAAACCAATAGATTTCTTTGATCTGACGAGGTAATTTACATCTTAATGTCATCGAAGAGATGCGCTGAAAACAATTCAACACCTCAATTTGCTTGAAGACAACGCCAACTAAATTTCATTCTTGTTCTTGATAATGACCAAAGAATGATTAAAAGAATTTGGATACATAATGAAAAACTACGGCGAGTCCTTAAAGTTCCTTTATGTTATATAATTAAGGAATGATTTTTTATATTAATCATTATTCGTTAATTATATTTTATCATTCAGTTTGGTAAGGTTTTGAACCACTCGGGTTTCTTGGTCCAGGTGCATAATCAGATGGTGCAGTCTTACGCCCGCGCGCAAAGGATATGACAATCACCATTTGTCATATTAAATCCCCAGACAGGAAATGGGCTGGAGTGTGGATAATATCATACCCAGAAGAGATGGTCCTGAGAATTTGAGGATTTTGAAAAGACAGTAGTTGGGTTTTCTACCATTGAGGCATGCGGTTGAGTTTTTCGGATCTCGACCGCCAGAGATGAATTGAGATCTTAAGCAACACAAGATGCGCCGCGCGTTGGGTTGGGGTCAGCATAGTATGGTTAGCATAGGCTTTTAAGAATTAGGTCTCTCTCCTCGTGTCGCCATGGACTAAAGCCAGAAATTAATAAACCCGTTCGTATCTGAAACGACAGAATCGGCCTGTATCTGTATCATTGTTATTATTAACATCACCAAATTGGTACTTATAAACATTTCCTTGTGAGCAATCGAGGAAAGTTAAATAAAAAGATAATAAGATGTTCCTTTCTTCCTCACTTCAATAAAGTTGCTTTGTGCTTACGCACACAGATACACGCACACACACACGCACATGCACACAGACCAGTTGCCATGTAAGTAATTAAGCCGAAAGATTTCCTTAATGTAAATGAAATCTTAGTTTCCCAGAAGAAAGGCCCAGAAGACAGTTCAACATCTCAGTTTCTTTGAAGACAACAATATATATGTTTCATTATTGTTCTTGACAATGGTCAAAGAATGGTCAAAAGAACTTCGATACAAAATAAAAGACTCCGGAGAGTCCTTAAACTAAATAAAAAATCAGAGACATTCCTTGTCTGTCTTTTATTTACGGACAAGCCGTTTCATTTAGTTTGAAACTAAATTGAAACTAAAAATATTGGACGCAGGTGAAGGTAAACCGAAGAAAATTTTCATCAAAGGGGAAGAAACGTGCATGTTTAGGGAAAAATTAGCTGAGTCCTGGAGAGAAAAATTATTTGTTTGTTTCAATTGTCCCGAATAACTTAGCAAATATACTCTGGAATTACTTTACAAACTCTTTCGAATTATAAATATAGATTTGGTTGACATCAAAACGCTCCAGCCTTCTACAGAGGACAAACAAGTCAAATCGTTCCAGTTATAGATATTGATTTGCGAATTACTGGTTTGTCTGAAAATATTGGAGGTCATACAAATAATGGTACGAATGGGGCATGGTACAGATTGATGAATCATGTGATAATGATGGAACAGCGAATTGACAGGTGAAGGTTAAATCCTCGACCATAAAAATCTATGAGAAACAGCGACGTGGAAGTCAAATAATTCTTAGTTGGCTGTCGATCAGCCCGATGAATTTTTTGAGTAAAAACTTGAGTTTTAGACACTAAGCAAAATAGACGATTGGGGGACGATTTTTAAAAGAATGAATCATTGTTTTGTCGATTGAACTAAGACCATTTTAAAGCTTTTTATTTATGAAATCGGTAAAAACAGAAGTTGCAACATCCAAAATAAAAGCGAGTAGGTTTTTATAACGTGTTTTTATAAAAACATGCCTGTTCTTCTGTCAGAGAGATCAAGTGACAGCCTCTCTCATCGACAATTTTTGAGGCCCTCACAATACACAACAATCTATGTCTATTTTCAATTGTTTGAACAAGAATCAAATAAATATTATGTCTTTCAGGAGGTAATCTTATTCAAAAGTAGTCAGGCATTTAAGGGTGTAGCTTACCATGACTAAAGTACTGGACTGCGACATTGAAGTAAGCGAGTCCGAACTACAGTCGTGATTTTGTGTTCCCTTTCGGATAAATACATGCGGAAAAGGCATGAACCTCCCTTTTCCCCCAGCTATGGGTTAAATAGTACTACTATAGTTCTTTTACTTGGATTGCTTTTGGCATTAAATAACCCATCTGACATTAAACCAATAAACCCAACAAAAGATTTAGCTTTTCTTTTTATCTAAAACTTTTTTTGTGTTTCTGCTTTTTATTTTTATTTTTATTACTACCCATCAAAATGCAAATCTTAATTTACTAATTATAACAATAGGATCAAAGACAGTTTTTTTTTTTTTGTTCTGTATTTTTAGGTGTACTTTGCTAATAACTGTATATTCCGAACAAGTCCTTTACTAAAGATTTTTTAAATAATTGTTGGTAGTAATTTAAGTTATCCCAAATCAGTCTTCTAAGACTCCAGTTGTATGACTGCAAGTCCTTTACGTTTTATTGCTTTGGAATTGCTAAATCTGACAAAGTTCAGAATGCATGACTGCGAAATGCAATCAAGAGAACAAGATACAGAGAAAATTAAATCTCAACAATAAAAAATCAATCAGCGGAAGAGATAGGAAGCCAACAACTGACAAGGGAGAAGGAAAAGATTTCAAAAAAGAAGGAAAGGAAAACTTTCAAAAAGAAATACAGAGGGAAAATAAACCAAAAAAATGGGGAGGACGAAATAGGACAGACAATAAGAAATAGAATCAAGAACAAGAGAGAACAAAAAAGTTGTTATTATATGAGAAAGACAACCTGAGACTCCGGGGAAAAGATAGCGTTAGAGATTACAATGGGCTGGAATTGAAGAACAATATTAAACAATGACGTTGTACATGATGTACAAGTTCTCACAAAAAATAACGTATGTATTCACATGTAAACACACACACACACACACACACACATGATTAGATTAGAAAAAAAGCAGATATATACATACATAGATTTACTTAGATATACTTGCTTATTTACATGTATGCACACAGTTTTATATAATAATGATAATAATAATATTTTGTGATACAAAAGACCAGACCGAGGGATAGTAAAAAAACAAAAAGAACCTGTTTCGGCTGACCCCAGGGTAAAATTGAAAGAAAGTGAAAATAGATATAGATATCTGGAATTTGCAAAAAAATCTATGGAACATGAAAAAGTATGAAAGTGACGGTGATACCAATTGTAATTGGAGGGCTCGGTACAGTCACCAAAAGATTGCTACACTGACTGGAGGGCTTGGAAATAAGAAGGCGAGAGGAGACCATCTAAACTACAGCATTGTTGAGATCGGATAGAATACTAAGAAGGGTCTAGGAGACTTGAGGAAATTTGCTGTCACTCAGACTCTAGTGGAAAAATGCTGGTGTGAAGAACTATCAAATGAGTAAAATAATAATAATAATGATGAAAGAAGAAGAAGAAGAAGAAGAAGAAGAAGAAGAAGAACAACAACAACAACAACAACAACAACAACAAGTTGTGATGTAGTGGATTTTAGTGTGACAGCAGGTAACAGTGTGAAAGTGAATGAAAACGAGAAACTGGGAAAATTCTTGAATCTTGCCAAAGAACTGAACAAATTGTGGAGCATAAAGGTGACAGTGACATTAATCACAATTGGAACACTGGTAACGGTCTTCAAGAAACTGGAAAAGAGTCTGGATGAACTAAGGATTAGAAGAAGAATTGAAACTCTTCAGATAACAGCACTACGAAAATCGACTAGGATATTTTAAGAGACCTTAGGAGACTTGCTGTCACTGAAACTCCAATGAAGAAAACATAAGTTTGTATATCAGATGTGAAAAAATTCACATGATTATAAACATCTTTACTTTAATGAAGTTAGAAATGTTTCACTTTTAAAAAGTAGTCACTCGCCCAACCTCCTATATATGTATGTTCGTGTGTATGTGTGCGTGCGTGTTAGGAAATAGTAAGGCAGAATCTGATCTCTGGTCTGGGTAGATCAACTGGTCTAAGTGAAGAAAAGACTGGGTAAAGCAACTGGTCTAAGTGAAGAAAAGACTGGGTAAAGCAACTGGTCTAAATGAAGAAAAGACTGGGTAAAGCAACTGGTCTAAGTGAAAAAAAACTGGGTAAAGCAACTGGTCTAAGTGAAGAAAAGACTGGGTAAAGCAACTAGTCTAAGTGAAGAAGGGACTGAGTAAAGCAACTGGTCTAAGTGAAGAAAAGACTGGGTAAAGCAACTGGTCTAAGTGAAGAAGGGACTGAGTAAAGCAACTGGTCTAAATGAAGAAAAGACTGGGTAAAGCAACTGGTCTAAGTGAACAAAAGACTGGGTAGAACAACTGGTCTGAGTGAAGAAAAGACTGGGTAGAGCAACTGGTCTAAGTGAAGAAAAGACTGGGTAAAGCAACTGCTCTAAGTGAAGAAAAGACTGAGTAAAGCAACTGGTCTAAGTGAAGAAAAGACTGGGTAGAACAACTGGTCTGAGAGAAGAAAAGACTGGGTAGAGCAACTGGTCTAAGTGAAGAAAAGACAGGGTAAAGCAACTGGTCTAAGTGAAGAAGGGACTGGTTAAAGCAACTGGTCTAAGTGAAGAAAAGACTGGGTAGAGCAACTGGTCTAAGTGAAGAAAAGACTGGGTAGAACAACTGGCCTGAGTGAAGAAAAGACTGTGTAAAGCAACTGGTCTAAGTGAAGAAAAGACTGGGTAGAACAACTGGTCTAAGTGAAGAAGGGACTGAGTAAAGTAACTGGTCTAAGTAAAGAAAAGACTGGGTAAAGCAACTGGTCTAAGTGAAGAAAAGACTGGGTAGAGCAACTGGTCTAAGTGAAGAAAAGACTGGGTAGAACAACTGGCCTGAGTGAAGAAAAGACTGGGTAAAGCAACTGGTCTAAGTGAAGAAAAGACTGGGTAGAACAACTGGTCTGAGTGAAGAAAAGACTGGGTAGAACAACTGGTCTAAGTGAAGAAAAGACTGGGTAAAGCAACTGGTCTGAGTGAAGAAAAGACTGGATAAAGCAACTGGTCTAAGTGAAGAAAAGACTGGGTAAAGCAACTGGTCTGAGTGAAGAAATGACTGGGTAAAGCAACCGGTCTAAGTGAAGAAGGGACTGAGTAAAGCAACTGGTCTAAGTAAAGAAAAGACTGGGTAAAGCAACTGGTCTGAGTGAAGAAAATACGTGTTAGAGCAACTAGTCTACGTGAAGAAAAGACTGGGTTGAGCAACTGGTCTAAGTGAAGAAAAGACTCAAAACTCAAAACCTGAAGAGAGCTGTTCAGAGAACCAGTGGTACATTTGCGCCCAATTTTTCTTTTATTCATCATCATCAAGTCACACTGCTTACTCGGCTTACCTTGAGTCTCATTCTGTATCCGTCACTATCATCCAATCGCTACCGGGAGGTCTTCCAGACGACATCCTGTGTCTGCAACGAGTTGTTGTTGGTCGGCCAGCACTAGCACATCCATGCGAAGGGGTCTATAAAAGAACGTCACTAATGAGTTTGTCTTTTCTTCTCTTACAGTGGCCCGCATATCTTGATCGTCTTACTTGAATGGTTTTAGAGATGGGAAGTGGGTGGCCGTACAACTGTTGTTTCGTTGGGGGTTACATTCCAAGATTTGTTCAAGAGAGTTCGTAGCATTCTTTTGCACTTCTCGCTTAGCTTTTTCTCAATGCGTTTTGTCAGCGTCCATGTGTTTAATCCGAACAGTTGTATTAATTCAACAGCTGTTTGGAAGAAATCCTGTTTTATTTTATTGGATAGATCAGTTCTATAGGATCGGTAGCTTATAAATAGCAGTCCACACCTACGCTAGTCACATATTAATATACCTTTCAGAAGATGAGACACTACTGCTGAGGTAAGTGAGTTTATCTTCAATTTCAGAGGATTTCCATTTAGTGTGGAGATGACTCCTTCTCGTTTGAAACACATGTACTGCGTTTTATTTGCAGCCGGGATTCGGCTTGGGTAGGTGTATTTGGTAGAGCAAGAGGAAAAACTTTAGCAGAGGTGAAAATCCAGAGATGCGCTATTACCATTAATGTTTGTAATAACGACGATAACACTCAATCATAATACTTAAAAAATGCAAGAGAGGGTACAAATTAATAAAATCGAATGAAAAGATCATCTTCTTATTGCACATGGACGATATCTAACTGTTTGCAAAAAATAAAATGAATTGGAGACTCTAATAGAAACAATAAGTCAAGATATAGGAATGGAATTTGGCAGAGAAAAATGTGTCATGGAAATAATATGAAGCAGAAAGAGACAAATAACTAAAAAGAAAGAACAACCAAATCAAGAAAGAATCAGAACGTTCGGAGAAAAGGAAACTTACAAGTCCTTGGAAATATTGAAAGTGGATACCATCAAACCAATAGAGATGAAAAGAAAAAAATTAAAAAGAGTATCAAAGACAAACGAAAAACTACTCGAAACAAAAGTCTATCGCAGGAATCACATCAAAGGGATAAACACCTGACCTGTCCCTCTTGTAATTTACCCGGAACTATTCTTGAAATGAAGTAAGTAAAGTAAAGTTAGCGACCATAGTCGAGGGGGACCTGAAGGCTCCCTTTTCGATAGCTACTACACCAAGGTGTAGGGGAGGGCGCTACTCCATTCCCTGGATTGCTCCACTTTACCCTTGAACCGTACCTTATAATGCTGAGTGTTAAGCAAGGTGGTATCAAGTTCCATTTTTAAAGTCTTTGGTATGACTCGACCTGGGATTGAACCCAGGTCTCCCAGGCCATTGGCGAACACTCTAACCGCTGGGCCAATGTGAAATGAAATAGGGAAAAACTTCAAGAAATGGACCAAAGAATAAGAAAGTTAATGATGATACATAAGTCCTTACACTCGAGATATGACACGGACTGACTTTCAGGGTCAATAAAAGGAGAGAGAGAATTCGTTAGCATAGAAGACAGCGTCGATAGATCGATACGTCGACTCGGAGACTATATAAAAAAAAGTTAGGAAAAACTAATCACAGCCACCAAAAATAGAACAGAAAACATAAAGATCAATAGCACAACAATAACTATGAAACAGAAATGGGAAGAAAAACAACTGCATGGATATTTCAAGCGACAAACAGACAAAATCTTACTCGAACATACCTGGAAATGGCTGAGAAAAAGTAACTTTAAGAGAGAAAATAAGTATCTTCTTATCATCATCATCATCATCATGTTACGCTGCTAGCACAGATTTCCCTGGCCCTCTCTCGCCACACGTTTCTATCGTCCATTGCTCCCTGCAGGTCTTCCAGACTACATCCTGTATCGAGACAGAGTTGCTGTATATATGTTCTTAGCTGATAGTCATATCTATCTTTGCTTATTCATGTGAAGGTGTCCATAGGGAAACATCACTTATGGCTTCGTCCTTACTTCTACAGCAGTGTCCCGTATGTCTGGTTCGTCTAACTTGGATAGTTTTCGTGATGGGGGCTAAATGACCGTACAGCTGCTGTTTTGTGGAGTGTTGCCTCTAGGACTTGTTCAATACCGATCCCAGCATTTTTTTGCCGTTAAGCTTTTTCTCTATATTTTTAGTGAGCGTCCATGTGGTGCATCCATATAGCAGTATTGACACGGCCGCTGCTTGGAAAAAACTGCGTTTTATTTTATCACCCAGGTCTCACTTCCATATAACTGTTATCTATCGATAGCTGTCTATGCCTTTGCTAGTCGCGTGTTGATGTCTTTCTCGGTTGATGAGACGCTGCTTCCGGGGTATGTAAACTTGTCTACTATTTTCAGAAGACCACCCTTTTGTGTGGAGATGTCGCTTCTTTGATTAAAGCACATGTATTCTGTCTTGTCTGCGTTGACATGGAGGTCTATGTTACCTGCTGCTCGTTCCCGACTGTGTACTAGGGATTCGGCTTGGGCGGGTATATTTGCTAGAAGCGCTGTAATAGTTTGTGAGTATCTTCTGCTTCTTTCCTTAGCCAGCTTGAAACCATTTTCTTTCATTAAATCTATAGACGTTCTAAGCACATTGTCTAGGTGGATAATAAACGGGTATGGGGCTAATATATCTCCTTGCAGCACACCTACTACAATGTTGAAGTAATCTGTGTCTTCATCCGGTAAGCGGACTTTTACTTTCGTGTTTTTATATAGCATCATTATGACTGAGACGGTTTCTTTGAGGAGGCCGTAGGCGAGAAGTATTAGCTTCATCTTCCCTCAGTGTATGGAGTCAAATGCCTTCTTGAACTCTACGAATAATAGTGTTGACTCGAGGTTTTTTGCATGAACACCTTCTAGAATTGGACAAATAGTCAAAAATTTTGATGTTGAGGATCGATTTCTACGAAAGTCATTTTGGTTCTTCCTAATACTTAGGAAGAATCTTTTAAAAGTAGCTCAAAACAACGCCATAAGGACCAACTATGTTAAAGCGAAAGTTAATAAGACCCAATATAATAGCAAGGGTAGGTTATGTGATTAATCATGTAATAACCGAATGCAGAAAACTTGTGCAAAAGGAGTACAAGACAAGATACGACTGATCGGGGAAGGTGATACACAGGGAATTGTGCAAAAAATTGAAATTTTACCATACTACAAAATGGTATATGCACAAAGTAGAATCCATATTGGAGAATGAGATGCACAAAGTTCTCTGGAATTTTGAGATACAAACAAATCACCTATTCCCTGCTAAAAGACCGAACCAAGTGATAGTTAACAAAAAAAAAAAGATCCTACCGAATAGTGGACTTTGCTGTCCCTAATGACCACAGAGTTAAAGAAAACGAAAAAAGAGACAAATATTTTAACCTTGCCAGAGAACTAAAAAATCTATGGAACATGAGGGTGACAGTGATACTCATTGTAGTCAGTGCACGTTGAACGATACCCAAAGGCTTGATGAGGAGGCTGGAAGAGTTAGAAATCGGAGGACAAGCTGAGATGATCCAGACTACAGCATTGCTAAGATTGGCCAGAATACTGAGAAGAGTGCTGGAGACTTAAGGAGACTTCCTATCAGTCAGACTCAAGTGGAAGACCATCAGCTAACGCTGGTGTGAAAAGCACTCGAGAAGAAATGGGATAATAATGGAGATGCTGTTTACGGAGGAATGGAAGATAAAAATCTTGCCTTAACTTTTTATATATCTACGTTAATATTGCTGCTAGTTTGTAAATATTTTCGAATTATCCACCGCACTATCGAAGTAATATCTAATGCTTTGCTTTCTAAAAATGTAATTTTCGTGCATGTTGAGAAGAGGAGAAAGGTGAGAAAAGGAACATAATAATCTTAGTAGGAAGGTCCTCTTTCCATTCTCAAGTTATGTGACAAGAACACTTTTGATTATGGGTCGATGAACAGTGGCAAATAGGGATGATATAAATGATTTTACAAACTTGAAAAACTGAACAAAGATCACCAATGACGTTCACCACTAAACTGCTCAGAATTAAACCACTAAACAATCCACGCACCATTTCAGTAATGAATGACGATACAAAACGAACAGGTTTTTTTTTAAGCAGACGATAAACTAAGTTTAAAACATTTTTGTGACCCGCTTAAGTGTCCTCTTTTCTTGTAAGAGTACTACTGATAGAAACATTGATAATAAATTACCCATGGCTCTGGTATAGCCACAATAAATAGCGTGTCTCAATGGGGCCCATGTGACTGTTGATAACTCTACTAATAATAATGTTGTGTTCTTTTTTATTTCATATTTTAGAATAGTATACTCTAACAACTATTAATCCTCAATCACAATACCTTGAAGAAGAGAGGGAAAATAGTTCGCTTCTCTATTTAGTTGGTTGGTTGGTTGGTTGTTTTGTTTTACAGCGTATCAACCCTTTCGGATCATTTAACACCGAATTGAATTTTAAACAATTCAGTTTAGTATAAGTATATTTTTTTTGTTTACAAATAGTTAAATGCCAAAAGAGTTCAGTTAAATGTCAAAACGATTCTATTCCAAACAGTTCAATTTAGCATAAGTACGCAGTTTCAATGTCAAAACAGTTTTATTTCAAACAAGTTTAGCATGAACACTGAAATTAGTTCTATTTAGAAACAGTTTTATTTCAAACAATTCAGTTCAGCAGAAGTACAGTTTAGTTCTATTTCACCACTCTGACCTAGTGTGGACCTGGGAGCGATAGCAATAAAGGAGTACTCCGAATTCCCCAAAGCTCCAGCATTACATTGATTTGATATCTCTCCCATAAGATCTTTTACTGGACGTGTTCAAAATGACCGCCATTGCGTTTGTTTTAAATCATTATCATATTAATGGATTGCGTCTATTTTGAGACACTCTGTACTCCCCTTGAAAAACCAAAGATCTAATTCAACGTGGAACCCAAACAACGGATCTAGGTGTCATGATTGGCAGGTATTCTCTTTATAGTTCAAATGGGGGGCCCGGTCCTGAGAATGTTGGCAGTTCTAATTTCAGGTGCTCAAGTAAAAACCAATGCAACAATTCAACTGAGATACACAAAAATTGGAATAGCGAAGAAAACAAATGTGTACTTCACTGTTATTTTAAGAGAAATCCTACATAAAGAGTGTATAGAAAAAGAATGATGGAAATTTGGACAGAACCCATTTGATTTAAAACAAGCCAAAGACTTCCTGACCAAGCTAAAATGATCTTCAAGAATGTTTGGTTTGGTTTGGTTTAGTTTTATGGCATATCAACCATTGTAGGTTATTTAATGCCAAATCCAAGATACATATAAAATTCTATTTCAAACAATTCAGAATAGCATCAGTACACAGTTTAGTTTGGACCTGGGAGCCATGGCAGTAAAAGGGTACTCCGCATTCCCCAAAGCTCCAACATTACTGTAACCTCACGATCAGATTGTTTAGTGTCATATCAGAACACTGGTTGGGGGAGTCTTACGGCAGAGATGCAGTCGGCATATTCTACAGCCCCAGCTAAAAGAAAGGTTGGCTTTTTTTACCTCGAGACACAGCAAGAAACTCGGCATGAGTCATTTTTAAAGCTTAATACGAAGCCAGGAGTATGGAGCAGTCAGTCAGAATGGAACCTATTATTAATAGTCATCTAGAGTAGCTAGTTAACCATTACAAGTCAGGTAGTCCCCATGGCGTTGTGGCTCATGTGATGTTCTGTGACATCGTATCAAATGAGTTCGAACTTCAGTCATGCTATTACTTTCCCTTCTGAACTAATATCCGTGGGAAAGGCATGAACTCCTTTATTCCCCCCATCTATGAGTTAGATAGTTTAGCAGCAGTTCTTCTTCTTTAAGGACAGCTTTGACATTAGATGATTAACGAAAGTTGATATGCCATTTAAGAAAGAAACTAGAACAAAAGTTTTCTCTGTGAAAGCGAATTTTATTGACCAATCGGTGAGATATACTTATTATGTGTCCTAAATATGAATGTTATTTTATCACTTAATTTTGTTTCCATCGGATTATCACCACTTTAGATATTTATAGCATTTTCTTGACAGGCCAATTATAAAGCGGCCATATCAAGTTGAAGGGTTGCTTCAAAGTCTATGTCAATTCATTACATTAACTTTTGTAAAAAAAAACAAGATCTTCTGATACGAGAAAGTTTCAATATTATTGCCTAGCAACTAGAGTCAGTCACACATTGCAAAAAAGAAAAGGAAAAATAAATGTCGAAGGAAAAGATTGTAAGCGTTAAACATTTCGGTTTTTACGTTAAGCAATCATCAAAGCCGTTAAAAAACAAAATTAAATAAAATTCAGAAGATACATCATATATTATTCACCCTGATGATAGGTTAATTTCAAAACTGAAATGGTTAACGTTAGCAAATAATGCCACAATAGATAGAATCATCATCTGAATACCTTGTTTATATATATATATATATATATATATATATATATATATATATATATATATATATATATATATATATATATATATATATATGATAGAAATACGTGGAAAGTTGGATAAACCAAACACTTAACTTAAATTTGATGTGGAAGAAGTTCGTGAAGATGAAATAAAACCTGAATCACACATCTAAATTTTTGGTAAGTGTTTAATTTATCCATGTATATATATATATATATATATATATATATATATATCACTGAGCAAAAAAAAACACAGACCGGTTTCATTGAACAGCATTTATTTTGTCCATTTCATTCTTACAACCAGTGATCGATTCCGCGGGTAAATATTTAAACTAACAAAACATTCAATATTTGTTATCCTTTTTTGAGTTGAACGAACAAATTCAAAATCGATTCGGGCACTTGCAAAAAGGTAATTTCTAGTTAGTTTTCTTTATTGATTATCGATCAGCCTTATTGAAAAAAATGTGTTTCTTTGTTATTGTTTTTTTGGTATTTTTCGGGTTTCTTGGTTGTTTTTTTTTTCTTTTTTTTTTTGCATGTTTGTTTGTTTACTTCAAAAGTTCCATTTATTAAAAAAAAAAAAGATATCTTCAATAAAAATAACCGTCAACCAAAAATGGAAACAGACACATTTTTACAAGTTTGTCTCTCGATAAACAAAACAAGGAAGAGGAAAAAATGCATTAAAAACAGGACAAATACATTTAAAAATAACTAAAACGTAAATCATGATATTGCTCCTCAGCTAAGATTAGTTCCGAATGTTTTTCTATTCTATATTCCAGGGCCAATGAGAATAGCTGCAAACGAAGTAACGAAATTCGCAAAGAGAGCTTAACAGTCACATAGAGTGAAAATAAAAAGTTTTCAATATCATCATCATCAAGGCATGTCACCAGCATGGATTCTTTTAAATCTTTTTCGCTATCCCAACAAACAAGTTCCCTAGAAGCCACCTAGAATCCATAGAACGCTGGTGAATGTAAGTTTTTTTAGTCGGCCAACACTGATGTATCCATGTATAGGAGTCCATGAGAGAATATCGCTTCTGAGTTCATCTGTACTTCCCCAGCATTGTCCAGCAAGTTTTGTTCGCCTTTGTTGGCTGGTTTGAGAGATGAGTGGCGAATGGCTATACATCTGTTTTGTAGGGTACTGCTTCCAAGATTTGTTTAAAACAGCACAAAGCGACCTTGTATCGTTCTCATCTAGTGTTTTATCCATTCGTTAAGAGGAAATAAATAAATAAATATATAGATAAATAAATAAATGCAAAGATTTACTAAATCTTATCTATTTAAAATGAATGGTCTAAAACCCTTAGGAAAGGTATAAACCCCACCTTATCCCCCCCCCCAGCTTGGAGTTAAATAGTATCTCTGCTGTACTTGCCCGAAGATAGCTTTAACAATAAATAAGCCATGAAGCTTTATACACTCATAGGAACCAAACCCAAAAAGAAAATTCTGATAAAAAGGTTATTTTCCTGCATTATAAAATAGAATTTTAAAAAATGTGCTCTTTTGCCGACGAGAACTTTTCAAACTATATTTAAATCATATAAAAATGTCTTTAATTCTTTTTCTTTTGTTGCCAGAAAGAAATAATGCACAATTTATGCGTAAAAAAATATTTTCTTCTATTATAATGTGAACTATTACTGGTCAGTTTCTATGTTTTGTTTACATTGAAAAAACGGAATTATAAGCTTTTGAAATACGTGTTTACATTGGTAAAAAAAAGAAATACAAATGAAAATGGAAATAAAAACGGGAAAAATCAATTATAGTTTTCTATGACGAATTTACGAGGTCGATGTAAAAAGTAATAAAACTATTTTTTTTTTCAATTCAGCAAACCTGATTGAAAATCTGCTAATCAATGTTGATGCTGAACATGTGTGAAAACAATCAATTTATGTTTGTCTCTCAGAATTCACGTTCAATTGAGTTAACTTCGATTATTAAAAGAGTATTTGGTTTAATGTTCGACGAAAATGGAACACAAGATCAAATCCTGTGTCCAACTTTAAGACAATGCAATTGGAATATTTAATTACACAGGTTTGTGGAAACCGAGTTCTTTTATGTCGAGATGTTTTTTGGTAATAAAAGTCATTGTTGCGTGGCCTCGAGACTTATGAAATAGAATCTCATTCTCGTCGACTGGTCACTTCACAAATTTACGATAGAATATAGAAATAGTATCGGAACAACGTTTGACAGAGAAAATATTTTGTGATAAATTAATATTTTCCTTTAATGGTGAGAACATGAAAAAGAATAAAAGAAAGAGTGATAAGTTGTTGCTTTTTAGGCACTCTCTCGGGGAAAAAAATTGTGTCCTAAAAGAATATTTTGTCTTAACTAATATTCCAGTGGTAAAAGGAATTCGATGTGACTTCTTATGACTTTTCCGTTCCTCCCAAAATCAAAACCCTAATCCGTAGTTGCAATTTGTTTGATTGATTTTAAAGCCATATCAACTCTTCTACAGTCATTTTATGCCTAGAGGTTAAGGAATTGTGTTCATTGTACGTTCATATTTATATTATTTGTGTAGTTTCTTGAGAGTTTTTTTTTTAGCCACAAGTTCCTATCGAACATGAATAATTCTTAGATTAATTTGACCCACAGATAGGACCTTAACAAGTATTATCCCTCTTCGTTGAGAGGGACAGGGAGTAATGGCAATGAAGTGGTATCCTATACTTCCTAGATCTCCAGAATTTGAATCTCACCATTAGATGCAGTTTTGTGTCCTACTCAGACCACCACTTTCTAGTGGTAATGAAGTCTTCCTTCTCTGCACGGGATATAGTCTGCGTATTTCAAAACACGTTAACAAGGTGAGTGATCGCCATTGGAGAACTGTTGAAAACATACAATAGGTCGTAACAAACCAACTGAATACAGTCTCAGTTGATGACTTCCAGCACTGTTTCTCAGAATCGAATAAAAATCTTTGTCGATGTACGGCTTTGTAAGGAACTATTTTGAAGGAAATTACTGTTGCTTAGTAATAAGGTTCATAATAGAACTTTTAAACATTTTCCTTTAATACACTCATTACTCAATCAACTGATCTTGTGTCACTTCAACAGTCTCGTAAAACTTGATTCTAACCGAAACAGATCCTACTAAGTCACTGCTAAGAGATCATTGTTTCTTGACCTTGTACTCAGACGAGTACTTCAACTTGTAAGTATTAAACTATTATTCATTGAAATAAGTTTTACATAATAGAAACTATTAAATAGTTATTATAATAAAGTTATTGAATGTTGAATATAGATAATAAGTATAATAATTATTATTTACTGAAAAGTCTTTGATGAATAAAATTACAGTCAACTTATGTAGATGGGTAACCCCTCCCTAAAAGGGATGTCCTGAGTATAATATAAACCTGCTCCTGATGGTAAGGTTTCATTTCTCAAGATTAGGGAAGTGTGGAATTCTTCTTTATTACCATTAGTTTCAAATTCCCTCTGCTGCAAAATGGTAATACCTTTTAGGGTCCCATATATGGGTCAAAGAGATCTATTTAAAAATTATTCCATAAGAATATTAAATGCCATATAACTGTGTAAATTATTTTTATTCGTCAATCACTCAGAACTATTATTTTTTTACTTCGGATTATCATTAATTACTTACAACCATATAACTGTGGACAAACAAATGACGATTGATAAGCAGAAATAATTACTCAAAACCATATAATTCTAATCATTAAATGATAATACGAGAAATCATACAGTCGTGTACAAATTATTTATATTAGATAAGAAGGCATGATATCACATATCTGTGTGAAAAAAAAACTCTTAAGAAACAACTACATAAAAAATGTAAAATCTAAACACTAGGCATAAAATAGCCCTTGATGAGTCGACATGCCGTTAAAATCAATCACTTAGTTGAAACTTCTGTAGCAATACTTGGTCACACAAAAGATCTATACAAATTGTGATGAGACATTTTAGTAATTTTTCTTTCAGCCTTCTTTTTCCTCTCACTAATTCCTTTTTTCTTTCCCCCTGACATTTCCTTCATTTCTTTCTTCTTTCCTTCATCTCCCAAAATGTTTCCTTTCCCCCAATGTCTCTCACTATTTCTTTATATTTTTCTTTCTTTACTTTTCTTTCTTTCAAGCTTCGTTCCTATCTCACATTTTCTTCCTTGATTTCTCTATTCCACCCCGTTTCTTAAATGCTTCTTTCTCCCTTTTCTCATACGATTTATTTACTTTTTTTCTTTCTTCGTTATTTCTTCGTGCCTTGGATATGACATTAAACTACACTTAATGGTGAGGTTCCTGTGTTGGAGTTCGGGTAATGTGGAGTACATGTTTATGACCATTACACTCAAGTCAACTCTGACCTGGAGCGGTTGTAACAATTGGGGTCTCATTTTTGGATCAAATAAAACTGTTCAATATTTTACTAGGGATTATTATTAATGTTACATTGAATAATTTATGTTAAAAAGCAACACTTGAAACCATTTAACAGTGCGTAAACAAATGATTTCTAAATCGTTCAAAATAATGTTACCAATAAACTATTCACATAAAAATCGTATATATATATATATATATATATATATATATATATATATATATATATGTGTGTGTGTGTGTGTGTGTGTGTACGTGATTCGGCTGTAAATAACCATATAGATTTGATATGTTATTAATACAGATAACCTAATTTAACCTTTGTTAAAAAATTTTTTAATTATATCTTACTTTTTTTTTTCTCCAAATGGAACCACCCATAAATAAGTCAACTTTAAAATTTATTCAATAAAATGTTAATTTTATTCTAAACCAAAAACAAACAGATTTCATTAATTCTCGTGGAATATTATAAAATGAAAATTGTTATCATTAAGCATTATTTACTACCAAACACTATAACATTTCAACTCTATAAGTATTTACCCAACCTGTCCACTGCAGTATGTGACACAATATCAATTTTTAAATGCGGGGTTAATCTAGTTTGAATTTCCCATTTTTCTTCTCGTTGCCTAGTTGCCGAACCTAGGGTAAAGAATAGATTCTGCGCAATTGCTAATGAGGAAAGAACAAATATATTCATACCATTTCAAAGAGTATTAGCAAGTAATGAAACGCAAATTCGTCTTGGACTTGAACTCGAATCACCGGTTCCATTTCCTGCGACTATAACTGCTACGCAAAGCACGAATTGGAAGTCTTTGACCCCCAATTAAATTGCATCATCCCAGTAAATAAAATTACAAAATCCCAGAAAATAAAATCACTTAAAATGTACTTTTTTTGGGACCGCTACATATTCATGCTTTCTGTTCCTGTGTTTTTATGTTTCAATGTTTGCCGATAAATAATACCAAATTATGTCCGTTTTGATTGCATTATATTCTACAAGAAATTATAAAATTCTGGTATCTTTTATTTTGAAGAAAAGTGAATATTATTAGCTGTTAGCTTTTACCAAAATGTGCAGCATTGGAAATCTGTAACAAAGAAAAAGGATATATAGCAGTCCGATAATTTTACATATTTATGGAACTTTACTTTTTATAAAAGACTTTTAATGCAGTAGATTTCTTTTTATAAATAATACCTAATAGTATCCGTTTTGATTGCATAATATTCTATTCGAAATAATAAAGTTCTAATGTCTTTGATTTAGTCGAAATTTAGCTTCTATTGTACAAAATACCAGCAAATATTTTATTACCATTATTATAGTTTTCAGATTAAATAAACGAGCAAGGCGATTTTGCTGGTTTCTGAAGGGGAACAGACATTTTAAAAGTTTGATTAATTACTTCATTTTTTTATGTAAATCCAAAGCACCCTTGGTATTTCGTGAGTGTAGATGCACCCAGAGTCTCCTTGAAGTTAAGTGTAAAACGAGGTCTCACACACACGAGGTGTCCTACCCGTTTATATCACAACGTGCTTGTACTCGTATATTTGCTAGGTAATTACTTTATGATTGGAATTTTCTTTAAAGTTGGATCTGTTCTCGTGGGAACAATTTTTATGTGACCAGGAAAGAAGAAAAACAGATTTGTTAACAGCCGATAAATAAATACTTAGTGAATATATTTTACAAGTTCTTCATATGAGCACTGATTAATAAGTACCGAAATTATATATATATATAGTCATCCACAGACAGATCTGTTTCGTTCTATCAGAACTCATCAGTGTGGCTAGACAGTATCTTCCCGTAGCTGGGATCGAAACCCGGTTGACTCAAACGTCAACCAAAGCTTCTAACCATTCAGCAACGAGGAGATATTAGCTTCGAAGTAAATTTTTTAAACGGTTATCAATCACAATTACTATTGTTTTACATACATCTGTTCAACGGTAGCCGAGACCTCAATTCAAACGAAGAGGCTTGCAATAGACGCTAATGGCAACAAGATTACTTCTTCGCCAGAGAACTCAACCCCACGGGGGTAGGGGAGTATATATATATATATATATAGTATAAAGAATCACAACTCTGATTTTCACGATTATGATCATCAGGTAGGCCGGTATATATATATATATATATAGTTTCAAAATTTTAAATTAAATGAAGTCTCTTTCACAGGTGGTCAAATTACATGAGAAAGTGACAATGCCTAGATGAATCAGTGCCACTTTTCAGAGCAATTGAACCTTTTGATGAACAGATTTAATACATTTTGATCAGCATATTTTGACGAAACTTTGGATTTTAAAAATGCATCACTGTTTATATTCATCTGACCTAGGATCATGCGGATTTTTCTTGGTTCCGAAACTAAAATGTCATCTTAACGTTAAGATTTGAAGACCCCTCCCTCTCTCTCTCTCTCTCTCTTTCTCTTACTCACTCACTCTCTCTCTCTATATATATATATATATAGAGAGAGAGAGAGAATAACGTAAACACTTAATCAATGGCGCTTGGTGACGTTTTATTTCTCGACGACGTGGAGCAAATATATAAATTCATGCAAAAAAAAAAAACAGTTTGGTTTAACTTGGTTTTATGGCATATCAACCATTGAAGGTTATTTAAAGCCAAATGCTTTTTATACATATATATCAAATATATATTATTTGGTTTGGTTGGGTTTTATGGCATATCAACCATTGTAGGTTATTTAATGCCATATCCTTTTTATACATATATATTAAATATATATGATTTCTAAACACATTTTGTAGATAACATTTTTCACACATTCAATGGTTTCTCTTGTTTCTATCCAATACAAATAATTCTGTTTACTATTAATCATTTGTTTGCACAAAGTTTATAGTTTTCAAGTATTGCTAGGCATCACTGGCAATTCAATTAAACATCCATAATTTGTTTACACACAGTTAAATGTAAAAAAAGTTTTATTTCAATCAATTCCGTTTCGCTTAAGTACACAGTTTAAATGTTGAACAGTTCTATTTGACCCATAGAGAAGACCCTATCATGTGCTACCACTCTGAGTCAGAGTGGACCTGGGAGCGATGGCAAAGAAGGGGTACTCCGCATTCCCCAGATCTCTACCATTACTGAAATCTCACCATCAGATTGTGGACACACGTTGGGGGAGTTTTACCCCTTGTAGAGATGCAGTCGGTGTATTCTGCAGTCCCAGCTGACTAGGCCGTCATGCTAAACAAGGACTTCGAACCTTTTTTGCACAAAATCTTTATTATCCACAGTACTAATAAGGAATAATAACAGATTTTGCGTTTGTTCTCGTATTTAATAACACTACCTTCCATAGCTTAATGTTATAGAGAGTAGAAACCATTGAAAAGGCGCATAATCCGAATGAATATCATTATCATCAATGCATTCCTTTAGCCAACCATCTCTATCAACCATCGCTCTTGTCAAGTCCTCTTAACGGTATCTAGTTTCCGTTTAGACCAGATGAATGTAGGTTCTTGCTAGTTGGCTAACACTGATGAGTCTATGTGTGGAAGTCCGCTGGAGAACGTTGGTTATAAGTTTGTCACTACTTCACCAATGGTACCCAGCATGTCTTAACCACCTTTCTTAAAAGGTTTGTGAAATGGGAGGTAAGTAGCCAAACAATTGGGTGCTACTTCCAGTATTTTTTCGAAACAACATGTACTATTTTTTCTTCAAGCGTAAGTGTTCAACTAGAGTAACCATATTAATATGGACGAAATATAAAATGTATTATCATTAGTACAGGAAAATATCTACTCTTTAAGCAAGTAAAAGAAAGATTATTTTAATAACATTTTCAGGTAATTCCGAATAAGTCTTCTTTGATACAGTACGAAAATTCAGTTTCTTTAAGTCTCATTATATCACTTCTTCTCTAAATCTCAAAACGTACAAAGTTGTTAATTGGCTTTTTTCTTCGTATTTTCTTATGCCGTTTAAAAAGTAGAAATGTTTCTTTGATTTATTCTACTGGGATGAGTCAAATATTTTGCAATACTTCGGAAACATGAGGCATAATTAGACAGCTAAGATTGCTTTAGCCGGGTTCTTGAAGGTGGCGAGCCACACTCGAAGGTGAGATGCCGAGCATGCCTGATAATGTCCGAGTGCAACTCACCGGATTTGCAAAGGTCTTGAAGTTGATGAACAACACTAGATGCTGAGCTCGCCGGATACTCTCCAAGTTGGACTCATCAGATTTTCTGAGGCCTTAAAGATGAAGACCATACTCGAATGTGAAATACCGAGTTCACCTGATAATCTCCAAGTGCTACTGGCTAGATTTTTCAAGGTCGGGAAGGCAGAAACCACACTCGAATGTAAGATGCGCATCTCGGCTGAAACTCGCCGAGAGCTACTCACTAGATGTGGTGAGGTCGGGAAGTTGATGAAACATACTCGAATGTAAGATGCCGATCTCACCAGATAATATCCGAGTGTTAGTAACCGGTTTTTTTCGAGGTGGGAAAGATGATGAACAACACTTGAATGTAAGATGCCGATCTCACCAGATAATATCCGAGTGTTACTCGCCGGATTTTTCGAGGTCGGTAAGGTGACGAACCACACTTGAATTTGAGATGCCGATCTCAACAGATAATATCCGAGTATTACTCGCCGGATTTTTTGAGGTGGGAAAGATGATGAACAACACTTGAATGTAAGATGCCGATCTCACCAGATAATATAAGAGTGTTACTTGCCGGATTTTTCGAGGTCGGTAAGGTGACGAACCACACTCGAATGTGAGATGCCGATCTCACCAGATAATATCCGAGTGTTACTCGCCGGATTTTTCGAGGTCGGTAAGGTGACGAACCACACTCGAATGTGAGATGCTGATCTCACCAGATAATATCCGAGTGTTACTAGCCGGATTTTTCGAGGTCGGTAAAGTGACGAACCACACTCGAATGTAAGATGCCGATCTCACCAGATAATATCCGAGTGTTATTGCCGGATTTTTCGAGGTGGGAAAGATGATGAACAACACTTGAATGTAAGGTGCCGATTTCACCAGATAATATCCGAGTGTTACTCGCTGGATTTTTCGAGGTCGGTAAGGTTACGAACCACATTCGAATGTGAGATGCCGATCTCACCAGATAATATCCGAGTGTTACTAGCCGGATTTTTCGAGGTCGGTAAAGTGACGAACCACACTCGAATGTAAGATGCCGATCTCACCAGATAAAATCCGAGTGTTATTGCCGGATTTTTCGAGGTCGGTAAGGTGACGAACCACACTCGAATGTAAGATGCCGATCTCACCAGATAATATCCGAGTGTTACTCGCCGGATTTTTCGACGTCGGTAAGGTGACGAACCACACTCGAATTTGAGATGCCGATCTTGTCTAAAAATCTCAAAGTGCAATCTCACCGGATTTGCTGAGGTTGGGAAGTTGATGAACTACACTGAATATGCTGAACTCGCCTGATACTCCCTGGATTCTACAGGCTAGATTTGGGTCTATTACTTGAAGTACTGCCTCAGAATCCACGCTTTTATTTCTACCTGACCTTATCTGATGAAGGTTCATAAAGCCCGAGAGAAATTTCTTTAGCCACCAACTTCCTATACTGTCATCAGCAGTCTCTTTACTTTTCGCACAGCAAATGTTTTTGCTTTCTTCCGCTGCGTTATGGCCCAGTTTGAACTCGTAAAGCATAATTTGCCGAATTAGACTACATTACATGTTCATCTATGCGGCTTTCAAATCACACACGATGCACAACGTGTCAGCGGACCAACTACCACGATACTACAAATTACTGCAAGTTCCTTTCATGGTCTAAATTGCTTCAGCAACAATTTATACTACCTGCAATTTAGAATATACCAAAATATAGCAAAAATTTTGATTCGCCCAAATAATTTTGATAAAGTTGGTCCTCTGAAGTGTTTCTCACTGAGATACACCAACTACAGTTTAAGAAACAATTTTCTAAAGTCTATATCAAATAGTCTGTTTTGTTCAAAGAAATCTTTATTAGGAGTGGCTTTGTACACTAACAAGAAATAACACCGAGAAGTGATTTCAATTGCACAAGAATTATTGACCTTCGAAAATGGTTGGTCTATTTTCTTCTGTTTGTTTTTATTCTTTGTTTCTCAAATTCTTCCTCTAGCGATGCTTTTTATTAGTTTCCTTTCTGTGTGAATAACTCACAACTTAGACTTTTTATCATGAATAATACGGAGGAATTGTAAGCACTTTAATACAAGTATTTGGTGGAAATAAATGAAATATCCGAATTACTAGAGGGAAGCCATCGTATCGACTCTGTTCACTAAAAGTAATTCACTCCACTTACAAAAGACAAAAAGAAATTGTGCGTCATGATTTATGGTGCTTGTTTGTGGGAGTGCCCAACATTTCATTTATTTACAGGATAACGCATTTATAAAGATGATGCAAGTTTGTTTGCTTTATACTTTTGTTTTTGCTTCCTTTTTTTTATCATGTTTTTTTTTTAAGAAACCGGACATCCTGTGTCAGTGTGACCTTATTTGAACATAAAAAAAGATTTATTAGCTGTCACTTTTAATATAATCTCTTTGGAAACATATAGAGCAAATTCCCCAAAAGAGTTGGGGAAAAGTCGGTATTATATTTGTTTCATGTGTGCTGCTTAAATTCAACCAAGTTTTTTTTATGAATCTTGTTTAGTATATATATATATATATATATATATATAAAGAGTGCTCTACAAATAGTGATAGAGCAAATAAAGAGTACATATACACTATCAGTCAAAAGTATTTGGCCACCCTCAAAATTCTTATTTTTCGCTCTAAAAGTGTTATTTTTAATAAAACAAGTTAAGCACCACAGTATTTCTATTTATTATACTAAATTCAAGTCTTCCTGAGTTACATTAAATACAAATTAGACGAAAAAACAAAACAAAACATAAATACATTAAAATTACCCCCTTTGGCCGGTATCACTACTTCACAGATTCTCAGGATTGTTTCACCCAAAGGCTAAAAGTAGACTGAAGATCATTCTACCCAGCTTTCCTGCAAGAGTTGCCAGAGGTGAGTTGCTCTTCTGGGTTGTTTGGCTTTAATTTTTCAGTCAAGTTTTTCCCACGTGAGTTCAATGGGATTTAAGTCCGTTGACTGCGCCGGCTAAGAAAATATATGCAGGACATGCTGTTCATCTTTGCTTTTAATGAACCCCTGGAATAGTTTACTAGTATACTTTGGGTCATTATCTTGCATGAATACAAATCCATGAGCCACAGACCGTGTTCCAGATTGGATCTCTTGATGTTGCTGTATACTGTGATAGCTGATCTGATTCAATTGCTCATCACCTGGTGCAAATTCCCGACTTAGCAATTGACAAAAGCCCACACACACACACACACACACACACACACACACACACTCTATAACAGAGCCTCTTCCATGCTTTTCTGTTGGTATGATACAAGGAGTTGTAGCTCTTTCACTACCTTTTGGCCACACATATTTTATCCAATTTGACCCAATGTTTTCGAACTTTGATTCATCAGTCCAAAGGACGTTATTACACTGCTCTATTGTCCAGTTGTTGTGTGTGTTGACCCAATGGAGCTTTCTGACATTGTTTTGCTTCCTCAACAGTTGTTTCTTACAGCGATTCATCCAGATAGGCCGGCTTCACAGAGTCTTCTCTCTACAGTGGATGTTGACACATTTTTTTCACATTAGTTTAGTTGTGCAGTGATGTTTTGAGTAGGCAACATTCTGTCATGAATGATGAAATTGTCCACAGCATGAGTAAAACAGGAAGTATCTAGTAAGCTGTAATTCAATACTATATAGTCTAATGTGAGTTCAAGTGGCGGTATAAAATAACTTTTTGAAAACGTTTAAGTCATGTTCAGTGAAGGTCAAAGTTACTAAGTAAAATTTGTATTTAGTATAATAAATCAAAAATTGTGGTGCTTAACTTATTTCGTTAAAAATAACACTTTCAGGGTGAGAAATAAAAAAAATTTCGGGTGGTCTAATACTTTTTACTAGTATTATATATATATATATATATAAAGAGAGAGACAGACAGACAGATAGAGAGTCAGAGAGGAGATAATATAAAAGGACATCCACTATGAGTACCGCTTGGTCCTATAATCGCATAGGTGATAAACTGACCGTCACCAAGCGCTGTTAAGTCAGAAACAACGCTAATTTGAGATACGATATATATATATATATATATATATATATATATGTACAAACATACATATATATATATTTATATACATATATATATAATTTGGCACAAGGCCTTATTGATGGGGTAGCCAATGATGTGCCATATATGTTCTCAAACGAAAGCAACAAGCTGGAATCATAAACATATATACGTTTATAAATAAATCCTAAAAAATACAAATCCCTTCGTGGATCTACTCATTTTTGAATACATATATATATATATATACAGGGGCCCGACAATATTTTTCGGACACTTTGAAAAAAGTACTTCAAGATGGTCACTAGTGCCAAAAACCTTTGAGATTATAAGTACGTAGTTGAGGAGTGAAAATCCACCACTAGTGTAATCATGTTTTTTAGTTTAGCTTTGATAATTTTAGTTTTTTGTGATTTTTGCAAAAACTTGCGTGACACTTTTTTTCGGACATGACAAAAATCCTATTTTATTAAGAGCTATGTTCATGTATATGTTGCTGTATGCAAATTTTCTGCTTGTACACTGTTCTGGGGCACTGGTGCCCCTACTACTATGTTAACATAGGACAATCTAACAGCATAAATAGTCCGGACATTTCATGGCAAAACAATTAAGTTTAATAAGGTAAATGCATTCAAAAGAAGTCGTTTGTTTGGCATGGAAGAAACGGGAAGATAGCCTCAGCATCAGAAGGATCGCCATGGATTTGAAGCTGTCGAAATCAACGGTCGAATACATGCTGAAGACAAACTCCGAGCGGAAAAAGAAGAGAGTTCGGAAAAGATCAATTGGCAAGAGGACTGAAAGGAGAATGAAGAGGACTGTGACACGGCTTTTGACATCTGGAGAAAAAGTTACAGCAAGAAAAGTGAAGGAGAAATGTGAATTAGATGTAAACGTCCGAACAGTACAATGAACGCTGCATAGGATTGGTTTGAAGTATGCAAAGGCTAAGAAAAAAATTACACTAACAAAGAAACACAAAGGAGCGGGGACTGGAGTGTGCTAAAAGGTGGTTAACAAAGCATGTTGACTTTAAGAAGGTTATATTTACTGATGAGAAGCGTTTCAAGTTCGATGGGCCCGATGGATGGTGTACTTTTTCGAGAAGGGGTGAGCCTGTTGTACTGAACAAACGACAGATGGGAGGAGGAGGAGTTATGGTTTGGGGTATGATCTTTACTAATGGAAATATATGGTTGGAGTGGCTGAAAGGACAACAGAACAGCGAAAGCTACAAACAGTTCCTGGACGAGAAAGCCCCACCAAGGATAAGAAGAGAGATGGGGAATGATTTCGTTCTACAGCAAGACAATTGCAGCATCCATGTGTCAAAACTCATGAAAGAATGGATGGCTAAAGTGAATATGACTACTTTGGAATGGCCTGCAAGAAGCCCAGATCTAAATTTAATAGAAAATGTTTGGGAAATGCTTGCTCTGATGGATCTGAAATAACGAAAGACGCTCAACTATGGGAATGAATACTAGGAGCCAAAAAACAACAAATAGAAACACGTAGAGATGTTATTGTGCATATGTTTGATCATTATGAAGAGAGATTGATAAAAGTTAATGAGAAGAAAGGTGATATTACATACTATTAACAGTTTTACAACGATGTCCGAAAAATAATGTCACGTGTGTTTTGTAAAAAATGATAAAATTAAATATTTTTCCTTACCTAATCGATTTTCTTCCATTTTTATCACAGGTATTGTCTTTATATGTTTATGCTATTCTATTGAAGGAATTTCGCCACTCTATGGTACTCGGAAAGTCGAATACTAAAGTGTCCGAAAAATATTGTCGGGCCCCTGTATATATATACAGAGAGAGAGAGAGAGAGAGAGAGAGAGAATCATACATAGATAAGTACACAATTAACATCTTTTTTGATATAAAAAAATCTATTGACACGAATCCGTGTTAATTACCTGCGAAGTGAGCGTTAGAAATTCCACGCAAGACTGTTTTGAAAACTTTCCGGAATCGGTAGAAAATGATTCCTTACAACTTGCAGTTTTAACAAATTCTGTGCGACCAGGCCCTAATTACAAAGCGTGATCTCTGTGAAATGTTGGCGAGTATTTTTTAAGCATACCCTTCTCCACTGGCAGGATGTGAGACAAGGTCAATTTTTATTGAATGCGGAAGCAAAATATGGATAAATTTTTTAAAGTTTTTTTAGTCTGATTAACACAGTTTTTGAAAAAAAATAATAAAAACGCGATAAATCTAAATTTTAATGATTAGCTCTATTTTCAAGCGCTTTTTGTAAAAAAAGATTTCAGTCCAATATGAGGGAGCAAGAAAAGAAATGACGAAGAAACTATGATTTGCTAAACACCGAAACCAAGCCAAATTTTCTTCGCCTTCCACAAAACAGGGAATTTTTTTTACAAAAAAAGAACTTTTTAAAGAAAAAAGTGGAGTGGAGGATTCAAGAAAAAACGAAATGAAGGATTTTTAACTGCTTTCACTACGGCGATTAAGAAAGACCCTAAAAAGTCAATAAGAAAGCAGGCTAACAAAATGAAAGTCCACGAGAAAACTCTTTTGTTGTTGTTATTTTTTTAATTAAAATTAATCTTGTTTTATAATAGAGTCGTTTATGGTTATACTAGAGTATTCCTAATTTTACTTCCGCACTCTGTAAGCGGTGATTTTTATAGCAAGTTTGAATTTAGAGTTTTCCTTTTCCTAGACTGGTTCACTTACCTAGGCTAAATAACCCTGTCTGCCCATCAATTTACCTATATTCGGTGGGGAGAGGAGACTAACTGATGGATTCTAACTCGAATACATTTAAAAAATCGAAGATTATTCAGATGAAAGTGAAATCTGAAATAAATTTGAGTTCAGTGTTTTACACATATTTCTTTTTACCCGAATTTTCAACGACACGGCCAATTTTTTAGCGGAGTACATCAAGTTAGAAGCATCACCCAGACTAAAGAGCCCTGCCTGCCTTGCTACTTATCCATAGCTGGAGGGGAAAGTAGGGGATTCAAAGCTTTTCCCAGCGTAAAATGAAATGTACACAATTTTGTCCAGGAATTCATTCGCAACTTCGATAACCGTTACGCTAAGCCAACTTCCTTTTAGAAAACTTTGTTGGAGTATTGAAAAGGTGAAGATGAATTTGTGGAGTGTCTAATTTTCAGTGATGACTTAACTGTAAGTTGCAATTATAATGATAATCTTCAAGTGTTTTTTTTTAAATAAAGTTTTATCATGAATGTCTACATATTAAAAAAGGTTTTTGAAATAACTTTTTGAAACTGTCAACATTCTTTGTTGATGCCCTATATATATATAGTCATGTTTTATTTCATTCGAATAAGTAGATTATAATTCTTTAATTTCCAAATGAAATCCTTTCTCAAAAGCTGTTAATCTTTTGTTCATTATAGTTTTATAAAAGTTATTCTTTTTACTGAAAACATTCCTTCGGTGATTATAGTATTTTGGTCGCTCTGCGAATCTGCTAGTTGAATTAGACATGATTATTTGAGACGCTAGGTTTCCGTTTAGATGGATTAAGTCTGTCTGGAGAAAAGTTCAATTTTCTTATCAGCATTTGATGATTAGACAGGCTTGAACTAAAAGAAAATAAAAGTTTTTAAAAACGAATCCTATTGAATACTAATAATGTTACAGGGAGACAATTATCCGTGTGGCTAATAATATTTAAAACTGTTTTTAACAAGGGAAAAAAACAAGGATTTTAAAAGCACAAAATACGAGGTACGATGAAAAAGTATTGATTCAATCTGTATTTTCTAAGTCAGAAATGAACAACAAAGCATTTAGCATTCTTATCATTTTGGATTTTCCATTAACATAATTTTACATACCCATCATTTATGTATAACGTTGGATTTAGTTTCTTTGTTTAATGGCATATCAACCTTCATTTAGGAGAATGCAAGGGTTTGAATGTATCTTCAATAAACATTTCCTAAATGACGGTTTATGATAATTCCAAATTTTATTTTATTGTTATGCTACTATAAGTAAAAAAAATATAACATCGTTTTTATCGGTAGATTTTTTAAAGAGATACATGTATTTTTATAGAGATATTTGTATTTTGTAGAGACACGTATGTATTTTTATAGACATATATGTATTTTCAAAGATATATATGTATTTTCATAGACATATATGTATTCTTATAGACATCTATGTATTTTTATAGGCATATATAAATTCTTATAGACATATATGTATTTTTTATGGACATATGTATTTTTATAGACATGTATGTATCTTTATTAACTTACGAGGTGCGTCGATAAGTTTCCAGATTTTTTCGATTGGGCACTTTTATTGATAGTACACTCATGAAACTCAAGTCCCCTTCGAAGTAATTTCCTCCGGCTGCAATGCACTTGTTGTACCGTTCCAACAACTTCTAGAAGGCCCCATGGAAGTGCTCTTGTGTGAGCGTATCAATGACCTTTGTCACAGCCTCTTTCATCTCAATTGTTTCATAACGATAGCCTCTGAGCTTAGAGAATAACCAAAAGTCGCAGGGAGCAAGGTCTAGACTATAGGGAGGGTGAAGAAGTGTCTTGATGTCCATCTTGGTCAATTAGTCTGTGACAAGGATGGAGTTGTAGACTGGTGCATTGTCCGGTGGAAATGCCACAGACCCGATTTGAGGAGTGCTGGCCTCTTCAGACGGAATCTCTTTCTGAACTCCCTAAAAAACCTCAACATAGTAACCTAACCCTAACCCTTTGGCCAATCAACTCTGGTGTATTGACTTCCTTACTCCTCCTACACGTCTCAACATCCCTCACAGACTTCCTGCCTTCCTTGAATCTTTTATGCCACTCAAAAACTGATACTCGATTCATGAAAGATGGTCGAAAAGCAGTCTGAAACATTCCAAACATTTCTATGGATTTTTTTCCAAATTTAAAACTCAATTTTATTGCATATCGTTCTTCTAAAGTGTCAGATTGCATTTTTGAAAGTCACCAGCTGTGACAATCAGGCTTTAGTAGGGTTTATTCCAATTGCTACTGTAGCTGTTCATTTTAATCTAAAATCATAAAGATTGATCAGTCATCTCATAAGATGTATAGCAATAACATACTGAATTTTCAAGAGTATACGACAATCTTAAATACCTATACGAAAAAAGTCTGGGAACTTATCGTATGCACCTCGTATATGTATTTTTAGACATATATGTATTCCTGTAGACCTATATGTATTTTTTATTGACATATATATATTTCTTATGCACGTATGTGTTTTTATAAACATGTATGTATTTATCATTGACATATATGTATGTTTTATAGACATATATGTATTCTTATAGACATATATATATATATATATATATATATATATATATATATATATGTTATTTACATATATGTATTTTTAACGACATGTATGTATTTTTATTAACATCTATATAGTTCCATAGACATATATGTATTTTTATAGACATATGTGTATTTTTTAGATATAAACCAATCAACTAAAAGGAGGAAGTGAAACAAAGTAAATTTTAAAGGAAGTTTGAATTCAGTTTTCTTACTTCAAGATTGTTTTTCTAATTAAGGTTAAAGAATCCAGTGTTGCCTTCCGATTTTTGTTTCATTACTGTTTATTTGATGGTTTCCGCTTCCAATATTACTAAGTACTTTGAATTTTCATTTTCTCTTATTTCTAATGCATTCCTGATTTGGTTGTTCTTTTCCTGCATTCTTTCTTTCTTTCCTTTTTTTCATGATCAGCTTGGCGCATTTTTATATGTCAAATTCCATTCCTATATCCTGGCTGCATATTCTTTAAGTCTGAATAAGACTATTTTTTTCTTTTTTTGAAAATATCTTGATATCATCTATATACATAAGGTGATTTGTATTTTCCTGTGATTTTTTAGTTTGTGTACTTATTATTATTGTTAATCTCTGAGAATTTTTCATATCAGCGTTAGTTGATAATCTTTCACTGGAGTTTGAGTAACAGTATTCTGGCCGATCTGTAGATGATCTCCACTCGTCCTATTATTTCCAATTCCTCCATTTCAATTGGTATAAACGTCACTATCATGTTCCACGGTTTTTTAATTCCCTAGCAAGGTCCAGATACTTATGCTTCCTATTACTTTCTTTCAGCGGTCTATAATTCTGGAAAAAAAAGAAAAGAAAGAGTTTTTATTATTATTATTATTATTGTCTGGTCGTCTGGCTGAGATTAGGTCATCAAGTTTGTATCTCAAAATCCTAGAGAATTTTCTGCGTCCTATTTTCTAGGTCAGATCCTGGGTTGTGCATATAGCATTTGTTCATATAGTCAAATTTCAATTTCTTGCACAATTGCTAGTGGATCACCATGCCCACCCAATCGTATTTAGTTTTATACTCTTTTTACGCTAATTTACTGTATTCGCTTATTATGAGATCGATCATTTCGCCTCTATCTCCACATGACCCACATCTGCAGTTTTGTTGCATCTTATCTATTCTTGCTTTGATATGGTTGGTCCTTATGGCGTTGTCTTGAGCTGCTATTAGAAGAGATTCAGTTTCTTTCTCAGGGTTTCCATTATTTAGCTACATCCACGTCACTTGTTAGTCGCTTAAAACGTCCATAGAGTTGTTTTCTTACCATTTTTTGTTTTCTGGTTATGGTCGTTCTTTTGGTCTTTGTGTCGTTAGTATTGTTTCTGGTGGCAGCCATCAGTCTTCCTCGGCTCTTTTCTATAAAGTATTCGAGTCGTTGTATCGATGCGTCAACACTGTCCCCAATTCAGGCAAGTCTTCTTTCTACTTCTTTTCTTGACACATCTAGTTTGTCTACGTCATCTCTGGAATGTAATGCCTATGCATGGTCATTAGTTTTCTTGTTCTTTGGTTCATTTGTTTAAGTTCTTCTCAGGACCACTTTAAGAATGGTCCTGAATATCTTATGATGCGGACAGCCCAAGTATTTATCCTTTTGATAAGGTTCCTACAATATAGTTTTGTCTCGAGTAGCTTTCTGGTTATCCTGAGACACTGAGCAACTCTTTCTTGATTTTTTCATCTCCACTTGTTTGATGGTGTCAGCATGTAATATTCCTAAGTATTTGTAAGTTTCCTTTTCTCCGAGTGTTCTAATCTTGTCTTGATTCTGTAGTTCCATTCCGTCCGGCATCTGTCGTTTCCCACTTTTCATTATTAGTATGGCCAATTTTTCTCAGTCAAATTCCATCTCTATGTCCTGACTGTATATTCTCTCTGAGTGTATTAGAGTTCCCACTTCTTTTTCATTTTTTGCGAATTGTTTGATGTCATCTATGAACATTAAGTAATTAATCTTTTCCGGCGATTTATTAAGTTTGTATCCGGCTATGCATTTCCTGAGTATGTGGTTGAGTGGCATCAACGCAATTACAAATTGTAATGGTAATAGTGAATCTCCCTGGAATATACCTCTCTAGATCTTTGCTTCAGCTAAGCTTTTACCTCCTACTGTCAATTCCACTTACCATGTTTTCATCGTTTTCGCGATAAACTTTATGACTCCGTCAGATAACTTGTACATTTTGAGGCAGTTTATTATTCAGCTTTGCGGGACCATTATAATCATTATTAAAAATCCTAAATAGTTTCTATTTTTCCACTTTTAAATGATTAGATTAATATATTCTAATGTTGAAGTGAAAGTTTTGTAATACAGCATTTAAGGAATCTAGTACTCTAAAAAGAAATATATATATATATATATATATATATATATATATATATATATATATATATATACCATATAAAAGAAAAACCTTTAAAATTACTCATATTTTTTGTAATAATATTTATTTCAGCAGACCTTATATTTTTTCAAATGTTAGATCGGCATCTTCAGACAAAGAAATAATGATAAAATTCTAATGGAGTTTTAGAAAAATCCACAAAATTCCGGCCACCCTATTTCCCTAACCCAAATTTCATTTGTTTTTTTTGTGTTTTTTTTTTATTAAGTAAAGACCAGACCATTTTTTCCTGATTGGTTAACAAGGGAAATTCAATTCCTATATCAAATTGTATCAATTTTCATTTTTTTTCATATTTTAAGATAATTTTTGATAGAATTAAATGTTATTCAGAAGATATAACATTGAATATTAACATTGCCCTGATGATGTTTTCCCGTAAAAACCGAAATGCTATCGTTGGCAAATAATTCAACTATTAATTAAATCGTCCTCTGAATATCTTTTTTTCATATTTGTACATTTACGTACCGTGGGGTTTATTTCCATTTTCCTGGTTTATATATATATTCATATATATAAGCAGATAAAACTAATATCTATATCGTGCTTAATAAATCTGATTACCATTCCAAACTACAGACCATCCTCAAAGATAAAAACAAATTCACAAAACTGAACTAATCAACTCAAGTCTAAAATTAACAAACTCATTAATGCTAATGACGCTGACCTTCACGATATAAAATTACCAAAAATAATTGGTTACCATAAACTTGGATGCATCTACGGAACTGTTAAGATGCATAAACCTGGCAATCCACTCTGACTAATAATTTCACCGGTAACAAAACCTATATACTGTTGTGGTCTTCAGATTAGAACGGTGGAAGAACAACTCAAACAACGGGTGATAGGTGAACGTTATTGTATTCACAGAAAAAAGGAAGTCATACAAAAGAAGTACTAACCGTTCTCGGCTTGCAGATGGAATTGCGATGGCGTCAGTTTTGGGACCCATTTTCAGTAACTTTTACATTTCAGCCCTTGAAAATAAGGTTTTAAATACCATCAATAAACTTAATATTTAATCAAGGTACGCTAATGACATACTCCTTCTCACTAATTGCACTGATAAAATTAACTCAATGCAAGAGACCTTTCAATTCTCAATTTTACACAAAAAATCAATATCAACTATAAAATCCCATTTCCTGGTGTACTAATCGACACAAGCAATATTTACCGATTTATCACCTCCACATATAAAAAAACCGACCAACATTAATCCCGACACCCTCAATTTCCATAGTGAATACCCCTTCCATTATAAGAGAACAATCATAAAAACACTATCTTCCTCTCAAACTATCTTCCTTAATGAACTTGAAAATATAAAACAAACCCTTATTAATATTGGGTTTTCCAACTACATTGTTGAGACTGAAATTAAACATTTCGTCAATAAAACTAAACAACATAATGTAGACAATACCCTAAACAATAAACAATCCATAAACCTTTACAACAAAAACAATTTCATAGTAATTATAAGATAGTATAAGATATACTAATAAAACTTATCAAATAAAATGTTCTCCTACCGATCCTACCAAAAAAGGAAGACTTATCATTTATTACAACAAATTTAAAACCTTTAACCTAATTATTTCCATTAACTCTTCCCCCTCCATTGAGCTTCTTGATAGGACAAACGACATATATACGTTAAAATATCCCTTGGGAGACTGTGTCTCCAAAGTAAATAATACGTTCGACGGTCTTACCACAACAACTCCTTCTAGATTGGTTACGATGCACCTTAATGATTCTAGCTTCATAGCCTTTCTTCTTAAAACCCGTTTATTCCTAAATCCAAAAATTCTAGTTGAAAACACCACTATAATAGCACACGCAATAGATAAGCACGTATGAAAACTTAAAAACCTAAAATTAAAAGAAATAATTTTGAAAATAGCGACAATGTCTTGAAATGCCTTAATTTTTTTTTATTTTTTAATATTTCATATTTTTTGATAAGATTATGTTTCCATTGATAACTTTCTGTTTTTTTTAATTCATCAGCATCTCAGTTTTATCCAACTCTGCGTTTTCGTAATTTGTTATGTTATAAAGAAATTAAAAACTCTTTCAAAAAGTCTTTTAAAAACACTTTTTATACATGCAAGCAACTTTTGGCCGGTTCGAAAGCGCTCGGGACAATTTTGGTAAATTCATCCACCAATTCCAACCTGAAACCAGGACACTTATCAGGAAACTTGAAAGGATCTTAATAAAATTATATAGACAAAATGTGTCCTTATTATTTAATCAAACATGCTTTAATATATATATATATATATATATATATATATATATATATATATATATATATATATATATATATTGTCATCCACAGACAGACTGTTTCGTTGTATCACAACTCGTCAGTGTGGCTAGACACGTAGGACGCTTGAAGATGGGATCGAAACCCGCCCAACTTTACTTTAGATTTAGTATCATACCGCTCTGCCAACAAGCGAACAACGTCAGCTCGGGAATTATAAGTAGTAGCTTTCGTTTATTTACAATTATACCTTACCGGATACCAGAGTGCTCAATTAGTTCGAAGAGCTTTGCATTATGTGAGTGGTAGCCGTAAATTCCTTCGCCAGTGCTCAACCTCCATGGGGCGTGTATATATAAATATATATATATATATATGTGTGTGTGTGTGTGTGTGTGTGTGTGTGTGTGTGTGTGTGTGTGTGTGTGTGTCTGTTCTTGTGTCTCTCTGTGTGCGTGTGTGTGTCTGTTCATGTGTGTTTTTGTACACAAATTGACGTGAACAAATAATCGTTTGAAAACCGTTTGCTAAATCAAAAGTGCTCAAACTGGCCAACAGAAAAGTTTATAAAGTAAACATTAGTTTTTTTTTTTTTCACAACAAATGATTTCATATGTTTTTTGTTAAATGGAAAACACAGTTACCAGTTATAACTTTTTTGTAAGAGATCGATGGCCGGATGGCATATCAATTATCAATAGATTGTATGTATGTGCATGTGTGTGTGTGTGTGTGTGTGTGTGTGTGTGTGTGTGTGTGTGTGTGTGTGTGTGTGTGTGTGTGAGAAAGAGAGAGAGGGGGGGAATTGGGAATGACATTAGAAATAAAAAAGAATTCTTAGCCGATTCATCAATCTCAACAATGATGGTCATCTCTTGCTTTCTTTTCCATTATTAGTATAGTTTAAAATGCCATTATTAGTATAGTTTAAAATAGCTCTGTATCAAAATGTTTGGTTGTCTATAGAGGACAGACCAACAAGCACTTCTCAGTAATCAAGATATATCTATATCAAACCTTTAAGTATCTAAAAAGGACAGACAAACTCAACTATTAGTACAGATTCTAAATGACGAAATACGATTTTTGCATATCATGTCATCAATAACGCTTTCAGTTCGTTGTCGGCATAAGTTCAATTTTCAAGCCGGTCAGTTTCCTGCCATTTGAATCTTAAGTAACCTCACATGCTCCCCTTCAAATCCCAAAGCGATCAGTATGCCTCCCTTAAAGAGAAAATTATCATTGATTTATTGATTTTAACAGCATGAGAATCCTTCTTAAATTATTTTGGGCCTAAACGTTAGGGAATCGGCTTCATTGTTTGTTCATGTTTGCTTTTGGTATAGTTATTTCATAACAGGTTTTATTCATTTATTTATTTAATCATTTTTTTTTTGCATTCATTTTTATTGAATATGAATTGTTTTTAAACTGATCTATGCAACCCATTCATGCTACCGTAAAAGGTACTACCTCTCCGGGTCTGATAAATTTCGACCTCTGTATGAGATAAATTTCGACCCTGTATGAGATAAATTTCGCCCCTAGTATGAGATAGATTTCAATATCAGCATGAAATAAAAAGAAAGTCAAAATACTGTTCAAAAGAGGAATGTAGTAGCCCGTATTTATCGTAAAATCTTTGTTTTCACCAAGATAATTTATTTGAACACTTAGTCGGAGTACAATGCACCGATGAAAGAACTTTGAAACTAAACAGACGATGACCTCAAAATATTTGGGAATGTCAGGGTTCCGCTCAGAAGTCCGGGCAAATTTATCGGATGTGATAAGACGCCTTTTAATAAACAAACCAGCCGAAAAACTGCGATAAAAATAACAAAGACGGGGATGCTAAGCAAAAGAATCTGCTCAGGCTACTCAAGAATGTTAGATATGTATGGTTAGTCAACGAAGAATTTTCACTTCATATGTTTAATCAACAGGGAACATAGCTTCTTTTTCACGCAAGGACCAAGACATTGTTTCCATAACTGGAAATAGCACTGGAAGTGCTCGACTGACACTAGATAAACCCAAAACTTCTCAAATAGTGACCACAGAGCTAGATTTTAATTTGGGGTTTTTGGAAATAGTCTTAAATGTTAGTGGAATAAGGTGGGTCAGTGGTACGGCAGGAATGTTTTTTTAGTCCAAATCTTGGTTTGGTTTACTTGTTTAAAGGCATATCAACTTCTTTGAGGTTATTCAATTCCGAAATTGGATTTATTCCTAATTTTTCATCCTAATCATAACTATATTTTCCATGAATCTTTTAAAAATTCCTCCTCTATCAACCAGTCATCTGTTTGAACACTGTAGAGGTTATTAACTATTCCTATTAAATACAGATAATTTGCGCACAGTCAAATGGTTCTAACTATTCATGTCTAACATTGATTATTTTATTTAATGATAGTCATCTGTTTGTACACAGTTAGATGGTTTTATGTATTCCCATCGAACACAACTTATTTTCAAATCTGAGCTCTAGAGAGGACCCTAACAGGTACTACCACTCGGCATCAAAGTGGACCCGGGAGTAATTATAATAAAGGTATATTCCACGTTTTTTTAGCTCTAGAACTGGAGCTTCAACATTATATGCCAATAGTTTTATTCCAGGACACGTTTTATTCCATTATAAAGGATACAGTCAGCGTATTAAAAGCCCCACCAACAGAGCTGGCCCAAATTTTGTTCACAAAGAATCAATCGGGAAAATAATGTTATCTTTTTCAATCTGGTAGCCGTGATTGATAATCAACTGATCAGTGAAAATTCATCAAATCAATCTTAACGTAAATGAGTCCAAACGTCTGTCGCATTTTTTCCTGTTCATGAAGTGACCAGTCAACCAGAAAGGAATTTATCTTTTACCATCTCTCGGCCACCCAAAATAGACTTCTGTCATCAAAAACCCTGTATCAGAAACGGAATTGAACCTACATAACCGAGTAATAAGTTGTTAGTGTTTCTGAAGTTTGAAGTTTGTTCCATTTTCGTGATTAACTTAACTAAATACATTTGGAATAAAGCCAAAATTATACAGCTTGAAGAGGATTCTATGCAGCCAACATAAACAGAATGTTTTTACGGTTGCTAACATTGACTTTTAATCAAGGTTGCTAACCTGAAAAAATAAAAAAAAATCTATCTCATTTCTTGGTCGACCTCGAACATTAATTACAAGGCAGGTCCAATATCGTGTAGGAAAAAGTCAACGGAATCTGTAACCAGATAGGAGGATATACAGACGAGTTTTGCTAACAAGGGGAATGGCCCGTGGACAATGCATTGTTTTTTGTTTGTTTTTTGTTTTGTTTTGTTTTTTTTAGTTGTTGTTTTGTTGTTTTCGTGTTTTCGTGCTATCAACAAATTAGACATAAAAGGCGCCAACAAAAATAAACAGCTCCAAAATTTGAAGAATATAGAACCTAATTTTGTTGAGATAAACTCAAGTTTATTTTTAAAGTTTTCGGCAGAATAAGGTGTTCTATTAACAGTTAGAATGTTCAGACCTGAAAGAATGCTTTTGATAAAAAGAATAAAATCGGAAATATCACAAAATTAACAACTAAAAGAAAGGATTTAAAGAAAGAATTTTTGATGAAAATACAAGAAATGTACTTTTTCATGTAAAATCTAAAAATGCTCAGACATTAATCAAAAATATTTTAGATAAGATAATGGCACTAACGAGGCAGTTTTGAAGAAAAATACCTGAATCTTAGAGCAACTTACCGTCGATTAATCTTTAAAGAATAGACGCTTCATAAATCTATCTTCATCTTCACAATGACCCCCCCCCCCAACCACCACCACCACTCAGCAATTCTATGAGGAAAACCTGAGCGGAATTACCTATTAGGGTTATCTAACCCTAAATGATAATAGATCAATTTGAAAGCATTAATCGTTAACAAATTTGAAATGATTGTGAACATAGATTTTTGCACATAATTAATAAAAGATTTTAATAGATAAACTGACCCAAGAAAGGTTGATATGCCTTAAAACAAAGCAATCAACCAAACAAACAAACGAACGAACAAACAGTATCGCCCAAATACTCTTTACAACACTTTTGAATAAAATGTTTTCTTCAAAAACAAAGCTATCAAGATGCTTTTAATTTTTTGTAGAACATTACATTATTAAAACGGATATAATTTGATATCAATAGTTCAAGCATTGAAACGCTGTAGCCAAATATTTCTCAACAAATCCAAAACTTAGTATCTATCTATCTATCTATCTATCTATCTATATATATATATATATATATATATATATATATATATATATATAAACATTATTGGTTAAAGACCATCGATTGTTTCCTTTTCAAGATCTTTAATTGAAGACGTTCGTATTTTCTTGTTATTTTCCTTATGTCTGGGTTAAGATGGTGAAGAAAGTATCCCCATACAAGCCCAAGCGCTTTTGACCATTTAGCTGGTTATCCTCAGGGGTTGCGTTAGGTTGTTTGTTGCTGTGACTTTTATTTATATTTATTTGGAGTGTTATTTTTTCTCTTCTTTTTTTATAGATGGAATTGGCTCATTCTGTTAGGGTGGGTTGTTAGTTATTGAATATGTTCTTCCACATCTTGACCCAGACATAAGAAAAATAACAAGAAGTCTTGAACGTCTTCACTTAAAGGTCTTGAAAAGAAAACAATCTGTGGTCTGTAACCGAACATGCTTAGATAACGACATATATATATATATATATATATATATATATATATATGTGTGTGTGTGTGTGTGTGTGTGTGCACCTGATTTTGAACTTGTACACATATATTTGGTTTCAGGTTTCAATGCTTGAACAATAGATATCAAATTGTATATACATGTATAATTTTTGCGGTAGGCTCAGTGCAATATGAATTGGCTAAATGGCTTGTGGAATTGTTGGACCCGGGTTTTTTATGTTGGTTGTAGTTTTAGTAACTCCTTCCTATTTCCATCATTAATACGTCAGCTTACCCATTGCGTAGACACCGAGTTTCTTGTTTCGTTCGATGTATCCTTCTTGTTCACTAACATCCCTCAGTATTTGAGCTGACAACTTACCTCGTTGGCATTAGAGGCCTCCACCTTTTCCTGAACATATGTTCATTGAATTAATGGAGCTAGACACGAAGTCTGTCTCTTTCAGTTTAAATGAATAGGCAGTTGACGGCATATCTATGGGGTCTCCAGTAGGCCCTTCCATGGCTAATATTTTTGTTGGGTTACTGGAAGTTTAGTTATTAGGTAAGGTTCATAAACCTTACTTCTATGTCCGTTACATTGACGATGCTTTTGCTTTTTTTTCCGTCACGCAGCGAGGTATTGATATTTTTTATTGTCTGAATGGATTTCACATTTCCCTTAACTTTACTATGTAATAGGAAAAAGACAATGTTACCCTTTCTTGATGTGTTGTAGAGAAGGATCCTTCTTCCCTTACAACTCGTGTAAACTGTAAGCCAACTTCTACAGGCTTATACACTAGTTTTGACTCGTTTGTTCCAAGTCTTGGAAGATTAATCTTGTCTAATGTTCAACTCATCGGGCTCTGTAGAATTGTTCAAAAAGTAGGATTGATGCGGAAATTAAAAAGATCACTGATATCGTTCTGAGGAATGAATACCCAGACAACATTAACTCTAGTTGTATTAGATCTACAATATCTGAATTTCATCATCATCATCATCATCATCATGTCGTGCCGGTAGCACGGATATCCCTGACCCTCTCTCGCCACTTTTCCCTATCGTTCATCGCCTCAGGCAGGTCTTCTGGACAACATCCCGTATCCTCACATAGTTGCTGAATGTATGTTCGTGCTGGTCTTCCTGCTTTTGCACGGCCATGTGTGGTGGTCCACAAGAGTACATCACTTATGAGTTCGTCCCTGCTTCTCCAGCAGTGTCCTGCATGTCTGGTTCGTCTAACTTGAATAGTTTTCGTGATAAGAGGCAGGTGGCCGTACAGTTGGTGTCTTGTGGGGTGTTGCCGCCAGCACTTGTTCAAGATTGCTCACAGCATTCTTGTGTAATTGCCGTCTAGCTTCTTCTCCAGCCGTTTTGTTAGAGTCCATGTAGTGCATCCATATAGCAGTATCGATGCGACCGCTGCCTGGAAGAAACTGCGTTTCATATCGGTTAGGTCTGATTTCCATATAATCGATAGCCTATTGATAGCTGTCCATGCTTTCGTTGACCTCGTGTCGATGTCCTTTTCGGTTGATGCGACGCTGCATCCTAGGTAAGTGAATTTGTCTACTAGTTTAAGAGGGGTTATCGAAAAAACCCAACAAACACAAATGCCCTAAAACTAAAAACGGCACAATATCAATTAGCAGGCATATATATAAAGAAACAGACAGAATACATTCAAAATCAGATAGATAAGATTAGAGACTCGGAGGAAGATATCTGAATTTAATTTCATCAAATCATTTGGTCTATCAAAATGTCCTGTATATATGAATATCCTTTGGATTGGGGCTGTCTGCCAGCTTTTTCCTGATAATATCATTGGGTTGATTATGCATTGCTTTAACTCTATCAAGGTCAGAACCATCTTCACCACCAGACCTGCATTTCAATCTTTTCAAAAAGACGTCCAACCAATGCAGTAACAAAGTAAAATGGATTATAAATTCCAATGGTACCGTGATGCTGACTCTATAAGTAGGACGATTCATAGATTTAAAGACAGAGATAAAAACAATACGTTCCATGAGAATTATTATGATGACGTCAAAATGCAACACCCGGGTCTTTCCAGTTACAAGAATCGGCCATTGATGATCGTATGGCTGATCACATTATATGCAGGGCTAAATATGGTGATGACTACTTCTATGTCTTGAGCAAGGCACGGTCTAAACGACATCTTGCCTTTGCAGACGTTAGAGTCATTAAGTGATATTGCCCTAACTTGTGCAAGCAGAGAAAGCAATTTCATATACTTTGCTTATTTGGCGAACTCTGAGGGAATCGTGCGAGATGAGTTTTTTTTTTTTTTTAATGAACTCTCTCATCGAGAATTCCTATAATCAACTCCGGTGTATTTTGATGAAAAAGTGCCGGACGAAAGGTCACTTGAAGTTATTTTATTATTTAAACAAAAAAATTGATTCCCATATTGAATGGCTTCATAAAATTTGCTTGTACCAATAATGTATTCAAACATATATATATATATATATATATATATATATATATAAGCATGCACACACAGATATCAAAGTAAGAATAGCGTAGACTGGTGACCATCAGTTTCTTGCCTACGCAATCATGAGACTATGATATATATATATATATATAGAATTAACTTAAATCGCTAGTCGAAAATCTTCTACTAAAGTTTCACCTTAACGGATATATATATATATATATATATATATATACAAAATATTAACTTTGTGGTCACTATAAATTCGTTGATTTTTAACTTTGATATTTTGCATGTTTTCTACCTACTCTATCTAAGTATCAATTATTTTGTCGACATTAAACGTTCCAATTACCATAACCTTCTTCAGGACTTTAAATTCATGATGAGTGTTGTTAAAATGCCGTGGGTGTTTGAAGAAATGTTTCATGAAACACTCATCCTATTTTAAAAGCACTTTTCATGAATTTAAAGTCCTTAAAAAGGTTTATATAATTGGAACGTTCAGTGTCGTACAATAAATTCATCAAATTTGGATTATTTTGTTTTTTATACTTTACTTAATACTGGCGGATTTAATTTCCTTTTTTTATTTCCATTATATATATATATATATATATATATATATATATATATATATAAATATTCAATTTTATTTTTGCGTTGCAATTTGATTCGATTAAAGGACTTGTTCCTACTAGATAATCAAGTTTACGCAACGATAGATAAAGTAAGTAATTAGATTGCTGACCACTTAGAAACAACGGGTGCCATGTGTTCTTCGAGGCCTATGTAACAGAATAAGCCGCAGTTTGTAAATACTGTGACGAAAGGAATGTGTCTTTCGAGTCGGTAAGTAAGTTTCAGCGGAAACCCGCGAATGTTTAACAGAGGCAGTGTAATGTTAAAAAAATGTGGCGAGTTGCTTTAGAAATAGATTCAATGAATCTGTTGACTTATGTGATGGAGAAAGAGTTTGACACCCACGCAAATAAAATGATTTGGAATGGCAGACGAATCCAAAGTGAAGAATTTGATTATTAGACTCGCTCATACTGAAATCAGTTTACTGAAATTATTACCTAATTCGAAGACATTACTATCCAAATTGAATTGTTGCCAAAACAGAATGTGAGCGCTTGGGTAGGCAGATTATAACCTTTCATATATATATATATATATATATATATATATATATATATATATATAATAACAATTTAACTAGGGGAATCCTTCAGTCGTTCTGGCTAAAATGCTTGAGTGCTGCCTCGAAGTGAGTTCTAATTTCATTCACGCTATTATCGTCACTTTTAGACAAATATTCTCGGTAAAAGTATGAATCCCCATAACCCCCACTACCGCCAGCGATGGGTTAAATAGAATCACAACTGTTCTTCGGTAAAGATGGCTTTGGCATTAAAAACCCAGAAAGCTTGATATGCCACTAAATAAGAAACTGAACTAAACAATTTAACGCTTTAATTCGTAAAATACTTACGATGCAGATCAATATATTTCTATTGCCAAATATATATATGCTGCAAGATACAGGATCGTAAGATCGTCAAGCTAGCTGCTCTTTCACACGGCTGCCTTATTCAGTCGAAGGGAATAAGTCAAACGTGTGAAATATCAGTCAAATGTAGACCGATAATTAAAACTGCTATTAAAAGTTTTTAAAACTTTTAAGGTATCCATTATGACAAGTCCTTCAGCATAACTCTCAGTTTCATTGAATGAATCAATCTGCAGATACTTTCGTAAATAGTAATTATTTTTCAGTATTATGTTCACTCCAACTTTGACCACCACCACTTCCACCCTTAAAAGTAGATGGTAATTATAACAAACGGATCTTATGAAAATGCATAAATTCCCATTTTTTTTTCCTCCGTCGGGAGCTAATGACTGAGCAAGTACTCGTTCTCATGCCAACTCAGATTTCTTATCATAGTCCGAGAAAAGTTATATTCATTTTCTCAAAAACAATCCACATTTCTCGAACCTATAACGTACGCTTTTGTCATTTTTATGAATTTCCTTTTAGCAATGGAACATTTATTAAATTTGTCTTTGCAGTCCCATAAATATCTAAATAGCGTTGTGCTGCTTGCATAGCATCTATTGCGGAAATATGTTTTATTGTTGTAAAGTATCTTGTCGTTCTGTGAACCCTAAATATTCTAGATTTGGTTTTTCACTTTGCACTTGATAAACATTCTCGGTCAAACATTTACCGTCTACTGGACATTCATATTCGCGTCAACCTTAAAGGAGGCTTTTATTTTTTGTGTTTAGTATTTTATCATTATTCAGGGTGTCTCAAAATAGATGCGGCCCATTTATATGATAATGATTTATTACTGTGACAAGAAACTCAAAAAAAGATTGCATGTGTTGGAAGCTGATATAATAACAATAAAAAACAGATTTGATATCTCTAGCTAAAAGGATGCATTTTTTACATGACGTGTTCCAAATGACCGCTGATGACACATGTTCTCCTTCAAGAACCCCCAAAGACAAAAATATGGGGAAGGGGTGAGATCGGGTGAATGCGGAGACCACTCGGATTCGCGGCACTTGCTGATCAGCCAACTTGGGAATCGATGATCGCACTATTTAATCGTGATGTTGGCTGTTTGTAGAGTTGCCCCATCTTGTTGGAACCATTGCACAACTCGATTCACACTACGATATGTTCGAAGTGCCCTCTGGAATTTATTCAGCCCATCAATGTAACACACCTTTGTGACAGTGCCTCCTTACTTGCGTTTTCAAACCAAAATGTTTCGATTATTCCATGTTTTGAGATGGCCACGCAGGCTGTACATTTCACAGAGTGCAAGGGCCTTTGAAGCAACTTGTTGCAGCCTTCTATGCCCCAGTATACAAAGTTATTGCCATCAACAAGTCCACAGAGCCAGAAGTGTATTTCGACGTTTAACCAGATATCAAGAAAGTCAGGATCCTATTCTATATTGTTCTTGAACTACCGGCACATCACCAACCTTTTTTCCATCTCAGATGGTGAGAATTTATGCTTGATCTGGATTCTATGGTGATACAGCTGAAGACGTTTCTTTAAGATTCTATGCAACGGAGAACGTGAAAGACCAAGTTCTTGAGAACATCTTCGGAGGGACTTTTTCAGACTCCTTCTGACAGAATCTCTCACTGCATGTACATTGTCATCACAACTTGCAGTCAACTTCCTGCCAGATCTGGCATTTTCTGCCTTCTTGTTGAGGTTGTTTACTGACCATGAGGCTTGAACTTTGTGTAACCAACAATAAATTTAGTTTATCTGGGAGTAATTGTCCAAGTTAAATTTCCTGCGAAATTTTGCTTGCACAGTTTTGAATGATTTTATCTCCAAATAAGTAGTGACGCAAAAGTTTTTTTTTCTCTCTTGTCCAAGGGATTTTGATGAAGGATTAATAGTTGTTATTGCATACTATTTTAAAATCTGAAACAAAAAAGAAAATAACATTATTATTAGTAGAGTTATTAGCAGTCACATGGGTCCCATATATATTGAGACACCTTATATAACCATATGTATTGAGACACCTTATATAACCATATGTATTGAGACACCTAGTATTTTATTATCATTAGCATGTTGTCAGTGCGACTGTAAATTAGTTTTATCTTAATCCTATCAAATATCTTATACTGTCGATTAGAGAAGGGTTCGTCTGTTAAATTGATTAATATTCTTCTTGTCTTGGTTTTTGCAAATTAAACCAGATGATTTTTTTCTTTTGTTATTTTTCTTTTTTTCTTTTTGTTATTGGTATTATTGCTATCATCACTGTTGCCACTCATTGTTTTCACTCTCGTTTACGAATGATCACCTGAATGGGTAAACGCTATTTCCTAAATCTATTTTTGGCTCTGTTGAAAATTTCTCTATTGCTAAAGTTTACGGGCCGCTTTTTTTAACGGATTTAGTTATTTGTATAAATACATTAAGTGGGTGGATAGAATTTGTATTTATATAGCATAAGGCATTGTTTACTTTTATTTGTTTGCTTTTGTTTGTTTGCTTTTGTTGTTTTTTTGGGGGGGTGTTTTTTGTTATTTGTTGATGTTTTTGTTTCTATAGGACGATACCGTTTGTATTAAGAAGTTAAATTAACATCCAAGCAATCCTGAAGATAGCTTTAAACCTCAAGGTTGAATCCAAATTATTGTATGAATTTTTCTAATTAGCTGCAATCCATCATATATATATATATATGTGTGTGTGTGTGTGTGTGTGTGTGTCTGTCTGTCTGTCTGTCTGTGTATACATATAATTTTTATAAGAGAAAATTATCACTCTCACATTAGTTGGATGGCAAGTTGGTTGTAGTTTACGGCATACCAACCCTTGTAGGTTATTTCCTGCCGAATCTTGCTTATACATGTATATGAAATAGATATGATTTATAAATGGAGATTCTGTTGGTAACAATTTTTAAATGAGCCAGAGCTCATTTGTTTGCACACAATTAAATGGTTTCAAGTATTGATATATAACACACTTAGTTTTATTTGTACGTATTTATATAGTTTCAAGTATTACAATCTAGCATTAATAGCTTTATTTGCACACAGTTAAATGGTTTCTGGTATTTCTGTTTAGCGCTAATTATTTTATTAGCATACAGTCAAAAAAATTTAAGTATTGCTAATATTGATAGTTTTATTTGCACATAGTTAAATGACTATAGAAAAAGATCAAATATTTCTCTTGGACCCATAGATAATACCCTAATAGGTACCACCACTCTGGTTTAGAGTGAACCTGGGAGTAATGACAATGAAGAAGTGCTCCACATTCCCCAAAGCTCCAACACTAGAGTCTCACCATCTGATTCAGTTTAGTCTTACGCGTTGTAGGGGTCTTACCCCACGGCAGAGATGTAGTCAGTGTATTCTACTGCCCTGCATACTGCGTTAGTTCACATTTGTAATTTAATCTTGAAAATGTATTTCTCTTAAAATAAACGCTTTCTGATGAGGGTCTAAAGACAAAATTGTAAGGAAAATGGCCGACCGTAATCATGGATGACCCAAAGGCTCCCTTTTCAAAAGCTATTACAACAAGGCGTAGGGGAGTGTGCTACTCCTTTCCAGGGATTGCTCCACTTACACTTGATCTGTACCTTATATTACTAAGTGCTAAGCAAGGCTGCATCAAGAACCATTATTTGAGTTCTTGGTATGACTTGACCGAGGATTGAACCCCGGTCTTCCGGACAATTGGTAAACACTAATAACCCGTTCATAAAAAAAAAATTTACTAACGTTGATGTGTGGATGCTTACACACACACGTCCATGTGTGTGTGTCCTATTTTATACTCTAGTCAGTTTAGCAATTGTAATGTTCAATTATATACAGTAGAAATATGCCTCTTTAAGAGCAGATATTGTTCAAAACCATTTTAAACATTTTTTCAACAGACCTATTTGTCCAATAGATGAGACCCTAACAGGTATCATAAATCCAGATCAGAGTGGACCTGGGTGTAATGACAACAATGTAGTGACACATCCCAGAGATCTAAATCTCCTGCCTAACCATCCTCATATCATGGACGCATACACGCAAACACATGCACTCATATGCACACTCATAATCACTTAATTATATAATGAAAGATAAAATTTACTGTTATAAATAGTCGAAATCAGTGATATATAGAAGTATAGAGCCCTATACACACAAACGCAGAGCAACATCACGGTATTACAGTGATGAAATAAAAGAAGATTAAGGAACAAAGTTTCATTTACACGATCTTATAGTGCGTATAAATCAACATCTCTTTCTCTCTCTCTCTCTCTCTCTCTCTCTCTCTCTCTCTCTCTCTCTCTCTCTATCTATCTATCTATCTATCTATCTTTCATTCACTCACTAACTTCCTTTCTTTCCATCTTTCACTCACTCACTCTCTCTCTTTCTCTATCTCTCTATCTCTCTTTCTATCTCTGTCTCCCTCTTTCATTCACTCTTTCTCTTTCTCTATCTCTATTTCTCTATCTCTCTTTCTCTATCTCTCTCTCCCTCTTTCATTCATTCACTCTCTCTCTTTCTCTCTCTTCTTCCTCTTTCTCTCTCTTCCTCTTTCACTCACTCACTCTCTCTCTTTCTCTCCTTCTCTCCCTCTTTCTTTCTTTCTCCCCCTCTCTCTCTCTATATATATATACATATACATATAAATATAAATATATATATATATATGTGTGTGTGTGTGTGTGTGTGTGTGTGTGTGTGTGTTCGAGACTAGTTTCTGTCTGAATTATTTACATATGGGTCGTATTATTTGCCTTTAAACAAAATAAAGTATCTGTGTACTCGACCTTAGATCATGGTGTTCCTGCAAAGAACTTACCCCTACGATATGCATCGTATACTTAATGGGACTATTTTATGAAAGTGTGATAGTATAAACCCAACAAAAATGGCTTAAGGAACAGTTTTTATGAAAGCGTAATATGAACACAACAAAGATCAAAATGATTTTAGGGACTATATTCTCGTCGTAAGATGAACAATGAATTTGTGCCACACGCAATGAATGGATTTTATATGTTTTCTGTTGATAATATGAACTGTTTGTTTCCATCGATTTGATCATAATCTTTTTAATTAGTGTTCTTCTTTTTCTTTGAATATTTCTTTTTACTTTCCTTTACTGTATTTATCGTTTGTTTGTTTTTTTGTGGATGTTTTTAGTTTGTTCTACTTTCAGCCATTTTTTTTTCTTTCTACCTTCCTTCTTTCTTTCTTCTTTTTCTGTTTTTATTCAGTTTATTTTTACTATCTTTTCTTTTTTTTTCTTTTTCTAATTTTTTCTTTTCTTTCTGTCTTTATTTTTTCTTTTTCTGTCTTCCTTGTAACCACCCTTTCTTTTTCTTTTCTTTATTTCCTTTTTTCTTTTATCTTATTTTCCCTTTTCTCAGTCTTTCTTTATTCCTTTATTTTTCGATTTGTTTATTTTAATTTTTGGCCCTGTTTTTATTTCTAAAGACCTTAACTTAAAATTCATCGCTTTCCAAAAATTTTCGCCATTAATAATCACGTTTCTGATTTGTCATTTTCTTCGTCTTTCACCAAATGAACTATTTATACCTTTATTTTCATTTGCCCTCCTTTCTTCATATCAAGCTCAAAGTGGTCAGATTTTAACGACTGGACATTCAAGGAAATGTCAAGTAGATTATTCATCAACATTGTGGCATTTATAGATAATAAAATAACGTTGAGTTCAGTTGAAATTTCTTCTTAATTTTTGACGAGGACATTCGAATTAAGTGTTTATTTGTCCGGCATTATCCACGTTGCGATACAAACGATTACTATTGCAAGTGTACCGAAGCAGATAAAACTATATTTTTCGTATTCTACGTAAAGTAGTTCACCAAAAAGAAGCGTAATTCCTAGAAGAAATATGAGAAAACCTCCAAAAACATATGGGTAAAAATGTTGATTTTCCAAGTTTGTTTTTGTTGTATTGGATTCTTTTTTATCTATAAGAGGTTCTAAATGCACTTCAATTCCATTTCGAAAATATATTTTGTTACTGGGGGTAGGTGATCGGTTTATTTTGTTTTCCTTGGTATTTCCTTCATATTCGTTTCTGTTGCTTTTGTCTTCTTTTTCAACAAGATTGGCTTCTTGAGAATTAATCTGTTCCGGCTCCCATAATTGTCTCTTGATAGAATCATCTGTTTCTTTATCATTTTTCTGTTCAGGTGTATTATCTCGTAAAGAATTAAAGAGTTTACCAACCTTTGAACATGGTTTAGATGGGCAGCAAGCAATGTCAGTCATCGCCGATCCTTTTTAGCTCCAGGCCTTTTTGAAGACAGGAAATCAGACCTTTCTTTGAATCAAGGAATTAGAATAACCAAAGATCTTCGGTTAGGTTTGATATTTGCCATAACATGGAACTCAGGAGAAGTATATATATCCCTATTTAGAAATCGATTAAAATAAATTAGGATTCGAAATATTCATTTCGATACGTGTCTGCTTTGCCTGCTCATAAGTTGATAATTTCTCTGATGACGTCACAATATAGAATGTCATTCATTCATTTTCGTATAAAACTAATTGGAATAGACTTGAAGTTGGAATTGTGATGGGATGTTCAGTGTCGCCAGTACTTTTCGTTCTATCAATGCAGCTGCTTCTGCAAGCGACAGAGAACAATGCTGATATTATTGATCTTGGTGGATGGTGCCAAACACCACTGGCGAAGGCGTTCATGAATGATACTACAATCCTCTCATCAATAGAATCAACTACTCGCAAGATTCAAAATCTGATGGACAAACATAATTTGGGGTAGAATGAAATTCAAACCACAAAAGCCTAGAAGTCTTTCTCTAAGAAAAAGTAAAGTAAATCTAAATATAAATCTTAAGGTAGGTGGACAAAGAATCCCCACCCTGTTAGAAGAACCGTGAAAAGTTTCGGACGTTGGTTTGATGAGTCCTTGAAAGATACAAATCAACCGAAAGAAACATCCAGAACATTATAAGGTCTTCACATGATCGATTGTTTTCCATTACAAGGGGAATTCAAGTTTAGGTGCCCGCAGCATATATTTATTCCGATGTTATTATGGCACTTACTTGTATACGAAATTGTTCCTAGTACAGTTAAGTCAATGGAGGCAAAGATAAACAAATACACCCGAAAATGGTTGGATTTATTTCCTGGTTTGTCGGATGTTGCATTGTACTGCACCCAAGCAAAACTAAAACTATCATTCAAATCAATTATGGACGAATTCAAATCCGAGAAAATTTGACTCCAAATGATGTTGGATAACTCTAAGGATAAAGTGATCAAATCATTTAATCCTACATTGAAAACAGGAAAGAAATGAAAATACAGATAGATCATAAGAAGTGTTAAGGTCAACCAAGCTTTCAAGGAAATCATTAGGCACACTCAAACTGGAAGACAGGGATTATGAAGGAATGAAAAACAAAATTCGCCGAGATATGGTCATTCAGGTTATAAGGAGCGAGGTGGACGATAAAAAATTTATGGAATGAGTCCAGCAATCCCAAACTGGGAGGAGACTCAGCAAAAGTATTTTTACTATCTGGCTGATAGCTCCACTCAGGTCGAGTTTTCTATAACGTTTTTCTTCTGAAAACAATATTTTTAAACAGAAGAAAGCGATCCAACCTGTCCCCTATGTAAGGACAAACCACAAACACAGTAGCATTCCTCAGTTCCTGTAAGATAGCTCTTGTTAATGGGAGATATACCAGGAAGTACAACAGAGTATAGGATGAGTTAGTCAGAATGATAAAGAATTATATGAAATCTGAACTAACTTTTTCAACCGAGAAATTTGTTGTAGAAAGGGGCAAAATACAGGCTGGCTCTAAGCAAACAATCAAACATCGAGCTATACCCAGTCAAAATCGTCTTGGATCAAGTGGAAATTGGAATGTATCTACCGACCTACCTGGATAGCATATTGATCACAAAAAAAGGGTCTGCGACCAGATATTGTTATTCTATCAAGGGTTAACCTTAAAATCATCGTGCCAGGATTATCAATACCATATGAGAGCCGGATTGAACAAAGTCATGAGTATAAAACCAGCAAATAGGAAGATCTTAAGACAGAATAGGAAAAGCAATCGTGAAAGCAGTAAAAGAAATGCGAGCAAGAGAATTCGTAGCAAGCACTCTGTACCAGTTTTTGTGTCAAATTGAAATCAAAGGGCGTAATAGAGTCAAATGTATAAAACGCCTCATATCAATAACTGAAAATACTTCCATGTACATAAAGAAAAAAAAAAAGAAATATGCGGTGGAACAATTCAAAATAAAGATTATCATACCAACATCTGATCGGGAATGCGTAACGAGACTCATACAATACTCTCATAAGACCTCTGTTTTTTTTTTCCAAATCACATTTAACCGTTATATTTCTGATTCTGTAAAACGACGTAATAGTACTTCAGTGATATATATATAGAGAGATAGATAGATAGATAGATAGATATAGATATATATATATTCTATTAAGGGGGCTAGTGTGCAAATAAAACGATTGAAATAAAGGCCCCGAAACAGTGAACATTCTCTCTTGATGACCCTAATACTCAGTTTATTTATTGAATAAAAAAAAGAAAAGATAGGTAGGTTGTTTTTTTTTACGGCCTATCAACCCTATTTGGGTTATTTAACGCCGAATTAAGTCATTTTGATGAAATTTTAAAATAGTTTAGTTTAGTATAAGTATAGTTTTTTTTTTTGACACACAATTAAATTTCAAAGCGGTCCTATTTCAAACAATTCAGTTTAGCATAGGTACAGTTTAGTTCTATTTTACCCATATAGAGAACCTGGTTGGTTGTTGTTTGGTTTTTATGGCATATCAATATTTGTAGGTCATTTGATGCCAAATCTATTTTTATACAAATAATCAGTTCTATTTCAAATAATTCAGTTTAGCATGAGTACACAGTTTAATTGTCAAAATCATTTCTATTTCAAGCTAATTCAGTTTAGTAAAAAAGTTCTAATTAACACAATTCAGTTCAGTATAAGAATATTTTTTGTCAACACAGTTAAATGTCAAAACAGTTCTATTTGGAATAATTCAATTTAGCGTAGTACAGTTTTAATGTCAAAACAGTTATTTTTCAGACAATTCAGTTTAGCATAGGTACGCGGTTTAAATATCAAAACAGTGCTATTTCAAGTAATTTAGTTTAGCATAAGTACGCAGATTAGGTCTATTTAATCCATAGATAGGGCCCGATCAAGCTCTACCACTCCAGGTCAGAGTGGACCTGGGAGCGATGGCAATAAAGGGGTACTCCGCATTCCCCAAAGCTCTAGCATCACTGAACCTCTCCATCAGATTGTTTAGGGTCATAGGCAGGACACTCGTTAGGGGTCTTACTCCTCTGCAGAGGTGTAGTCAGTGTATTCTACACCCCCAGCCGACTGGGCAAAAAGAAATAAGACTAAAACAGCGTTTTTTCAAAGAAGAAGTATTCAAAATCCCCTTGTGTAGAATTATTCGGTGGAAATGATAAGAGCATCCTACTATCCGTTCGCTTTTTGGTGAGTATCAATTACTTGTTAAGTAATTTCCTTTTTCTGAAGGTTGTATTTTTTACATTTTTATATCTTTTTAGCATACTGTATATACTTGTGCACTAGGCGACTTTATGTTATAAAAAACCCTTTATTTTTAGCTTCAAAAAATGTTTTGTACAGTATATTGCATGTAATGAACTGCAGTAAGCTTCCATCTGTTTGAAAACATAATTCGTGTAATAAGCAACCATTTATTTTTAAAAGAAAAATTGGTCAAAACAGTCGTTTATTACACATGTACATACGGAATGTGTAATTCATTTCTTATTTAAGATTGCTATATTGAATATTTATAACAAAATAAATTAGAATAACATCCTTTTGTTCTGAGGTAGAATTCTTTTATTTGGCATGCTATCGATAGCACTATCATTTTTAGCAAAAACCTGCCCTATTAATAGAGCTCAGAATACGCTGGCTGTATTCCCTGAAAAGAGGCATGATTCCACCTCCAAAAAATGATGTCCTGGGTTAGGATTAGAATAAAACTAAACAGCATCTGATGGTGTGGCTGCAATTCTCGAGTTCTGGTGAGGATGGAGTATCCCTTCATTTCCATTTTTTCTCAATTCCGTTCAGACTCGTTTGGGTCTCATCTATGGATCAGATCTATAGATCAAATAGACCTGCTAAAAAATTATTGGTTATTAAATCGGACCGCGTGCAAAAAACAAAACAAAAATCTCTTTAAAATGGCTTTACAAAAATGGGAATATGAATGTTCAGTGAATGCGATTCCCAGACATCTATGCATAAAATAACCGTAGACGGATTGACATACCATTAAAATCAATTAATCAAATCAAATCTTGATGAATCGGTGGCAAATTCAGGCTGCTTATTAACTCGTTATGTACTATTAATCTTTTTTCTTCTAAACTAAGTTTAGCAGGAATTTTACCATTTTTCTTGGAACATTATTTTATCAAATCAGGTATTATTAGGATTTATTTCTAAATTCAAACATGTTGAAACTTTACAACAAAAAATAAAATTATATGAGAAGTGTTATTATTTTTGATTGCTTTACATTTATATTTTGGTAAGTTACCATGCATTTGATTAAGGTAATAAATAATGCCTAATGATATCCGTTTTCACTGCATCACATTCCATTTGAAATATATTTTTTGTTTCTCTGGTTTTGATAGTGAGAAATAATTATGTAGGAAAAAATAGAACCCTCGTATCTTGGTTTAAAACACACACACACACACACACACACACACACACACACACACACACACATATATATATATATATATATATATATATATATATATATATATATATATATGAATAATTAACTTTGCAAAGAAAGAAAGAAAGCAAAGCAACAAAAATATGTAAAGAAAGAGATGGAAACAAAGAGATGGAGTGAGAAGAAAGAAAGAAATACACGAAGAATAAGAAAAGAGAAAGAAAGAAAGAAAGAAAGAAAGAAAGAGTAGTTATACGTTATGGTATAAGACTACTGAGAGACTAAGGAGAAAGACGTTTCGGTTGTATCGGTTTAGCAATAGTTATCGAATCCATTCCTGATAACAAAATGTTGTTGACGTATTTACAAACAAGCTGAATATACTCGTAAGCTTTAATAAAATCCACAACTAACGTTAGCAATTTCTTTTAACTTTTGACACTTCCATGTTTTATTAAAACCTTCTTCGCGATATTTATTTTCTTAAACTTATGTTTCTCAAAGAAATAACGATCATAATAGTATACAATAAGTAAAACAGTTAGGAAAAAACAATAAATGTATGGTATTTATGAAATGACACAGCAAGAAATGATATTCGGGAATTTTTAAGAGCTCCTTATCGGAACCGTGGCTGAATAAAGAACAACGAATGTACTGTACTTAGGGAAACCGAAGAGCTTTTTTATTTTTCAAAAACGTTTAGTTGACGTCATTTTAAGCACGGAACAAGATTTATCTTTGTCTATACATTCGTATCCGATTCAACCTTCTTAAAATTGCACTCCTACAAAAATGCTCTATTTGCTTTTGAAAGTTATCTTGCTGCCCACAGATTCATTAATACCTACAAGTACTTGTAATGGTCTCTACCGACGTATGTCACTAAATGTAAAAATAGGAAAAGGACCTCGTGTATTACTTTGTTCAAAAATAGATAGATATCCACGTGTGTCACTGAATGTAAAAATCGGAAAAATTTGTGGGTCACCAAATGTAAAAAATTGGAAAAGACTTATGTGTCACCAAATGAAAAAATAGGAAAAGGCACTTGTGTTATCAAATGTAAAAATAGATAAAGATCCATAAGTGTCATCAAATGTAAAAATCGAAAAAAAAACACGTGTATTACCAAATGTTAAAACCGGAAAATACTTGTATATCCCCAACATTTAAAATAGAAAAGAACCACGTATGTCACCATTTGTAAAATAAAAAATTATACATATGCGTCACTAAATGAAAAAATCGAAAAAAATCCAGAAATAACTTTTCCCATTTTACCGCCCAACAGCTATTGAGTATAATTAAACCAAAATACGGAGTCCTAGGGAGTAGCAAAATTTGTTAATGGAGAGAATGAATGACTCTTCAGAGAAACAGGTTGGTTGTTTGTTTGGGTCTAATGGCATATCAACCTTTGTAGGTTATTTTACGCCAAATCCATTTTTATATAAATAATCAGTTTTATTTCAAAGAATTCAGTTTAGGATAAGTACGCAGTTTAAATTTATTTGTGAAAAACATTGCTATTTCAAGCTATTTAGTTTAGTCTGCTAATTCAGTTTAATATAAGTTCAGATTTTGTTTACACACAGTTAAATGTCAAAACAGTTCTATATTAAACAAATTAATTTACTGAAAGTACAGTTTCAATGTCAAAAAACAGTTCCACTTCAAATAATTCAGTTTAGTAAATGCACGCAGTTTAAATGCAAGTACGGTTTCAGTTTAGCATAAGCCCGTAGTTTAAATGTAAGGACGGTTTAATTGTCAAAAAGATTTCTATTTCAAGCAATTCAGTTTAGTCAAACAATTCAGTTTTGCTTAAGCATGCCGTTAGTTCTATTCAACCTATAGATAGGACCCTATCAGGTGCTACCACGCCGGGCCAAAATGGGCCTGGGAGCAATGGCAATGAAATGGTACTCCACATTCCCCAAAGCCGCTGCATTACTGGAACCTCACCATCAGATTGTTTAGTGTCATATCAGGACACTCGTTGTGGTGGGGTCTTACCCCTTTGCAGAGGTGCAGTCGGCGTATTCTACAGCCCCATCCGACTGGGCAAAGAGAAACAGGCTAGGAACAGAAAACAAGATGGCTGCTTTAATAACGCTCACGTGTAAAGACAGTCAGTGCTAATCCACAGTGATCCTACGGTACAATGGTCGGGGAGTAAATAGAAAGAATATTGTTGTGTTTAAAATATATTCAACTCTTTTTTTGGGGGGTGGGGGCATATTTTGTTGTTCCTAAATACTTGGGATATAATATGGGGTCCCAAGGCCACCTGTGTTGCCGTTTGCAATCCGACTCCATTCTGGGTTATTCTATTCTTACCCTACGTTGACTTGCTGGTTTAACTTCTTGAATATGAAGGTTCTAAAGGAATTATATGAAAGAAGAAGATAGCAAAATATAGGAGACGAAGATGTCTTTTATATTTTTCCTTTATTTCTGGGTTTAACAACCATTCAGTGGGTGATGAAATACTTCCCGAATACAAATGAAATGGTTGAATCTCCCAGACAAGGTGTTAAAATGTGTTAGTCATTCTTGGGTATATATGTCCAAATTTGGTGTTCAAGGCGTTAACAACCTGTAAGACGCCTTTGGGAGATGTGTCTAAATCCAGTGTTTTTCACTTGGAATTCTTAAGTCTGTTATATGGTATCTTAATTATAATTCTGACGAGTCCATTATTCGGTGTTTTAGTCGTGGGTCGTTGGTAAAGGAGACGGCGATTGCTAGTGGAAAGGTTAGCCAAGAAACGTTACAAAAAATCATCCACTGCTGGTTAAGAATACCAAAAGATGCAATACATATTGGTCCACTCTCTTTTTTCATCGTATTAGAAGCAGCTAAACGTTATTTGGTCTCGTTTATTAAAATCAGCAGCTAAATTTACTCCCTATTTCGTCGGGAAATCATTTCATTGTGGAAAGAGATTACTGCCAATTGAATTTTTCTCATCCAAAATACAGATTTTCAAAGGTGAATATCTGCTAACAATTTTCTCATCTTCATAACACTCTTAAGAATTTTCTGAGTCTCAACAAAATGGCAGTGGAATCCCAGTGGCGTAGTGTCTAAGATTCTTCCCGCCACCAAGTGTCTTGGATATAACACGAAACAATCTGATGGTGAGACTCCAGTAATGTCGGAGCTTTGGGGAATGTGGAGTACCCCTTCATTACCATTGCTCCCAAGTCCACTCTGGCCCGGAGTGGTAGCACCTGATAAGGGTCCTATCTATGAGTCAAATATAACTAAACTGTACTTATACGAAAACTGAATTGTTTGAAATAGAACTGGTTATATGTATAAAATGGATTAGGCATTAATAACCTACAATGGTTGATGTGCCATAAAACCAAACCCAGAAAAGGCAATGAGACTTGAACTCACTTGTGAAGGTTTACCAGTCTAGCTTGCTAACCAGTAGCACCACAAGCAGCACCCGGCTGCGACATCGTAGTATGTTAATTCAAGGTCTAGTCGCGCTATTACGTTCACTTTCGGATTTTCGCAAGGAAAACTTATGAGCCCCCCCCCCTTATCCCTCCAGATATGGGCTAAATAGGACCTCGGCAAGGATGGCTTTGGCTTTAAGTAACTTAAGAAGGTTGATATGATACTAAATACAGAAATCTAAAGTGTTGTGTGATACAACTGAAATTAATAATACATTAAACACTATAAATACAGATATTTCTAATTGCGCACAGAATATTTGTTCTTGCTTCTAATGAATACACAACACAATTACAAAGCTTGGTTGTTCGTGGACAGCTTGTGTCATGTAATTGTAAGGAAGTTAGTTGAGCAGACCATTGACTGTGAATTTGTTACTTCTGTGCTAAATTAAGCTAAGCTAAGGAAATGGGTGCTTGGTTGCTAGCATGTTGGAGTTTAATTTTTTAGTGGCAATATCAAAACGTTGTAGAGATATAATAAAAGGACAAAATATATTTAATGACAAATTTTTAAATAACAAACAACTAATGACAATTGAATAAAGAATAAAAGTTAAAAAGAAAATGAATATGATATTTTTCAGGCATGTATAGAGTTTTCGCTAAGAATTCTAAATAATAATACAATGCTGTTGTAAATTGAAAGGCAAAGGAATCGCTTCGAACACCAAATAGAACTTCGTAAATAGAAAAGCCTATCAAAGCAAGTTCATATCTAATAGGAAAAAAGTAAGTTTCGGGGAAAATAGATAGGCTTAATAATAAGACTGATGCCGAAATTCAATCACCATTTCAATACATAAGTGAATCTTGTTAAAATTCTTTCTATGCAGGTGTGGCTTCACTCATCCAATTGATGAAAATGGGTACATTATCGTGCTTTTTTTTTTTATTTATACCAGAACAATGAAAGTTTATGTTCATTCAACCCTTTCGCCGGGAGACAGGATGTGACACAAGGTCAAATTTTAAGAAGTAGTCAGTTTCAATTCATTATTTTTCTTTCTCAGAGACTAGTTTCCATACTGAGGTTAAAAAATACAGTCTATTTATCCATAGCTAGAGTTGGGAGGTGTAGAATTCATGCCTTTATTAAGAGCTTTAGCTCAAAGTGAAACAGAAATAACCACGTCCAGGGTTTGAATTAGGGACGCAAAGTCCATTTCTTACTTCAGTAACCGTTACTCTAAGTGTGTTTCCTATCCATAGGTCTTTATATCTATATAAGACTACCAGGCTCGCTAGAAGATTGCCTCTAAATAATGCCACGTATTAATTTACAGTGAAACTAGAAGAAATTTAGCGAAAACCATTATATCACCGTATCTACCACACAAATATCTATCCATCCACCTATATATCAAACGATCAAGACATACAATGTGGAAGCCGATGGGGCCTGTTAGACGCCCTCCTTCCTCGAGATTACATACAAATGATTTATTCGACAGCCAAAGTCAGAGAAATAATTGCCTATATCTTTGACACCAGCAGAGAGATAACCAATTAATTAGTCACTCTAACTCTCATCCCCAATAGTATGACACAAATTCGGATTAACGTCACTCGCTTCAGGCAGAAAAAAAATTTTCAAAGCCAACGGGGTTAAAAACTATTTTATTTCTGTTGGTGTCACGCCTTACGAAGTCACCTCAGACAATAAATCCAGTCCTTACCTATTTTAGCTAAAGTGGAAGGTGCTACTTGGAGGGACCACCTTCTTGGACTCTACTGATTCATTAAAAACTATAATAAAAAAAACACAATATACTGAGGTATATGATTCCGGTATTTCAGTCAGTACAGTTCATAATACTGGTTACAAGGTTTATATTTTGATGTAAAAGAGAAGAAAAGTTTGAGCTCAAGTGTTATTGTCATGGCAACTTTGGAGAGTTAATTGTTTATATTTTTAAGGAATTACTGTTTAATTTTTGTTAAGTTCTTCATTACTCCGTAAATAATTGAAGAGGAGTCGGTATTTAAGGGTTACAATTTATATCCCTTCAATTCCAAGAAATGATATGAACCGACAGTTATGTTCGTAAACTCGGCAAGCAAAGATCAAATATTATTAAATTATTTATGACTTTTTACCGGCTCATTGGCCTAGTGGGTAGAGTGTTCAATCCCAGGTCGTGTCATACCAAACACTTTAAAGATGGTACTTGACACCTCCTTGCTTAACACTCTGTATTATAAGGTACGTATCGAGGGTAAAGTGGAGCAATCCAGGGAAAGGAGTATCGCCCTCCTCAACACCTCGGTGTAGTAGCTATTGAAAAGGGAGCCTTTTGGTCACCCTCGACTACGGTCGCCAACTTTACTTACTTACTATGACATTTTTAAAGAACATAAATTCATGTCTTCACCCGATCACCAGTTTGGTATAAATAGTAGGGTGGACTGAACTCTCTAGCCTGCCTAGGCTAACTGGTCGAGGTGAAAGAAAACTTAGAATTGAAAACCAGTATTTAGAGCCCGTAAGGCAGTCAAACGTTTTGGCAATTTCTGTGGTGACACTGATGTCAGGAAATATAACGCTTTGCCCTTCTTTTGAACAACATCGGTGTCATGAAAAAAAAAGACATGCCGGTGCTCCATTCAATCTTTCCAAAGGTTGTGACAAGATCCGCGCACCGATCCATTGACTCTAGTAAGATCGACGTCATAGGCAGTTTCCTTTGAACTACATTACTTTTATCACCTGACTTCAGGTCTTCATACAATGAATTATTCATAGTATGAATAATTCATGACAAAATTATCACTTACAATTAACAGCGATATCGCTCTGTAACAGAATATTCATTGTTTCACTTAAAAAGCTTTTAAATAGTTTCAAATATTGAATTGTCCAGTTGGCTGGGACTGTACAATACACCGACTGCTTCTCTGCAGAGGGGTAACCCCATCCCAACAAGTGTTCTGGATATGACACAAAACAATCTGATGGTGAGGTTCCAGTAATGCAGGAGCTTTGGGGAATGCGGAGTGCCCCATCCTTGCCACTGTTCCCAGGTCCACTCTGACCCGGATTGGTAGCACCTGATGAACTTTTTTTTACATAGAAACTGCTAAACTGAACAGTTTGAAATAGAATTGTTTTTAAATAGAACTAAACTGTGTACTTTTGCAAAAATGAATTATTTCAAATAGAACTATTTTTGACCTAGTTACTGTGTATTTATGCAAAATTGAATTGTTTGAAATAAAACTGGTTTGATATTTACCTGAACTGTTTTTACATCAAACCGTTTGTAAAAAGACAACCATAATTATACTAAACTGAATTGTTTGAAATTTAATTCGGTGTTAAATGACCCGAAAAGTGTTGATATGCCTTAAAACAAACCAATCAACCAACCAAAATATTGAAAGCCACTGAGAAATTAAGCTAACATTACTTAGCTATATAACATTCGAGTAATGAGATTATGATTACATAAGATAAAGGACATAGATTCCCTTTTTAGGAGAATCATTCGTATTCAAAGGGCTTTTTTTTTTAGCATTTATTTAAAACTGGTTATTACCAAGTTACATCAAGCATTTTGTATTTCCCGAGCTCGTTGTCTCCGTAAACCAAGTTAAAGTACTGAACTAGAAGTAAAAATTCTAAGATCTCAGATACTTCAGAAACCCCTGACAATTTGTAGATGTTTCAATCGTTGAAATTAAATTAATTCCCTCTAAGCGGCGAAACAAATAGCCGTGATAAAAAAAAAAGTTTGGTTTGGTTTTATGGCATATCAAGGGAAAATTTTGTAGGTTACATCTTTTTTTTTAACGAGCAGTTAAATGGTTTCCGGTATTGCTATTTATTGTTTGCACACAGTTAAATAGTTCCAAGTATTCCTAATACTAATAATTCAATTCAATATTAGTCATTTGTTTGGATACAGTTAAATGGTTTCAAGTATAATGAATGATTAGACATTTTATTAGACTCATAGATGGGACCTTAAGAGGTACTACCTCTCCATGTCAGAGTAATAGCAATGAAGGGGTTCTCTACATTCCCCAAAGTTCCAGGAGTGGAGTCTCAACATCAGATCAGTGTCATATCCGAGATACTCATAGGGTGAGGGTTTTGCCTCTCTGCAGAGATGCCGACTGGTCTTGCAACAGAAAGGATCAAACCGCATAAAGGGAGGGAGACGGAGTTATATACCCCTTGTAACGATTACCATGAGAGTAAGCCCTGTTAGGTGGATACCTTTTTACAGTGAGGGATAAAGTAAAAAGTAATTAAAGGAGAGAAACAGATCCTACTGAAAACCAGTCGGACTCGATTTTCAAGTAATAGTTCAAATTTTTACAGGCATTATTCTAAAACTTCATGTTGCAGCAGGAATACATCCCATATTTTGAATTGTCACCTGTGTGGTGCAAGAGTGCTTTGGCAAGGGGTAATGGCAGATCCATCTATCTAATATATATCCCAGTCGACTGCATCTTTGCAGAGGTGTAAGACGCTCCCAAAGAGAGTCTTGAATATAACATTAAACGATCTGATGGTGAGGCTCCAGTAATGCTGGAGCTTTGAGGAATGCAGAGTACCCCTTCACTGACATTGCCCCCAGGTCCACTCTGGCCCGGATTGGTAGCAGCTGACAGGATCCTATCTATGGGTCACATAGAACTGTTTAACATTAATACTGAGTCCTAACAAATTACTAAATTAAATTGTTTGAAAAAGAACAACACTTGGAACCATTTAACTTTGAATTATGATAAATTGAATTGTTAGAAACAGAACTGTTTGATCATTTAACTGTATATAAACAAACAACTGATATTCAGTTGAATTGTTGGTCATAAATAGCAATACCTGACAAAATTTAACTTTGTTGACTTATATTTACAACTCATATATATTGAATATATTGAATAAACCAGATTTGGCATTAAATAACCTCCAGTGGTTGATATGCCATGAAACCAAACTAAACCAAACCACTCGTATTATATATATATATATATATATATATATATATATATATATATATATATATATATATTCTAGGTGGGATCAGTTTTGATCATGGGTTGGACCATCTATGTTTTTAAAGATTTTTACTGGTACACCGTCTGGATATATTCTGGGGTTCGAGCGCTTCGAGCTCTTCCGGGTGGCTTTCTTTTAAATTGAAGAACCAGTGCTAATGAAATTCACAACCCATGGCAGTACCGATTTTCTCTCCAGAACAGCATCATTTCAACGTAACATGTAATGAGTAGGAAATGCTCTCTATTTTGCA
>OY757944.1:48185989-48188489 GCA_963585895.1 Sepioteuthis lessoniana | reverse complement strand
TTCCATACTAAAGATATCGCCAATTTTTATGCAAAAAATTGGCATGGGGAGCTGTAGTTTTTTTTATATGTATTTTTGCATTCATAGATCAATCGTCGCTTTCGCGCTAGTTTTAAAATTTCGAAATACAACGCAGACGACAATAATTGACCTGACTCGAAAAATGTGGACGATCGTAATTAAAGAAATTTTTTCCCTTTAATATTGATTAAAAACACATCTCTTCGCCGATTAGAATTAGAGATAAATCATCACATTTTTTATCTAATTTCGAGCCTACCTCTGTTATATGAATAAGTGAAGAAATGAATATTTCTTCAATAAATATGGAATTATTCTATATTTGAGTTGATTACTTTTGCGTAAAAATTCAACATTCTTTTTTTCAAAGAATGCATTTAATTTCAGCATCGCTTAATTTTTCTTTAACGGAACAAATACATTCGTGTTTACATAAATTTATTTCTACTACTATAATAGAAAATCTTGTTTACTGGTGGTTTCATTTTGCTTATAAACTGATATTAGCGTTATAATGTTGTTCTTCCACAACAAAGATTCACATCATCATCATCATCATCATCATCATCATCATGTCACGCCATCTTCACGGATATCTCTAACCCTCTCTCACCATCCTTCCCTATCATTCATTGCTTCCGGCAGGTCTTCAGGGCTACACCCCTTATTGGCACAGAGCTACTGTATGTACGTTCGAGTTGGTCGTTCTGCTTTTGCTCGTCCATGTGAAGGGGTCCACCGGAGTACATCACTCATGAGCTCGTCCCTACTTCTCCAGCAATGTCCCGCATGTCTGGCTCGTCTAATTTTGATAGTTTTCGTGATGGGTGGTAGGTGGGCATACAGCTGCTGCTTTGTGGGGTGCTGCCTCCAGTACTTGTTCAATATTGCTTTCAACGCACAGAATATGTACACTTAGAGTTTAAGCTAACAATAACTGGTATGTTTCCATTCATGAATCTTCTCTTCCTCTCTTTAAAATATCGACGCTATGAATGATGTTTTTCTTTACTTACTGAAAAGATTTTGTAACTCCTGTTTTTCAGCAAAATTTTAAAGAAACAAGATTTATGAATTTGTAGATCGGAGTTTTATTCAATCATTTACACTTTTCTCTACTCTCTCTCTCTCTCTCTCTCTCTCTATATATATATATATATATATATATACTCGCTTGCACAGTACAACAGGTTCTATAAAACCCAGTGCCACCTATCACATAGTTACGTGGTCGTCGACTCAACTGGCCAATCGACTTCTAAACCCATTGGAAGGATATAGTTCAGAGTCTGTGAGAGGGTATCCTGAGATTTATCCTAACGGCGTTATGTTTTCAAGGATAGAGACTATTTTTGGTTGAATTCCCTGAGGTGAAATTTACAGAGTATCCCAATTTGGGGGAAGCACCATTCACCAAGAAATGATGCACTAGACATTACAAATCCAGATTAATTGGTTTAGTTTCCTATGGTGAACGTCACTTTATTTAATGTGGAAACAAAAAAAAATTCTCAAACAAATATTTCTACTCAACATTTGTTGTGGTAATGTAAGATTCTGGCAACACAACCCAAAGTTGAAAAATATGATGATGATGATGATGTTAGTTTTGTCTTGAAAACATCCATAGTATTCGAAGTAGATCAGTTGAGTGACATCAACGATTGTATTATAAAAATGTGTGCTCCCAAACTGGGTGATTCTCGTGTGTCTCTTGTTTCTGTCCATGTTCCAATTCTCATGGCAAATGAAGGAAACATCATATAATCTTATGCTTCTCTTGGAGATGTTATAAGAGCGATTTCAAAAGAAGAAAAAAATGATAGTCCATGGAAACTTTAATGCAAGATTATTAAAACAATATGTCACCCAGACTTACCTACCAATATGCAGTCTTGATAGAAAGGAAAGTTATGGGAACCATCCGAAAGATCATGTTAACAAAAGTGACTCCAAGACCTGAAAAACAATCAAGATTCCGGACGAAGAAGATTTTTTCAGAAGATATTTTTAGGTCTTCAGAAAATTTAACGTCAGATCCAAGAGCTTTGAATACCTGATGGACGGGTTGCTGCAGACACAAAAACAGTTAACAAATGATTAAAGTTTTTTTTTTCCTTATCACTTGTGATGTTTTGTGAGGAAAGTTTAGCCTAAAAAAACAGAAATGGTATTCATTTCTTAGCCATGAGTGCCTTACAAAAACGAACAATACATGAAAAAATTTCAGACTAGATGTTGTTGACACTTTCCCATAACTCGAAAGTATTGTATCAAGGAATAGTGCATTAAATACTGAAATCTTTTACGTATCCAGAAGGCAAATGATGCGTTTGAGAAATTGGTGAGTAGAATCTGGTCAGATAAAAGTATTATTATAGAATATATATATATATATATATATATATATATATATGGATAATATACTCGAGTCATATTAAAATGCGTGAGAGATTCCAGAAAAATGCCTTAGATGTAT
>OY757944.1:48140989-48180989 GCA_963585895.1 Sepioteuthis lessoniana | reverse complement strand
CATGTCTTGTTCGTTTTACTTGAATGGTATGAGAGATGAGTGGCAAGCTGACGTAGAGAAGCTCTTTTATGGGGTGTTGCTTCCAGGCTCTGTTCAAAACAGCACTTAGCATTCTTGTACTTACACAGCAGCAGTTTGAAAGAATTTCTATTTCATATTTAACTTATCATTAGAACTCGATGTTTTCTCCATACGTAAGTTGATATTGCTTTTTTGATGAGATATTACTACCAAGGTGTGAGTGAACTGGTCTAATAATTTCATAGGCTTGCCATTTAATACAGGGACTGCACCTAAAATGTCATATATATATATATATATATATATATATATATATATATATATATATATATATATATTATTTCAAGAAAAAAACAATTCGAATTATTTACACTGAACAGGAATATTTAGATATTCGAAATTTGAATAATTTATTTATCCTAACGGAATTGTTCCCTACGGGATTTACGGGATTGAAGAATACATATATATATATATATATATATATATATATATATATATATATATATATATATATATATGGGGGTGAAAAGGAAATATTTGTAAATGCATTTAAAGATAATGTTTATAGTTTCATTGCCCGGGACATTAGCAAATGAACTTTCTACGACGAGTAGACTCTGCGTACTAGTCAGCTTTTAAAATGAATTGATTTTAACGGAATATCAATCTGTCTTGGTTTATTTTATGCCGAGAAGTTACGGAATCGCGTTCATTGTATGTTCATATATACATATTTTGTGTAGTTGTTTTTTATGAGCTTTTTTTCTTTTCTTTTTTTTTTTGCACATGGTCCCATCGAATACGAATGATTTTTAAAGAAATCTGTTTCACCTATTAATTGGACCCTAACAGGTACTACCACTCCAGGACAGAGTGGACCTGGGAGTAATGCCTAAAAAGGAGTTCTTGTCTTACCCCAAATCTTCACAACTGGAGTATCCGAATCAGATTTAGATTAGAATAATACCCGGGACACCTCTTTTTTTTTTTTTTTTGGTCAGTGGCGGTGAGAGTCTTAATCCTCTTCAGGAGATACACTCAACTGTCAGGGTGTTTTGAAAAAGTGAAACTTGGAAAGTTTAATGTCGTGTCAAAGAGGACTTAATTGTAAGTGGATTTAAAAACAAAATAAAATATAAAAGTAGGTTTAAAGATTTTGAATATATTTTATGTTATTTCACATCAGACGTGTGTGATTTTGTTTGTGCGTCTATGCGTACGCACGAATCTCTCTGTGTGTGTGTGTGTGTGTGTGTGTGTGTGTGTGTGTGTGTGTGTGTGTGTGTGTGTGTGTGGAAAAAGCGAACCGCCCAGATGCAACTGAAAAATAATTTTTGCAAGCTATAGCTGTTTCAGTACTATTGTATGGTCGCACCACGGGGGCTCTAACGAAGAGCTTGAAGAAAAAGCTAGATAAGATACTGCATGTTATTTTTTAACAAGCCCTGAAAGCAGTACCCAACAAAATAGCAGTTGTTCGGCCACTTACCTTCCATCTCACAAACCACCCAAATAAGACGAACAAGAATGCTGGACACTACTGTAAAAGCAAGGAAAAACTTATAAACGACGTTCTTTAATGGACTCCTACACATGGTGTAGAACGACTAGCAAAAACTGACATTCATAAGCTTTGTGTGAACACTGGGTGTTTTCTGGAAGACTGACAATGAAGGAACGGATGGCGATTGAGAGTCAAGGGAATCTGTTCCGTTGACAAGTGTTGATGATGATGATGATGATGATGGCATTAGAAATAAAATTCTTGATACTGCAAGTATTTTTGCTTGTGCAGACAACACTTATATCAAGATAGATGTCTTCAGATGATTAGAATTGAAAATTCTCGTCGATCTTGAGGAACTCCAGACAAGAAAAATATCTTTTACAAGTCACTTTATTGCGAGAGACAGTTAATAATTATTTATAAGCTAGTTTGGTGTTCTTCTCTGTTTCGCTGAACATATAACAATATATATATATATATATATATATATATATATATATATATATATACTGCACAAAAATGTTACGAACTATATTGAACAAATCCTGGAAACAACACCTCACGAATCAATAGCTGTACGGCCACTTATCTCCCATTTCTAAAACCATCCAAATAAGACGAACAAGACATACGGGACAATACTGAAGCAAGGACGGACTCATAAGTGAGGTTCTTCCATAGACCCCGTGCCAATGTTTGCCCGAGCTGCAAGAACTTATTTACATTAGCTCTGTGCAGTGATAGGAAAACCTTCCAGGAGCGATGGAGGATAGGGATCGAGAGAGAGAGAGAGAGAGAGAGAGAGAGAGAGAGAGAGAGAGAGTGAGAGAGAGTCATGGAAATTTGTTCTAGTTGCGCGATGTTGATAGATAAATTGATACGGCATTTTCTCTTTCAAACATGATCTATTAAATTGGAAACAGCGACTTAAACACATTAAACTATTTTTTTCGTAACCAGATGCATAAGAACTATAAACTCTATGATATTGTGCAAGAAATCTAATTCAGGATAACGTGTCTCCAATTGATTCCAACAATACAATAAAACCCATCACATATTATCCCAAATTCAATACAACTACCCTTGACATCCATAATGACTTTCCTCCTACAATGAGTTACCTCAAAAGGACCAATGTAGAGTACCAGTTTTAATGTCCACTAAGAGAACGCTTCTATAATAAAGTAAGTACCTACGTAGGCCTAACACTTCAAAACACATTCATTATCTTAATTTAAACAAAGAAAAATTCAAACTGAAAACACCGGTGTAATATACACAAAAAATCTCCAAATTCTTTGGGCTTTCTATATAAAGATTAACAAACCTTCATTCATCAAGATCAACTTTGAATATAGCAATAAAATATAAATGTATATTACACATTATTGCATCAGTCATTTTATAATTTGTTCCCTCCAGATGGAGCCGCAGGCACTGGGGAAAATACGGCGCCTTCCTAAATCCATTCAGTCAAGAAGTCAAACAACACATACGAGGACTTGAATGGATCAAAGATAGAATATACTGACACGAAGTATCTCTCCTATTTACTTAAACACACACACACACACACATATATAGATAGATAGATAGATAGATAGATAGATATTTGTTTCTGAAGAGATATCTTTTTTCTTTTTTTGCACACAGTCCTATCGACTCCGAATAATTTCAAAATAGCTTATTTTACCCATAGATGTGAAACTACAAAGTACTATACTCCGGGTCTGTATGGACCTGGGAGTAATGGCAATAAAGAGGTACTCTATACTTCCAAGATCTCTAGAATTGAAGCCTCACCATCAGATTCGCTTTAGTGTCATACTCTTTTTGCGGAGGGACTTCTGTAAGTGATACAGTCAGCGTATTCCCCCAGCTACAGGGCTAACAGTATCTTTAGAAATGAGACTGCTGAAAATTGTAAACCAAATTGGTGGAAATACAAATTTATTCGTATTATATATTTCCGTTTTTACAGCTTCATTGGATAGTACATATTTAATGGCAATTGATGTTGACGTTGGCGTCAAGAAAACATGATAAACGTTAGTTGCGAAGGATTTTTAGAATTTAAACTTTAAAATCTATGTGATGTATTAATAAAACTGTTTAACATATTTGAAGATAATTTTTAAAGAAATATAACGAAGTTGATCATATATGTCATCGATTTATCTATATCAGACTGTTAATATCTATCTATCTATCTATCTATCTATTTATTACCCATCCTGTTCAAAACTATCTTTCTATCTATTATTGCAGATTTTTGTGGGTTTTTTTTAGGTGTGGAAATTCTTCCACATGAGCAATTCTGATATTATAAGCATGACACAAAACTTCATGTTCAAAATTTTTTTTCATTTTGTGGTTGTAATTTTCCAATTTAAAAAAAAAATTCTTTCCCATTCCTTTGATGGTATAATCACGATATCATTATTATCATCATCATCGTCTTCATTATCATGAATATTGACATCATCATGATCGTTGTTGCTGTCATTGGGTTTTTTTTTAATTTTTGTTGTTCTTTAATCACAAAAAAACAAAAAACAAAGGAATGTTTTCTGCCCAGGAGTGTTGGACACAATGTTAACCGAAGATTAAGACGGGGAAAAGGGAGTGTGCCTCTCCAACAATGTTACAAACATAATCATAACTCTTATTGTATTACTAGTTTTGCCTTATCGTCAAATAATGTGGGGTTATTGCCCTATAACCTTTTTGAGGTCTTCAGATCACCTTGCCAAGTAATTCCTATTCATGGTATCTTTCAGGGCAGTGGGGGGTTTAAAAGAACCCATCTCCTCTCCATGTAACACATAACAGGTTGCATTGGGTTACATGATATGATATCAGGGAACAATTCTTGACCTGACTAAAACAATCCCCAATCCCTGATTGACACACTGAAGCAAGTTACATACTCACGATAACACACTATTGTTAAGGTAGGAGGTGGGTTCCTTCTCCCATACTAGTTGACGAATTTAGATAGCTCGAGGGAACTATCTTTCTATTATTTACTCATAACTAAACGGTAAAGAAATGGTTTCATGCATTTCACAAAGAATTTAGTTCCAAGTGACTCGCAAACACCTTTGTCTAGGATTTGAACCCTGATGTCTGAGTTCATTTTCTTCGACGATAATCTTTAAGCCACACAAGACTTCACTATAAAAAAATGACAAATTTCTGAAGTAATTTTGTGCATTGTATAGATTTATTGATTTTAAATATATGTCAACTCGTCTAGGCTTGTTTTATGTCTAGTGATTAGGGAATCACATTCATTAAATGTTTATATCTACATTTTTGTGTTGTTTTTTAGGAGGTTTTTTGCACAAGGTTCAATCAAATACAAATCCTTTTTAAAGAGATCTATTTGATCCCTAAATACGACCCTAATAGGTACTTCAATCACAGTAGACTAAGCGGTAATGTCAATGAAGGAATACTCTCCAATCTCCCAGGCTCCAGAACCTCTTTTTGTTGGGAGGTCTTACCCCTCTAGAGATATAGCCAACATATTTTGAATCCCACAGACAGGCGGGGCGGCTTTTGAGACTGACCAGGCCGTTTTCCTCGGACAAATGCATTTTGTATAGAAATCTTACAAATGCTTGAGAGATGAATTTAAATTGAAAATTCTTTACACTTTCCAACAGGTCAACAATATGGCTGTGTTTGGTTGATAAATCTTGTATATCTGGGAGTGTACTTGATTAAAATAGTTCCGGTCAGTGGTCTTTGTTACCTGCTGACATTTTTCGATGATGTGTCCGAGTGTCTAACTTATTAATATGGCTGTGTTTGGTTGATAAATCTCGTAAGCCTGGGAGTGTAGGTAACAGGCCAAAATGAGGCAAAGTGTCGCCTGTGTATAGGTGCTCTGAGTGTATATGGTGGTCTGTTCCCGGTCTGGCACTTATACACTCAGAATATATCATGGATTAACATCTTTGGTCCAATAAAACAATAAAACCCAAATATTTCTTAAAACCCATGAGCGTTATCATTTACCATAAAAATCAATTATAATCTTTATTTTGATTCAATGGCTTTCTTCTTAAATCTTATGAATATCTCGTGATATGTAAAAAAATACTGGAAATTTTAATTGATCAAATTATTAATAAAACATTTTAATAATAATTCCAATATTTTACAATTTCATGGACAATAAGAGAAAATATCAATTATAACCTAATAAAAACATTTGGAAAAATGCGATATTTTTTCTTATTTTATTCTTAATTTTAACTTTCTGGCCAAAAGACCTCTGGTTTGGGAAGGAGCGCAACTTTAAAAACAAAAAGACCTATTTTACTTCTCCATAATATAATCTTAAAAATTTTAAGACTTCAAAGTAGAAGACGACTTTTCTTTGTTTCTTAAAATTTTAGTCTGAATGAAAAATCGTTCGTAGATTTCTTTAAATATATTAGAATCTCGGAAAATCTGCTATCCTACACTGAAAAGTTTTAATCATAGATTTATAGATACAATAAATATTTTTTTTATTTAATTACAAATATTTCATCTCACGCAAAAAGGTTTGAAGGCTTTCGAAATTCACTGAAAAACGTTAAAGTGAATAAAATGTAGATAAATTGCATAAGAACAAATTTCTTTTTGGCACCACCCAAAGAAAAAAATAACTTTGTTCTTAAAATTCCACTAGAAAAAACATGAAAATTCTATTTTCAGTTTTTTAAAAACAAAATTGGAATTTTCAGATAATTTTTTCTGGGTGTTCACATCGTAGATTTAATTATCTTTTTTATATATTGGTATTCTGGTTTTTGATCTTTCTGGAAATGTGAACATCAGCAATAGGAATTTTTTTATCAAATGACCAAACGTTAAAACCCTCCTTTTAAGTGATAAAAAATATTTTCGCTTATTTGTTTACTTTATGGCATATCAACATTTGTTGGTTATTTAATCCTATTTACCAACCCCTCTGCTCAGGCAGGATATAACAGAAGGTCAATTTTTAAGCGGAGTTTACAGGTTTGAATTCAGAGTTTTCCTTCTCCTAGACTAGTTGCCTCACCAAGGCTGAAGAAACCAGTCTGCCCTACTATTTACCCATAGCTGGAGGGAGAATAATTGGATTCATACCTTTCCCAAGGGTATAAGTGCTACGTGAAATGTAATCAATCTCGTTCAGGATTTGAACTCGTATCGCCGTGTCCATTTCCTCCGACGATATCTATTACACCACGGGCACCTCCAAGGTTATATAATGCCAAATCCATTTAATACAAATAAACAGTTCTATTTAAAACAATTCAGTTTGACATAAAATCACAGTTAAATTGTCAAAAACATTTCTATTTCAAGCTGTTCCGTTTAATCAAACAGTTCTAATTCAAACAATTCAGTTTAGTATAAGTATTCTTTTTGTTTAAGTTAAGAGTTAAATGCCAAAATATTTCTATTTCAAACAATTCAGTTTAGCATAGAGTTTCAATATCAAAAACATTTCTATATCAAACTATTCAGTTCAGCATAAGTGCGTAGTTTAAATGTCAACACAGTTCTATTTCAAGCAATTCAGTTTAGCTTAAGTACGCAGTTTAGTTCTATTTGACCAATTGATAGGACCCTACCAGGTGCTACCACTCCGGGTCAGAGTGGACCTGGTAGCGATAGCAATGAAGGGGTACTCCGCATTCCCCAAAGCTCCAGCATTACTGGAACCTCACCATCAGATTGTTTTGTGTTATATCTAGGATAACCGTTGTAGAGGGGTCTTACCCCTCTTCAGAGAAGCAGTCAGTGTATTCTACAGCCCCAGCCGACTGGGCAAAAATACTTTCTCAAAATCAAAGAAGCTATTCATTATAAAGTTAATTTATTAATGAATGAAATATCAAAAATATTATTAAAATTTCAATATGTTCACCATTGGTTTTGAAATCATTGAAAAAAAAACATTTCGGGCTTTTTATTTCTATAAAAAATAATCTAAAAACGATCCAAAAATTATTTAGGTTGATTATCTCAATACGTTATATATTCATATTGGTTGTAGAAAATATAGAATATAGTGGGGATGTCTCTTGGAATGTCCAGGAGTGGTCTTACAGCTTCAGCATTACTGATCACTCACAGCAGGGCCAGATCAAAGTACCAACACTTCAGACAGTCGCCCTCCTCGCTTATTAAAAGCTGAGGTCATCGACGGTGTGGCATGTCATGTTTGTGATCTTCCAGGCAAAAAGAATAGTTTTTTTTTTTTTTTAAATTTGAATTAAATTAACAAAATATTAGATTTCTTCTTGAAATACCGTAACAATCTTTTCACCCGCAAAATGCCGCCCCCATAAAGTACCACCTGGCCACCGCCACTTGTCCGCCACTGGTACTAAATTAAAGGCGTTCAGGTCATCAGTTTTTGTTATCAGCTAACATATTTTTATTATGTCCAATTGTCTTATTTGCTCGTTCAGAAATTTTCTTCGTAGTCTTTTAGCAGCACGACTGATTTTAACAGTGCTAGGATTTGGATGGTGTTTATTCTTCCTCTTATCTCCACTTCCCCTGATCTTTTTTAAGACCTTTGGGGATCATTCCAAGGATTCCTACTACCATTGGTATCACTGTCATGTGTCACAGGTTTAGCAGCTCTCTGGTAAGATCCAAGTGTTTAACTATCTTTTTGCTTCTATTTTTTAGTCTTATGTCATGGTCCACTGAAACGGCAAAACCAACGAGATGACTCGTTATTTTCTTCTTGTTAATCAATTAAACCAGGACCAATCTTAAGTCAATTAGATTTGTCTTAAATGACTTGGGAAACTTTCTAACAATTTTTTAATTGAGATGCGCAGTTTCTAGCGTCGACCATGTCAACAACTAATGTGTTCAGGGTTCTCTCACATGTCCCATAACCTAGTTTTAGTCGTTAGAGTCCATGTTTTGGTCAGGAATATACTGGTAGAGCTCCTCAATCTCCAGGTCTACCATTGGTTTTTCTTCTCCTGGAATGGTTCCCATACCCTGTTTAAAGACCCTACTATGTCTACAATTTACCCATAGCTGGAGAAATATATGTGAAAAGCAAACTGGCTCGTTCGAAACTTGAACGTGAATAAACAAATTTATTTCAGACGACCATAAACATAATGCCACAAGCACATTTAGGGCTACTAATAAATTACAAGTTTGTTAAATCTTCAGTGTGAAGAACATTCGATAAATTTGATTAATATTTTTGGGTTTAGCCAAAAAAATCCAGGGTTTCTCCATTTGGGCCGTACGTTTAGGAAGTGATCCCCCTGTAAGGACAGTTGCATTGTGGGAGTAGGAAGAGGGCAAGGAAAAAGAAAGGACTTCATGACACATGGCTGGATGTATAATTTATCTGGTTCCACACAATTTAAACGGTAGAAGAAGCTATCAGCTCTGTTCTTTATCAAATTAATTTATTGTTTGTTATACTTACAAGATCGTTTTTCAGCAAAACAAGTTATGACTTATGGCGTTGAAGGTTCTACTTCTACTGCAATTCTACCAACATCCATATCTGACCTTGTGAAATAAAAAGATAAAGTAGGAGTCTTTTACTTTTTGAGTGATCATCAAAAAAGTATAGCCCAGAGGTAATCCTCTCTCAATGGAAATAAAAAATATCACTATGATAAGTAATTTTTTCTACATTATAGCTACATACAGGGAAAATAGGTAGATGTTATCATTATCATTATTATTATTATACTTTTTTCACGTATTCACTCTTGTAGTCGCTTTCACTGGAGTCAGAGTGATATCTCCCCAGCTTTCCAGGACTCTTCTTATTCCTTTTGTCTCATCCTATAATGATTGGTATCACTGTCACCTTGATGTTCCATTTTTTTCACTTGTCTAGCTAATTCTGGTTTTTTTAATCTAGTTTTCTCCCTTTTCTTCAAATTTATTTTGGGCTCTACTGGGACACTGAAGTCTTCTAGCTGACATTTTTTTTTCTTGTTAACTATGTCAACGTGAGATCTTCTAGCTTGGAGTTGGTAACGGATTTTTATCTCATAATCCTAGAGAACTTCGTCTTTAATTATTTCTACTTTCTGAATTTTTTCACATCAGTTTTTGCTGGTGATTTTTCATTGAAATGTAAGTGCCTGCCAATCAATCTCCCCAGTTTTCTACGATTCTTCTTAATAGTCCAACTGATTTTAACAGTGCTAGGATTTGGATGGTGTTTATTCTTCCTCTTATCTCCACTTCCCCTGATCTTTTTTAAGACCTTTGGGGATCATTCCAAGGTTTCCTACTACCATTGGTATCACTGTCATGTGTCACAGGTTTAGCAGCTCTCTGGTAAGATCCAAGTGTTCAACTATCTTTTTGCTTCTATTTTTTAGTCTTATGTCATGGTCCACTGAAATGGCAAAACCAACGAGATGACTCGTTATTTTCTTCTTGTTAATCAATTAAAATTATCAATATTTTAGGCTTTTGAGAGTTTTTCACACCAGCTTTAGCTGATGGTTTTCCACTGGAATCTGAGTGACAGCAAGTCTCCTCAAGTCTCTTGGATTCTTCTTAGTATTTTGGCTGATCTCAGTAACTCAGTGGTTTGCATGGTCACTATTCGTCCTATTATTTTCACGTCCTCCACTCCCAGTACCAATTTTTTGATGACCGAGCACGCCAAATATAATTGGTATCACTGTCACTTTTATGTTCCAAACTTGTTTAAGTTCTTCAGTAATGTCTAGGTATTTATTTTTCTTTTCGCTTTCTTTCAGTTTCACCCTGTGATAGACCGGAATGGCAACGTCTACTACAAATATTAAGTGGTGCTCTTTTACTGGAGTTTGATGAAGTCTCCTCAAGTCTCCAGGACTCTTCCCAGTATTCGGGCTGATCCTTATAATGTTGTAGTCTGAATGGTCTCCACTTGCCCTCTTGTTTCCAAGTATTCCAGTTCATTTACCAATCTTTTGGGGATTGTTCTAATTGCAGATTATTATTATTATCATTATTATTATTATTATTGTAGTTGTTGTTGTTGCTCTTAATGATGGTTAATTTTTCAGCTTTCCTTTCAGTTTCATCCAATCCTTTACCAAAAACCTACAGAGAGTGAACGTTGTAATTATATGTATCCTATATATATATGTTTTTTGCTGCCTCATCTGGATGACAGTCCAGTCAGCTAGAGCAGTAGAATACTCTGCAGAGAGGTAAGACACTCCTAACGAAAGTCCTAGATATAGCACTCTGCTGCGTCTGATGGTGAGGCTCTAGTCCTGGGAAATGTGGACTAATCGTTCACTGTTCTCACTCCGAAGTCTAATCTGACACGGAGTGGTATTAACTTTAACACTCTCATCTATGGTTCAAATAGAACTGTTTAATCATGTAAATCTCTGCAAACAAATAACTGATCAAATCAAATCGATTGTGTTAAAATATCAGTACTTGAAACCATTTGTGTGCAAACGAATGATTAACACTAAATAGAATTATTCTTATTAGATTTCAATACTTGAAATCATTTAACTGTGTGCAAACGAATGAGCTCTGGCTTGTTTTTAAAAAAATGTTACCTACAAATTTCTCGTTTACAAATTTGATATATTCCTCTTTCTTTTCTTGACACATTTAATTTGTCTATATGTCTCAGATGTAAAGCACTATGCATCGTCATTAGTTTTTCTATTCTCTGTTCTATTTGCTGAAGTTCTTTCCTCGTCCACTTGAAGAATGGCCCTGAGTATCTGACAAGTGGGACAGCCTAGGTGTTTATCCCTTTGATGAGATTTCTGCTATATAAAGTTTGGCTTCGAGTGGATTTCTCGTTCTCCTGAGATATTCGATTTTATTTTTTCTGCGCTTGTTTAACGGTGTCCGCTTCTAATATTCCCAAGTACTTGTAAGTTTCCTTTTCTCCGAGCATTCTGATTTTTTCTGGACTTGGTAGATCTACTCCCTGCGTCATTTGCCGTTTCCCGCTTCTCATTATTTGCTTGGGGCACTTTTTCGTGCTAAATTCCATGCTTAAGTCCTGACTGTATATTCTCACTGCCTGTATTAAGGTTTCCAATTCTTTTTCATCTTTTACAAACAGTTTGATGCTTTCCATGTAAATTAGGTGGTTAATCTTTTCTTACAATTTAGTCAGTTTTTATCTTTCTGTGCATTTCTTAAGAATATGATTGAATGGCGTGATTGCTATAACAAATATTAATGGTAATAGCGTATCTCCCTGGAATATACCGATCTGGATTTTCGCATCAGCCAAGCTTTTTCCTTCATTCTATCTATTTCATTCTTCAGCTTTTCATGGTTTCCTCAATGAAATTTATACTTTTTCAGATATCTTGTACATTTTAAGACAGTCTATTATCCAGCTTTGCGGTACCATTTCTTACGCCTTTTTATAGTCAATCCACACGCTATAATAACATTTTTCCGTCTCGTTTTCCTGTCCTTGAGGATGTATTGATCAATATATAGTAGATCTGTTCTTCTTGTTCCCTTGTGGTATCCTTTCTGTTCTTCGGGGAACGTTCTGCAGCTTATTAGCGAATAGTATATCTCCCCACTTATTTGTGCCGTTAGTATTTTCCATATCATCGGTAGGCACGTTATGGGTGTGTAGTTGTTTGGGACGGTTCCTTATTAAGTATCTTTTAGGATCAGGGTTGGGTTTTTTTTCTGGTCTGTCATTCGGGTATATCTGTTTCTTCTAAGCATATTTCTTCTTCTTCTTCTTCTTCTTCTTCTTCTTCTTCTTCTTCTTCTTCTTCTTCTTCTTCTTCTTCTTCTTCTTCTTCTTCTTCTTCTTCTTCTTCTTCTTCTTCTTCTTCATAAACTTACTGGAGTTTGAGTGAGAGAAAATTTCCTGAAGTCTCCAGGACTCTTCTCAGTATTCTAGCCGACATCAATAGTATTGTAGTTAGGATGGTCTCCATTCGTTCTCTTATTTCTAAGTCCTCCAGTCCTTGTACCAATATTTTGGTGACGGTACCAAGAGCATTACAATTTGTATCACCGTCACTTTCATGTTCCACAGTTTTTCAATCCCCTTGCAAGATCCAGGTACTTATCCTTCTTTTTTGCTTTCTTTCAATTTTACTCTGTGGTCAGCCGGGACTGCAAAGTCAATAATTCCACAAGTTCCTTCTTCTTCTTCTTCTTCTTCTTCTTCTTCTTCTTCTTCTTCTTCTTCTTATTATTATTATTATTATTATTATTATTATTAATATTATTTACTCATTAGAGTTTTTCACATCAGCGTTAGCTGATGGTCTTTCACTGGAGTTTGAGTGACAGCAAGTCTCCTCAAGTCTCCAGGACTCTTTTCAGTATTCTGGCCGTTCTCAATAATAATTATTATTATCATTATATCATTATATCAAATTTCCCTTTGTAAATCGGATACAATCTTTTACCAAGTCTTTTTAACTGAGGTTTGAGGTAAAAGAAGGGACAGCAAGTCTTCTCACTTTTCTATCACTCTTCTAAACTTCAATCCTTTCACGAGTTTTACAGTTTTCCAAGTATATTTTCAATGTTTTTGTATTTATTCTAAGGGCTCCTATTATTATTGGTATCACCGTCACCTTCATGTAACATAATTCTGTTCTGTTTCATTTCTGTTTCATTCCGTGGCCTGCTGGTCTTCTAGCGGATAAGTTCTTTTATTATTTTTGGACTCTATGCAAGTTATTCACATTACAATTGATTAGTGTTTTTCATTGAAGTCTGAGAAATACCAAGTCTCTTTTGTTCTTTAGGAATCTTCTAAGTATTTTCGCTGATTTTGGGATAGCCATTGTCTGGACAATCTCAATTCCTCTCTATACTTCTCTCTCTCTCTCTCTCTCTCTCTCTCTCTCTCTTCATTCCGGCATGAAGCATGCATGAGTGGGTGCGTCTTGCAACAGGCTTAGAAGGAGCTTTTATCCCAACAAACCTCGTTTTATCCCAACAAACCTCGTTTTATTCCAACAGACCTCGTTTTATCCCAACAAACCTTGTTTTATCCAAACAAACCTCGTTTTATCCCCAAAAACCTCGTTTTATTCCAAGTACTGTAACATTCTTTAAAGCAAGTTTTCAAACAGCTTTCATTATATAAAAGACTCTTTGGCTACTTGAAATATTAAGATTACATTATGGAGAGAATCTCCATAATGTAATCTAAATATTTCATGTAATCCCTGTATCTTTTCTATTAAGTTTTCTCTGGTGATTGAAATGTTATAACTAATGCGTCATGAATTTTTTTTATTTCGTTTGGCACGAGGGAATTTTAAACTATTATGTATTTTCCAGGGAAAGGAGTAGCACCCTCCCCTGCAGCTTGCTGTAGTAGCTATCGAAAAGAGAGCCTTTGGGTCATCCTCGACTAGGGTCGCCAACTTTACAAACTTTTTTATGCATTTCCTTAGCTACAAATGTCCGAATAATGTTCCTCACTCACAAATAAATGTGACGATTAGTTTTGGTCCTCAAATACAACAAATACATAAAGACAAACCCTCAAGTCGTCTACACCAAAGCTCTCTCGATCCTATCCCACAAATCTTCAAAATCAAAAGACCAAGTTTTCAACAAGATAAGCAACAACCAACGTTCGGATACAAATTCTTCTCCAAATGAACAACTTGACTTTCACAAACACATGCAGATTCTTCAACAAAATAAACAGCCTGACGCATTCAACTTTCTGAAAAAACAACAAATACTTTCCATTGCTTATTTTTCCCCAACTGAAACTCACAACAGATGTTAATTCAACACACAATAATTATACGACTTCCACTTCTACCTTCCATTACCAACTGACGTTTCTATCCTACCATTTCCAGAGAAACACAACCTTACTGACATGAAACCCCCACAATTTTTCTTTCCCTTACAGACAAATCACGGCGACAATCTGTCGTATTGGACGTGTATTTTTAAAACCAGAATCCATCATTGTATTTTCCAGTTTGCTATTTCCTTGAGTGTTGTTCTTAGTAATAAGATACATGGCTAGATCCTGTTCCAGTATCCTAGCTTCGCCTGTATTTTTTTTTTTTTTGTTTATTTCATCCAGTTGTATTGTCAGTCTTCTCTGATGTTTTTGTCTTTTGTCAATCTTTTTATACAATTTTGTTTTTGTGTATTATCTATTTTCAGTAATTTACCTTGATTTTATAGTTTTTATATTTGTCTTTCTATCCCCATCTCGCATCTAGCTTCTTTTTTTTTTTCTTGGATACCAATAATGTCACAGACCTATTTCCTCCTGCATTAGGATATTCCTTTTTTATAAATTGTTAACTTTTTCTGTTTCCGACTTTTTTCGAGTCTTTGCTTCTTTAAGGATGTAATTTCTCCCTTTTTTCGGTCTTGAATTCTGTTATCATTTCTGCATTGTTATTTTCATCGTGCGTTAACAATGATGATTTGGGGAGAGATTCCCCGATGTTTTAGTGTTCAATAGTGTTTCAGCTTATTTTATGGGTATTTCTTGAGTATATGCTTCACAACAGAACAATCCACATATTTCTTGTATCTCGACGTCAGAAAACCAGCCTTTCTTTAAAATCATCCTGGTTTGGTCGTCAAGTCTTTCGTTTGTTGTACTAAAACGTAGTAGATTCATTCCAAATTTCAATCATTCTTTTTTATCACCTCTTTATGTATGGTTGCCTTTGTTTTTGTACCTAGAAGTATAACAATTAACATTCACAGGATGACAATTAGTTATCCTATGTTGACTGGTAAGGGAACACCTGCCAATCAAGACACTCAAATCTGTCATCAGAGTCCCGCGTTTATTTGAATTCATACTTGATAATTCCCGTGAGTAGTATATTGTGACTCTTTCAAATCCAAGGGTTGATAATTATCTTTGCTCCTCCCACAGACGGGATCTTTTATTTTTCCAGGAAGATCATTCCACAGACCAAAATAAATTATAATTGTTATTGTTCTAATATTTTTAACAGTTCTTGTTCCAGAGAATATCGTTATTATTTGAACATTCCAAGTATATGGTATTGTAGCAGGTATGATTATAAAATCTTATTTCTGATCACTCCCTCGTTTTGCTATTAGTACTCTCATAACGCATGAACAAAAAAGTCAAAATAAACATAAAAAATGCAAACGAAAAATTTTGCTATTTTCGAATTTATTTTTTTCATTTTATTTTCTTGCTGGAGGAAGGAAGATATAAATTATTGTTTCGAAGATGTAGATTTTTATCATTTCTTTTTTAAACATTTTTTTCATCTTTACAGAAGCAGAAAATCTCTCATAAATTTTCACAAGACGTGCCCAACAACCTTCAAACCCGGATGTGAAAATATACGATCATAAAAAAATATGAATATATATATATATATATATATATATGTGTGTGTGTGTGTGTGTGTGTGTGTGTGTGAATAAACCTTATACATATATAGATTGAGAGTCATAAACAGAGACAGAGAGTGAGAACGAGAGAGAGGGACAGACAGACAGACAGACAGACAGAAAAAGAGTGAGAGCATATGCGCATTATGTGTGCATATGTAATATGCATCAGGATATAAAGTGTATAAACGTAAGTTTGATTTCAGTATATATATATCTATATATATATATATATGTGTGTGTGTGTGTGTGTGTGTGTGTGTGTGTGTGTGTGTGTGTGCAGACACGTGGATTTTCTCTATGTCTATATGAATGTGTGCGTGCGTATGTGTGTCGAATTTATATAAATTCATATGCATGTATTAATTAACTACACACTCACCACACACACACACACACACACACACATATGTATTTACATACATATATATATATATATATATATACAGAGAGAGAGAGGGGGGGGAAACAGAGACCATATGTACATTAAATTCATCAGGGTAAACAGTACACAAACGTAAAATTGGTTAACGTGTGTGTGGGGGGGGCATGGAAGTTGGTATTTCTACATATATATATATGCTTACATAAATTTTCCGCACAAATATTCTTTCTTCTTTCTTCTTTCCTCCATCCATTGCTTCTTTTCTTCCTTCTTTCTTTCTTTCCTCATCTTCCCTTCTTTCCTTCCTCTCTTTCTTTCGCGTCGCTTTTGAAACATGGAATTTTCACAGCAATTGATTTTTTTAACCTTTTGAAAATTGATGTTCATCTTTCACTGTTTTTCTTACTCTAAGACACTGTTTATACCAGAGTTTATTTTCTAAGACATATACGTTCAAACGATGACAACAGCTCAGAATTACATTAACAGGTAAACTTTTTTCTCTATCAGATCAAAGAAAACATATATGAAATGTCGGCGTCGTATGCAAGGGATTCACTTTATTAAAAGTCTCTGACAGTGTCATATTATTACTGAATGGCACCGAGGCAATCAAGAAATTAAAAAAAAATCGGTTAACTAAAAGAATAATCAGGACAAAGCTTCAAAAGAGAAATTATTTGTAAACTTATTCATGAGACAGACTAAAGCGATCTGAATGTGTGGGAAAATGAGGTAAATTTTGTTTTGATTTCGAAAAGACTTAAAGTGTATTGTCGTATAGTTGTAAAAAAAGATCTATTTTAAAAAGTGAGCCATATATATATATATATATATATATATATATATTCTTCAACCATGGTCGAGAAAGATCCGAAAGCTTCCCTTTCAATAGCTTCTACACCGAGGTGTAGAGTAGGGAATTATTCCTTTCCCTGGATTGTTCCACATACCCTTGATCCATACGTGATAATGTTAGGTATTAAGCAAGAAGGCATCAAGTAACATCGGTACGACTACGGCCAACTAGTAAATACGGCCCTGAATGTTACATTACAAGTCTTAATTCTAACAGGCTGAAGTAGTGTAAGCAAAGAAAAAAAACATTCATGGCCGCTTATGAAATTAACCTGAAAAGAAAATTGGCTTTAAAAATTGAACAGATCAAATGATATAATCCTGTTTGTAGAATCTATTTAACATTATTTTTATTCCTTTCAAATTTTTTTTTTTTCATCATACAACGTGTGAAAGCACGTGCGATACCCTAGCCTCATCAGCCGCCAACCAGGGGTGATAACACAGTTTCGGTAGCTCAAGGCGGTACTGAAATAGTAAAATGTCTATTTATGCCCGCTTTGTGTTTTACTAATCCACAAATTATAAACGACAGTTATTTTGCTTTCATGATTTTCAATCGCCTCAATGGTTTATAGACGTTATTCGGTAAATTTGCTAACGCATAATTAATTGCATTTAATCACTGAATTTTAAATGTTTTTTGTGATATTTTGTTTAACAAAAATGATTTAAAAATGTGTTGCATTTGGCTGTTTTATTGGATATCATAGCAATAGAGAAAAAGCATCGATAGTTTATTTTCCTCGAGAAATGGGTTAATTTGTTAGCCGTAATAATTAATAATTAATCTACTATAATTCCAACCGGCAATAAAATATGAAAATAACCGGAAATGGGCTAAAGGTGGAGAAAACTCTTCACCCCTCTTCTATCCCCTCCCACCCTTCTATCCTGTGTCTATTCTGAATTATTTTATCCATAAGATCTGAAGAAGTTCTGTTAATTTTTTTTTTTTTTTGTGTTTTTGATTTATATCAAAAACCCATAACTAGAAGAAATAAATTTATAATCCTAATGTGACCAGTTTTTGTTTTTTCTTAAAGAAATTATTGCTCTGTAATGTCAGTTACATTGAGCTCTTTACCAGGAAAATTTAAATGTTCACAGTTGAATTTTTTTTTTTTTTTTTTTTTTTGTCCTGATGGAATTACTCCCAACTCCGGTTTAACTGGAGCGAATTATATATATATATATATATATATATATATATATATATATATATATATATATATATTACCCAATAATTAGAATTCTAACAGGTACTACCAATCCGGGACAGAGTGGACCTTGAAAGTAGGAGCCAAGAAGGTGCACTCCACATCCTCAAAGCTCAAAGATCTGGAACATCTCCATCAGATTTCGTATCATAACCAGGACACTGATAGGCTAGTCTTACTCCTCTGCAGATATGCTGTTGGCGTATTCTACAGCCCCAGCCAACTGAGATGCATAAAAGTAAGTAAAAAAGTAAAGTTGGTGACCTTAGTCGAGGGTGACCCGAAGGCTCCATTTTCAAGAGCTACTACACCGAGATGTAGGGAAGGGCGGAACTCATTTCCTTGGATTGCTCCACTTTACCCTCGATCCTCACTTTATAGTGCTGAGTGCTAAGCAAGGCGCCATCAAGTACCATTTTGGGGTCTTTGGTATGACACAACCTGAGATTGAACTCCGCTGGGTATATTAATAAAATACCCCGCTGGGTATATTAATAAAATCACTGGCCCCAGAACGAGAAGATGTTAACTTTAAATATGATTATCGTTCATGGCAACGTATGTAATTAAGTGATTAACATTAATCGCTCACATAGAAGATAATAAACCCACTAGGCACAACTACAATAAGAGCTGGGTTTATTGCCCGGCACCTAAGGCGCCTCAAAAGAGGAATGCCGACGGTGTTGAGCATTTTTGGCCCCGCCCGGGAGGTTTGATTCGATTGATGTCATCCCGTTAAACCACTTTCGAATTACTTTCCAGCACCATGTGGAGTTCGATAAATACCTGCCTAAGCTGAAGATTTTAGTTTTAATTTTCTGATCACCTTTCTCTCTCTCTCTCTCTCTCACACACACACACACACACACACGCGCGTGCGCACACACACACACACACAAACATTGTCTCTAATCTATATGTGTATGCATATATATATATATATATATATAAGAATAATAAATTTAAAATTATATTTGTCAAGGGTGATAATTTATAGTCTTTAACTACCCTTATACAAAAAATCACTTGATTCACCAGTCAATAAGCCACATAAAAAGACCCTGAAACATGGAGGAAAGAAACCATTATTACTCCCAATCATAACAAAAGTAATTTAAAAACAAACCTCAAATAGGTTGTTAATTCAATTAAAAACAACATATTTCTGGTTTAAGAAAAACCGTTTTTGAACGAATAGCTTATATATATATATATATATATATATATATATATATATATATATATAGAGAGAGAGAGAGAGAGAGAGAGAGAGAGAAGATGAACACTTTTTAAATAAATCTAACAGCTATTTTCTTTAATAAGGAGGCCAAAGTGCTGAAATCTAAAGAAAAACTAGATATACATAATAAATTCATCAAATTTTGGATTATTTTGGTTTTTCAACTTCTTCATGAACATGTGTATATATATATATATATGGAGAGAGACAGACAGACAGACAGACAGACAGAGATAAACGAAAGAAATAAGATGAATAGGATTTTCGATCTGTTTTATTTATTCTTTGAATCGATCTTAGCTAATTTCAACCTTAGTTAATCGTCAAGAGAAAAAGTTTTGTGAAAAAAATGTTTCTATAGAGCTTTTTTATGTTTTACAAAGACTTGTCATACTTTAAAATAATTGAAAAGCTTTAAAAGAAGTGACGAAAAATGGTGATGTATATACATTTTTAGAATGGAAATTATTTACTGGTATTCTTCTTATTTGGCAACTGGCAGATACTGGAAAAATGTTTCAAATTAGACTCGACTGCTTGGTTTGTTTATTTTGGTGTATATGTCATAGATAGATGGATAGATACTTACTTATAGGGTGTCTCAATATACATGGGACCCATAAGACTGTTAATATATAGGGTGGCTCAATATAATGCTCATATAGGGTGTCTCAATACACATGGGGCCTATGTATTGCTAATATATAGGGTGTCTCATTATGATGGTTATATAGGGTGTCTAAATTTACAGGGGACTCATGTGACTGCTAATAACTCTATTAATAATAATGTTGTTTCAGTTTCAGATTTGAAAATACTATAACAACTATTAATCCTCGATCACAATAGCTTGGACAAGAGAAGAAAATTTATTTTGCTTCACAACTTATTTTAAGAAAAAATCATTCAAAACTTTTTCAAAATAGATTCTATCGTTAATATGATAATGACTTATTATTGACACAAGAAACATAAAAAAAATCGCAGGTCAGGAGGCTGATATAATAACATTGATTTGATATCTCTAGCTCAAAGGATGCATTTTTTACAGCACATGTTTCAAATGATCGCAATTTGCTCTGGTCTCAGTAATAAATCATTATCATATGAATGGGTTGCATCTATTTTGAGACACCCTGTACTTAATTACTTGTTTGACTCGGGGAATAGTGGCTGTTTTAGCAACAAATTTTATGTAGAACTCGAACAAACAATGAAATAATTTGGTTTCTTTGATGGCATATCAAGCTTCATGGGTAATTTAATTGAAAAGCCAATATTGTAGGTAGTGAAACTATATAACACCTAATTGGAGGTTAAAGAAATTCTTACCTTTTCCAAGGTGAAAATGAACATAATAGCGCAACTGGAGTTCGAACTCGCTGATACAATGCCCACAGTCCAGCACGTCAGCAACTATAACTCTTATTATGTAACGCTAAATTTATATATATATATATATATATATATATATATATATATATATATATATATATATATATATACGAATTAGAAATACTGAATGTGTTTCAATCTAGAAAAGATTAAAAGTACATGTAATATAAATAGATTAAGATATATTTTCTCATCTACTGAGGAGTAGGAGCAGAGGTTTCGAAATGAACGTGTATCAAGTGCACCCAGACCTTTCAAATTTCAATGATAGTGTACAAATGACAAACACCATTCTGAGATAAATTATTCCACGCCGAAGACAGAAAGAATTTTATCAGAATATCGACAACTCTCTAGACTACACTTATTTTAACGAGGTCAGAATCAACACTGACATTCGAAATGTAATTTTATTTCGTCATTATATATATATATATATATATACATATATATTATTTTGTTATATAGGCTTACACTTTTATGAGTTAACACTATATATATATATATATATATAATATATATATATATTGTTAAAAGACGAGAAATTTAGAAATAGTCTTCCATTCCATATATATATAAAAGAGAAAGAAAGGGGAAGTGAAGGAGAAAGAAATTCATAAAAATTAGATATTGATACACACACACACATCGAGAGAGAGAGAGAGAGAGAGAGAGAGAGATTTGTATGTATAATACCACCTTGATTTGAATCTTTTTATTCTTTCTTTCCAGCTCTTGACTTCGACCTTTCTTTTTTCTCTGTCTTGTGTTGTATCCTGCTCGACTCGAAGGAATTGGGTATATCCTTTTCTCATTTGCAATTTCTTAATCACTTTCTTCTCTCTCTCTCTCTCTCTTCTCTCTCTCTCTCTCTCCATTTTTATTATCTCCTTGTTACTTCTTCTTCTTCTTCCTTCTCTTTCTTTTCTTTTCTCTTCTCTCTCTCTTCTTCCTTTCTTTTTCTTGATCTGTTTTCTCTTGATTGGCAACGTGTAGATTAAAAGGGAACCCAGTCATTATTGCTTTTTTTCCTCCCCGCACTCTTTCTTTCTTAAAAGATTTCCTATTTTTTATTTCTTTCTTTCAACCATATAAGGAGTAGTGTCGTTATTGTTGTTGCTGCTGCTGCTGCTGCTGCTGCTGCTGCTGCTGCTGCTGCTGCTGCTGCTTTTAAAATTGTTTTGATCTTTCGTAGAGGATTGGTTTATTTACTTCTAAAGTTTTCACTTCCTTTTGTTGTAAAGTTGTAAAATATAATTGATTTAGAATATTTTTTTGTTACCAGCCAGATTAAAAACAAACAGTGAAATAGATAGTGATCATAATATATTTTATAAGTAAATGTACATGGAATTATTGGAGCGGGAAAATTGAAGTGTCCATTGGGATCGTTCTTTAAACTATCATTTTTGAAATGTTGGTTTTATGCCGAAGTCAGTTTAACAATTATGGTTTCCAAATATATTGCACAGAAATCATTTCAAACAGGTAAATATTTCATCAACTCTGTCTGAAGGTACTTCTTTCTTTAAAATTGGAAGTTTTCTTCCTGCAGCTCCTGCCCTTGCTTTCTTCCAATAGTTCCTGTCCACTGTCTTCTTCCAACAGTTCCTGCCTTCTTCCAGCAGTTCCCGCTTTCTTCCAGCTGTTTTTGCCTTCTTCCAGCAGTTCCTGCCTTCTTCCAGCAGTTCCGGTATCTCCTGCTTTTTCCAACAGTTTCTGCCTTATTCACGCAGTTCCGACTTCCTGCCTTCTTCACGCAGTTCCTGCTTTCTTCCAGCTGTTTTTGCCTTCTTCAAGCAGTTCCTGCCTTTTTCCAGCAGTTCCGGCCTTCTGTCTTCTCCAAACAGTTCCTACCTTCTTCCAGCAGTTCCTGTGCTCTGCCTTCTTCCAACAGTTCTACTTCCTGCCTTCTTCCAGCTATTACTGTTTGCTCCCAGATGTTCACGCCTAATCACAATTCCTACTATCCTTTTTAGGACATTCCTCTTCCCACTAATACAAACTATTCTATTGTGGGCACCAGACTTTACCAACCACTACGACACTTATCAGGGTAAGTCAGCAACAACTCAAATCAACACCAACAAGAATAGCGGCCTATTAGAAGCCTTTCCACTTGTCACATATATCGAACCGCTGGACAAACAACGAAGGACTCGTAGATATATAAAAATATAATTTATATTTCTATTCTTCGACGGCGACGATTGTGTGTAGTAGGAATACAGGGAGATTTCACACATATATTTCTTCTGTGACGGGGGCCCTTTTTGTGAAGTAGTACGACAGCTGGAGAACATACACAAGGGAGCTGACAGATCTGCTTGAGTGACCAGCAGGTTTCTCACTTCGCTTGAGAGACCAGCGGATCTCTCCCCTGCGCTTGAGCGACGAGCGGATCTCTGCCTTCAGTCCAAAATTACCGACCTTATATTATCTTCAAGTCCCACGTATTTTCTGTGCATGGCTGGTTATCGGAACTTACATACTTCCGGTTTTTTCCGGTAATTTGTTGATCTTATCTGCGAACGGAAATACCTGCCACTCTATCCATAGGCAATGAATTATATTTTTATATTCTATATTTCTCTTTCTTGTGAAAACCACTTTGTTGATGTTATCTTGCGACCGCATTGAATCTGCTAAGTTTATCCACGGCACTCTGTCGCTAGCTAAGCTAATATATTACACACTCAGCCAGCCAGATGCAATGAACACTCAAAATAACAGACAACTGTCGACTTCAGAAGGAGAGCAGCGACGCATAGCAACTCAGCCCATATTACTGCTAGCCTCAGAACACCAAGCCCATGACCGAGCGACTTCAACTCGGTCGAAGCTAACGTAGACCAAACCCTGCTTAACAGCGAATTAACCACCAGGATGCCACTGAGACCCGATACGTATAACACTTCGGTCACATAACGACACCGACAACCTGTTCAAGATCATCAAGATCCTCTGTGGCTAAAAATTGTACTTTCGACGTAAACAGGAACTTCACAAAAACTTTTTTCTTGTATTTATTGCCAAAATAAAAATCGGCTTTTAATTTACTTATTTATTTGCTTTCGTTATTTTTGCCTTTCCTGAGTAACTTCACTCATTTCAAAAAAGTGTGGGATCGACATATTTTTCAGTTTTGCAACACCTCAAACAGATCTACTTGCTACATATTTAGGTGCTAAACAGGTACAACCAATCCGGGTCAGAGTGAACCTAGAAGCGATCCGAATGAAGGAGTGAATTGGAGCCCCTGAGACGGATGTAGTTTGTGGGGTTTAAAGGTATTTAGCGTCGAGGTTAACAATGTGGGGTTTAAAGGTTTTTAGGAAGGTCAGTGGCTAAGGGCAAGGCTGTGTTGCCGTAAGATATCTGACTCCATATTTTGGTTATATTATTTTATCCCACGTTGACTGGCTGGCGCAATGCCTTACCCAAAGAAGGTCCAAAAGAAATATACACAAAGAAAAGATAGAAACAGACAAGAGACGAAAACGTTTCTTTCATACTTTCCTTTATTTACTTGGTGAATGGACTAACCAACGCTACGTCCCAAGACACAGCGTGGTGCCCAAAACACCAGATAGTAAAATCGGTGTTGTCGGTTCGACGTCACTACCCGAAAAGAGGTCGGTTCACAGAAAACCTGAGTATTTATCTCTCTTCACCGGCTCCAAATTCGCTACTCCAAAATTCTTCTAATTTTGGCGCGACTGCTTCTCATTGGCTACTTTACATTTTATTAATTTTTCTTTTTTCTGATTTTAACCGGATGGATGCGTGGAGCCTTATGCGTGGTGACGCGTTTATACATTTTGTATCAGACAGCCGACGAGTCAATATCCGGTTGGGAGTTTTTTTGTTAATTCCTAAATCCCCACAAGTTCACTATTGAATACTACTTTCGGGGGTTAGGCGTATTCTGCAAGGAGTGCAGTTGATGTATTCGTGACCCCACCAAGAAAGCAGTTATATATATATATATATATATATATATATATATATATATATATATATGTGTGTGTGTGTGTGTGTGTGTGTGTGTATAAAACTGTAACACATCAAAAACAGTACGTAACAGGACGATTTTCATCAGAGAAATATGCTCAAACTGTTCAAACTTTAAATATCATAATTTTCAGTTCAATTTACAAATGAATTACAATTTTATGGGGTTCGTTTTTGTAGTTAATGTTATTATCAATCGTCCAAATCTTCGATGTAATCATGAAATACTATTTAGAATTCAGTACAGATTTCTAAAATAGATGATCAATATCTTTTATGAACCGCTGTAACAATGGAATTACAAAAGATTTACAGGTCATCTAGTAAATTTCAAACGTCAAAGGAAAAGCAAACCAGTGCGAGTGTAATCTCATGCGCTGTGGTAATGAGACTCGGCAACTAACTCAAGCTTAAGATAAAGGCCGGTGGTTGTTTACAAGCCAGAATCTATCTACAGCTTGTAAAACACCCAATACTCATTTGGTATAAATAAACAATATGGCTTTTATTTAAAATCTGGCTAAAAATCGACGCCTTAAATCCTACTTTTGCTAAGAAAGAAAGAAAGAACCTTAAAAGAAACAGTGGATAATTTTTTTCGAGGTCACGGTGAATCAGAGGGATTTAAAATTCTTTTACCTCTTACAAATGAAAGTCGATATTCTCTTTCAGGCATATGGATGTATACATATATGTATACATGTGCATATGCGTGAACTTAAGTTCGTGAGTGAGTGTCTTTGCGTGTAGATGAGGGTAGGGGAACTGCGTCTGCTCATGTAAAGAGATTAAGCTTAGGCACGTCTAGAGGAGAGAATATTTACTTAGGTTAATATAGCCGAGCCTTTGAACAAAGCAAGAGTAAAGCCCATACGAAAAAGAAAGATACAAAACTTGGGGGTTCTTGTTCACCCTAACAGCCGCTTGGTATTTTCACCTTTTCTATTTCTATTTGTTTGTTTGTTTGTTTCTTCTTCTTCTTCTTCTTCTTCTTCTTCTTCTTCTTCTTCTTCTTCTTCTTATTATTATTATTATTATTATTATTAGTAGTTGTAGTAGTAGTGGTAGTAGTAGTATTTTACAATTTGGGAGTTTTTCTCACTATTTAGTAACTGTTGATTTTCACTGATTTCATTGTGACAGTGACTCTCGAGGATTCTTCTGGATTTTTATTATTTCTGACATCCACAGTGTTCTTATCTGAACGATCTCCATACTTTCTCTGATTTTCAACTCGTCTCTTTCACATGCTCTTTCAGACTGTCCCAAGTACTCCTACTCTGATTAGTATCACTGTCAGTTTCATGTAGCAAAACTTCTTCAGCTCTCTAGCTAGGTCTGTATAATTGTCCAGTTTATCGCTTTCTCTTATTTTCAGTCTGTGGTTCGCTGAAACTGAAAAATCCATTAAGTGACAAGTTATTTTTTTATTAATTACAACTAGGGTTGGTCTTCTGTGATGAAATTGGGCGATTCATTTATAAATCAAAATGGCGGAAAATTTTGACTGCTCCATTTTTTAATGACAGATACTGGTTTGTTTATATACTGTTTTTCATAATGGTCAAACTTTAGATTTTTGCGCAATTCCCAGTGGATCACTTCACCCATCCATTTATGCATGCCTCTGTATTTTTAGACAGTTCGTTTTATTTACTTATTACGCGATGAAATGTTTAATCTTTATTATCCTTTTACTCATTATGAGTTTAGCACGTCATTAGTAACTGATAGAGCTCGCTGATTGTGACAGCAAGGCTTCTTTACTCTCTAGAACTCCTCTTAGTTTCTTGATGATTTCAGCAATGTTGTGGTCTAAACGGTCTTAATTCTTCCTTGTATTGTAACTCTCTCTCTCTCTCTCTCTCTCTCTCTCTCTCTCTCTCTCTCTCTCTCTCTCTCTCTTCACTCTCTCTCTCTCTTTCCGGTTTTTCGAGATTTTTCCCCGGTCTCTTACTATGACTGACATTACAGACACTTTAATGTTCCACAACTTTTTTTTTTATCTCTCAGGCAAGATCTGGGTATTTAACTGATTATCTCTTTACTCGCAGCAGGAACTACAAAGTCGTTTTTTTTTATTAATAAAACTTGAACTCACTTTTCAGTCGAACAGAATTTCTATGAATCAAATTTAGTCTGTTCTTCATAACGATCTATCTCTATTTATCTATTAATTCATTCATCGGCTCTATTAATAGAATTTACTTTGACCAGAGAGAAAATATATAGCGATACAGGGGAATTCATTTATAATAGGAGAATAAAAGTTTACAGACTATATGATGTGCGTCCAAGGAAGCTGATTTATAAACAGCTGTCGATAATTTAAAAAAAAAATGAAGCTAGCGTGCTCCGTGAGTTAATGTCCAAAAATTTTCAATTCGAAAATTGTTTAATTTTTTGCTTTTTACGACTCTGTTTTCAGAGACTTAAAAACTTTTGTTATTACAGAAATGCTTTATTAAAAATCGGAGTGAAGACAGTCGAACTATAAGACTGACGGGGATACTTGCGTAGCATTGCGGGAAAGTCGTAAGGTTGTCACTTGTTCCCAGTTGATCAAGTTTATATCGAAGCCCCTACAACTTCTAAAACGTAAAACACTAAAAACACACTTGCTCTGTTCCTCTCTGGAACTGCAACCTAAAGAGATTTTCTTCAATAGAAATGAACTTTGACCTGTTACCTGTTTATCACACCTCTGCACTTTCGTTAGATGTTGGTGTTGGGAACGTTAACATTACACATGATAAAAAAATCGAAGGAGGAAAAATTGCTAACAGCGTTTAAATATTCACTTGAATACGTTTAAAAGCCACCTTTGTCCGCCACAAAGTTATTCTCAGGACACATCTTATTTATAGAATTTATATATAGAGAAAAAATACTTATCCTATAACCTGGTTTGGTCCTGGGGGTGCTATCTATTTATCGTGTCTTGAGCAGGAGGAGCACATCCCACTCTTGGTCAACATGTGGTTTGGATTCATTTCCTTCTCCTACACTGGCGCTCTAATCTTCACCCATAGTTGGAAGGAGAATAGTTGTATTCACACCTCTCTTATGAATGCGAACAGCCTCGTATAGCATTGGAACTCAGCTCGCTGATTCCATTTCCGACGACGATAATCGTTAATTCATCATCATCATCATCATGTCATGCCACTGGTGGTGTAATGGTTAGCAAGCTCGACTAGCAAACCTACACGAGTGAGTTCGAGTCTCATTGGGTGCCCCTTTCATATGGCCTTGTGCCACATCTAAGCAAAAAGCTTAGTAAATTACCACTAGCACGGATATCCCTGACACTCTCTCACCAATTCTCCCTATCATTCATCGCTTCTGGCAGGTCTTCAGGGCTACATCCCGTATCATCACATGGCCATATCACGCTGAAAACACCGGTTCTCGTTATTACATATCTTGCTTTAATTTACCAAATGTTTTTGTTGTTGTTGTTGTTGTTGCTGTTGTTGTTGTTCTTGTTTGTCTTTCATTGCATAACACAGACGTTTAGATGCATTGATCTGGTTTAATGGCATATCAACTTTCGTAGGTTATTTAATTCCAAAGCTATACTTATCGAAGATTGGGGCTGAAGAATACATCGACTGCTTCTATGGATATGACACTAAACAATCTGAGGGTGAGGTACCAGCAATGCTGGAGCTTTGGGGAATGCAGAGCACCCCTTTATTGCCATTGCTCCCAGGTCCACTCTGACCCGGAGTGGTAGCACCTGATAGGGCCCGATCTATGGGTTAAATAGAACTAACAGTATACTTATGCTAAACTGAATTGTTTGAATAAACTTGATAGCTTGAAATAGAAATGTTTTTGACAATTAAACCATACTTACATTTGAACTGCGTGCTTGTGCTTAACTGAATTATTTGAAATAGAACTGTTTTTCGACTTTAAAACTGTATTTACACTTAGCTGAATTGTTACATATAACTGCTTGAATAGTTTGAAATAGAAATGTTTTTGACAATTAAACTGTGTACTTGTGCTAAACTGCATTGTTCTAAAAAGAACAGATTATTTACATAAAAATGGATTTGGCGTTAAATAACCAACAAAGGTTGATATGCCATAAAACCCAATAAACCAACCAACCAACCAACCAACTTATCGAAAAACAGCAATGATACTATCAAAACTAAAGCCGGAGTTAGACCATTGTCTATCAAATATTATGTACTTACTTTTATTATGTACTCATAATATTTATATCAATAGTAGAAATGTATTGCTTCAAATGTTGATGACTTTGTTAAAAACAATATTTTTTAGCAGAAAACTTCCTCAATCAAACAGTCGATGGTTTTGTTTTATTTTCCGTGGAAAACAAAATAATGGACAGCTTCTTTTTTCCCAAGTTACAAGAATGTCCCGTGTGTAACTGTTTAAAGAGAGAAGCATACTGAAGAATGAAGGTTTGCGTGCACATTTTAATTCATTACATTCCATTGGTAAGAATGGAACAATGCGACTGAAAAAGAAAAGAAAGTAAAAAAAAGATAATAGGAAAGAGAAGGCGAATTCGTGCAAATCCTTACAGGTGCGAAATAGTACAAAACGTCTGTTCATTTACATATGAATGAATGGTTGTTTTAAAGACGGAGTTACAATAAACGTGTGGAGATATACTTGAGAAAAAACGTATGGCAAAGGTGTGTTAAGATTTTCCTTTCACGCTCCAAAGCATAATTCACTGACACATCTAAAGACTTGTTTCACCATATTATATATATATATATATATATATATATATATATATATATATATATATATATGTATGTATGTATGTATGTATGTAACCATTATATATATATATATATAAATCGAATGATACAAAAGACAACAATTTGATCTGATATTTACATGATGAGACAGAAAACCAAGAAGTTGGAATGATATTTATACAGTAGAAATACTTTGGATTAGTATTGATGACACTCAGACCCCGAAACGATATCAGATCTCAGAGTCATCATATGATGAAAGCATTGTTTTTTGCACAGTTCTTTTTTTTTTTTTTTTTGCAGTGTTGCAATTAATAATAATCTGATGATAATAATAATAATAATAATAATAATTATTATCATTATTATTATAATTGCAGAGTTAGCCTAGTGGGTAGAGTGTTCGCCAATGGTCCTGGAGACTCAGGTCTAGTCATACCAAAGACTATAAAAATGGTACTTGATGCCTCCTTTGTTAACACTCAGCAATATATGGTACGCATCAAGGGTAAAGTGGAGCAATCCAGGGAACGGAGTAGTGCCCTCTCCTACACATCTGTGTAGTAGCTAATGAAAAGGGAACCTTCTGGTCACCTACGACTACGGTCACCAACTTTACTTACTTATGTCTATAAAAAAAATCGTTTTTAAAGATTATTATTCCAATGCTCTCTTCCACCAAGTATATTATCATCCACAGACAAACTGTTTCAATATATAAAAACTCTTCAATCTGGCTAGACACATAAGACGCCCTAAATTGGGATTGGAACCGCCCTAACTTTAATTTAGGCTTTTCCCACACCCCTAGGACAAGCCTGCGACTCAGTGTTAGCTCAAGAATTAACGGATATGTATCAGATTTCGTTTGTTTTCATTTTGTGTAATATATATATATATATATATATATATATATATATATATATATATATATATATATATTCAATTTACTTTTTGGGTACTAGAATGTTGCAATTATATATATATATATATATATATATATATATATATATAGTCGACTTTTTTTAGATTGCAACATCATACTTTTAGCTACCAAAATACAATGCTGTAGAGTTTTATTGTAAATAATACAAAAAATATCCGTTTTCCCTGCATTATTTTCCACTTGAAATAAAATCTTCGCATTTCTCGTTCGCAAGAAAATAAACATTTTTATGAAAATTTCCAAGAAATGCATTTATTTATGTGTGATACAGTTCATATAGTATTGATATTCTTACAGGTTTCAAGCTGATCTCAAAAGTGATATTTTGTAATGCTTGTCCCAAATAAGAAAGCCCATGAACGCATTTACTCACGACAAAGAGAAACTAAAGATCGTTTTGAGCGAGGAAAAAAAAAAAAGTTTAAATAAAATAAACAAATGAATAAAAACGTAGACATGTCTTGACTGGATTTGGGCCAACTGTTTCTGTGCGTGTCAGTCTTGTTATACACTTTTTATGTCCAATAATCAAAGATAATTCCTAAGTAGACTGGTGCACATGATTGATAGGGATAGAGTTTTGTGTTCTAACTTACGTGCGTGTACAGAAAGGAACAAACGGCGGAAGTTTGGGCTAATTGAATGTAACTCTGTATTTATGTGCGTGTCTCTTAATGAGTTTATCTGTGGGAAGCACAAAAGATCTAATCTTTTTTTATGGCCAGACTGATCCGTCATTGTTGAAAGAAAAAAACATGCGTACGAGATATCTGGAAAAAAAGTGAGTGGTTCAATATAATTATCTTTTCCTTCTCATATGCGTTATTATAACAAGATACATCCACTCTCAAATAGGCACACTCACACGCACATACATATATCTATTAGGAGGTATTTGTTGGGGGAAATGGACACGGCGACCTGAGTTCAAATCTCATAGTACTAATACCCTTGGGAAAAGTGAGCATCCAATTTTTCTCCCCAATTGTTGGACACACTCGGCTCTAAGAGAAGGAAACTGAATTTAAACCTGTTAAACTCCACTTAAAAATTGACTTTATTGTGCGTTTAAGTTACAAATTCTTTTTAAAAAATATTTTTAATTAAACATGAGAGACAAAAAATTTTATATTCAGATTTTTTTATCAATCTTCGAACCCTGATTACACTTTCATAATCGTATCACCTTCACTCCCTAAACTTCTCACTGAAAAGGGTAGAATGTTAAAATATATATTATTTTATTACCTAGTCAATAGCGATGTAGAAATGGAAAATCAAGGCGTTCGGGTATATGTACTTCAAGATAACGATACAAATACCGGCTGCTTAGTTTCTAAGAGTTAAGTTTGTTTGTTTTATTTACCTTTCCAAGGTAATTAGCACTATGTGAAAATCAAACAACCACTTCCGAGATTTTAACTCCTTTCACCGTGTCCATTTCCAACGACAATAACCATAACACCACGAACGCCTGGATGTACCATGGTGTAATGGATATCGTTGTAGGAAATGGACACGGCAACATGAGTTCAAATAAGAGTTAATAGTAGGACAGAATGTGTTCTTTAGCACTGGTAACGCAACCAAACTTGGAGAAGGAAGTCTCTGAATTCAAACCTGTTAAACTCAACTTAAAAATTAATCTTGTGTTACATCGTGCCCGTGTGCAGGGGTTGATAAACACCACAAATGTCTCATGTATATATCGTCTACTTTTAAGAAATAAGTAAAAGTAAAGTTGGCGACCATAGTCGAGGGTGACCCGAAGGCTCCCTTTTCGATAGCTTACTACACCAAGGTGTAGGGGAGGGCGCTACTCCTTTCCCTGGATTGCTCCACTTTACCCTTGATACGTACCTTATAATGCTGAGTGTTAAGCAAGGAGGCATCAAGTACCATTTTTTGAGTCTTTGGTATGACTCGACCTGGGATTGAACCGAGGTCTTCCGGGCCATTGGCGAACACTCCTATATATATATATATATATATATATATATATATATATACTGGGTCTTGGCGTGGTCTGTGAGCTACTGGTGAAAGAGGGATATTGATTTTGTTATCAGCTATTATATCTTGGGAGTATATATCTGTGATCTTAACTTCCAGAAAGACTTGCATTTTTTACATGCTTTTATTACACCTTTGTTTAGCACTAAAGAAAGAGTAATGAATACCGATGAATAACCTGAAACTTTTGGTCGTGTTTTACAGGTCAACATGGAGCAGGTAAGACAAGTGGTATGTGGTGATCGTCGGTTGAATGTTCGAGTACTTGCGAATAAGCTGGACATGAAAAAGGACAGCGTTTGGGAGATTTGAGCAAGAAAAAGTCTGCTCAAAAATAATGATCAGGAGCACTGCATACACATGTGTCAAGATATCATCTAGCCTCTCCAAAGTGAGCGAGGGTTGTTTCCAAGAGTCATCTCTGGTAATGAGGGATGGATTTTTATATATGCAGCGTGAGATTAGTCAATGGGAGTCTCCGTCGCATCCGAGGTGAAAGCAAGACAGTCAGTCAAAAGTCTAAGTCATGTTGATCAGGTTCTTCGATGTTTAGGACCTCGTCCTCAGCATGTTCCTACCACAGAGCTAGACGATCAGTCAGCAAGCATACAAGGAGATCCAGTCACGTATGCTTTGCTCGGTGTGCGTGAAGAGACAAGAGTTGTGATAAGACAGATTGTGACTGCTTCACCATGACAATACATCGGCTCACAACGCCCTATGCATCCGGCAGTTGTTGATCGAGAGGAACTTTGCCGAAGTGGAGCAACATCCTTAATCACCTGATCTTGCTTTGTGGGACGTTTTTCTTTTCCCCAAACTTAAAGAAGATCATCAAAGAGCCGTAACGATGGAGCTGAGGAGCATCCCTGAAAAATCCTTCCAGCAGTGCATAGAATCGTAGATGAGAGGGATGGCAAAGCTCATTTGACTTGAGAAAAAACTATATAGGTTGTTGTTTAGAATTGAAATGAATTGTTAATGACAAGTTCCGTTACCTTTTAGAAACACAACACACACACACACACACACACACACACACACATATATATATATATATATATATATATATATATATATATATATATATATATATATATATCGTTTATGTTTTAGACCTTATTATATTTGTTTCTTTTCATTGATTTTACTCTTATTCATCTATTTTTTATTCTGGTAAAATCCTACGATATCAATTACATCGAATAATGTAGGCTGGCTTTTATTTTTGGATAAATGTTATTGGAACTTCATGGACGGGACTTACTCAGCCTACTGTACTCATAAAAAGCTTCAAGCGCAGATATTGCTTGGTATCATTAGATTGTTACAAAATGATTTCATGTGATGCCCATATTCAAAGTCAAGGTGGCTATCGAGTTGGAGATAGATAGATAGATAGATAGATAGATACTGGACTCTCCCGTTGATCGCAATGTATGAGGGCCCGACAGTTCAGTTAAAATGTGGACTACCTTCATTGGGTTTGGTTTAGTTTAGTTTTGTCATATCAACCATTCTAGATTACTTAATGATAACTCCTCTCCAAATTAAATATATATGATTTTTAAACACATTTGTTGATAACATCTTTAAACGGGCCTATGCTCATTCTTTTGCGCACAGTTAAACGATTCCAAGTATTGCTATGTATCACTAACAATTCAATTAAACATCAGTCATTTGTTTATACACAATTAAATGATCTAACACTTCAATTTCAAACAATTCAGTTTAGCGTAGGTCATATTTTGCTTACAGTTTAAATGCCAAACAGTTCTGACTTACAGATAGGACCCTAACAGGTGCTACAATTACAGACCATGGTGGACCAGGGAGCAATGTCAATGAACGCGCACTTCGCATTTCCTGAAGCTACACCATTACTGGAACATCACCATCAGATTGATTAACGTCATATCCAGGAAACAACCAACACACATGTATATATATATATATATATATATATATATATATATGGGGGAGTGTTTGTGTTTTACATCGAGATGATGAGACTATCTTTATTTATTCCTAAAAACACGCTGCAGAAATGGCGTCGGTGTAATCTATAGCCCCAGCCAACTGAGCTGACCCTCACCGGGGATTTGTTTGTAGTGGTGATGGCGTGTATACAACCAATCACACTTTTTGGATGAGTTGAGAGCAGAATATTGGTGCACCGTTGCATTATCCCGGACTACACTACTTGGTTTTGAGTTTTTTCCTTCTCCTTGAACTGTTACCCTATCAGACTACCCGACTATTTTTCTAAAACCGTGGAATTGGAGACAGAAAAATGCATCTTGCTACATCTCTAGGGCTTTGAGTACGTCCACGGAGAATGTATCCACAATAATTTTCAGGCTTAACACTTCTGCAGTAAGAAGTATTTTTTCAGTCTCTCTGAAATACACACACACACACACACACACACACACACACACACACATATATATATATATATATATATATATATGCGGAGTCTAAAATGATTCTGTGTCTTATAAGTTGGCAGATTATTATAATTTTGCATTTTTAATCACCTCTGATAATCGTGGAAAAGATTAAAATTTAGAATAGATTTTTTCAGACGATATACAAACTCTCTCATTTTATGTTTTCTGCCTGGCTTTCCTTCTTTTTTCTTTCTTTCTTTCATTCTGTTTTCTTTTATTCAATCTTCTTCTTTCGGTTTCTCATAGAAGGTTTCCAAAAATTTATCTTCATGAAAGAAGAACTAAATATCTCTCCTTTAAAAATGAAAATTGTCATTTTCCATTTCCCTCCCGATTCAAAAACTTAATCAATTTTTTTTTCTATTCTAGATTCCATATTTGTTGAAAAAAAGAAAAGAAAAAGACTCTCTTTCTGATGAAGTGTCAAGATTAGAGAATATTTTCCAGTTCGCTTTATCAGAAAATCTTCCCAAACTTTCTTCTAATCTCACAATCGGTGAACAATACAGAAAAACGAAAATGTTTACCAGTAATATTTCCCATTCATTCATTGGTTTATTTTTACTTATGTTTGATTATATTGTGAGCATTAAAAGTTGCATATTTATTATTATTTTTATGATCATAAGTTTTCAGAAGACATATATAATTATTACAATGTCAATATGTCCTCGTATATGATATAACTCTGTTGTTGTTGTTGTTGTCAAAGTAGACAAATCTAAAATCTGTGCCATGATGTTGCATAGGAATATAATATGATGCCTCACATATTACATAGAAGAGGGTGTCTAGCGGATCCATTTTCGAAAGATGCAAAAAGAATGTTTCTTTACTTGAGTTGGGAGATTTCGGTTGCAGGGGAGAGATTTCATAAGTCTCTAAACACTATAGAGTTGAGGTTTCCACTTGGACGTTTGAGACGACGGACTTAACTGGGATGCTTAACGAAAAACTGAGTTAATTTTTCTGAATACACTACTGTTCGAGGAAGCGAAAATCCTCGTATATCTTCTGTTGTCACGTGATCGTCGATCTTGAAAAAAAGAAATGTGAGAGACGGTACGCAACCAATGGATACATGATCAAAACATTTTTCTTACTTGATTTTTCCATGTCAAGTTTTTTTTTGTGAAGATGTCATGATTTGAGTCGGAATAAATTTTCTTTTCATCTCAACATTGTACTATAATAAATATTATATAATGTGCCATCTTTCCACTTAAAAATAAGGTGCGTTGTTCTTCCTTATAAAATAATGACCGTTTTGTTTTCAAGAAGTTTATATAGGTCAGTATATTTGCATGCGAAATCAGAGACTGTGGGCGAAATATCATTTATTTTGTGAAACTGAACATTTTGGACGTCGTTCTAAACAAATATATATTGAATTGCCCGGAGATCTGAAAGTGATTTGCATAAAATGTCATAATTTCCCCAAACGATCTCCAGCACATAACTTTACTTGCCCAGTCGACTGAGGCTGTAGAATACACCGACTGCTTCTCTGCAGAGGGGTAAGACCCCCACCCAACGAGTGTTTTGTATATGACACTAAACAATCTGATGGTGAGATCCCAGCTTTTGGGAATGCGGAGTACCTCTTCATTGCCATCGCTCCCCGGTCCCCTCTGGCCCGGATGGTAGCACCTGAGAAGGGTCCCGTGGCGCAGCGGATAGAGGCGTTGAGTCTCTACGGTTCCAGGTGAGCATTGTCAGAAGATAGCGGTTTCAAATCCTACCCAAGTCGGTCAGAGGTTTACTTGGTCAAAAACGTGGTGCGATAGACAACAACTATGGAAGACAGTAATTACTGGGGATACGGTTACAAGACTCAGCATTCCTGTCCGAGGTCGCGGTAAAAATCACCTGAAGAAGGCCAGAGGTGAAATTTGGCCAAAACGTAGTGGAAGAAGAAACAACACAAAAACTACCAAGATTAGGACAAAACGTCCGCGATAAATAAAAATTAATTCTCAGATTAAGAAGCCTCATCTCAAAATGAATCCAATTAAAGACAAGTACTGAATTGTTATGTATAACTGTTTGAATAAACTGAATAGTTTGAAATAGAAATGTTTTTGACAATTAAACTGTGTACCCATGTTAAACTGAATTGTTTTAAATAGAACTGATTATTTACATAAAAATGGATTTGGCGTTAAATAACCTGCAAAGGTTGATATGCCATAAAACCCAACCAACCAACATCATTTTATCGTTTTTCCTATCACTCAGGAACAGAAACCGCTGAAAATCAATGTCACCCTTACAAGAGATGTGCCTTTGTTTGTCTCTTTATTAAGTGTTCATATAGGTTCAGTTGACGCAAAACGAAGAAAACATGGTGTTCATGTGAATATTTGTATAATCCAAGGGAAATAAAGGATACACATGTGCGCCAGTCTTTGCTGGCCGATGACAAGAAAACAACGCAATGACATACTTGAAATTATTGACAAAAGACGCCGACAAGAGTTTAATTCTATACATGGTCAATTGATCTGCACCAAGAGTTAAACCCTAACTGAACCCCTTATGACCCCTACTAGATTACTGAATCAATATGTGACATGAGTAAACAGTGAATGTTTCAGAAAAGAATGTTTATTTTAAAAGATGAGTATATCTCTGTAGCAAATTGCTATCATACATGTTTTTATGTGAGTACGTGTGTGTGTTTGTAAATGTTTGCGTATGAAGGAGTGTGTGTGTGTGTGTGTGTGTGTGTGTGTGGCGCCTGTGATAAATCCTGCCGATGTTTGACTGAGGTCATTTACTCTTATGAATATATACACGCTTGTATATATGTATGCGTGAGCGAACGTGGGAGTGTGACACTACGTATATATATATATATATATATATGTGTGTGTGTGTGTGTGTGTGTGTGTGTGTGTGTGAGTAAATATGGCTGTATTTTGTGCGCATGTGTTTAAAATGTATTGTCTTCTATGACTGTACTTAAATGCCTGTTATTTGTGTAAATTTACAATATAAATTTTGTTTAATTATGCTTGTTTGTGAGTGCGTGAGTGCGTGAGTGTGTGCGTAAACAAGTCTGTATGTATTATATATATGTGTGTGTGTGCGTATAAAATGTGATGCCTACTATGAGTGCGTATGAATTCGTCTAGTTTATAGAAATTTTGAATATGTCCATGTCACAAAACGGTCGCTACAAATCGCCAGACTCCAAGAGTCAGAATATTTATAAATGTAGATAATATTGTCGTTCGTAATTTGCTCTGTGTATGTGTGCATATTCATTTGCGTGCATATGTAAATGGTTTGCGTGTACACGTGTGTATATGTGCGTGTATGCGTCTGTGTTCTGAAGGGGATTTGAAAATCATACACATTTTACATACACACTTGAAAAAACGGCACAGACCATTGTTAGTGAGTTCGATTACTCACTGGATGACATATACTAATGGCCTTGAGCCAAACTAGGCTCTGCTCCGTAAATAAGTACCCACTGTTGAAGAAATAGCTTAGTAGGTTGACGTAATTGTCATGTAACAAACTAAATCAAAATATTCAACGTGACAGGAATGTTACAATGTTATTGAATTAAAATATAAATCGTTTCATTTTGACAATTTAGATAAATGACATAGTTTAAAATAAACACGTGGTTTGCCGACAATAGTTTCATGGGAAATTTTGCTTAAATGGAATAATGGTGAATTCGATTATCTTTACAAAACAATATGGTGACATTATTTAACATTAATATTCCCTTATAGACTAACAGTGCTAGAGGAAATTCCACGGTATACATCATGAACATTGTACAGATCTAAAACAATAGGACATGAAAAATACTCTAAGATAAATTGTTGCTGATTTCTATTGAAAGTGTTTCAGAAAAATTTGATATGATTTGAGATATACAGGGTGTTTAAAAAACATTAACTTCATTTGATATGTACAGGGTGTTTAAGAAACATTGATATCATTTGAGATGTACAGGGAGTTTAATAAAAATTGATATCATTTGGGATGTACAGGGTGTTTCAGAAACATTGATATCATTTCGTAATCTGATAACTTTATGAATTCTCGTTTAAATGATCTCAAAATTTAACAGCATGAGTTGTAACTACATTGTTTAATGTTTAAACACCTTTTCTTTTTCAGTGATCACATTTCTAAACCTAAAAAAAAAGCATAAAATTTTGAGTTTTTTTTCTACATGCAGTAAAAAATTTAGACCATTTCAACGAAAATTGGTCAAGTTATTATGAAAAGATATCAATATTTCTGAAACGCCCGATTTATTATAAAATCAAATTCAAATCCTGGATAAGTCTGCCTGTGTTTCGTTTTGTGCTAATGTCCTTAGGAAAGGCATGAATCCATCTACCATCTTCCCAGCTATGAGTAAATAGTAGGATAGACTATGTTCTTTTGATAAACAACCAATTAAGAAGAAGAAAACTCTGAATTCAAAGCAAATTTACTCCGCTTAATAACATATCTTGTGTCTCATCTCACTCGTGATTGATGGAGTTGAGTAAATACATTCCTTACAAAAATAAAGGAAATATAACAATAAAAAAGGAATAGGTAATCATTTATTTAGATAATAAATAAATCCAAACGGAAAAATTGAAGATTTGATTTTTGGAAATAAATAAATACCAGTTTTGTGTATGTAAATATAATTATCTTATTTCTCAGGAAAACTTAATTACCGTTTGGGGTGAGATGTTCGATTTGCAATAAGGTTAGCGTTGCCGGTTTGCGAGATTAAAATAGATAACAAAACTAACATAGGTGGGTATGATGATAAAACCT
>OY757944.1:48028489-48138489 GCA_963585895.1 Sepioteuthis lessoniana | reverse complement strand
TATTTCTCTTTGTTATTCTTTATATTTCGCTCTATTTCTCTTTCTCTCTTTATTTCATTTTCTTTTTCTCTCTTTGAGGGAGTCTCAATGGTGTAGCGGCTAAAGTCCTGGACTGCGGCCTCGAAGTAATCGAGTTCGAATTCCAGTCGAGCAATTACGTTCACTTTCGAATTAATTCCCTTGGGGAAGACATGAACCTCCTTATCCTTGCCACTATGGGTTAAACGATATAAACTCTGTTCAATTACAAAGATGGTTTTGGCATTAGATAACCTTCGATGGTTGATATGCAATTAAAAACAAAGAAATCCCCCCTCCTCTCTCGCTCTCGCTATATATATATATATATATATATATATATATATAAAGGTATGCAAAAATTAATAGCCCAATGAATACTTTCATTTGCGTGTCACCTTCAATGGAATGTCATCATAATGCATAAACGTCAAATTTCAAAGTTACTTAACAAATGAAAAATAAGTAAATCAAATTGAAATATTCTTGGTTGATAGACTGCCGCTATGTGAGAAATGGAGTATTGTTCATGATTTCCCTTTGTTTGTGCTGGTGGCGGTTCAACCACCGAAATCCACGTGATTGCTAAAAGTTAATCTATTCTTCGCCGCCGGCTGGTAACGTCGGCCTCACAGATGCGAATAGGGACAAATTTAAGTAGAGATCCGACCAAACGAAAATTTGAACGAAATCTGAGCAAAGAACAATTTTGACCTCTCTCTCTCTCTGTCTCTCTCTCTCTCTGTCTCTCTCTCTCTCTCTTTCTCTCTCTCCCGGGCATACGTGATCGGAAGTGTGAGAGATGAGACACTAAAATGAACGCAGTTAGCCTGGAAGGGGTAGGGGTGTCGTAAAATGGAGGAAAGAACTTAAGGGCATTGGTCAAAACAATCAACCTAAAAAAATCTGATTAGCGATAAATAGCCGTTCCCCGAAAGATTTTCCATCAAACTTTCGACGACCTTTTAACAGGATAAATGTTTTGAGAAAAAAAAGTACTGTTAAAAATACCGTACTTTTTTTTTTACCTCTTCCTCTCTCTCCGACCACCAAACGATTCTCTTCTGCCACAACCACTTCTACTATTAATCATCTTCATGCTGATAATCAGTGACCCCGTTAAAAACTATTGGTTTGCTCCCGGTCAACATAGTATGCTAACACACAAACACTACGTACAGGCAGGATGTATCACAAGGTCAATTTGTAAATGGAGTACAACTGGTTTGAATTCAGAATTTAGAACTTGGTTGCCCTCCTATTTACTCAGAACTGAAGAGAGAATTGATAGATTCATGCTTTTTTCCAAAGGCATTTGAGCAAAGTAATACGAAGACAGCTTCGTTCAAGATTTGAACTCGGATCACTGATGACCGCTATGCTAAGCGGTCCTCCTGCCATCAACATAGTAGCTGCCCATTTTGACAAGATGGTCCACCTGAGTGACGAAGCTAACAGTCACTACTGCCCAGGATAAAGCAAAATCACAAGAACAGGAATGGGGAACCTGTGGGCTTAAGGTCGCATGCAGACTTCGAAACCATCATCTACGATCTTCCAAGGTTTTATTAAATTACAAATAGAATTACGGATCTCCACTTTCGGACTTGATATCCTAATGCTCTCGCAATAAGCAATCTAAAAGAAAAGATACGAGGGAAATTTCATGGTGTAGTTGGGGAATTCCCGTAGCATAATGTGCTTAATTTCGATATCATCGTAAACAAGTTTAAACAAAAGTCACATTATTACGTTCCATATCGGACTAATTCTCTTAGGAAATATAAAGACCCCCTTATCCCACAGCTATGGGTTAAATAGTACCACTATCGTTCTACAACAAGAATGGCTTCGATATTAAATAACCCAGGTAGGCTAATATGCCATTAAACAAAATAAATAAATAAACCAATGAACAATATAATATATCCACTTCAAAACAGCTCACTTCTACGTTGGTACACTCGTGCTTCTCGATTTCTTGAATACATGCCGGAAGTTGGTTTGATAATTTCCGTGAAGAACTCGTATCGTATTATCTTCCATTCTTTCTAACATCTGAAATGAACAACTTATCAGTGTTAATTTTATTTTTTCAAGACAAGAAGAATAATAATTGCAAAGTATGTAATCGATCTTAAAAGCGTTGTGGTCTAAATGGTCTCGATTCTTCCTCTGATCTCCAGTTTTCTCAATTTTCTTTCAAAGCCCTTTGGGACCGTTCCAAACTCACCAACTGGCATCTGAGTCACCCTCGGATTCCGCACCTTTTTCATCTCTCTGGTTAGATCTAAATATTTGCCGATCTTTACGCTCTCTTTCATTTTCACTCTGTAGTCTGATGGAACATCAAAAGCCTCTAGATTACAAGTTTTGCCTTCAGATGATTTGGTTTGGTTTCTTTTGTTTAATTGCATATCAACCTTTGTTGGTTATTTAATGCCAAAGCTATCCTTCTAGAAGAACAGTAGCGGTACTATTTAACCCATAGCTGGGGGGATAAGGGGATTCATACCTTTCCCAAGGGTATTAACGTAATAGCGCGACTAGAGTTCGAACTCGCTTACTACCATTCCGCAATCAATCACTTTAACCATTACACCACAGGGACACCCACTTGTCTTATGACCGGGATTGCGTAATCCGTTTAAATCTTAAAGAAGCCCCAGATAATTCTGGTTTGTGCATACTCGTCAGCTTGGTCAAATCTTAATCTCTTGCATAGTTCTCAGCGGATCATCCTTCGTACCCGAAGCAGAAGTAAAATGCAGTTTTAAAGTAAGAACAGAATTATTATAATAAAAGTAACATGCTGCACTTTTTGACGATGTTAGTGACAAATCTCGTCATATCGTCAAAAATTCATGTGGTTCTTAAATTTCATTCATTTCTAATTGTCTCATCATAGATGCCAACTTATGGGATTGTGACTTCGAACATCAAAAAGATTTGTTGGTTGATCACCATTCAACCGACCATCCTTCATGTTTTATTGTTGTTTTACCTCTTCTTTAGCAAAAACTTCATATGTTCTTTTACTTCAAAGTAATTTTTCCAGATTCACCCCAAATAAAATTATCGCAAAAAAGATTTTATTTAAATAAGTTGTCATTTGACAAGAGTTATTACTATATTTGAATCGTTTTTTAGCGCAGAAATCTCCGTTAGCAGGGCATGGAATACGCTGAATATATCCCTTGCAGATGAGTATGATCCCACAGCCAAATTTGGTTTCCTATGTTTGACACTAAACTGCGTCTGATGTTGAGGCTCCTGTTCTCGAGTGTGTGAGGTACTTGTTCATTGCAATGTTTACACTGGTCTGGAGCAGTAGTGCCTGATAGATACCATGAGTCAAACAGCTATGTTGGCTGCTCGTTAAAAATGGTTGGTTGGTTGGTTTCAAGGCATGTTAAACATTGTTAGATTATTTAACACTGATGTCAGTCTTTCTTGCAACCATTTTTACGGTTTCAAAAAACTTCTGATTATAATTTTTACAGAAATATAGCTTCAAGTAACTATCCTAAATAAAAATAATTCTTACTCAGTTATATGGTTTCAAGTATTCTCATCTAGTATTAGTAATTTTTAAAGAGATCTGTTTTCCCAAAGGTATTTGAGCGAAGTAATACGAAAACAGATTCGTTCAAGAGTTGAATTCTGATCTCCGATTTTATTTCCTTCACTGATAAACATTACGCTAAGCGGTCCTCCTGGCATCAATATGGATGAAACCCTAACAAGTACTACCAGGGAGGAGATGAATATCTTGGAAACGAAAACAATGACACCATATTTCTAAGAGCTCTTGGATATATTCAGGACACAGGAAACATTAAACTCTACGGTGTCATATGACCTCAGGGAGAGGTCAGGATATTATAAGTTGTATTGGCTCCCTCAATGCCATCGTCTAACAAGACATTGCAGGAGACTGAGGACTTATCTCAAAACATCGGGAATTTGTTTGAATAAAGAGTAGAAATTTCTTTCAATGAGATAAAGTAAAAATTAATCGCTAAATAATAAATAGATAAATAATAAGAGATTTGACAGTCATCACACAATCGAACAAAAGAGCTAAAAAAAAGATATAGTTGAAGAGACGTCACTCTTGAAATTTTGCACAGCGAAGAACGACCGATTCCCAGCTCCCTACTCTTACTACACTGCAGTTGCCTGCTATTATCATTGCATTTTGATTTATTTATTTGTTTATTTAAGTATTCTAACTTCCGTCATAACCTATTTATGTATCCTGGAAAAATGAACCAGGAAAAGAAAAGTAATTTAAGTTTATAAACTTAGCTTCATTTAGCATAAGACCAGATTTTTGGCGCACACCGAGAGGAACGAACTCATTAACAATAGTCTGCAAGTGTAATTTACTTGACATTACATCCACCATATCATGAGGTGCTCATGGAGCAAAAAGAAATATTAGGTGCCTACTTTATCATACACATAAACGTACACACACGCACACACACACATACATACATACATACACAATGACACACACACACACACACACACACACACACATATATATATATATGAGTATGTATGTTGTGACAGTCACCTTTATGCAAAAAGCGCCCTAAGGAGATCATGTGGCTTCTCAGACCAACTTCACTCAAGCAAGTCTTTTCACATATGTGACCAGCAAAAGAACTGTCTTTCACATTTATATTATATACATATATAATTAACTGTGTGTAAACAAAAAACAGTAAGTTATTTTTTAAAACGCACTTTTTTACGCATGTTTTAAAAGAAAATCAATTCAATTTACCATAAGTACAGTTGAAATGTCAACAGTTCTATTTTAAACAATTCAGTTGAGCATGTCAGCAAAGTTAAATGGTTCCACATATTGCCATGTATCACTAACAATTCAATTAAACATTTGTTTACACACAGTTAAATGTAAAAACAGTTATTTTTCAAACAATTCAGTTTGTGTGCGTGTGTGTGTGCATTTGTTCTAAATATTATTGAGCCAACTTCATACATGAATGATTCATTGATAGACTGATTTTAACGAGATACGTCTAGCGTAACCTCATTACCTTCATTGTACATTCATATTTACATGTTTTGCATTGCATTTTTTTTTCAAACGATCCTTTTGAATATGAATAATTTTAAGCCAGATCGATTTGACCAATAAAGGAGACCCTTAAAAGAATAATTATTCCAGGTTCACAGGGCTACCGGCTCATTGGCCTTGTGGGTAGAGTGTTTGCCAGTGGTTCCGGAGACCTGATTTCAATCCCAGGTCGCGTCATACCAAAGACTTTAAAAATGGTACTTGATACCTCCTTGCTTAACACTCAGGGTTAACACTAATAAGGTACGCATGAAGGGTAAAGTGAAGCAATTCAGGGAAAGGAGTATCGCCCTCCCCTACACCTGGGTGTAGCAGCAATTGAAAAGGGAGCCTTCTGGTCGCCCTCGACTACGGTCACCAACTTTACCTTTATACTCTCTAAGGCTCGAGAGCTTGAGGCTCACCACCATATGTAGTATAGTGTTATAACCTGTACAACCCATTTTTAGCGGGGAGTATCTGCGCAGGAAACATTCAGGCTATACTATGCCCAGCCGTTAAGTTATGCAGAAATCGACGATTTAAAGGTTTTAATAACTTTTATAAATCTAATTCTAACAAAATCTATCGTGGAGATAATTCTATTTTGGGTAACCTGTATGAGAATAAATCTGTAAAAATTACTTTGAAGTAAACAAAGAATACTGTTTTTACTAGAGAAGTGAACATGGGCATGAAATTAAAGGTGAGTCATACCAATAATTGTCGGAGCACTTGAAATAATCCCAGAGAATTTGGAAATCTTACTTCGAATCTGGAAATCGGTGCGTAGAATCGAGGCCATCTATACACAAAGGTTAGGTCATTTGATTCAATGGCAGGTCAACCTTTGATATTTATTCAATACAAACACTTTTTCCATGCACGATTCAAAAGTGAATAATTTGTAGGTAAGATTTTTTGATGCTCATTTGTTTGCACACTGTTAAATGGTTTCAAGTAATGTTCTTTTATGAACCCCGGTACATTGGGGTTCCTGTGTTAACCGACTTGCAAGATCTTATTTATATCAGTTCTGTATGGACACAAAGATGCAGTTTGAAGGAACTGCCGGAGTCGATGGATAATGGAGACGGATGGAGAGAAAGAATTATGGAAATCTGGGTTGACAGCGCAACATTATGATGATATTGAACTCTAATAGTTCTATTTGTACACATTCAAATGGTTTCAAGAATTGCTATCTCATACATATCATTCATACGTCTTTTTATTTTTAAATAGAGAAATTATTTATCATAAATTGAATTACTATGACAAGAAAATCTGGCAAGCACTACACGTGACATATGAAACCACTGAACAACGGTTTCGACCTTATTAGGTCTTATCAGTAGTGTCTACCGTGACCACCCCTACTGGAGATAGAACAAGCGACCACAGAATGCAGAGCCGAAAAAGACTGAGTGAACTGAAGACAAGAGGAAAAAGTAAGGTCATCCGGAATATAGAAATGCTAAAATCAGCTCAGATACTTTAAAAAAGTATCTGGCAAAACTTGTTGTCACTCAGACACTAGTGAAAAATCTTCAGTTAGAAATGCGGTAAAAAAAAAGAAAATTGAAAACTCGCAAATAATAAAATAAGAATATAGTGATATCATATTTTTGCAGTAGTAAACTACTATAGTAGATTTTCACTAAAGAAAGCCGCATAAATTTTATTCATTACTAACAGTGATGACTACTGCATGAAATCTATGTATTCAATCAAACTCTCCACCACGGAAAGGATGCGACACAAGGTCAATTTTTAAACGGAGTACAGCTGGTTTGAATTCAGAGTTTTCTTTCTCCTTGACTGGTTGCCTAACCACGGCTAAAGAATCCAATCAGCCCTACTATTTACCATAACTGGAGGATGAAGAAATAGATTAATTCCTTTCCTAAGGGCATTAGCGTGAAGAGGAATGCAAGCCACCTCGTCCAGTAGTTGAAGTCAGCTTACTATGTCCATTTCCTTACGACGATAACCGCAATGCTACGAGTGCCTCCGAGACCCAGACGAAACAAAAGCATAGTAAAAAAGAATCTCCTGGTAAGTTTTATTCTTATATGGTGTGTCGGTGTATGAAGGTAAGCTTAGTAAACCCCCATTAAAAACTCATAATTTCTTAAAATAATGGAAGGAAAAAAAAACATTTTCAAGTGGTTTTCGACTTTGGGTGGGGAGTGAATTTTGTTGACACGTGTCATATTCATATATACTCGCACTTCCCTCATGTCAACCACGCCCGGGTTTTCTCAACTTATCTCTCCTCATCCAGCCGGTATTATCCGCATTCCTTGAGAGAAGAAAATAGGTCTGTGCTTAAAATTAAGTTTCCGTCCTTCGACGTCCATTTTTTTTTTTTTCGCTTCTTTGTTTAGTTTTTTGTTTTGTTTTGAGTTTTTGGGGCATTTTGGGGTTTATTTTTTATTTTATTTATTTTTCTTTTTTTGTATTTTATGTAAATTCGATGGAAGAAAAAAAACCATTACTCTCATCTCTTGCTGAGATGAATGTCGCCTTGTTTTAGCAATGATTAAGTAGCGGAACATCCTCTTTAACATTCTCTGCGTTCAGAAACCAATTCAAATAAAACTTAATACATTATCCATAAAGAGAAGAACAATGAGACTATCCCAATTTCAAGAAATAATATAGAACTATGTAATCGTAGTTTCAATTAGATAGTTTTTTAATTACCCAATACGAAACAACTGAAAAAAAGAAAAATACTTCGGTTAGTCAACAGTTTTCCAGTATGTTGATGAGTGATAGCTTATGGCGCATACATCATGATCAGTTCAAAGCCGTTCAGGAAACCCAATGTGGTTGGTAGTATCGTGGTAGTTGATGCGCTGACACATTGTGCAATACTACACTGAGCTGTGATTTGAAAACTGTACAAATGAACGGGCAACGTAGTCTAATTGGAGTAAGTATGTTTTACAAGTTAGAACTGAGCCATAACGCCGCAAAAGTAACCAAATATATTTTGTGCAAAATGTGAAGACGCAGTTGATTACAGTACAGTAACCAGATGATTCAAGAAATTTTGCTCAGGTTGCAGGAACATCGATGATCAGGCAAAGTAAAATCGTGGATTCCGATCCTGAGCTCCAAGTCATAGAGACAAATCCAATGAGTATCAGGCGAGCTCAACATCTCATAATCTAATGTGGTTCATTATCTTCATGTCCACAGCAAAAGCATCAAGACCAACTGAATTGAGCCTCAGGGTACTAAAATAATACAAAACTTTTGCCTCACACGAGTTTTTAGCCGCTGGTTTAAATATTAGTGCAAAAAATGTTACGTCGATATGTTGGTGATTGAAAGATATGAAAAGGACAACGTATAATCCTCAGACTGGAACAGAATGTTCATCTCTTTAGGCACAGCCTTGTACTATACTTGTAACAGGCTAAGATCAGAGGGTATATTCACAACCCTGCAGGGGAGTTCTCGTTAAGTTGTGGCTAGTATTTTGATTTTTTCTTGGTTTAGTAGTTCTATTCTTTCCGTGTCTTTTCACGCTTCCTATAATCAATTTTTCCGTGCCAAATTCCATAACTATGTCCTGATTTTATATTCTTACAGTCTATATAAGGGTTTCCAATTCTTTTTCACTTTTAGCAGTAAGTAGCATTGTAGTAAGCGAGTTCGAATTCCAGTTGTGCTATTATGTTTACTTTCGGACCAATTGTTCCTTATACCTCCAGTTATGAGGTCTACAGAACCACTACTGTTCTTCAACAAAGGTGGCTTTGGCATTAAATAACCCACAAAGGTTGATATGCCATTAAACAAAGAAACCTTAAATAGTGGATTCTCTTTATATTTATAGGTTGTAAGATGATTATCAATAGAAAAAAATAATTTAGAGTAATTTCTTTAAATGTTTAGGATCATCATCATTATCATCATCAAGGTATGGTGACAGTAATGATTCCCTTGACTCAATCTTTTAGTCAGTTCCTAAGTCGTCTATACGGCACCCAGTATCCGCTCACAGCTGATGAAGTTTTCGCTGGTCAGCCAACATTAGTGTGTCTATGTATAGGAGTCCATTAAAGAACGCCACTTATAAGTTGGTCTTTACTTCCCAGCAATGCCCTGAATGTCTTACTTGAAAGGTTTGTGAGATGGGAAATTAATGACCGAACAACTGCTGTTTTGTTGGGAACTTCCAGGATTTATTTAAAATAATACGCAGTATTCTTGTATAGTTCCAAACTTTTTTTTTTCTGCATGCGTTTCTTTTGAGTCAAGTGTTGCAACCATACTGTAGTACTAACACGGTGAGAGCTTGGATAACTTCCCGTTATATTTTATCAGAGATAATACATAATCAGTCAATCACAGTATATGCTTTCCATATGCGTAAGTTGACATCAATTTCAGTTGATGTGATATTGCTCCCGGAGTATATGAACAGGTTTACTAATTTCAGATGTTTGCCATTCAATGGGCTAATAGCACCATCTTGATTAGAACACGTGAATTCTGCTTTATCAATTGTTTTGCTTCCCATTTTTGCTTTCTGGTTATTTTTGTTCTGTTGATTTTTGTGTTGTCTGTTTTGTTTCTGGTCGTTGTAATCAGTTTTCCAGTGCGTTTTTTATTGTAGTCTTCAAATCTTTGTATCGATACATTGACGCTAACTTTAATGCTGACGCCTCTGCTTCCTCCTTCTTTTCAATCTGTCAATTCCGTTTCTGGAATGGTTTAACTATCATCATGAGTTTTCTTGTTCTCTCGTTCATTTGTTTCTCCCTTGTCCCCTTTAAGAATGCTCCCGACAGGCGTTTTTCCCTTTGATGAGATTTCTTCAATATAGTTTAGTTTCGAGTTGTATCCTCGTTCTCCTGAGATAACCATTTTTAATTTTTTTCTTTCATCTCCACTTGTTTCATGGTGTTACCTTCCAATATTCCCAAGTACGTGTACGTTTCCTTTTCTCTGAGTATTTTGGTTTCTTCTTGGTTTAGTAGTTCTATTCTTCCCGTGTCTTTTCACGCTTCCTATTATCAATTTTTCCATGCCAAATTCCATAACTAAGTCCTGATTTTATATTCTTACAGTCTATATAAGAGTTTCCAATTCTTTTTCACTTTTAGCAGTTCGATGTCGTCCATATACATTAGGTGATTAATCTTTTCTTGCAATTTAGTAAGTTTGTATTCCCCGTCGCATTTCCTTAGTATGTGATAGAGTGGCTTCATTGTGATCACAAATAGTAATGGTGACAGCACATCTCCCTGGAAGATACCTCTCTAGATTTTCAACACAGCTAAGCCTTTTCCTCTTACTGTCAATTCCGCTCTCGAGTTTTCCATTGTTTTCTTGAAAAACTTTGACTTCGTCAGATATCTTGTACATTTTGAAACAGTTTTTATCCATCTTTGCAGGACCTTATTGTATTGCTTTTCGTTGTCAATCCACGCCACGTTTTCCCGCCGCGTTGTGCTCTCCTTGAGGATGTGTCAATCAATATATAGTAGTTTTTCTCTTCCTCTGGTTTCCTTGTGGCATCCTTTCTGTTCATCGGGAACAGTCAGCGGCTTATTAACGATAAGTTAATCTCCTCCCTTCTTTGTACCGTAAGTATTGATGGGCTTTCACTGGAGTTTGAGTGAGAGCAAGTGTCCTCAAGTCTCCAGGACTATTATCGGTATTCTAGCCGTTCTCAAAAATGTAGAAGTTTGGATGGTCTCCACTCGTCCGCCAACTTCCAAGTCCTCCTGTCTCTTTAGTAATCCTTTAGTTACTGTTCCAATTACATTTGGTATAATTGTCACCTTCATGTTCCATAGTTTTTTTTCAATTCCCGAGCAAGGTCGAAGTACTTTTCCTTTTTTTTACATTCTTTCAGTTTTATTCTGTGGTCAGTCGGGACAGCAAAGTCCACAATTTTGCAAGTTCTCTTCTTTTCGTTGATTATTATTTAGTCTGGTCTTCTGGCCGAGATTAGGTGATCCGTGTGTATGTCAAAGTCCTATAGGAGTTAATGTGTGTTATTTTCTAGGACAGGTGCTGGGTTGTGCATATACCATTTGGTCGTATGGTCAAATTTAATTTTCTTGCACAATTCCCAGTAGATCACCTTGCCCACCGAGTCGTGTCTCGTCTTATACTCCTTCTGTGCTAATTTGCTGCATTCGCTTATCATATGATTGATGGTTTTATCTCTGTCACTGTATAGCCTACATTTGCTATTTTGTTGCGTCTTATCTATTCTCGCTTTGATATGATTGGTTCTTACAGCATTGTTTTCTGCTGCTAATAGGAGAGATTCTGTTTCTCTTTTAAAGTTTCCTTTTCTTAGCCATGTCCAGGTTTTATCGAGCGAGATGTTGTTTATTAGTCGTTTCATCATCATTATTATTTCACTTACGTGTTTTTCACACCGAAATGCATAAAATTCAATGCATAATTCTATAAGCAGATTTTTGTTTGCTTTTGATTTTTGCTTTTGATTTTGTTTTTGTTTTGATTGGGTTTTTGCTTTGTTTTTTGTTTTTTCTTTTTCAGCCCGTTTTCGAAAAAAAAAAACAATATCCTGTACCTCTATGTTTTTGCATTCAATTTTTTTTTTTTTTTTTTTACTAAACTTTCCTTCTTACTCTGACCGAACATCAAAACTTGTATAGAACAATCAACAACTAAATAACATCAAAGAAATATTCCTATTTTTCTGATCATTTTTTAACATCTTCATAAATATATATATAGAGAGAAAGAGAGACAGAGACAGAGGCTGACAGAAACGGAGACAGAGAGAGACGGAGCGAGACGCAGAAACAGAGAGACATGTAAAAAGTTTTAGATAGATAGATAAATAGATAGATAGATTCGCATCTACAAGCGATTGAAAACATTTCAATTGATGTCTTCTGAATGCAATGAAACAGCCATAGAAAACGTTTCCCGCCATGTTTACTGAGTTAGCGTTCATTATATCATTAATAATAGAACTGTAAATAGATCTCAAATTTATTACATTACTTTATGTATTTTTACCAAATGCAATCGCCCGACCAACCTCAGGCACATTAGGATCTCGCAACTGAAACTTAAAATGATTGCTTTTGGATAATAAATCAAAATAAAAGTAAAGAAACAGTTGTATTCTGATCTGGCCTAACAAAGATGTGGCGTAAAACTAAGCAAAACTTTTAGTATCGTAAGATATGTCTGGAGCACGTTGCATTATTGGTAATGATGCTTTCGTCCCGAAACCATGCTTGACTCTAGACTCATCATATCTTTGCTGATTGCACAGATGTTCTTTCTCTCTTTTTTCGGCATGTGTTTATGATTTCAGAATAAAGATTGATTGATTTTAACGGCATGTCAACCCATCTCGGATTAATCTATGCCTACAGTTTAAGAAAACACTTTCATTGTTCGTTCATATTTACTATTTTGTATTATTGTTTCGTATGAATTTTTTTCTGCACACTATTCTATCGAATACAAATAATTTTTAAACTGATTTATTAGACCCGTCCACAAGATATTGATAAGTATTAACTCTCCGGCTCAGAGTGGACCTGGAAGTAATGGCAATTAATTGAAACTCATCATCAGATGCAATTCAGTGACATACCTAGAGCCTCACCCAGTGGGGTGGGGATAAAGTATCATATTCTAAGCCCAGCCGACAGCGGGGATTAGTTTACAGTGTTCATTGGAACAGATATGAATTCTCTGAACTTTTCTAAAAGACTTTATTATACAAATCAAATGAAAGATACGTTAAACTTCATAAATAAAGATTCTTTTAAATTTTGTATAGAATGACTTTTATTTTTTTAACAAAAGCAGAAGCTGCTTTAGTCTTGGCCCAGGAGGCCGGTGGCCTCGCAATCAAAAATGGCTGTAATCAGCTCCGTCAAAAAAGTACAAAATGGAACTCTGAATTCAGAATCCCAACGTGGGTTAAGAAGATGGTGTCAAATATAACAGACCTGGGTCCGCCTCTAAGTCTCTCCTCCCTCCCTCTCTCTCTCTCTTTCAAATAATTAATAAGAGAGTTTATATTTTTATCAAGAAGTGTTATGGTCTCTGCCTACATCGGTATACAACACTTTCTTATGAATGTACACCACTGATATTTGCTCTTTCACTGATATTGAGCACTCTTTATTTATGAATATAGCAAACTACAAATATCTATATATATATATATATATACGTGATGCATTCAATAGGTTTCCAGACATTTTTTGTACAGGTATTTAAAATTGTCGTAGACTCTTGAAAATTCAGTATGTTATTGGTATATATCTTATGATTTCAGGTTCAAATGAACAGCTATAGCAGCAATTGGAATACTCCCTACAAAAGCCTGATTGTCACAGCTGATGAATTTCAAAAATGCTGTCTGGACAATTTAGAAGAACGATATGCAATAAAATTGTCTTTTAAAGAAACGTATGGAATGCTTCAGACTGCTTTTCGACCATCTTGCATGAATCGAGCATCAGATTTTGAGTGGCATAAGAGATTCAAGGAAGGCAGGGAGTCTGCGAGGGATGATGAGAGGTGTGGGAGGAGTAAGGAAGTCAATACACCAGAGTTGATTTGTCAAAGGGTTAGGGTTAGGGTTAATATGTTGAGGTTTTAAGGGATTTCAGGAAGAGATTTCGTCAGAAGAGGCCAGCACTCTTCAAACCGGGTCAGTGGCATTTCCACCCGGACAATGCACCAGTCCACAACTCCATCCTTATCGCAGACTATTTGAGCAAGATGGGCATCAAGACACTTCCTCACCCTCCCTATAGTCCAAATCTTACTCCCTGTGACTTTTGGTTATTCCCTAAACTCAGCGGCTGTCATTATGAGACAATTGAGATAAAAGAGGAAGTGACGAAGGTCATTGACACGCTCACACAAGAGGACTTCCATGGAGCCTTACACAAATTGTTGGAACGGTACAACTAGTGCATTTCAGCCGGAGGAAATTACTTCAAAGGGGACTAGCGTTTCATGTGTGTACTATCAGTAAAAGTACCCATACGAAAAAGTCTGGAAACGTATTTAATGTTCCTCGTATATATAAGTTAGTTGATCTTAGTCGAGGGCAACCCGAAGACGTCCTTTTACAACAGGTACTACACCCTTTTCCCGGGTTTCTCTACTTACCCTAGATCCCTATCTTATAATCCCGAGTGTTAAGATATGAGGCATTATGTGCAATTTTTTGAGTCTTCGGTATGACTCCACCTGGGATTGAACCCCATTGTCCCAGACCATACATATATTTCTATATATATCATCGTCATCATATCGTGCTGCTAACACGAATTTCTCTGACACTTTCTCGCTACCCGTCTCTATCGTCCATCGCTCCCGGCAGGTCTTCTAGGCTACATTCTTTATCGGCACAAAGCTGCTGTAGATAGGTTCTTGTTGGTCATCTAACCTTTGCTCGTCCATGTGAGGGGTTTCATAGGAGTACATCACTTATGAATTCACCCTTACTTCTCCAACAGTGTCTCGCATATCTAGTTCGTCTAAATTGGATAGTTTTCGTGATGGATGGTAGGTACTATTTACCAACCCCTCCGCTCGGGCAGGATATGACACAAGGTCAATTTTTAAGCGGAGTTTAACAGGTTTTGAATTCAGAGTTTTCCTTCTCCTAGACTAGTTGCCTAACCAAGGCTGAAGAACCTAGTCCGTCCTACTATTTACCCATAGCTGGAGGGAGAATAAGGGGGTTCATACCTTTCCCAAGGGTATTTGCCCGAAAGTGAACGTAATAGCGCGACTGGAGTACGAACTCGCGTACTACGATTCCGCAGTTCATCGCTTTAACCATTACACCACGAGGACACCCCAATGGATGGTAGGTAGCTGTACATTTGCTGTTTTGTTGGCTGTTGCTTCCAGGACTTGTTCAATCGTAACATTCTTGTATAGTTGCCGCCAAGCTTTTTCTCCATATGCTTAATTAGCTTCTACGTTGTGCCTCCATAGAGTAGTATTGATACGACTGCTGCTTGGAAAAAAATTGCGTTTTATTTTATCGGACTGATCAGAATTTCATATGACCAATAGTTTATCGATAGCTGTCCATGCCTTTCCTGGTCGCGTGTTGATGTCATTCACGTTTGATGAGTCACTGCTTTCTCTGAAAGTGAATTTGTCTACCAATTTCAGAGGACCACCATTTAGAGTGAAGATATCACCTCTTTGATCAAAACACATGTATTCTGTTTTGTCTGCGTTCACATGGAGGCCTTTGCCACCTGCTGCCCGTCCCAGACTATGTAGCAGGGATTCGACTTGGGCTGGTGTATTTGCCAGAAGCACTATGTCATCGGCTAAAGTCCGCATTTGTAGTTTGTACAGGGTATATTCTGCTTTTTTTCTAGTGTGAAACCGTTTTCTTTCATTAAATCTATAGACGTTCTAAGCACGGAGGCTAGGCAGATAATAAAGGGTTATGAGGCTAATGTGTCTCGATGAAGCACAACTGCTACAATGTCGTCGAAGTAGTCTGTGTCTCCATCCGGTGATCGAACGTTTACTTTCGTGTTTTTATATAGCATCATTATGGTTGCGACTATTTCTTTGGGGAGACCGTAGGCAAGAAATATTTGCTTCATCTTCCCTCTGTGTATGGAGTCAAATGCCTTGGAGAAGTTGAGAAATAACAGAGTTGCCTTGAGGTTTTTTGCACGAACACCTTATAGAATTCGATGGATAGTCAAAATTTGTGATGTCATGGATCGATTTCTCCGAAAGCCATTTTGGTTCTTTCAAAGTTTCTTCTCTATTTAGGTTCTATGCGGTTCCGTAGCAGAGCATTGTAGATCTTTGTCACTATGGAAGTTATACCTTAGTCGTTCTTGGCTATTCTGAGGTCACCTTTTTGGGGAAAAGGGAGAAGGCATACTTTTGTCCATCTGTTTATTGTGTTCTGGTTATATACAGCGTTGCAGTATCAGAGCTGTATGTGGTCGAATTTCCTTGTCCTCCATACTTCTGGAGGTATTTCAATTTCGTGACAGTTTCATCCGTAACTTTCGAAGGTTTTCCAAGCAAATTTTCGAAACGTTGTTTCCACAGGTGTATTCGTTCTTCTTGGCTGGCAGCTTTAAGTTTAGTTCTCGCAGTATTCTTCCTTCTACTAACTTTATTTTCTGTCTGTCATGCTATACTAGATTGTCTATCATCAACCGAGTCTCTGACCTTATTGATCTGATGTTGTATGTATTCTGTTTGTTCTTTTAGGTATACATTAGTTAGTTCATTTTGTACCTTCTTAAGTTTCTGTGCGTTGATATTAGTTGGGTTCCTCCTATTGCATAGGGATGCGGTTTTCACGTCTGCATGCTTTTTTCTAACCACTGTCTCCGATGGGACTCTAGATTTAGCTCTTTGTTCAGTTTGTATACTTCCTGATGCCGCTTCTATGTGGGTATTGACGAAGTTCTTATATTCATCATTCGGAGTAAGTGTTTCTGATATCTCCAGAAGTGCATCAAATTTATTTCTTTGTATTAGCGTATATTTATCGCTAATATCTCTGTTGTTAAGCAGGGCCCAATCATAGAGTACGGTTGTGGTTATTCGCGCCGCATTTCTTCGTAGGCTCCGTTGTATCTTAGCCGTGACAATTCAGTGATCGGAGGACACACCCTCGAAAGAGGAACATGCCTCGCAATTCAATGTGCTATTAATCCGTTTCTTTTGTGGAGGTGCCCGTGGTGTAATTGCTATCGTCGTAGGAAATGAACACGGCGATACGAGTTCAAATCCTGGACGAGACTGATTGCATTTTCACATAGCACTAATACCCTTGGGAAAGGTATGAATCCAATTATTCTCCCTCCAGCTATGGGTAAATAGTAGGACAGACTAGGTTCTTCAGCCTTGGTTAGGCAACTAGTCTAGGAGAAAGAAAACTCTGAATTCAAACCTGTTAAACTCCGCTTAAAAAAAATTGACCTTGTGTCATATCCTGCCCGAGCGGAGGGGTTGGTAAATAGAATTAATCCGTTTCTTATTTATGTCGTCTATCTGTGCTTTAGCGTTATTTGCGTAGGTGTAGGTCCATTGTTTTATGTTTCTTTCCTGAAATTTAGTATTAAGGCATGTTAATCTATTTTCTCGCGTGGAATCTGTTAGATGTTCCCCATTTCTGTTTGATGAGTTGTGTTGGCAAAATTTGTTGTTTACGTTTTCACCTATTTGGGCATTCATGTCTCCACCGATGATTAGAACATTGTGCTTTGGGATGCTGCGAACAAGGGAGGATAGTTCGTTATAAAAGGCAATGAGGTCCGTTTTGTCACTAACATTAGTAGGGTTATAACAGGAGATAATTGTTTAGCTTGAGTTGCCATTAAACGTGGCAACCATCATCCTGAGTTGTATTTTCTATACTTTTGGAAATATTGCAGAGTGTTTGAAATCCTAAGATTGTGTAAAGATGGAATGCCTTTAAGATTGCGAGAAACCGTAAATAAGGACTCTCCGGTGAAATTTGAAAATAAGTCAAATGTGGATTTATTCTAAGTTAAAACTTAATGCATATTCGCGGGAAGGAGGGACAAGAAGTAAATTAGGAAAAGGAATTTTTCCCATAAGGTATAACTTGGAAGCCATGGGAAGCAGCGGACGAACCTAACAACGGGTCAACGGTGCGCCTAACCAGATGCTGGGCGGACGAACTCCACTGGCCAATAGCCAGGATCTAATTTGTTCAATCAGGGAAACACTGCTACTCATCTTTAAAGGTAGTGTCTATGGATGATAATAAAACATAGCCATCGAAAGATTACCATGACATATATATATATATATATATATATGTATATATGCAATTTTTCTGAAGAATTCGACTTATGGACTTTCAGATAAAGAACTGAGAAATTTATACTTAATACCGACGCAACCATCCAAGCATTTGAAATTGTTGCAAAAGAAAACGAAAAAACCCACAAAAGTCTATACATCATATAACAACCTAATAAAGGAACAACATGAAACTAATATAAATGGTTTTGTCGGCTGGGGCTTCAAAATACCCCGACTGCATCTCTACTGAGGAGTATGACTCGTTCATCGATTGGCCTAGTCGGTTGGGGCTGCATAATACACTGACTGCATCTCTACAGACTTCCTTAACAATCCATTTTTCAGTTTTTCATGGCCTCCGTGATGAATTTTATGAATTTGTTAGATATCTTTGTACCTTATTTGATAGTCTATTATCCAGCTTTGCGGGACGATATTGTGAGCGTTTTTGTGGTCAATCCAGGCCATGGGTACATTTTTTCGTCTTGTTTTGCTCTCCTTGAGGATGCCCTGATCAATGTATAGTAGATCAATTGTACCACTTGTTCCTAGATGGATCATTTCTGTACTTCGAGAAACCGACAGCGGTTCATTAGTTATAAATATCCTCGATGATCTGTGCAGTAAAGATTTTCCACGTCATAGGTAAATACGTTATCAGCCTATATCTGTCGAGGACAGATCTATTTTGGGAGTCTTTTTTTGATTAGTGTGGTCTTTCCTTTACTCATCCATTCGGATATAATTGCTTCTTCTTGGCATTTACTATTTCAAGATAGATCCATGTATACGGTTATGGCCTGGTGCTTTCCAATTCGGTTCTTTTTTTAGTGTTGTTCAGAGTGATTCTACGGGTATTATCTCTTCAGCACCTTCGATTTTTTTAAATTATTTTTCCGTGTTTTTTTTTTTATCCATTTGGCTTTTCTGTTAAGTTTATTCTATTGCCGTATTTTACTCCAGAATAGATTGTCACATTTTCATCCGTTTTTTTTTGTTTTGTTTTTTTTTTTAATTTTTTATTTTGTTTTTTGTGTCTCCTCTTGCATTCTTCATCAACTTGTTGGTAGAATTTTCTTTCGTTATTTTGGAAAATCTATTTTGAATGTATTGCTTGACTCAGTTTCAGTATCTTTTAAGTCTCTCTTCTCATTCGAATACTTTTTGATTTATCTCTTCAAGTTGAATTGTTAGAATTGTTTGCTGTTTTGTTTTGGTCTTTTTATCCCAACATTTCCCCGTGTTTTTCCTTCCTTGCTATCTTCGTTTGTTGTCGTAATTTCTTTACCTAGCCTTCTAGTCTAATTTCCCGTTCAGTTTTTGTATTTCTGTTCTGCTTCCTATAGAGGACACTGATTTTATCACCAACTAATTTTGCTCCTCTATAAATCAGCTCGTTTTATTCAGTGATCTTTTCCGTTGGGATATTTAGTAATAATTTGTTTATCTTTTCGATTTCTTTCGAGAATTTTTTCCACTTTTGGTTCCTGGGAGATTGTAAGGCAGTCTTCGTTTCAGTCATGATTTTCTTTTTGAATTCTACATTTATTTTCTCTTTTTGTGATAACGTTTGTTTTGTGAGGACTATGGTATTTCGGTTTACATTATTTTGTGTTTTAATTTGGTTACGGGTTTCTTGCTTTCAGTATTTAGCGTTTCGGTTCGCGTAGTGGGGTCTTGTAGATATCCTTTTCAATTTACTTGTTGGTATATTTCTTGTATCTCAATATCAGAAAAAAAAACCTTTCTTTCGTATCATTCTAGCTTGGTGAGCAAATCTTCAGCTTGTATTGAATCTACCGCATTCTGCCCAAATATCAATCAGTCTTTTTATACCCTCTTTTTAAGATAACGGTGAAGTACATTTTTGATGTGTTACCAAATCCATTTCTTCCGCTGGTGTGTCTGAGTTGAGCGGTCACTGACTTGATTGTTTGTATACCAGGATATCAAAGGACGTCCAGCCTGTTGTCTAGGTTGGGCTTTGAATTATGTTTCGGTTGTAATTTTCCATCGTTAGTATATTATGGCAATACCAGACCACGTGGTTATTTATTATCTGCGCTCCTGTCACAGATGTGTCCAGGTACTCTTAAATGTAAGACAACACTTAAGTGGGTCACAAATAAATAAAAAATACGCTTTAAATTTGCTTACTTAAAGTCCAGCTGGTTACCTTTTTAACTTATGAGGTTTTATTTTCATTTGTTAAGTAAACTGTTATTGATATTCTTTTATTTTTTAAACCTAGATTAATTTGGTGGCATTGGTTTATTATTCCACGTTATATCATTTTTATATTCCTTATCTGCTACTGATTAGCGGCTTTTCTTAAGATTGAAGGGTCACATGACTAGAACTATGTCTCCTGTAGTTATTATTCCTACATCAGTTACTCAGCATTTTTTTCTTCCATCTTCTCTCTTAGTAAGTGGACTGGAAGATTTGGAAAATGGAGGACGAGCAGAGACTATCCAAACGATAGCATTATTTTAGGTCTACCAGAATACTAAGAAGAATTTAGGAAACTTGAGGAGACTCGCTCTCTGTCAAACTCCCGTGAAAGACCATCATTTAACGCTGTTGAGAAAAACTTGCCACGAACCCAGAATCTGTCCTAGAGAATTAGACGCATAAACTCCTTTGGGATTTTGAGATACAAAAGGATCACCAAATCTCTGCCAGACGAATAATAATCAACAACAAAAAAAAAGAGAACTTACTATCCCGGCTGACCACAGAGAAAAAGGGAAAGAAAGCGAGAAGAAGGATAATTACCTAGACCTGGCTGGAAATCGAAAAAGCTGTGGAACGTGAAAGTGACGATTAATGCCAGTTGTAGTTAGTGCTCTTGGGACAGTTACCAAAAGATTGGTTCAAGGACTGGAGGACTGTGAAATAAGAGGACGAGTGGAGACCATACAAACTACTGCATTATTTAGATCAGCTAGAATAATGAGAAGAGTCCTGGAGACTTGAGGAGACATGTTGTCACTCAAACTCCAGTGAGAAACCATCAGCTAATGCCGGTGTTAAAAACCTGAAAAAGATCAAATAATAATAACAATAATAATAATAATCAACAAAAAAAAAGAGAACTTGCAAAATAGTCGACTTTGTTGTCCCGGCTGACCACAGAATAAAACTGAAAGAATGTGAAAAGAAGGATAATTACCTCGACCTTGCTAGGGAATTGAAAAAACTGCGGAACATGCTGGTGACAATTATACCAATTGTAATTGGTGCGTTTGGAACAGTAACAAAAGGATTACTAAAGGGACTAGAGGACTTGGAAGTTGGCGGACGAGTGGAGACCATCCAAATGACAGCATTATTGAGAACGGCCAGAATACTAAGAAGAGTCCTGGAGACTTGAGGAGACTTGCTGTCACTCAGACTCCGGTGAAAAACCATCGGCTAACGCTGATGTGAAAAGCTCTAATAATAATAATAATAATAAAAATACCTAGGCCTTATCAGAGAACTACAAAATTTGTGGAATGAGGGAAACGGTGATACAAATTTCAGTTGGTTCACTTGGAACTATCCCAAAAGTCTTTGAAGAATTAGAAATCAGTAGAAGAGTAGAAACCGTCCAGATTACTGCATTGCTGAGATTTGCAAGAATATTCAGAAAAGTCCAGAAGACCTGAATATACCAGTGGAGACTTGCTGTCATTTATATTCTTATAGAGACCATCAGCTGACACTGATGTGAAAATTTCACAAATAGTAAAATAATAAAACCACTTAACGTACAAGGATGATATTAAGATTTTTGTCAATAATGATATAAGAATTAGAATTCTTTAAAACTGTTAGATGGTTGGTTTGTTTGGTTTTATGGCATATCAACCCTTGCAGGTTATTCAACGCCAAATACATTTTTACGTAAATAATCTGTTCTATTGAAAACAGTTCAGTTTAGCATAAGTATACAGTTTAATTGTCAAAAACATTTCCATTTCAAACTATTCAAGCAGTTATATATAATGATTCGGTTAAGTGTAAATACAGTTTTAATGTCAAAAACAGTTCTATTTGAAATAATTCAGTTAAGCATAAGCACGCAGTTTAAGTGTAAGTACGGTTTAATTGTCAAAAACATTTCAATTTCAAGCTATTCAGTTTACTCAATTCATTTTAGCATAAGTATGCTGTTATTTCAATTTAACCCATAGATAGGACCCTATGAAGTGCTACCACTCCGGACCAGAGTGGACCGGGTAGCGATGGCAATGAAGGGGTACTCCGCATTCCCCAAAGCTCCAGCACTGCTGGAACCTCACCATCAGATTGTTTAGTGTCATATCCAGGACACTCGTTGGGGGGGGGTCTTAACCCTCTGCAGAGAAGCAGTCAGTGTATTCTACAGCCCCAGCCGACTGGGCAAAAAACTGTTAGAATTTTCAGTTTAGAAAGATATAGAAATGGAAATTTAGAATAAAAAATGAACAAAGAAGGAAAAAAAATGAAGAAACTGAATGAATAGAACAGACGAAACAAGAAAACATTTGAACCCTTGAAAGAAAAAAGAAAAATTACAAAGAGAAAAGAATCTCTAATAATAGCTGTACAAGATTGATAATACACCGGAAAATAGCAAATATAGGCTGTGTAGTGGTGAAGATGAAACAATTACTCATATAAGATAAAGCTGGAAACTGGCACAAAGGGAGTAGAACACTAGACACGACTGAACAGGAAATTGAGATGAAAACTGAAAATCTTAAGGTATGTTATATACACAAACCAGAATCTTCTTTGAAAATGAAACGAAAAGAATTCTCCGAGATTTTGAGATACAAACATTAAATGTCGTTCAGACCAGAAGACCAGACTTACTTGAAATTAACAAACAAAAAGAAAAACCTGTCATGAAGAGGACTTTGCTGTACCAACAGACCACACAGACTAAAAGTGAAAGAAAACGGAAAGTTTCGCAAATATCAGGTCTTTGCCAGAGAGCAGAAAAAGCTATGAAACATGAAAGTGACTCTGATACAAATCATAGTTGGAGAACTTGGAATGGTACCCAAGGATCTGGAAAAAGAGTCGATGAACTTGAGATTAAAGGAAGACTGAGCAGACTTGCTATCACTGACATCCAACTGAAAATACTATCTGCTAGATTTGGCGTGAACAATTCGAGGAAAATAATATATATATATATATATATATATATATATATAGAATGTTGTATGTAGGTTCGATCTGGACATCCTGCCTTTGCTCATCCATGTGAAGGGGTCCACAGCGGTGCATCATTCATGAGATCTTCCCTACTTCTCCAGCAGTGTCCTGGTTCGTCTAATTTTGATTGTTTTCGTGATGGGTGGTAGGTGGCCGTACAGCTCCTGCTATGTAGGATGCTATCTCCAGGACTTGTTCAGTATTGCTCGCAGCATTCTTGTGTAATTGCCGTCAAGCTTTTTCTCCATGCGTTTAGTTAACGTTCATGTGATGCATCCATATAGCTGCTTGGAAGAAATTGTGCTTCATTCTCTGTGCCGATAAGGGATGTAGCCTTGAGGACCTGCTGGAAGCAATGGACAGTAGGGAAGTGTGGCAAGAGAGGATCGGAAATATCCATGCTGATAGCGCGACATGATGATGATGATAATGATATTAGAATGCGATGCAAAGAGTGGGTTTAGACCAAGTTAATTCATTAACCAGAAAAGGGAAATCATAAATAGAATTAGTTAAGATAGATTTTAGAAGAATGAATCAGTACAATACAAAGAGGGAGGAATTAGTTCAAATGGATTTTAGAAGAATGATTCAGTATATTACAAAAAGTGAGGAATAATTTGTAAAAGATTTTAGAAGAATGAATCAGTGCGTCACAAAAATGAGTAGAAAATATATTATTTTTGGTTGAGGAAAAACAGGAAGAGGTGAGTGGATTATTTTGTCTAAACCTAGGATTTGACAAAACGAATTTTGTTTAGAAAAAAAACAGTGGAAAAGTACGGTTCAATTATCTCCAGGCTGGCATAGTCGAAATGAGAGTTCACCAAGAGATCAAAACATGAAAGTGATGACAAACAGGTGAGCAGGGTACGATTCGCTGGCTGGGAAACTATATATTTTTTCTTCATATATTTTTTCTTGAATTTGAAACTAGTGGCAAAAACATTTTGAGATCGTTATGAATTAACATTCTTTGACGTTCCTATCACGCCTACAATGAGGAATGGTTCCAGGGTGAAATATTGAGGTAGTAAGAGAAATACCTATCCCTTTGGGTGAAGGTAAGAGGAAACCTAAAACTGAAAGTGGAGGCGGAGCAAAGGGATGGAATTGATTAGTAGAATGCAGATTAGGAGCGAAGAACATAGCCAAAGCAAAACTGAAAGCAGCAAACCAACAAGAAAGAATAAAACTGTGGAAACAGCACTTCGAAAACCTACTAGGAAACCCACCGAAAATAACACATGAACCAATCACCAGAATAATTAGTAAACAATTAGACATTAAACTAGGACCGTTCACACAAGAAGAACTCGACTCGGTTCTTAAAAAAATTAAAAATAGGAAAGCTGCAGGGCTGGATGAGATTCCCCCAGAAGTATGGAAGACCAGACAATTCGACGACATACTGCTCCGACACTGCAACGCAGTATACAATCAAAATCCGATAGATAGAGGATGAAGGGATGCATACTCCCCTTCCCTAAAAAGGGGGACCTCGGATTAGCCAAAAACTACCGAGGCATAACACTTACATCCATAGCAGCCAAAATCTACAGTGCCCTACTACGAAACTGCATAGAACCCAAAATCGACAACATACTTAGGAAAAACCAAAATGGCTTCCGAAGAAATAGATCCACGACCTCACAAATATTAACGATCCGCAGAATCCTTGAAGGTGTACGGGCAAAAAACCTACAAGCGACATTAATATTTGTCGACTTTACCAAGGCCTTCGATTCCATTCACAGAGGAAAGATGGAACAAATCCTACTAGCGTACGGCATACCTAAAGAAACCGTAGCAGCAATAACAATCCTCTATAGAAACACCAAAGTAAAAGTACGATCACCAGATGGAGACACAGTATACTTCGACATTGTAGCAGGAGTACTACAAGGGGACACGCTGGCTCCGTACCTCTTTATCATTTGTCAAGACTACGTTTTTAGAACATCGATTGACAAAATCAGAGAGAATGGCTTCGAGCTGACGAAGAAAAGAAGCAGAAGGTACCCCGCAAAAACAATTACCGACGCCGACTACGCCGATGACATAGCGATACTGGCAAATACACCCGACCAAGCCGAAACACTACTGCATAGCTTGGAACGAGCAGACGCAGGCATAGGCCTCTATGTTAATGCACACAAAACGGAATATATGTGCTATAATAAAACGGGGGACATCTCCACTCTTAAACTAGCAGACAAATTCACTTACCTAGGAAGCAGCGTCGAATCAACCGAAAAGGACATCGAAACGTGGTTAACGAAAGCATGGACAGCTATCAATAGGCTATCGATTATATGGAAATCAGACCTAACCGATAAAATGAAACGCAGTTTCTTCCAGGCAGCGGTCACATCGATACTGCTATATGGGTGCACTACATGGACTCTAACAAAACGGCTGGAGAAGAATCTAGACGGCAATTACACAAGAATGCTGCGAGCAATCTTGAACAAGTCCTGGCGACAACACCCCACAAGACACCAACTGTACGGCCACCTGCCTCCTATCACGAAAACTATCCAAGTTAGACGAACCAGACATGCAGGGCACTGCTGGAGAAGCAGGGACGAACTCATAAGAGATGTACTCTTATGGACCCCCACACATGGCCATGCAAAAGCAGGACGACCAGCACGAACATACATTCAGCAGCTATGTTAGGATACGGGATGTTGTCCTGAAGACCTGCCTAGGGCGATGAACGATAGGGAGGAGTGGCGAGAGAGGGTCAGGGATATCCGTGCTACCAGCGCGACATGATGATGATGATGATTAGCACTCAAACTACTACCCCAGCATGGAACTAAAACTGCAGATAACCCGAGGGATTTGCTCGTTCAGGAGACCGGTGAGTAGCAGCTAAGAGACTCTAGGTCGTATTGGGACCTGGCCTTGTGCAAAACTGCCCAGTGTGGAGAGACAGAGAAAAGCCTAACATAATCCGGTGCTTTGAAATAGCCTTGTACTATATTCATGAAAGTAGAAAAGGAGAGAAAAGCTCAACATAATGCAATATTTTGAGATGACCTTGTACCAGACTCCCTAGAGTAGAGAATCAGAGAAAAACTAACATCATATGATACTTTGAAATCACCTTGTACCAGACCATCCTAAGCAGAGAAAAGCCTTAACATAATACGATATTTCACGGGGCCTTGTGCCTGATTCTAAATGCCGATAAGTTGACTAACTGTTAAATCGCTGGCAATGACCTCCGTGTCACATGACTAATTAACCGCCGGGAAGGGGAAATTGATGAACTATTTTAGAGACTTTTACACAAAACAAAATATTGTTTTGTTACAAATCCGTGTCCCGTTCTTTGCTGGCGTTTCGATTATTTTTTTCTTTCTTAATCGTCGAGTCTCATCCGTTCATTTTTCGGTTGGCGATCGATTTGCTGTCTGGATTTTAAAAAAACAAAAAAACTCGCTCACACATCGCGAGTGGAGAAGCAGATCGTAGGTGCCGTCAAGTGACATAACCAGCCAAACTGAACCGTCAGTGAATAGAAAGCAGAGCCTCCAGTGATTGGGTTATATTGTTGTGGTGGCACAAAATAGAAGAGAAAATGAATAAAAAAAAATCTGATCTACAAATTTATAATTTTTATTTATTTAAATCGAGAGAAAATTTTGCTGAAAAACAACGTACAAAATCTTTTGTGTAAGCAAAGATAATGTTAGACGAAGCGTAGATATTTTTCGATAAAGATAGTTAATGTACCAGTAACTGATGTACTTAAAATAAAGGGATATATTTTGCGTGAGCAAAACTCTTTGTATCAGTTTGTAGCAAAGAAGTGAGAGAAAGAATTTATTAGGAAAATGTAAGTGTGTAAGATAGCAGCAAACAAGGTATTTTGTTGTAGTATCAATTAGGAATTAAAACTAACTTATTGGATAGATAAGTGGTGTCGAAATTAAATGCATTCTCGAAAGAAAAAATGTAGGAAATAAATCCAAATGGCATTTGAGTAACTAATAATAGAGTAAGTATAGACAATTAAATACTAACAGTTAGTTGAGTAAGCATAGACAACTCCTACTTATTCAAGAAATGTTTACTTCTTCGTTTATTTATACTATCTAGGTCGGCACGAAATTAACTAAAAATTTGACAATTTATCTATGAATCTAATCGGTCAAGAAACTGTATTTTCAACGTTTTGGGATGAAAAGATTTTGAAAATTATTTAGGGTTTTGATCCTCAAAATTTTTGCGGCAAGTCAAATATTGTTGTCTTTCGAAATTTTAAAGACTAGCGCGAATTCGTTGGTCGGTAAATGAATGCAAAGATATAAATACAAAATTTACAGCTTGTCGAGCTACACATTTTAACAAAAATTAGTACTTTTATATATTGATATTTGGTTAAAAAGAACAGACAAATAATATTGTATTGATTTAGAAAAAAAAAAAAAAAAAAGGTTTTCTTATTTACAAACACGTGAACATAATTTAAAGTAATGTAGAAATCGTCAAAAAGATTCGGACTTTCGAGCAGTTTCTGTTTTAAATAGCCATGGGATTCCTGTAAGGGGCAAAACATTAAAACTTAATCTAAACGCCTTACCTGCTACCTTTTCAATAAGAGTGAAACTAAAGATCACCTTAACCAACACATACTACTTGAAATTTCTGTGTGCCAAATTTTTGTTAAAAACCCAAAGATATTATTCAAGACTAAAGGTTGAAAAAAGCGAAATACACGGGGCCTCAACTATAAAATACTTCGACCCAACTCTTAACGAGATTTTCATTGGACAAAAATTGGTAGTTCTAAATGAATTTAACAATTAGAAATGAATATGTGCTCCAAACTTTTGTTTGATGTCAAACCAGCATCTCAATCAATAGCCAACATCATCTTCTTTTGTACCTGGTGTACGAAGTAAACGCTTCAACGTCTTTTGCCACCTTCGTTTTAATAATACTAAAAGAAATTTGTAAAAAGCCAGTTCCCACCATTGTTTAAGATGGCTTTAGATAATGAAAATCAACTTTGTTTAAATCTTGTACCATTCTTGAAAATGGTTAGAGATGCAGATGAAAGATCTCAAAACATTCATTTGATCCAGATTTAAATTTGCATGTTCGTAAACAAGGAGAAATACTTACAAAAAATACAAAAGTGCTGCCCTAACTCTCTCTCTCTCTCTCTCTCTCTCTAACCCACACACACACACACATATATATTGATGAATGGATTCTTCCATGTTGTCAATTGCATAGTGTATGTTGGTTTTAAGGTTTTCATGTGTTCGCCAATGGCCCGGGAGACCTGGATTTAATCCAAGGTCGAGTCATACCAAACTCAAAAAATGATACTCGATACCTCTTTGCCTAACACTCACCATTATAAGGTACGGATCAAGGGTAAAGTGGAGCAATCCAGGGAAAGGAGTAGCGCCCTCTCCTACATCTTGGTGTAGTAGCTATCGAAAAGAGGGCCTTCGAGTCACCCTCGACTACGGTTGCCAACTTTACTTTACTGAGATATTGTTGCAAGTTGACAAGCTGATTCATAACTAGTTTATCAAAAAAATATTGAAGAAATTGGGTGATAATAAGCATCTCTGTTGAGCTCCAACGTTCATATTGCCCCAGTCGGTAATGTTATAGATTCAAACAATAGACTCAGTTTTGTACATATCTGACACAATGACTGGATGTATAGGAGATTAATAACAAGTTTGTTTTACTTTGTTTATTTTGCTGGATATCAGATTACAATTGAAAAGCCGTTGACGGGGTCAAAAATCACAAAAAAAGACATGTGTTTTTTAATATGGCCTAATTTTAAGTCTGTTGCTCCATGAAAAAAACTTAATACCCTGGGGTGGAGAGTGGGGTGGTTTCAAGATTTTTAAATAAATAGTTGTGTTTCTTTTTATTTAGAATCAGTCAGTTTGGTACCCACGACAGGACAGTCGGCTTGGTGTATGCCACATTGGCAATTCAGTCTGGTGCGTGTCCCCTGTGAATTCGTGTGCGATTCCCATCTAAAAAGCAGAGATCCGCCTCCCCCCAATAATCAAAAAGGTTAGATTAAAAAAATCTGAATATGAGTACAGGTAAAAAAAAAAAAATCGTACATAGTAGTTGTAATCCTAGTCAAGTAAGAACATTAAGTTTATAAGTCCCAAAAATTCACTCTAAACTGTCCAGCAGGACACAGCAGGACACATAGGCGAGTAACAATACAAGAATTCTTAACACTTGGTATCCGGTTATGGTTAACGGAATCAGAACAGGCGACCCCCGTTGTTTCAATAAAGGACGTAGTTCGAAGTTCCATGTAGGTTCACGAGTTAAACAAATACCTGAAGAAGGTCGGAGGGCATATCGGCCGAAACGTTATGGAAATAAAGATAAAGACAATAGCCCGAAAACCCTTAATGATAAAAAGCTTCGTCTCAGAAATTCGGACAACTTCAGGTGCCCGTTCGCTTTCCCATACCAATGATTAGCATTTTGATCATTGCTTCTCCACCAATGTTAATTACTTCTAATATGATATCATTGATTCCTGGGTTAGAAGCTCTTTTTTAAAATCTAAAATTTTCTTGATCAATGTGTTATGTTCGAAAATTATCAGTTGTTGTGCAATCATCAGAGAAAGCAATGTTAAAATGATCTTCAAAAAGAATTTCAAGCAGAATAATATGTATTTTTTCTATTTTTTGCTTGAACATTGAAAGTAACTACTTTTGTTCTTTGGTTTTTCCTCCTGTTGGTGCTCTGTTTTCGACTGTTTTTGGCTTTGAAGTCAGCTTCTATTATACTTGGATGAGTCCAAAGTTTTGCAATATTTTGGTTGTGCGTGAGGTACAAATCGGTAGCAGTTGATTCTTCTGCCAAGGTCATGAAAGTGATAAACAACATGAGATTACGTTTGCCTGATCCTCTCCGAGTGCTACGGCCTCGGAATCTACTGATCTTAACTGATGGTCGGAGTTCTTGCAGTGCGAACGAAATTTCTTTCACCATCTGGTTTCTGCACTTTAATTTACTGCACCTTCAGCTCTCAACAATTGTTTTCGCTTCTGCAGCGTTATTTTGTCCGGTTCGAACTCGTAAAGTATCAGTATTAGGCTACTTTGCCTGTTCATCTGTGTGGCTTTCAGATCACACACGGAGTGAGGCAAAGCACAACGTGTCAGCGCACTAACTACCACGATACAACCAACCCCAGCGGGTACTTTTTACAGTCCTTTTCAGAGATATACTTGTCACAAACTAACAAGTACTTAGATGTAGTAAAACTTTTGACTCCCCACTAGTTACTTTTCTAAATGTTTTTAAAAATACATTTCTTTACTAGTTTATCTAGTTCATTATACATTATATAAACTTGTATTTTTGAGTCGTGGATTTATAATGTATTCATGTCTTTCCGTTCTTCTTTTTTCCATATTTCTATCACTTTGTTAGCATCGCTTCAACTAGTTGGAATCTTTTCAACCCAACTTATTCATCTGGCCTAACGATTAAAGTGTTCGCCAATGGTCCGGGAAACCGGAATTCAATCCCAGGTCGAGTTATACCAAAGACTTAAAAAATAGTACTTGATGCTTCCTGGCTTAACACTCAGTATTATAAGGTATGGATCAAGGGTAAAGTGGAGCAATCTGTTGCATTGAATTTATTCACCAGCTTCATTTGTCAGGAGATATTTGACAAACTACAAATGATGTAGTCCATATGGTTCTTGGATTTCCAATCATGTGATACGTCTATCAATGTGTTATGTTTGAATGTGGTCTTATTATTGATAAATCGATAAAGGAAGAGTCTTCCTTCTTTTTCATTATTCTTTCCTGGGCCATATTTTCCGACAGCAAATATGTACTTTTCACCACTTTTTTCGGTTATGTCTACAAGAAGCTTATATTTACTCGCGATTTGTTGATCATATACTTTGAAGTTTTTCTTCAACGAGATAAGGTTCAATTGTATCTTGCATGTAAACAGAAAAAATTTCTTCGGACATTATCAAAACTACATCCTATTTGTGGTGTTTGTCTAATCGGATTGAATTTATGATGACATATCCATTAACAATTCTGAGCAACAGTAAGTTTTCTCAGATCACCAGGAATCTTCTAGGTATTCAAACTGATTTTCACAGTGGATAGTTTGCTTTTTTCCACTTCTCTACAGTTTCTCCAGTTTTTTTTCCAGGCCTTTAGGGACCGTTCCGAGGGAACCAATTACAACTTGCAGTTACCTTCATGTTCTTTGCTTCTTGTTAAAAATAGGTTTTGTCTTCTGGCAATGATTGAGCGATCTGTTTGTGTGTCAAAATGTCAGTAGAATAGTTACTTGAAACCATATATTTTCTTTAAAAAGTAAAACAAAATAAAAAATTAACAACATTTGAGCTTCGGCTTAACGTGGGCCAACAAAGAGTGGCATGCCAAAAACCAACCAACCAACCAACCAACCAAGTAACAACTTTTCTCAAAATACGACTATATTTACTGTATATCGTTCGAGGTTACCATCTCCAGGACCTTGAGGGGTTTTTAAAAATTGGTGGTAAAAATGTATATTTAGAATTAGCTATTAGAAAGAATATTAAAAAATGTTTAATTAAATTAAATCCTCTAAATCACAAAAATATGTCATGGCTAAATACAACAAAAATAGATTTGTGAAATTACTAAAAATGAAGACACTGTTCAAATATTTTGGACAATTACTTATCTTTCATTCCTTTGTCTTTTGTGCCAGCTCACTTTTTTGATATTCACTATTCATCTTCATTCTTATTTACTATGCATGTTTAAACAAATTCTATTAATGACCACACACATAACTTTATTTATTTATGAGATGAAGCACTGTTAATTTAGTTAATCAGTTAGTTTTGACATGGAAATTGGAGTGTAATATTGAATACAAAGAAAACTGACAAAATATTACAGCTACAGGGAGAGATTGGACACATTCTTTATTAAAAAGAAGAACGAGAGGTGATCTAATAGAAACTTTCAAAATAATTAATGGAATTTCTTATTACGGTTGACATTTTTTCAATATTTCTCCGCGAAGTGGGAATTTACTGTCACGTCAGATTTCAAAAACTAAGCCTACTAACCAATTGAATTATTTTTTTGCTAATAGGGAAATATATTTTGGGAACTAATTGCCTAATCAGATAAAAAAATAGCGAAAGTGTAAAAACTTTCAAAAAAAGATTTAATTGGATAATTTCAGAAATAATGAGAAGAAAAACAATTTATGGGAGCATTTTTGGAAACTATTAAGAGTAGTTGTTCTAAATATAAATATTGTATTAATACTGTAAACGTTTCCTGCAAAGTTTCTTTTTTTAATCTTGAAAATTTGACGTGAGAAATTGGAAAAAAGGTGGGATACCCAGGGAGACATAATATGAAACAAATATAATGAGAACCATTGTTAATTTTCGCTAGAATTTTCTTTCATCTTTTTGATTTTCATCGTTTTTTACTCCGGAAGTAAGAAGCAAATTTGAAGTGGTTGCTTTTTTAGTTGCAAGTATATATTTACCAATTCCTCCGCACAAACAGGTTGCGACACAAGGACAATTTTTATAGGTCTTTAACAGGTTTGAATTCAGAGCTTTCTATCTCCTACACCGTTTGTCATGCAAAGGATAAAGAGCCAGTCTGCCCTATTATTTACGCATAGCTGGGAGAAAAATTGTTGGATTCATATCTTTCCCAAGGGTTTTCGCACTTTGTGAAAAACAAACTGTTTCGGTCAGGGTTTGGACTCGGATCACTATATCCATTTTTACGACGATATCCACTACACCAAAAGCACTTCCTTTTTATTTGCAAGTAAGGAACATGAGCCACATCTAGTCGAATGATTCTGAAGTGTTTTCGCCAATGTGATCATCTGATGAAGCAACTTGCTTGGTTCGATGATCAAATAGGCAAGGAACTTGCAGTTACCAAGCGCTCAGTATTCAATATCCTAACTTCGATATGCATAAAATCAATCACCTATATTGAGCACTCTTTATATATATATATATATATATATATATATATATAAATTGAAAAACAAGGCAATCCAAAGAGAAGAATTTAATGTAAATGTAATGTAAATTGAATGTAGATTTTTCTCGTTGGACTCATTTCCATTATTTACTTCCATAATATATATATATATATATATATATATATATATATAGTGATATATATTACTATTCCTTTATTATCAGCTCATCCCCCATAAAAATGCGAAGACAGACTGAAATTTTAACTCGGTGACATATTGATTATAAGTATGATGCTCGGAGTTATATTCATTGTAAGTGTTGTAAACCATTTTAGAGTTATGCTTAATGCTTCTGAATGGTTAATCTACTAACTCTTTGCATTCATTATTGTCTTTGTTCACTTCTCAGTGAGCTGAAACAACTAAACTCTCGTCCACTCATCTAACACTTACTGTTGTCTCTCAACATTTAACGTTGTCCCATGTCATTCAGACAATTTATTTAAGAGCTGGCTTGAAGGTATCCTCTTTATAAAATTTCTAAACGAACCGTGCACCCGTTAAGTTCTCAGTCATCATCATCATAGCATGCCGATTAAATAGATTTTCTTAACATTTTATCGTCTTCATATTTGGCAAGTTCTCTTCAAGTTTGCAGCCTTAGATGGGAGTTAAGCGGCTGTTCAGTAGTTTTATCGGCTGCTGCAAACAGGATTTGCTCAAAACAGCAACACAGCGTCCTTGTGTAATTCCCTTCTTGCTTTTTCTCCAAGCGATTCGTTCGAGTTCAAATAAATGATTACATCAAAAAACCGTGAAGAACACGAATTAATATTTTATTTAGAGCGACAGTTCTGCCTCAGAAATATAATTCATAGATTACACAAACTTATTAAGTCGTAAATTGGATTGAAAATTGCATGATTAATTGATAAAACGATAAAATAGTGGTTCTGAAGACAATATCAATCAAAAATTTTGTAGAGGATATATACACATATATATATAGAGAGAGAGAAAGAGAGAGAGTCCTCTCTCTCTCTCTCTCTATATATATATATATATATATATACAGAACCTACATACAGATAGAGGGCCAGGTAATAACCAAAGTAAATAAATTCAAAATCAAATCCAAATATCTACGCTCCACAGTCTCGAACAACAGACTATGTTACTAGATACACGAACGACAAATTTTTCTAAGGCCTTGGGTAAGCGGAGGATGCGAATCTGGCTCAACAAAAATCTATCTATAAAAATAAATGTGCAGTATACCGCACCATAGCTCTTTTAATCATTCTGTACGACACAGAAGCTTGGACTGTATACAAAGTGACTGCCCAAAGACTATATGATATGTCTATATGACGGGTCACTTGCACAAAAATATTAAGTGTCAAGCGATGGATTGAACTGGTTTGGGGACAGCAGACTGCCAAAACAGATCCTGTAGTCTTAACTTAGAAACTGGTCACGTAAAACAGGTAGAACAATAGTCAGGCATAAGGACATCATCAAAAGAAACCCGGGAGTCATGAACATCTCTTGGCAATATTGGTTAAAAGTGGAGAAGATAATCAGCAGGACTTCATCATCAAATATGATGGACAGCTGTGTGTATGTGTGTGTGTGTGTGTGTGTGTGTGTGTGTGTGTGTGTGTGTGTGTGTGTGTGTGTGTGTGTGTTTAAAATCTAACGTTCAAAACGTCTTTAATTCGTAAAATTTATACCTAAAAATGCAGAGCAACATCACAATGCATTTCAGTTGTAAAAATAAGGCAGGGAGAAAACTCAAGACTCACACGTGTAGATTAGCCGTTCATCTATCAATGAAACTCTGAATAGTGAGTTTTAACCTTGTCTTTGACATTTTCGGCATCTTATATCTTTTGTATAACTGAAAATATATTGTAACGCAGACATCCACACATACATATATATGCATGTATGAATGCATGTAAGTGTGGTTGTGTGTGTGATTGTGTAGTTATATTTGTGTACGAAAAAATCGATCATTACGTTAGTAAATGAATATTACTAATTTATAATTAGTTCTAACCGATTTCGATTTCTTTGCTAAGCCTTTCGAGAACGTTCTTTGTTTGTAACCTAACTTATTATTCTAATTGCTTGTATCATGGTCTCTAATTATTATTATTATTATTACTATTTACTCCTCTAGAGTTTTTCACATCAGTATTAGCTGATGGTTTTTCACTGGAGTTTGAATGACAGCAAGTCTCTTCAAGTCTCCAGGACTCGTCTCAGTATTCTGGCCGTCCTCAGCAATGCTGTCGTTTGGATAGTCTCTACCCGTCCGCCAACTTCCATGTCCTCCAGGCCCTTTAATAATCCTTTGGTTACTGTGCCTAATGCACCAATCACAATTGGCACAATCGTTACTTTCATGTTCCACAGTTTTTTCAATTCTCTAGCAAGGTCGACGTACTTATTCTTCTTTTCAGCTTCCTTCAGATTTATAATGTGGTCCGCCGGGACAGCAAAGTCAACAATTTTGCAGATTCTCTTTCTTTTGTGGATTATTATGAGGTCTGGTCTTCTGGCCGGAATTAGGGGATCCGTTTTGCTATTATTATTATTATTCACTCATTAGAGCTTTTCACATCAGTGTTTTCACTGGAGTCTGAGTGACAGCAAGTCTCCCCAAGTCTCCAGGACTCTTCTTAGTATTCTGGCCGTTCTCAATGATGCTGTCGTTTGGATGGTCTCCACTCGTCCGCCAACTTCCAAGTCCTCTAGTCCCTTTAGTAATCCTTTAGTTACTGTTCCAAACGTACCAATTACAATTGGTATAACTGTCACCTGCATGTTCCACAGTTTTTTCAATTCCCTAGAGAGGTCGAGGTACTTATCCTTCTTTTCATATTCTTTCAGTTTTATTCTGTGGTCAGCCGGGACAGCAAAGTCGACTATTTTACAAGTTCTCTTTTCTTTTTCTTTTTTTTGTTGATTATTATTAAGTCTGGTCTTCTGGCCGGGATTAAATGATCCGTTTGTATGTTAAAGTCCCATTGGAGTTTATTCGTGGCATTTTCTAGGACAGTTGCTGGGTTGTGCATATACCATTTGTTATTATGGTCGAATTTAATTTCTTACACATTTCCCAATGAAGCACCTTGCTGACCCAGTCGTGTCTCGCCTTATACTCCCTCTGTGCTAATTTGCTGCATTTGCTTATTATATGATTGATGGTTTCATCTCTGTCACCACATAGCCTGCATTTGCTATTTTGTTGAGTCTAATCTATTCTCGCTTTGATATGATTGGTTCTTATGGCGTTGTCTTGTGCTGCTATTAGGAGAGATTCTGTTTCTCTCTTAATGTTTCCTTTTCTTAGCTATGTCCAAGTTTTGTCGTGTGAGATATTGTTTATTAGTCGTTTAAACCACCCATAGAGTTGTTTTCCTTCTCATTTTTGCTTCCTAGTTATTGTTATTCTGTTGTTCATCGTGTTCTCAGTTTCGTTTCTGGTGGCTGTAATAAGTCCTCCTTCGTGTTTTTGTATATAGACTTGGAGTCGTTTTATTATTATTATTTTAGAGTTTTTCACATCAGCGTTAACTGATGGTTTTACACTGGAGTTTGAGCGACAGCAAGTCATTATTACTTTACTCCTAGTGAGTTTTTTGCATCAGTAATTACTCCTGTTCATCCTGTTTCTTTTCTAGGTTCTGGCAGACTGTTTCATGGATACTAAGGTTGGTATTACTGCCACAATCATGTTTCACAATTTTTAAAAGTTCTCCGGCTAGATCGAGGTATTCATCCAGTTTTTAGACTTCATTTATTTTCCCTCTATGGATCGCAGATTCTGCAAAATCCTTTAAATAACAAATTCTTTTCTTCTTTTTTTATATTAAAAATAGGTCCAGTCTTTTGGTCTTGATTTGGTGACCCGTTTATATTTTAAACTTTCACAGTATTTATTATGAAAACTTTTCACGCCAACGTTAGGCGATAGTTTGTCATTGGAATTTAAGTGACATCAGTGTCTCCTGATGTGTCCAGAGCCCTTCTCAGCATTCTGACCGATCTCACTAATGATTGGATGGTCTTCATTTATCCTCTTATTTCCAAGTCCTCTAATCTCGGTAACAATAATTTGATGATTGTACTGACCGCAGTAATTACAATTGGTATCCACGTCACTTTCATGTACCATACTTTTTTTCAGTTATCTAACAATGTCTAGGTACTTATCTCTCTTTTTGCTTTCTTTCGTTTTTGTCTTGTCGTCAGCCGGGACGGCCAAGACCACTATTCGGCATGTCCTCTTTTTTTTTTGCCTATCACTCGGTCTGGTCGTCTGGTCGAGATTAGGTGATCTGCTTGTATCTCAAAATCACAGAGAAAAACTTCTTTGCGTCTCATTTTCCAAGACGGATTCTGGGATGAGCAATACCGTTTGTTCGTATGATCATATTTAGACTTCTTGCACAATTCCCAGTGGGTTAGCTTTCGCACCCAGTCATGTCTAGTCTCGCACTTTTTTGCGCTAACTTACTGCTTTCGCTTATTTTACGATTGATCGTTTCATCTCTACCACCCTATAATCTACGTTTATTATCGTTGTTATTATTGTTATTATTATTATTATTATTATTCCCTAGAGAGTTTTAAACATCAGCGTTAGATGATAATTTTTCATTGGAGTTTGAATGACAGCAAGTCTCCTAAAGTCTCCAGGACTCGTCTCAATACTCTGGCCGATCTTAATGCTGTAGTTTTGATGGTTTTCATTCGCCCTCTTATTTTTAAGTCTTTCAGTCCCTTTACCAATCCTTTGGGGATTGTTCCGAGCGCACAAATTATTATTATTATTATTATTATTATTATTTTTATTATTATTATTATTATTATTATTTTTATTATTATTATTATTATTATTATTATTGTTTAATTTTCAGCTTTACTTTCGGTATCTTATGCCCCTTCACCAGGTCTTTATCCTAGAACTAAGGTGAAGGAAGGTAGTGATTATATCTATTCTATATAGTTATGCTTTTTTGTGTCCCTTTCAAAGGATATTATTATTATTATTATTATTACTTTGTTCATGTGTTATATAAAATATTTATTATATGCAAAATATGCGCACATTTGTACGACGTGCGTTCAGAAAGAGAGAGAGAAAGAGAAAGGGGGGTGGAGACAAAAAGTAGGATTCTTTTGTTATCCAAGTGAGAGGCTTTGTCTTTTTCTTCCCTTCAAGCGGGAAACACAGTTGAAATATAAAGTGCTTGGCGTGGGGAGTGTAGAGAAGGAGGAGGAAGAGAAAGCGATCATCGCAATAAAGGGCGGGGCAGAGGCTTCATGTCAATGAGGCTAGGGCAGTCAACACAAGCTTGAAAAGCAACGCTATGTCATTGGTTGTTTCGTGATAAGAGAAGTGGGGGATACAGGTGTGTTTGCGACAGCTGTCCAACGACTGTTCACCCTAACGACACACAAAGGTTCTGCTCTTAAAGCTTATCTCCACATTCAAATAAGCTGTGCGAACAGATCGCTAAAAGCACGTGGTCATTTCCAGCATGCACCTGGTTTGTATCAATAGCGCAAGCCCTCTCAACCCAAAATGTCAGGCGAGACTCGTTTGCACCCCCACCCATTTTCAGCACCATTCCATTGTCTAGTTTTCAAGGGTAAGGGGTCAATGAATGAACTTTCAGACAATATAAGTGGCACCAATTTGAATTTATGTTTTAAAAGGATTATTATTTGTTTGAATACAAGCCTGCATAGAAATACATAAATGTATATGCCATGGTCTCTCTCTCTCTCTCTATCTATCTATCTATCTATCTATCTATTTGTCTTTATATATATATATATATATATATATAATCCGAGATATTGCGTAGCTTTACAACAGATAAGACAAATTTAAAATCAATAATAATGATAATAATGACAATAATAATAATATATACATACATATATAGTTACATACATATATACATAGGTATATATATATATATATATATATATATATATATATATATATATATATATATATATATATATGTATATATATACTATCAGGGATATTGAGCAGTCTTATAAGATATTGCAAACTGTAAAAGCAGTAATAATAAAAATGATAATGACGATAACAATACTTGCATAATATATATATATATATATATATGTGTGTGTGTGTGTGTGTGTGTGTGTGTGTGTGTGTGTGTGTGTGTGTGTGTGTGTGTATGTGTGTGTGTGTGTGTTAACATATTTCTCAATAGTTGTGTGTGTACAAGTGCACGTCTGTAAAATACATACGAATATATATGAATGTATAAATACTCCCTATATATATATATATATATATATATATATATATATATGTCGTAGACGAAATCGCAAGAGTCGTGTCATAGCGCCTCTTTTTGTTGCAGATCTTAGACTCATGTCTCAGCCTAGATAAAGCAAGAATTTTCGTTGTAACCCTTCTTTTACAAAAGCGAACTGAAATTGAAATTTGCACGAAAACACATACCCACGTCTTCATATTTTGAAAATTGTAGATCATTCAGCTGAACTTTTATTTTATTCAAAGAACAGTGACAAACATAAATATTCAGATAAATTCAATTTTTGAACCGCTCTGACATATAAACATTAAAACCTGATTTGACTTGAGGCAGCCCAAATCTTTGAAAACATCGATTTTTCAGGATTTTTTACGATTTTTTCATTTTTTATTTTTTAGCCATTTTTAATGTGGTTCTCACTGAAATTTTTTTGGATTTGATTTCTATCTTAGCCAATAAAACCCATCCATTAACAATAGTAATTAAACTCCTAAAGACCAGGAATAACTTATTGGCTTCAAGTTAAGCTTCCTTATATCCCTCGATTTAAATTTTGGTTTTTCTTAAAAAAAAAAAAGGAAAAAGAAAAAAAAAGGCATAAACGTCCCATGTGATTTTTGGTGAACCGAACTAAATAATGCTTTTTGTTTCACTAATGAAAAATTTCCCGTTCAAATGTTTTCTTCAAGGGTTAAAATTGACTTTAAATATAACAAAACACCTCTGTGGTCATTGCATAAACTTATTTTGATTACTTGAAGCGGAACAAATGGTGATATTGATAAGACGGATTTGGCAATATACGAGGTGTGCGTGGTGTAACGGTTATCGTGGTAGGAAATGAAGCACGGTGACCTGAGTTCAAATTCTGGACGAGGTTGCTTACATTATACATCGGCCTCATACTTTTGCATCTAACTATTTTCCTTCCATTTATAGCAAGAGAATTGATCAGATTGGGATTTTTTATTTTGGTATGGCAACCAGTCTAAGAGAAGGAAAACTTTGAATTTTGTCGTGTTAAACTCCGCTGAAGAATCAATCTTATGTTACATCCTTTTCATCCTTTGATGAAATGGGTTGAGTAAATACATATAGCAACTTATTTCGAACTTACATTCGTTTATGAAAAACAATTTTTTGCTCCTTGTCAAAATTCTTTGTTTCCATTCACAACAATATTTGAATTACGCTGATGCATTCAATGCCTGTAAACAGTTCAAATTGCAAACATTTTGTTGTTTGTGCACTGAGCATATATCATCATTATCAAGTCGGGCAAATCGCACGGAATCCTTTGACACTCTCTCGCCATCCATCTTTACCAGCCATCACTCCATACAGTTTCTCTAGACTGCATCCAGTGTTCGCACCGAGCCCATGTAAGTAAAACTTTGCTGTCCATGCCTAGGAGTCCATAGAAGAAGTAACTTTGTCCTCATTTTTACTGCAGTGTCAAGCATGTCTTGCTCGTCTTACTTGGATGGCTTGTGAGATTGGAGGTAAGTGGCTGTACATTTGCAGTTTTGTGTTGTGCTGCTTCTAGGATTCAAATCAACACGTAACATCCGTGTAGTTTCTCTGAGGGTTTCGTTAGAGTTTAGAAGGTTCAACCATACGGTCGTACACGCAAAGCCACAGTTAGGAAGAAATCCCGTTTTATTTTGTCAGAAAGATTATATTTCCTTATGACAAGCAGTCTGGCAAAAAAAATCTATGCCTTTCTTATGAATATGTCCACATCATGTTCTTGTCCAGTTGGCTGGGGCTGTAGAATACATTGACTGTATCTCTGCAGAGGGGCAAGTCTCCCCCAACGAGTGTCCTGATATGACACTAAACAATCAGATGGTTAGACTTCGGTAATGCGGGAGCTATGGGGAATGCAGAGTACCCGTTAATTGTCATTGCTCCCAGGTCCACTCTGGTCAAGAGTGGTAGCACCTGATAGGGTCCTATATATGGGTCAAAAAGAACTAAACTGAATTGTGTAAAATTAACTGTTTTTACATTTATCTGTGGGTTCAAACAGTGTAAGTAAAGTAAAGTAAAGTTAGCGACCATAGTCGAGGGTGACCCGAAGGCTCCCTTTTCGATAGCTACTACACCAAGGTGTAGGGGAGGGCGCTACTCCATTCCCTGGATTGCTCCACTTTACCCTTGAACCGTACCTTATAATACTGAGTGTTAAGCAAGGTGGTATCAAGTACCATTTTTAAAGTCTTTGGTATGACTCGACCTGGGATTGAACCCAGGTCTCCCGGGCCATTGGCGAACACTCTAACCGCTGGGCCAATGTGTTTGAAGTAGAACAGTTTTTGACATTTGATTGTGTCTAAATAGAAAACTGTACTTATACTATACAGAATTCTTTGAAATCTTTATCAAAACAACTTAAATCGGCGTCAAATGACCCCAAAAGGCTTGATACGCCGAAAACAGAATAACCTACTAACCAACCAACCAATTACATCACTTTCAGTTGATGAGATATCGCTACTGAGGTATGTAACTGGTCTTCTAGTTTCTGAGGTTTGGCGTTTAAAGTAGGAATAGCTCCATCTTGTTTGAACTGCATTCATAAAGAGGCAGTCTTTCCAGGTGATACATTAACTCCATATCTGTTCATAATCTGTATAGATTACGTATTACGATCGTCTATTGCTCTAATAAAAAAATAGTTTCACATCAAAAAATGACAAGAAGCAGAAAATATCCCAGAGAAACTATGACGGATTCAGACTACACTGATGATTTTGTGCCTCTCGTAAATACACCTGGGAATTCGGCCGATGGTGCGGGAGACCGGGGTTCAATCCCAGGTCGAGTCATACCAAAGAGTCAAAAAATGGTACTTGATACCCCTTTGTTTACAACTCAGCATTATAAGGTACGTATCAAGGGTAAAGTGCAGCAATCTAAAGAAAAGAGTGGCGCACTCCCTTACACCCTGGTGTAGTAGCTATTGAAAAGGGAGTATTCGGGTTACCCTCGATTATGGTCGCCAACTTACACACACACACGCAAATATATATATATATATATATATATACATATATATATATATATATGCGTGTGTGTGTGTGTGTGTGTGTAAGTGTGAGCGTAAATGTGTGTATATGTGTATGTGCGTGGGTATGTTTTTACGTAAAGAAAGAAAAATCTCCATTACCTACTTCGGATGATAGCAACTGCATTTTTATGCTAACTTCCGACATCCGCCAAACAGGAATAATTGCTTGCTTTTAATACCAGTGTTCTTCAAGGAATATATATATATATATATATATATATATATATATATATATATATATATATATATATATATATATAAGATATACAGTTTTGTGTTTACCTAGTCGGATGGGGCGGTAGAATACACTGACTGCACCTCTGCAGAGGGTTAAGAACCCCCCCCCCAACGAGTGTCCTGTATATGACACTAAACAATCTGATGGTGAGGTTCCAGTAATGCAGGAGCTTTGGGGAATGCGGAGTACCTTTCATGGCCATTGCTCCCAAGTCCACTCTGGCCCGGCGTGGTAGCACCTGATAGGGTCTTATCTATGGGTTAAATAGAACTAACGTCATACTTATGCTAAACTGAATTGTTTGACTAAACTGAATGGCTTTAAATAGAAATGTTTTTGATATTTAAATCGTACTTACATTTAAATTATTTGAAATGGAACTGTTTTTTGACATTGAAACTGTATTTACACAAAACTGAATTGTTTAACATCGAACTGTTTTGACATTTAATTGTGTGTAAACAAAATCTGTACATATACTAAACTGAATTAGAACTGTTTGACTAAACTGAATAGTTTGAAATAGAAATGTTTTTGACAATTAAACTGTGTACTCATGCTAAACTAAATTGTTTGAAATAGAACTGATTATTTTCATAAAAATGGATTTGGCGTTAAATAACCTAGAAAGGTTGATATGCCGTAAAGCCCAACCAACCAACCGTTTTGTGTGCATATATATATATATATATATATATATATATATGTAAATATATATGTTGTCAGACTGTTTCGTTGTAACACAACTCTTCATTGTTGCTAGACCTGTGAGACGCTTCAAGCCGAGATCGAAACCTGGCTGACTACGTCAGTCGGATATCTTTTCGCCGGGCCGTCGTCATTTTCAGCGTCAGTGAAATAAATTCTTATGCATATCATTTTACATATTAGTTATCGCCAAACGGAGTGCTCAATTCATATGATTTCATTTCAGCGTATGCAGTAACCAGCAAATTCTCCACTCGACTTCTCAACCGATGGGGAAAAACTGAAGAAATGATAACGTTTAATTACTCTATGGTTTGTGCATTTAGCCTAGCGATTATTGTCTTAGGAAATGGAAGCACCAAATATTGCAAATGAAATCGTCACAGTACAACATTAGCGGTGCTAAGTTATAGGACCAGAAGACAGAAGAGATATAGAATTTATTCTAAAAAATCAAGAGTGAAGAGAAAACTGCCTTACTGTCCCAAAGGAATCAAAGCTGGAAAAACATATCTTAACGGACAACATCACAGAAGTGAACGAATTAATCTATGCCGTCGGTGATAAGATTGGTTTCCCTTTCAATAGTCGGAATAGAAATGCAAAACCTGGATGGGAAATGAGGCTAAAAAAAAAGAAACAAAAAAAGAAGCTACGACAATAAGTGAAAGTGCTAAAGAAGGTTAAACATACAAGGATCATCAGAATGAAATGAGCCTAAAAAGGGAACAGCACACAATCCTGACAACACAACTGGGAGAAACAAATTAAAAAATATAGGAGAAAGAAGGGAGACCCAAAAGATACCGGGACAGGGTCAGAACAATATAAACAAAATAAAACATTTCAAAATAATGAAAGAAAATTCAACTAGCAAATTAGATGGAGAGAACACAAAACCAAATCAACAACCGGACACAAAATAAACAAAACAATTTTAAAGTAAACTATGGTAAGGGAAAGAACATAACAGAATTGCTGAAAGGATTTATGACATGAAAAAGAATTAGGACTTGAAGAAGGTTTTAAGGTGAACACACTTCTGGACTCACAAAGAGCACCGCCCAAGAAAATACCAAATCAGAAAATGCCGGGCCATGGATTCTGGAAAAATAATCACTTCCATTCACGACAAACTTGGTTGCAACTAAATACCTACAAGAAGCAAGCATACCTGAATGGATTACAAAAGGGAAAACTACCCTAATCCAGAAAGAACCCATTGAGCGCTCAGACATGAGAAGTAATTTATTATTCCCTTGAATACCGCAGACTATTCCGGGAAGAATAAAAGATGCCGCAAAGGAGCAAGCAAGAATAACGTACAATAAATAAGACCAGAACATCATCAAAGAATCCAAAACGAGGCAGAAAAATATAGCCATGGCGTGGACTGACAACAAAAAGGCTTATGATATGGTCCAGCAATTTTGGATGAAACAGAGTCTGAAAATTAACAAAATATACAGCAAAATCATATACTTCATCACAAACGCCTTGAAAAACTAGAGGGTGGACCAAGCCTTGCGCAGGTAAAAATCCAAAGAGACATATTCCAGAGTGACTCACTCTAGCCACTATTATTCGTGCCACTTATCTACATGTCCGGTATAACCGTGTTCGCCAATGGCCCGGGAGACCTGGGTTCAATCCCAGGTCGAGTCATACCAAAGACTCAAAAAATGGTACTTGATGCCTCCTTGCTTAACATTCAGCATTATAAGGTATGGATCAAGGGTAAAGTAGAGCAATCTAGGGAAAGGATTAGCGCCCTCCCCTACACATTGGTGTAGTAGCTATCGAAAAGGGAGCTTTCGGGTTACCCTCGACTATGGTCGCCAACTTTACTTATCTACATACTGCACATTTACAAAATCACAAGTAAAAATTAATTATCTTATGTGCATGGATAAATCAAGGTATTTTCAACAAAAAAAAATAATAATAAAAGAACTTGAGACCCTGACACAAACAATAAGAATTTGCAGCCAGGATATAGAAATGGAATTGGGCATAGAAAACTGTGCCATGCCGATAATGAAAAGTAGGCAAAGAGAAGCAGAGGGAGGAAAAGAAGTACCAAATACAGAACGCTTGGAGAGAAGTAAATTTGTAAGCGCTTGGGAATATTGGAAGTAACATACCATTAAACAAGCGAAAAATGAAGGAAAAATTTAGAAATATGTACTTCGGAAGAACCGGGTTAATCTCCCTTGTAAGATACTCTGGATTATTCTTTAGATAGACAAGGTAAGAATTCAGACAAATTGATCAAAGGACAATAAAGTTGATTATACTCAAGAGATTAAAATTTAACCATACCAGATGGTATCTGCACTAACCAGATAATGAGACGTATAAAATTCTTTGGAAGGATCACAAAAAGATCACATAATCCTGGATAAGACTTGGTGTTGATTAAAAAAAAGCAAAACTAAAAATCTTATCATCCAGCCGTTCCGTCGGACCAGAAAGAAAATGAAATCAAAAACAAATACTTGGACCTTGTCAGAGAACTGAAAAACCTGGGAAATATAAAGGTGAGTGTGATACGGATAGTGGTTGGTGTCCTTCGAACGTTCCTCAGAATCTTGAAAAAAAGATTGGAACCACTGGAAATCTGAGATAGAGTCGAAACCATGAAGACCAAAAGATTGTTATGATCACCAAGAATACTGAGAAGAGTCCTGAAAACTTGAGGAGATTTGCTGGCACTCGGACTCCAGTAAAAGACTGCCAGCCAACACTGCAGTAAAAAAAAAAAAACTCACATAATAAACGTCTTTATTCAAATTTAGCACAAAAAGTACCCAATTTAAGAGGCTGCGTGGTCTTAAACAGTAATCTGTCTAGTTCCATATATATATATATATATATATATTGTGAGAGAGAGAGAGAGAAAGAGAGAGAGAGAGAGAGAGAAAGAGAGAGAGAAATAGAGTATGCAGCAACTTTATTTAACTTGTAGTATTGGTCTAGTGGGTAGAGTGTTCGCCTATGGTTCGGGAGACATGGGTTCAAATCCAGGTCGCGTCCTACCAAAGACTTTTAAAATGGTGCTTAATACTCAGCAATATAAGGTACGTATCAAGGGTAAAGTGGAGTAATCCAGGGAAAGGAGTAGCACCCTCCCCTACACCTCGGTGTAGTATCTATCGAAAAGGGAGCCTTCTAGTCGCTCTCGACTAAAGTTCGCCAACATTACAACTTTACTTATTTAACTTGAATCTGATCTAATATGGCTTATTTTACTGGATGGCTCGCCTTATACAATTGGCTGCAAGCTAAGATTGAAACCCTTTTTATTGGTTACAATTATTAGTGAGTACTCCTTATTTCTTGTATTGTGCTCAAACTAAACTCATCAGGGCGATGAGAACAATCTGCAATTCTTGCCTTAACCTCTTCCACGGTGTAGAATGGGTATATCCGCTTGTTAAATATAAACGAAAATAATTGCAAAATACATACATTAAAAAAACAAACAAACAAGTATATAAAGAATAAACAACTGCTCTGAATTCGAACTTAATCATTTAAAACACTATAGAAAAAAAGGTTTTTGTTTGTAAGTGTATCACGTCTCTACAAACAGCAGCGAGATTAAAAATAACTATAAATTCGTTGATCGCTCTGAAAGAAATGCCTTCCATTAATTTCCACAGAGACAACAAGAGAAAAAGAGATCACAATAATACCTCTGAAAAGAGCAAGTTTTCATCTACTAAACACTATTTTTTGACATAATCACGGCCGTTGGCTGTGTATTTTCGCCAGAAATTAACAAAAGGCTGTATACTAAGACTGTTCAGCGATAATCATTTACACACATACGCACACACGCACATATACACACTCACACATACTCATACACACGTACACATACATGCATGTATATATATATATATATATATATATATATATACAGGCGGCGATAGATCAGTTGTGGTGTCAACTAAACAAAAATGAAATTAACTCTGACATCTGACTTTATCAGACATATTTAGCAAAGTTAGATGAAAATATCTTGAAATACTATAAATTAAATCTATTCAAAGAAATCTCCATTGACTTCAACTATAGACTTCTGACGACTTCGGGATCTCCAGTAAGTCTTTCCGATGGTCTCCTTGTTTAAAATCGTAAATCCTGTCATTATCCTTGCCTTCAGTTCATCTTTAGTGTTTCACAGAGTTTTGAAGGTCTCTCATTAAATCGCGTCCCACACATTTCAATCAAAGGGGTTACAATCTATGGAGATCATATTTACCAACCCCTCCGCTCGGGCAGGATATGACACAAGGTCAATTTTTAAGCGGAGTTTAACAGGTTTGAATTCAGAGTTTTCCTTCTCCTAGACTAGTTACCTCACCAAGGTTGAAGAACCTAGTCTGCCCTACTATTTACCCATAGCTGGAGGGAGAATAATTGGATTCATACCTTTCCCAAGGGTATTAGTGCTATGTGAAATGCAATCAGTCAGGTCCGGGATTTGAACTCGTGTCGCCGTGTCCATATCCTGCGATGATAACCATTACACCACGGGCACCTCCTACAATCTATGGAGATAGGCGGCATTATATTAGGGTTGATGTAGTCATAGAAATTTTCTGATACGCAACTCTGGGTTCTCCTGCTTGTGTGGCATGGCCCAGACATCTGCTCTCAGATGTAGGGTCTTCTAGCAACCAGCGTCTTGATACCGAGTCGCACAACCTCCTCCAAGCATTTGATGAAAGCCACCGTGTTGAGTGTGAGGCCATGTGGGAAGTTTAATGGAGGCATAACGTTACAATCGCCAGTGACCACTCTAAACACAATGATGTGGACTGGGTGTTTGTTTTTCATCAATATGACACTCAAACTCGCAAACATCTTCGTATTGGAGAGTCTTTCGTGAACCCAAGCTGTACAGTATGTTGTTTCCAATTTTCTGGAGGAGTAAACTGCGTTACGATGCTTCTTTCCTTCAGAGAGCACCCAACTTGCTCTATTTTTCCTGCCAGAAGACAAAACCTGAAACAAACTATGTGAAATTAATTATTAAAAATGGTGACAATTTATTAATCGCATTCTTTTACTAGTGGTGTTTATATATATATATATATATATATATATATATATATATATATATATATCTTTTCTTTAAGCAGAAAACGGAAATTCAATAAAAAACGGAAATTCAATAAAACGAGGAGGTAACTCCTTAATCTCTTCCACCTCCCCCTCCACCCCACGTGTCTATTCTGTTTTATTTATTCATTGGATCAGAAGAAGTCCTGTTATATTTTTCTTCGTGTTTTTGGTTCACACCAGAAACTGAAAAACAGGATGGAAATAAATTTATAATCCTAAATTAACCGGTCTTTGGTTTTTTCTTAAAGAAATATTGCTCTGTAAAAAAATTACATTGAGCTCTCCACCAGGAAAATTTAAATGTTCAGCTCCTGAATGATTTTCTTGTCCTGAAGGAATTACTCCCAACTCTGGTTTAACTGGACCGAATAATACCTATATATATATATATATATATATATATATATATAGGGTGACCAAAAAAACCAAACCCATACATTTTTGTAGAAGTAATATGGGTTCTGTTTTTTGTAGTTTTTTTTTTTTTTTTTGGTCACCCTGTATATATACCATGAGTCAAAACCATGTGGCCACCCACAAAATTTTTTATTTCTCATCTTGAAAATGATATTTTTAAAGAAACAGATTTAGTACCTCAATGTTTTTATTTATTGTACTAAATACTAAAGTATTCCACCGTAACTTCGACCTTAGTATAACAAGATATCTTTTAAAAAATTCATTTGAAGTCATTTTCTAGCTTCACTACTCAAAATAAGAATTCTCAGAGCTACAGTGGTTATACTGTTGGGAAACATCTAGAAACGGGACCAAACAAGACCAAAAGTAAGGCTGGTGGACCAAAAGCAACTGCGAGTCACCAGCTTGCATGACAGACAGCTGACTACTCTAAACAACTGAACCAATGTCGTGAGAAAAATGTGTTAAGACTGTGAAACTGGTCTATATGGCAGAATTGCCGTCAAAAAACAACTGTTGAGGAAACGTAACAATGTTAAAAGGTTCCAGTGAGCCAAGGCGCACAAAGACTGGACAATAGATCAGTGGAATAAATGTACAAAATATCACATGAAGTCATAAACTTCACCGAAAAGACCATGCAAACTTGGAGAGTGGAGCTGACAGCAGGAGGAAGAAGCTTACCTGAAACAAAGATCCAAAGAGGGATTTTCCAAGGAGATGCAATTCATAATTGCCATGATGCCACTTAACCACATACTCAGAAAATGCACAGCCGGATACAAACTTAGCAGATCGCAAGAGAAGATCAATCACCTAATGTATATGGATGAAATCAAGCTATTTGAAAAAAAAATGAAAAAGAACTGGAAACTCTCATACACGTCGTTAGAATATATAGTCAGGACATAGAATTAAATTTGGCATTGAAAAATGTGCCATGCCCATCATGAAAAGTGGCAAACAACATATGACTGACGGAATGGAACGACAAAATTAGAACGCTCGGAGAAAATGAAGCCTACAAATACTTGGGTATCTTGGAGGCTGACGCCATTAAACAAGTGGAAAGGAAAGACAAAATTCGAAAAGAATATCTCAGGAGAACTAGAAAAGTACTCGAGACAAAACTCTCCAGCAGAAACCTCATCAAAGGAATAAATACGTGGGCTGTGCCCCTCGTTAGATATTCGGGACCCTTTCTCAAATGGACCAGATATAAACTTAAACAAATGGATCAAAGAACAAGAAAACTAATAACCATGCATAAGGCATTACATCCCAAAGACGACGTTGACAGACTATATGTATCTAGAAAAGAGAGAGGAAGAGGACTTGCCAGCATCGAAGACAGCGTTGACGAATCGATACAACGGCTCGAAGACTACATAGAAAAACACGAACGAGGACTGATTACAGCCATCAGAAACGATACGGACTACACGATAGACAATAGAATGACAACAACTAGGAAACAAAAATGGGAGAAAAAAACAACTCTTTGGTCGCTTTAAACGACTAATAAACAACATCTCACACCAGAAAACTTGGACATGGCTAAGAAAAGGAAACCTTAAGAGAGAAACGAAATATATTTTAAATGCAACACAGGAAAACGCCATAAAGACCAATCATATCAAAGCGAGACCAGATAAGACACACAAAACAGTAAATGTAGGCTATGCAGTGACAGAGACGAAACGATCAATCACATAAGCGAATGCAGCAAATTAGCACAAAAGGCGAGACACGACTGGGTCAGCAAGGTGATCTACTGGGAAATGTGCAAGAAAATTAAATTTGACCATACTAACAAATGGTATATGCACAACCCAGCACCTGTCCTAGAAAATGACACACGTAAACTTTCACATACAAACAGATCACCTAATCTCGGCCAGAAGACCAGACCTTATAATAGTCAACAAAAAAAAAGAGAATTTGCAAAATTGTAGACTTTGCTGTCCCGGCGGACCACAGAATAAATCCGAAGGCATGTGAAAAGAAGGATAAGTACCTTGACCTTGCTAGAGGATTGAAAAAGCTGTGGAACATGAAAGTGATGATTGTGCCAATTGTGATTGGTGCTTTTGGCACAAAAACTAAAGGAATATTGAAGGGCGTGTAGGACTTGGCGGTTGGCGAACGGGAAGAGACTATCCAAATGATAGCATTGCTGAGAGCGGCCAGAATCCTGAGACGAGTCTTGGAGACTTGAGGAGACTTGCTGTCACTCAAATTCCAGTGAAAAACTATCAGCTAACACTGATGTGAAAAACTCTAAAGGTGTAAATCGTAATAATAATGGTAATTGAGTGTGGAGTATCTTTTTATTGCATTACACCCATGTCCACTCTTATCCGGGGTGGTGGTACCTATTAGGGCCTCATTGTTAAAATTAATCGATAAAGTATTTTTATCGAATACTAGTAATTCTAAAACAGATTTTACAGATCCATAAATGGGACCATAATAGATAATACCACTTTGGGTTAGATCGGAACTAGGAAAATTGGTAATGAAGGGATGACTCCACACTCTTTAGAGCTCCATAACGGGAGCCTCACCACCTGATGTAGTTTATTGTATATACCCCGAACACTTCTTTCTTGGTTGGGGTCTAATTCTTCTGCACTCAACCTATTTTTATTCCTAAAGACAGAGCGAGAACACGTAGAATTTATGAATCGAAATATTATGGTAACAGCATCAACAATGCAAGCAATGCATTCAACTATTTTTACAAGTGTTGGAATGTCCAAAGATGAATGTCCAAAGACTGCTTTAACTATGCTTAGTTTGTGGAACAAAAGAAGAACAAAAATCTTTGTAAAATAAATACTTCGACTCTCCTATTCTTCTGAGAGTCTTATTGACAACAAAAGACTCACCAAGCAGACTCTGCATTTGTAGGACGGCATTTTACAATGCCAGTGAATGATACAAGAGATATCACGAGATTCGACCTTGGGATTGTCAAAAGCTCATGTTCAATATATGTGTTTTATTCCAAACAGTGGATATTGATAAATATGTTTTCTTTGACGTAAGAATTAGACAAATATATGTTCATGATAATTTCATTTAATATCATTTGTAAGCAGAATAGGCAGTTAAAAATGTAATGCTTTTATCATTTAATACCATAGAATGTTATTGTTTTCTTGTTTGTTTTTTCTTTTCTTGGTGGTATGCGCAAGAACATACCTACCATGCAAAAAATAAAATAAATTAATGAATTAATTTGTACATAAATATAAAATCTTCAAATCCCCTAAATATTACATTACCCATAGGATCCATAAACCAGAAGTAAGGAGTTACCTCATTGGTAAAAAAGGGTCGCAGTGGCGGGTATTTTTTGCCACGAAAGACCAAATCGACGTGACGTGATTTGGAGTAGCAATGAGAGTAATAGCGTGTCATGTGGAAAAGGAGAAACGGTCGTTCTGGGTCCGACTTTTCTTACGACACGCCACAGCTGATTGGCCAAAGAACCAGCCAATCAGCGCATGTTAAATGTCTACAAAAACTTGTGAGAGTTCAACGTTGATGACTTTTTGGCTTTTGAAATCTTTTGAGCGAGTTTGGTGTGGATGGTGAAACAGACGAAAATCCGGACATGAGGACTTGTTTTGAAGAGCGAATTTACCTTTAGCCTTTATTTATGCTGTCCGTATCGTATAGGTGTACATTCAAGTAATACTGATATTCTTAATAGGGCAAAAAACCCTGGGTACTGTCAGTGGAGATCAGGATACATTGACAAAATCCTCTCCAGAATTGGTAAGTCTCCTCCAATCCAAGGGATACTCTGAGTATAACTTTCAACTGCATCTTGTAGTGAAGCTTCAGTTCTGAAGACCGAGAAATGTGGATTACTCCTTCATTGCCATTACTCCCAGGTCGACTCTTATCCGGATTAGTAGTAACTTTTAGGGTCTCATCTACGAGTTAAATAGATCTGTTTGAAATATTACTTATATTCGATTGAGCAGTGTGCCCCCCCCAAAAAAAAGAAACAATACGTACAAATGAATATAAATGTCGAAAGCATAAAACTCCCCGGATAAAATGAACGTGGGCAGATTGAGATGTCGTTAAAATCAATGAATCAATCAAAGCAAAAACCATCAACGAAAATTTTCTGAAGAAATACAGAATAAAAAAAGACTAATTTATAACAAGAACAAACAAAATGAAAGTCGCAACAGAAATAGAAGAACAATTTGCTTATAAAATGGGCGTGAAAAACAAATTTCCCTAAAATTAAATGCGTAACATTTCCTGAACTCAACCTTACAACATAAAATGCTTAATAAAAGACAACATAAAAGTGAGTTATTGCTGCATTCCAAAAATAAATTGGATGATCCAAATATACAATACTAAGGTTTTAAATAAACAAACCCTCCATATAACGAACAGAATGTAACATCATAGATAGAACATACTGACTTTTAAATGGTGAATGTTTTGCCATAAAATGTATAAGAAAACGTTCCATCAAGAGAGAAACAGCATTGAAAAAGTATATTTTGTCGCAATTAAAACCGAATGGAAAAAACGTTATGATAACCATGAATCTAGCTTCTCTGACTGAAGATAAATGAATACTGCAACAATCACAAAGTATGCATAGATGATTCAAGATTCAACGGGCAAATTCCCTATCATAAAGCAGCAAATTGAGAAAAGAGATCTAGATAATAAAAGAATTAGTAATCTTTACACACAATGTCTAGAAGAAAAATTACCTATATCTGAATACTCAGATTCTAAACAGAAAAATGAGAACTAAGTTCAAAATGTAAACACCACAAAAAGTTTCTCCTTTATAGCTAAGACTTAGTCTAAAAAAAGCTGAAAGATACTAGATATAAAAAATAATCAACGCAGCATATATTGATTATTTATATCAAAAAATAAAATGCAGCAATATTATAATAACAAACGTGAGGAGTGAATTAGATGCGGATTTATACTAAATAACGTAAATATGAATTTTACGTCATCATTCAACTGATTATTAGCATAAAAATGAGCAATGAATAAGTCAAGAAAGTGAGGTCCGCAAGTCTATTATATATATATATATATATATATATATATATATATATATATATATATAAACTCCTCCACACAAGGAGAATGTTAGACAAGGTCATTTTTTTCAGCGGAGTTTAGCAGGTTTGGATTTAGAATTTTACTTCTCCTAGTCTTGTTGCCATGCCAAGGTTAAAGTGCCCAATCTTCTCTATTGTTTACCAAAGGCTGGTGGGAATATTGTTAAATACACACCTTTACCAAAGGGTATAAGCATTATGTGAAATGCAAACTGCATCGTCTAGAATTTGAATTCAGGTCATCGTGTCCATTCCTTACAACAATAACCATCACACCATTAGTGTGTCTGTGCCTCTGCGTGTGTAGAAGGTGCCTCTGTGTGCGTGGGCATTTGTGTATGTGAATGATCCACAGTGAGGGTGTGCCTCTCTCTCTCTCTCTCTCTCTCTCTCTCTCTCTCTCTCTCTCTGCCTCTCTGAGTGTGCTTGATTGTGTCTATGTGTGCCTCTGTGTATGTGCCTGTGTGGGTATATATGCCTCTGTATGAGTGTGTGTGTCCCTCTATGAGTGTGTGGCTTTGTGTATGTGTATGCATCTCTGTGTGTGTGTGTGTTTACATAAGTAAAATTGAAAATTAATGTTCGATTGATTCTTTAAGAATGATTTATAAAGGTTAATTGCATCTCACAATGAAACAGATATGTGCAAAAGTTTACAGCGTTTTAATGGTGTCTTTTAAAAACATGTTTTTGACTGTGTACTCTGTCTCAGATTATATTCGCTTGTACAGAAATAAAATACGAAAAGAAAATGACTACAAACCTTTAATCAAGTCTGTATATATATATATTGAGAGAGAGATAGATAGATAGATAGATAGATAGATAGATAGAAAGAGAGAGAGAGTTGCTTCTTATATTGAAAACTTAACGACAACCACTTATGTAAAGTCAGTGTACATTTACTTATTGATTCCTGAGCTATTGATCGATCGCTGTATCTATTAGCTAATTGAAGTCAGTTCAAGAGGATGTGTTTGTCAGTCTGCCATGTAATAAAAAAAGAACATACACTAAAAAGAAAGAAGAAAGAAAAACACTTATATTTCGATGATGTAAGAGGCAGTGAATTCTGACTTATAATAATAACAAGAGAAAAAATAAGTCGTCAATCTTTTGTGATGTTCACTTTTAATGCATTTAATCGAGATTCTAAATAAAATAAAAGGTTTTGTATGAACAAATAAATGTACGCATTCATACATACATCAACACACACACACACACACATACACACATATGAGGTCTGATTTTGTTGACTTGTTCAATGTAGTCAATAAATGCGGGATCGGTTTATAACTTGGTTGTAATACCAAGGTGATCCTTCATTTTACACCAAGAAACATAAATAGCTAATATAAACTGAGATACCTGATTTGGTTTGGTTTATTCGTTTAACGGCATATCAACTCCACATGGGTTATTTAATATTAATATTTGATTAATTTGCAAATGGTTGATCTTAATCATAAGAATTTATATTTTCAATATTCCATAACAGTCAGTTTTAGATTATAAAAATAAATGGAATTTAATGTGGTCAAAAAAACAATAATCAAATTACAACCTGATTATTATACGAAAGTGAAATCCCTTTACGTTGAGAAAGACAAGTGGCAAAAACAGTTGAGGTAACGAGTTTGATTTAGCTTGGTTTATTTATTTAAGGCACATCAATCCCTTATGAGTTATTAAATGCCGAAATTCAATTCATTTAAAAATGTTTGATTGTAATCAGAACCATTTTTATTTTCAACTTTCCATTGCTATCATTTTTTAACTGGTACGTAAACAATTTTAGAATATACTTACTTATAAAAATAAATGGAATCGCATATGGTCAATAAATGGGGTATTAGTGTACCAAACTGATTCCTCACTTTAAATCCAGAAAAACAAATGGCTAATAACTGTTGTAGTATCTTATTTGATTTTGTTTATTTGTTTAACGGTATATCACCTCGTTATGGTTTATTTAATGCCGAAATTTGAATCATTTGTAAATTTTTGGTAATAATCATTACAATATTTTCAATGTTTCACTGCAATTTCTTTTTTAAATTGCACATTTTTTTTGTTTTTCTATGATTTTTTTTATATTTCTTTAATCATTTGTTTGCACACACTTATATAATTTCAAGTGTTTCTGTCGAAAATAAATAATTTACACAGACTTATATGTTTTCAAGTATTCCTGATTCAAATACTTTTTAAACGAGTCAACTTGATAGGGACATAACAAGTACTATCTCTTTCGGCCAGAGATGATCTGGAAGTCAATGAATGGATATTCCACACTCGCCAAAGGTCAAGATTTGGAACATCACCACTGTATGTAGCTTAGATGGACACGGTATATACGAATATATTCGATTGACATTTGGTATGTAACATCCCTACAACCTCGAGCGGAAGTGTGAAGGCGTTTAATGGACACGTAGGGTTAGTTGTCATTTCGATATATATTATATTGTATATTCTTACATTCACAACTGAGCTCGAAGTAAGAGGTCATTTCGATATATAGTTATTGCAAATTCTTATATTCACAATTGAGCCCTAAATTGCATCCAGTTTTGAGCCTCCTGTTCTGAATCTTTGGGAGGTGTGGATCCACTCATTTGTTGCCATAATTCTCAAGTCCATTCAAATCCAAGGCTGGTAGTACCTGTTAGGATCCCATCTATGGATAAAAAAGATCTTTTTAAGATTATTTTTAAAATGATAGTAAACTTTAATTTTTCCTAAAACACAGATATTACCCAGCTCAGTCGGCTGGGGCTGTAGAATATACCGAGCAGCGGGGTAAGACTCCACCAACGGGTGTCCTGGATATGATATTGTACAATCTGAGAGTGAGGCTTCAGTCATACTGGAGCTTTGGAGAATACAGAGAAACCCTTCTATGGTATCACTACCAGGCTCACTCTAACCTGGGGTGGTAACACTTGAAAAATTCCTATCTATGAGTTAAATAGAAGTGTTTGATCTTTAAACTGTGTCCAATGACTTATGCTAAATTGAATTGTTTGAAATAGGGTTGTTTTACATTTAACTGTGTGTAAACAAAAATTTTGAATCGTTAATGATACATTACAATACTTGGAACTATCTAACCTTGACTTATGTATACAAACCATATAGATCTAATATATACATATATGTATAAACCGGATTTGGCATTAAAAAATCTACTATGTTTGATATGCCATAAAACCAAATCAAACCAAACCAAACAAATACTGTAAATAACTGCCCTAACAAAAAATGCGTAATCGATGTTAATTTTGTTGATGTGCAAATATTGATATTTACTGGAAAAGTATTCTTAATGTTTATATCTTTTTTTGACTTTATTGTTTAGAAAATGTTCAAGAGGAACTATCAACTGAACTCATATTTTTAGGGGTGTCCTCGTGGTGTAATGGTTAAAGCGATGAACTGCGGAATCGTAGTACGCGAGTTCGTACTCCAGTCGCGCTATTACGTTCACTTTCGGGCAAATACCCTTGGGAAAGGTATGAACCCCCTTATTCTCCCTCCAGCTATGGGTAAATAGTAGGACGGACTAGGTTCTTCAGCCTTGGTGAGGCAACTAGTCTAGGAGAAGGAAAACTCTGAATTCAAAACCTGTTAAACTCCGCTTAAAAATTGACCTTGTGTCATATCCTGCCCGAGCGGAGGGGTTGGTAAATAGTATCAACTGAACTCAGAAAAATATAATTTACAAAAATAGGTATTATTTGTTTATCTTATTCTAATCATATCTATCTATCTAAGTTTTACTCCCTGAAATAAAATGCTGATCATTTAGACAACTTATTTTCGTGACAAAGGAGTCCATTTAAATTTGTAAAACTGGGCAAGAATTTTTTTTAACAACACTAATTCTCAAACTATTCGAAAATTTAAAGATGTCGGAATACATCAACCATTTCTACTTGGACCTTTGTCTTTCTTATTCTTGCTCTTTCATCCGGGTTCCTGTGTTCGTTGTGTTTCCCGTTTCCTTTTGTTACCATTTCCTTTAGTTCCATTTTCTCAAATTAACCAGCTCGACGTTCGAGTGTTGGAGATCATTTGAATAGCGATGAGGTGATGCTTTGAACGGAGTCATTTCAAGGCAAAAAAAAAAAAAAAAAGATCTTCATTGTCTGCCTGTTCTCTTTTGCTTATTAAAAGCCATAAATGGTCAATATATGTCGACGGTTAAGGCAGATTCATTAGGAGAAATAGACTCAATCTAACAAAAATCAATCAGGATTTCAGATGACAAATATTCTGACTTCTGTATGTAATCAGAAGATACCAGAATATCTATCTAATTCCGTTTATATCCATTTATCTGTCAATATATCTATCTAGATAAATCACTCTTACAGTCTCCCTCTCTCTCCTTATCTCTCTTTCTCTCTCTCTCTCTATATATATATATATACATATATATATATATATATATATATATATATATATATATATATGGATGACTATATATATATATATATATATATATATATATAGTCTTGCTGTCTATCTTTCATTCAATTTTTCTTTCTCAATATATCTATCTATAGACTATCTATCTATGGAAGTAAATAATGGAAAGGATGCCGACAGTATTGGGTCGCTTTGTTTTACAATTTTTTCACCTATCTATCTATCTATCTATCTATCTATCTCAGTTATCCTATAATTAGGTTTTCCTCCCTCCCAAAATCTCTCTCTCTCTCTCTCTCTCTCTCTCTCTCTCTCTCTCTCTCTCTCTATCAACAAAACTACGAACTTGGATACTTTTGTATGTAACAATCTATCTATCTATCTATATATCTATCATAATTATTATCTAATTGAAATTTCCATCTCTCATTCCTCCTCCCTATCTCTACTTATCTGTAAATAAACCAACTTACATAACAGCCAACATGAATATCTATCTATCAATCTATCTAAAGGCCTAGTCAGTTGGGGCTGCAGAATACACCGACTGCACCTCTACAGGGGTTTAAGACACCTCCCAAACGAATATCTTGAATATGGCACAAAGACATCTGATGGTGATGCTCCATTAATCCTGTAGCTTTGAGAAATACACAGTACCCCTTCATTGCCATTTCTCCCACGTCCACTCAGACTCGAAGTAGAAGCACCTGATCAGGTCCTATCTATGGGTTAAATAGAACTAAACTGAGTACTTATGCTAAACTGAATTGTTTAAAATAGAACGGTTTTTGATATATAAACTGCGTACTTATACTAAGCTGAATTGTATGAAATAGAACTGTGCTAAACTGTTAGACAGAAGAATTTTACAAAAAAAATTCTTTAAGAATCTGTATTCGAAATCTTATATTCATTTGATTAACACTTGATAGAAATAACTTTCTATGAGAAATTATTTAAACAGTGCCACACACACACACACACACACACACACACTAATATATTTTTACTGATTTTAAATTTTACATCTCTTGTGAGTCTAGGCAACATCACTGAAAATTAAATTTCATACTGTAACTTATAGTTTCACGCTTTCTTGATTATCTGAATTATATCATATATCACGAGAGAGTGAAACATATATAGATAGGTTATAAATATATAGATAATAAATCCTTCGTCTGATCTTTAGAAAGACAGATATCAATGAAATTATATACATGCTCTGATATATATATATATATATATATATATATATATATATATATATATATATATATATATATGTGTGTGTGTGTGTGTGTGTGTGTGTGTGTGTGTGTGTGTGTGTGTGTGTGAGTTGAGAGAGAATTAATCGTTCTTTTGCAATCTTATTGAACAGTTAGATTTTCGGTTGTTGGAAAATAATGAGAAAAAAGAAAAGAGAGGAAGTATAAGTAAAAAGTAAGGAAAAAATAAGGTAAAAAGACAAATGAAAAGAACCAAAGACAGAGACAGAGACAGAGAGAGACAGACAGACAGACAGAAAGAGAGTACTAAATAAAGTGAAGATTATAAGAAAACATGTAAAATGTAAGGGAAAACAGAAAGAAAGAAAGAAAGAAAGAAAGAAAGAAAGAAAGAAAGAAAGAAAGAAAGAATCCTAAAGCAGAAATAAACAAATAAATAAAATAAAGGATAGATAAGAAAAACAAAATGGAATGAAGATAAAAAAACATAAAAGAAAAAGGAACGAGAGAAAAAATAGAAAGAGGCGTATTTATATGAAGAAATGGCGCAGAAAAAGAAAGAAAAAAAATGAAAGAAAGAATGAAAGAAGGGGAAAAAGAAGAAAATTAAGAGTAGGGTTTATAAGGAACAGAAAGAAAGAAAGAAAAAAAGAAAGAAAGAAAGAACCGGAGGAAAAGAGATGTTCAAAAAGAAAGAAACAAGGAAAAATGAAAGAAATAAAAGAAAACTAAAGATACGAAAGAAGCAAAAAAAGGAAAAACAGGGTTCATATGAATGTCATAAAAGAAAGAAAGAAAGAAAGAAAGAAAGAACAGGAGGAAAAGAGATGGTCAAAAAGTAAGAAACAAGGAAAAAGGAAAGCAATAAAAGATACGAAAGAAGAAAAAAAAAGGAAGAACAGGATTCGTAAGAATCTCATAAAATAAATAAATAAATAAATAACAATCAGGAAAATAGAACAGGAAGAAAAGAAATAGCTCAAAAGAAAGAAATACGGAAAAGTGGTGGGGTGAAAGAAAAAGAAAGAAAGACAGAAAAGAAAAAGAAAAGGAAAGAAGGAATAATCAGAATGAAAAAAAAAAAAGAAAGAAAGATAGAAAGAAAGAAAATAAAGGAGGAGATGTCGAGGGATGAAAAGAAAATAATATTGCATGAAAGAAAAAGTAATGGAAAGAAAAACAGCTAAAAAAAAGAGAAGTAAAGACCTCTGCAGTTGATGAGAAGGGAAAAGGGGAAAAACCAGGAAATACAGCAGGGAAGGAATAAGGAAAGATGAAAAAAAATACTTCATTCAATAACAGGGAAAAGAGAAGGTAAAATAAAAAAAAAAGATAAAAAAAATTGCATTGAGAAACAGGAAGAATATAGAAAGAAAGAGGAAGAAAATCGGGTAAAACACAGGAAAAAAATAATTGGAAAAAAACGCAATCGGAAATTGGGTATTGTGCGGAAAATAACGAGGTTTAAAAAAATTCTGATATTTATTATTCGTACGTGTCAGAACCTTACTTCCTATAGAGTAAAATGTCGGATCAAAGCTGGAACAAGTGTCGTGCAATGTCCGGTATGAATGAATGTAAAGAAATCCATTGTGTCAGCTACAGAGCTCTCTCTCTCTCTATATATATATATATATATATATATATAAATGTCTATGGGTTCATAGATATCAATACTTCTGTAGCTCGATACGCAACTATTAAATGAAATTTGATCAGAATTTTTTTATGTATTTGCCGAAGCCCTTCGCAATGTGCTGAATGAGACAAAAGTTCAATTTTTAATCTGGTTTGAATTCAGCATTTTTCTTTTCTTAATCTGCTCAACTATTTTCCCATTGATGAATGAAAGAAGAGATCAACTCATGCCTTTCTCTTGGGCATTAGTACGAAGTAAAAAGCAAATAACTTTGTTCATTTCATTTTATACTAAAATAATTTTAGGTTTACATTAATTAATCTATGTGATTGATAATCCCCACTGAATAAAGTGCACTGAAAAGGAAAGAGATTATGCTGAAAAGTAAAATATTTTTTAGCCAAAATTGATTACATTAGTTGATAAATTGTTTGTTGTTGTTTTTTTTTTTGGCATATTTAGCCGTATAGTGGCGAAGTCAGTTTAACAATTATGATATCCAATTATATACAGTAAAATAAAATGCGCCTTACAATCATTTTAAGAGATGAACAATTCATTAACAGAAACGGATTTATTTGATCTATAGATGAAACTTAACAGCTACAACCACTTCGAGTCAAAGATGAGCTGCGAGTAATGGTCACGAAGAGGTGATTCATCAGTACTCAAGGCATTAAACCTCAGGCTACAGTTCCGGATGCAGTTTAGTGACGTATCGAGGGGATCCTTTATTTGTTGGGGTTAACCCCTCCACAAGGAATGCAATTAGCTTGTTAAAAGTCCTGTTGACAGAGCGTTGAAAATTCAAAGTGATATATATATATATATATACTTTGTTTTCTATTTTCTCCATATATATATATATATATATATGGAGAAAATAGAAAACAAAGTCATCCGAAAGTGATGAATTTATTCATGAGGGAAGTCAGCGTTAAAACATTTCGGTTTTAGTAAACCATCATCAGGACTTTAAAACAGTGAAGCAAGTGTTGATAGAACCACGAGGGATGTTTTAACACTTGTTTCACCGTGTAAAAATCCCGATGAAGGTGTGTTCAAACCGAAAAGTTTTAACACTGACTTCCCTTCTTAAAAAATTTACCACTTTTGGGAAATTTAGATATTAATCTAAAATTAGGGTTTTTACTTTCTATAGTAGTTAATCCCCCTTGACCATTTTTAGGGTTAATTAAAGGCACCTGGTGGCTGTCGAAAATTTGTTTATTTTTTATTTTTATTTCTATTTTATTTTATTTTTTAAGGAGAAAGACTAAGACCACATTATCTGAGGGAATTAACATACATATGCATTAGAAGTAAACGAAGACTATATGAAAATAATCTTTTAGTTTTCAAGCTTACATTATTCAGAAGATTCATTCTGCTATGGGAAATCTAGCATATGTTCAAATTAGGATGGGTCGATGTACAGGAACACCCTGTTCTGGTTTCTTAATGTTTCTAACATTTTATTTTTACCCCTTTGCTCTCGCTTGAGAATTTCGAATTTATATTGGTTTTTCCTTTTTTTTCCGTACACTTATAGACTGTAATCCACATTTGCTGTTTTTTTAACCTCAAGTTAAACATGTACAGTCATCTGATAAGACGGAGAATATAATGATGTTCTCCGGCGAAATAAATTTACAAGGACAATTTAAACAGGTTTGAGTTTTCTTCTAATTGCACCGTATACGCTCCGTATAAGAGTTTTGTTATATAAACCTGGAAGAAAAAAGATATGTAACAATAACCATACATCGAGCGCTCACATAGATTTATATGATATTCCTCATATATTCTATACGCGAATAATCCACATCCACTGTCTTCGGACGCTGACAGGATATATATATATATATATATATATATATGTGTGTGTGTGTGTGTGTGTGTGTGTGGCTACACAGATCTCCCTTGACAAACATTTACATGGTAAGTTTGATTTATGCTTAGAAGAGAAAATATGTATAGTAAAATATTTAAAAGGAAATTTGTTTAATGGCAGAAAAGGAATGATTCCGGCATGTAGATCATCATCATCATCATCAAGTCATGCCGCTAGCACGGATATCCCTGACCCTCTCTAGCCACTTCTCCTTATCATTTTTCGCTTCTGGCAGGTCTTCAGGGATACATCCCGTATCCTCACATAGCTGCTGTATGTACGTTCGAGCTAGTCGTCCTGCTTTTGCGGGGGTCCACAGGAGCACATCACTAATGAGTTAGTCCTTGCTTCTCCAGCAGTGTCCTGCATGTCTGGTTCGTCAGAACTAAATTCTTAGTATAATTTAACTTCATATATTATTAACATTTAATGTATTCAACGAACATTAATTAAGTGATTTATATATTTTAATTCTCTAAATTGGAATATTAAGGCATCTTTTTTAGAAAATATACGAAATAATAATTAATTGATTTAAAGTAGATATTTCTAATAAAGAATAAAATTGAATTTAATGGATAAGATATAAATATATGTTTTTTATGATAAGGTAATAGAATAGAAAATAAAAAATAAAAAAATAAGATTAACTTATAACAAATATGAATTATCCTGGTACTACACCGTTTTTATAACACCGTTTTTTTTCTGTAGGTAAACAAAAATTTAGGAAGCGAATATTAAAATTGGTTTTTATAATAATTTTTTAATAACATTTAATAAAATATCTATATGATTTTATAAAATATGTATTACATATTAATTCTTTACATATTACGTTTACTTAAAATTCGATGTATGAATTAATCATTTATTATTTGCTTATTACGATTGACTTAACATTCGGCTCACTTCCCCTTCCCGAATCCCCACTTTAAGCCGACCTTCGGGTCATTGACCTTGTGTCAAGTCCTATCTGGTGGGAGGCAAAGACAAATATCATACATATCACTTACTTAGCTGGGCCGTCTGGTATTCTTGCAGGAAGTGTATCTAATATCAATGGCAGACTCGCGGCGGAAAGGCTCCCGGGGTCCATGTCCATCTCAGCTCATCTGGCCCACGTTGCATTAAGTAGGTTGGTGACCAGCAAGGCTCGAGCCTCAGCTTGTGCCCTCCCTTTCCCTCCCCTAATCCTCACTTTAAGCCGACCTTCGGGTCACTGAGCTTGTGTCAAGTCTTGTCTAGTGGGAGGTAGAGACACATATCATAGACACAATATCTCCTCCGTTAAAATTATTTTCTTGATTAAAAAATATGAAAAAACATATTAAAGATTTATTTTTATTATTCTAATCTAAAAAGAAAAAAGGAGTTTTTTCGAATCCCATTCTTGTCGGCAGCAATTTAAGAACACACAAATAAAAAATTTATTTCTTCTACATCTGATGATGGTCTTTATGCCACTTCTGTAAATGCATCAAAAGTCAATTTCAAATATTCAGTATTTAATGCCGATGAAGGACTCTCGACTGTTTGAAAATGACGTGCACATTTTTGCATATATTCTACACAATATCCTAAAATATTTTTAGCAAAATATATAAAAAGATAGATATTTTCTGAAACCCCTACTCTCTCTCTCTCTCTCTCTCTCTCTCTCTCTCTCTCTCATTCTGTATATATATATATATATAGATAGATAGATATTTTCTGAACCCCCCTCTCTCTTTCTCTCTCGTTCTCTCTCTCTCTCATTCTGTATATATATATATATATAGATATTTTCTGAACCCCCACCTCTCTCTCTCTCTCTCTCACTCTGTATATATATATATATATATATATATATATAGATATTTTCTGACCCCCCCTCTCTTTCTCTCTCTCTCTCTCTCTCATTGTGTATATATATATAGATATTTTCTGAACCCCCCCCCCCACTCTCTCTCTCTCTCTCATTCTGTATATATATATATATATATATAATAACTGATTTCCATTTTTAAAGAAATGTTAATTTTTGCGTAAAAACAGACCCGAAAAGCTGTAATTTTAGTATGGGCATTTTTGCGTTGATCATCTAATCGGCACTTACAGTCTCGTTTTAAAATTTCTTTGAGATTCGCAGATATTTGATTCGACGTGTAAAATTTAATGATCAAAAGCCAAAATAATTTTTAAAATCTTTTCCCTCCTAGATTATTAAAAAGATATTTTAAATCAATTAGAATAGATAAATCAAATTATTTTCATCTAATTCCGAGCTTACCTCAATCGTATAAATAAGCAATGAAATAGATTAAAAAAAACCAAAACCATTCACAAACTCTACTTAAAACTTTCAACTTTCTTTATTTTGAGTTGAAATCTAACACTTTTTTGCTTCAAGTTCGTATTTAATTTCACCATCGCTTAATTTGATAGAATTGAACGAAAATATTGTTTATATAGACACAAACTAATAATCTTTACCTGCTGATGAAATATTCTAACTGCATACGCTTACATTTTAGTGCAAACATAATTTCTCCTATATAGTGACATACTCACATAAAGTTCTTTTACACACACAAAATATGTTTACAAGATATAGGCAATGCTAACTACTACATTAAATGTTTGGGCTTTTCTTTCTTTTAATGTAAATATTCGAGGAATATTCACGCTTTAACTAATGTCATTCCTAACAAGAAAAGACTTCGTAACTTCTATTTTTTTTTCCTCAAACTTTTCCCACAGTTGGAAGAAATTGATTTTTCTAAATTTGTAAATCGTAATTTTATTTAATCATTTTCATACTAATCCGCTTCACACACTCTTACTCATATACACACACTCACGCACATCATTGGTCTTGTGGGTAGAGTGTTGGCCAATGGTCCGGGAGACATGGGTTCGATCTCAGGTCGCGTCATACCAAAGACTTTAAAAATGGTACTTGATACCTCCTTGCTTAACACTCAGTGATATAAGGTATATATCGAGGGTAAAGTGGAGCGCCCTCCCCTGCACCTTGGTGTAGTAGCTACTGAAAAGGAGCCTTCGGATCGCCCTCGACTACGGTCGCCAACTTTACTTTTTACTATAACCAACCTATGTTAATGTATATATTCATATATATATATTAATATATATATATATATATATTTATACATATTAGTAATATTGTTTATATTTTAATATCGTTAACAATTAATAATAATGATAATAAAAATAAACAAGAATAAGAGAACCTGCTGAATGAGTAGATTTCCGGTGGACCACTGTGTGAAACTCCAAGAAACGAAAAGTACTTGGATATTGCCAGGGAACTAAAAAAATCTATGGAACAGGAGGATAACGAGGATACCAATTATAATTGGTGCGCTTGGAATGATCCCAAAGGCTTTTGGTAAGGAGACTGCAAGAGTTTAAAATTGGAGGACTAACCAAAACCATACAAATCACAACATCTTTAAGATTTACCAAAATATCAAGAAAAGTTCTGAAAACTTGAGAAAAATTACAGTCACTCAGACTCCAGTGAAAGACGATCAGATAACGCTAGTGGGAAAAACTCGTCAGAGTAGAATATATATATATATATATATATATATGTGTGTGTGTGTGTGTGTGTGTGTGTTATTTTTTTTTTATGGCTTTTTCTATAACTATGGCGGCGTGAAAAAAACTGGTTATATAATTTGTAAAAAAAAAAAAAAATTACACAAACTGATATCTGGGAAAAAATTCAATCAAAAAAGAAAAAGCTGAATACATCTGTACTCCATGAAAATAATAAATCAGGACCGCAATGTCTAGCTAAAAGAAAAAAAAAACAAAGTTAATACATAAGTAGAGTAAAACTAGAATCCCTAAACAGCCAGAAACAGATGATCCGGTTGGTTAAACCTTAGGAGATAGTTTCTGACTTTTTAGGAATTATATACGAGGATCATTAAATGAGTTTGCAGACTTTTATTGATAGTGCACACATGAAACTCTAGTCCCCTTCGAAGTAATCTCCCGCGGCTGAAATTCACTTTTACTGTTCCAACAACTTCTGGAAGGCATCATGGAAGTCCTCTTGTGTGAGCGTGTCAATGACCTTCGTCACAGCCTCTTTCATCTCCTCAATTGTCTCATAACGACAGCCTTTGAGCTTAGGGAATAACCAAAAGTGACAGGGAGCAAGGGCTCGACGATAGGGAGGCTGAGGAAATGTCTTGATGCCCACCTTGGTCAAATAGTCTGTGACAAGGATCCATCCATGTGGAGTGGTGCATTGTCCGGTGGAAATACCACTGACCCGATTTGAAGAGTACTGGCCTCTTCCGACAAAATCTCTTCCTGAACTCCCTGAAAACCTCAACATAGTAACGCTAACCCGAACCTTTTGGCCAATCCACTCTGGTGTATTAACTTCCGTAGTCCTCCCACACCTCTCATCATCCCTCACAGACTCCCTGCCTTCCTTGAATCTCTTACGCCACTTAAAAACTGATGCTCTATTCAGGCAAGATGGTCGAAAAGCAGTCTGAAGCATTCTATACGTTTCTGTGGCATTTTTTCCAAGTTTAAAACAGAATTTTATTGCATATCGTTCTTTTAAAGTGTCCTCTCGTCGAGATTGCATTTTTGAAATTCACCAGCTGTGACAATTAGGCTTTAGTAGGGTGTATTCCAATTGCTGATGTAGCTGTTCATTTGAACCTGGAATCATAAAAATTGGTCAGTCATCTCATAAGATATATAGCAATAACGTAGTGAATTTTACGACAATTTTAAATGTCTGTACAAAATGTGTGGAAACTTATTGAAGGCACCACGTATATATACATATATATGTGTGTGTGTGTGTGCATGTGTGACCCGGATATAAAAGACCCGGATATAAGAGAAACTCGGATATAACATTGGTTTTCTCTGGTCCCAAATTAGAGCCTGTGTTACCGAAACAAAATAGTCCCGGTCCCGACAACTCTCTTATATACGGGTTACACTATATATATATATATATATATATTACTTATGGATTAGTAAAATCGAAAAAGATTAAAGGAAATTCCAGAAAATTCATTAATATACATTAATATATATTAATATATATTATCATCATGTCATGCTGCAAGCCCGGATTTTTATTAATACTTTCGGAAGTATTACAGAGTGTTTGAAAACCCAACTTTGTGTTAAAATGGAAGGCGTGTAGGGCTGCGTTCAACCGTAAATAAGGACTGTCCAGTGAATTTTCAAAATAACTCAAACGAGAACTAATACTAAATTAAAACTTAATACTTGTACAGAGGGAAGGAAAAAAGCCAAGGGAAGCAGCCCGGTAGGCATAAAGCCAGACGAACCTAACGACAAGTCACCAGGCGCCTACCAAATACTGAACGGACGAACCCGACGGGAATGACCTGGATCTAAGATTTCAATTGAGAAACTACAGCTACCTATCATTTAGGGTGGCGTCTATGGATGAAAATTGAACACATCCATCAAAAGATTACCATGACACACACTCAAACCATATATATATATATATATATATATATAGAAGTATTTTGTAATTTGTTTGAAGCATTACACAAATTATTTTATTTTATAGTTTTGAATTAATTTAGAGGGCGATTGCGATGGAAAATAGTAATTATTTGAGTCTAATAAATTTCTAAGTAAAACTTCATCGTAAGAGACTTTGTTTTTATTATAATTGAACACGATATTGGAGGATCAAATATTCTTTTTTTTAAATTGAACATCCAACATCGTGTTCATTTTAAAAAGAAAGTCTCTGACGATTAAATTTTAACTTGAAATTAATTAGACTCAAATAAATATTCTTTTGCATTGCAATAGCTCTCTAAATTAATTCAAAACTATCATATATATATATATATATATATATATATATATATATATATATATATATATATATATATATGGACTCAGGCAGTGATGTAGCTCCCTTCCCTACACATCTGTGTAGTAGCTATTGAAAAGGTAGCCTTCGGGTCACCCTCGACTAAGGTCGCTAACTTAACTTATTATTCATGGATTAGCTCAATTCAATAAAGATTAGAATAAATTACAGAATATATATATATATATATATATATATATATATATATATATATTGGCAGCAATGATACATATATGATTAGAGATAATAGACATTTTTTCTCTACATATTTTTTTTATTAATCCTTTCGAATGACAGTATCGATCTTATGACATTAGACGGGAATTGGTTGATAAACCTTCCATAATCAGTTATTTCCCGAGTTCTTTCTGCTTAACTTTGGGCCATCATCAGGGGAGGGTGTATTACAAAAGTAATGTAACTTTCGTATGTACATTACTTCTTTGTAAGAATGAGCGTTTGTACTGTTGTATTGTGTAGCGTTTACTTCTTGAATTAGTTTCTATGAATAGCGTCAGTTGCTAAACACATGTAAGTACATTAGCACTTGTTTCAAAATTAATTCTATTTAGTTTGGGTTGTATGTTTCTAATATGTAGCGTCTCACGAATCTGTAGTTTTTGTTTGTTATTTTGTTGTTCTAATATTCTTGTATTTTCGGTAAGAATTTTCCAAAATTCTGTTGTTGGGCATGAATGTTTTTTTTAGATGTTGTGCTATGGTACTGATGTCAGAAAGTCTTCTCGATAGGGTAGTTGAGGTTAAACCGACATATATATTTTTTCAGAGATACAATCTCCTAAAGGACATTTAAATTGATATATAACGTTGGGTTTTTTTCAAAACTCCAATCGAGGGAGAGGGAATATTATTAATGACCAAGTTGGATCTTTTAGATTTATAATAGTATATGATAAGTTTTGTTTTTGTTAGAATCAGTGGGGACTATGTTTCTTTGAATCAATGTTTTAATATTTTTTTCATTTATTTTTTTTTATTTGATTGGTGGGATCCTTATTCAATTCTTTGAATTTTATGTGGTCATTGAGAATATTTTGTAGTTTTGTTAAAATGTTCAATCATATATATATATATATATATATATAATTCTAAGTCGATGGTGGAAACGATTCTACAGGGTGTAACGATAAAATTGTCGCCCTAGAAAAGACATGATTCCATTTCCGTTTAATGAAAACCGTTTTTTTTGTTTTGTTTTGTTTTGTTTTGCTTTTTTTTTTTGTTGCAGACCATCAATTAGTTGGCCAGTAGTGTATAAACCCCAAGAGTAATAGGAGCCTTCTATCATGTCTGAAAGTGACACAATGTTCAACGAGCGAGATCGTAGATGCGCCGCTGTACAACTCATGGTGACACAATGTTCAACGAGCGAGATCGTAGATGCGCCGCTGTACAACTCATGCTCTCTACCGATCCAAGTTATGACAACAGGACCATTGCCAGCACCCTCAAAATGCAAATCCGGACGGTTCAACGTGCCCAGGGTGATGAAAACAAAGTTTCTGGCTACGGTTATGGTCTTTGGTGTGATTTCAAGTGAGGGCCACTTAAAGATCTCTTCTTCTCCACATAAACGACACCCTTCTCATGCCAGAAGTTAATCATTTAGCATCTTCATATAATCTGCTGCGTGTTGACGACCACTGTCAAATTGTAATTTAAGCTTTCCTGAAGATGAGAATCTCCCCTCCAGATCATAAGAGATCATCCTCCACTATGCCTTGTTGGGTAATTCTCTTTTGAAAATTTTTTTGCGTGCCAGTACTTCTGAAAGCCCTCTGGACCATCTAAATTGACTTTCTTTTCCTTCCCAGAAAAAAAGTTTTTGCCATTCATTAATACTTATAGTTTGATATTGACGAGCATATTCGAGTCGTTTCTCTTGTTTCTCTTAACCTTGGACAATGAATTATTTTCTTATGCTAAACTTTTTCGTTGTTTAAATGCCTTCTAATTGTTCTAGTTCTGCAAGGAGCATCCACTAGAGATTTCAATATTTTTGATGTTGACTAAGTTTTCATAATTTCTTCGCGAATAACTCTTTTGAATTGTGGTGATTATTTTTCTGGTCTGCCGGTTGGTTTTCTTGTTCCGTACTTATTTGGACTTTTCACGTAATAGCAGATAACGGTTTTATAGCGTCTTAAGACCTTTGAAATTTCTCTCTCAAAGTTTTCGACTCTTTTCAGAGCTGTAATCTCATCTTTTTTTAAATTCAGATAATTTAGTTCCTTTAGTCATTTATGTTTTTAGTACTTTAAGTTTTACAGTTTTAACAGCTTTTATATTACGTAGACAATATACAGTAATTTTTTTCAATTAAATTAAGTCCTTTTTTCTTTAGGCTTTACTGTTGATCTTGTATTTTAGTAAAAAATAATTTTTAATATTTGGCATAAATACTTATAATCATATAAAAAATGAATTAAATTTTTTTTCTTATTTCAAATTTAAATGTTTCTTAACATTATCTTTCATATATCTGATTTTCACAATTCAAAATTCGTAAACAATATCTTTTTCTTCCTTTTTTAGGGTGGTCTCTTATCTTTTTACAGGGGATATATATATATATGTGTGTGTGTGTGTGTGTGTGTGTGTGTGTGTGTGTGTGTGTGTGAGAGAGAGAGAGAGAGAGAGAGAGAGAGAGAGTTTGTAAATTTTATTAAATTAAATTTACTTTGGATTTTAGTGTACATGTTTAAAGATTTGATCTAAATTAATTTTAAACAACTGCTTTTTTTAAAATTTATTTGAATTATGTAATAAGCAACATAAGGTATTAATTTATTTCGATTACAGAGCACATATTATGAATGATTTTTTTGTAGTACATAGTTATAATCAATAATATTAATTAGAATGATTTGCTACGGGCATTTATTATTAATTGTTAATTATCATATTAAGTAATAACATATTGTGTTAGTGGTTTATATCTGTTGTTTTTTGTTTTTGTTGGCATTGATGCTATTTATATGTAATATAACTAGAATGTTAATAGGATTAATGTAAATACGTAATAGTGATATTAATTGTGATGATAATTCTCGATATGGTATTATGTATAATACTTGATATGATTTTATTTATTAATTTAAGGATTTGAGCTTTAGTAATAATAGGAATATTATGATAATGTGGATGATTGAATTGTAACTTTGAGGATATATAAATTTGTGTTGCATTTGTTTATAATGTTAGATAATGTCTTAACAGTAACTAGTATAATTCTTATCATTTTTTATTTGTCTATTTTTTATTTCATTTTTTTAATGTGACTAATTATATTAAATAATATTAAAATGACAATTTTCCGAACTTTTTGGATAAAATAATAGTAATATACGATATAATATTTTATAATAATTTTTTTTTATTTTTAAGAGGTTATTAATTCCCATGTAAGTTTTTTGAAGTAGATAATTTTCTCTCCCTAAATCAACTTAATCCTTTTTGGTATATTTTTTTTTACTTATCTCCTTCCTGGGGTTAAGAGTTTATTTGCCATTAAATAAAATAAGTGGAAAGGAAAAGAGAGTTCAAAAATTGATACAACTTGATACAGGAAAATGGGTTGTTATTTGTTGATTAGACGGGAAAAAACAAATGGTCTGGTCTTTAATTAATAAAAAAAAAAAAAAAAATGTAATTTGGGTTAGGGAGATAGGGTGGCCTGAATTTTTTGGATTTTTCTAAATCTTCATTAGAAATTTCTCATTATAAATAATGAGAAATTTCTAATGAAGGTTTAGAAAAATCAAAATTCAAATTGTTTAAAATATAAGGTCTGTTGAAATAAATATTAAAAAAAGTAATTTTTAAAGGTTTTTCTTTGATATATATATATATATATATATATATATATATATATATATATATATATATATATATATATATATATATATATATATATATATATATATTATGAATCTCTAATTTATATTATATTGTACTAATCAATGGACAGGGAGACCAGGGTTCAATCCCAGGTCGAGTCATACCAAAGACTTTAAAAATGGAACTTGATACCACCTTGCTTAACACTCAGCATTATAAGGTACGGTTCAAGGGTAAAGTGGAGCAATCCAGGGAATGGAGTAGCGCCCTCCCCTACACCTTGGTGTAGTAGCTATCGAAAAGGGAGCCTTCGGGTCACCCTCGACTATGGTCGCTAACTTACTTTTATATATATATATATATATATATATATATATATATATATATATATATATATTCTGGAATTTCTTCTGATTTTTAGTTGGTTGGTTGGTTGGGTTTTATGGCATATCAACTTTTGTAGGTCCTTTAACGCCAAATCCATTTTTATGTAAATAATCAGTTCTATTTCAAACAATTCAGTTTAGCATGAGTACACCGTTTTATTGTCAAAAACATTTCTATTTCAAGCTATTCAGCTTCTCAAACAGTTTTAATTCAGCTAATTCAATTTAGTATAAATACAGCTTTATTTTTTAACATAGTCCCCCTTGTGGTCCACACACACAACTTCCATTGTTTTTGCTATAATTTTATTTTATTAGTCAACCTAAGATATGACGTCATCAATGAACTTTTCAGCCTATGAACTTTTCAGTTTACCCCTGTATAAATCATCCAATGCATCTTCTCTTTGGTTATGGTTAACTTAGTTAAGAATGAACGCTCGCATTTTGAGCATTACCTTTCTCTGACGTATTTAGTTTGCAGTGACTTCTGAAAATAAATCGCTTTCTTCGTTTGTTTACGCAAAGAAGTGTGATGTGTTGTCGCATCACAGTTCAACGATGTTAGCTGGATAGGTCATTTCGCTACGAAGAGCATTAAATTGATGTTATTGTTGACATGTATCACTACGGTCTCAACTGACCGAAAACAGAAGTAATCGGAATGGACAAGGCTTCATTTGTATGTCAAAGTTTACTCCTGAAAGTTTGACATCACAGAGAGAAGAATTGGTAAGTAAACGAAATAGTGTAGACTCTAAATGAGTTGAAGAAACGAAGCGAAAAAACGTGCAATAAAGAAAAAAGAATTAAAAGAGAATAAGCGAGTGGAGTAAAATAAAAGAGACGATGTGAATGCAACTAAATAAAAGGACCAATAGAACACAAGAAAAAAAGGAAGAACAATGAAAGGGGGAAATAAAGGTAACCAAATGTACAAAAGAAAATAAGGGAGACATATTCTGCTGAGATGGTTTCTCTTATTTTCGGTTATTTAAAAGTTGCATCCATGTGAAGGGGTCCACAGGAGTACATCACATGGACAAGCAAGGGCAGGATGACAAGTTAGAACCTACATACAGCAGCTCTGTGCCTATACGGGATGTAGCCCTGAAGACCTACATTAAGCAATGTACGATAGAGAGAGCAGTGAGAAAGATTCGAGGATATCCGTGCTGATGGTGCGACATGATGATGATGATGAAGATTCGCAGCAAAAGTTCGAACAATAATCATTTTCCTGAACACGGTTCAAATTACCAGCAATCTTGAGCAGCACGTTAATTACATATATATATATATATATATATATATATATTCTCTAAGCGAATGAAGTAATCGCGTTGCCATTAGCGTTTGTTGCAAGGCTCTGCAAATATGAATTGAGCTCTCCGTAACTGTGATTCATAACCGTTTAAAATTTACTTCGTTGCTACTGTTTCCTCGTGGCTGAGTGGGTAGATGCTTGGATTGGCGTTTGAGTCAACCGGGTTTCGATCCCTGCTACGGGAAGCTAGTATGTCTAGCCGCACTGATGCGTTCTGAGAGAACGAAACAGATCTGTCTGTGGATGACTTTATATATATATAAATATATATATACGAAATGTATACGGTGTCACGAGATCCAATCCTAGACGAATCTGTTCGCATTTATCAAAACACTAATATCCTCCGAGAAGGTATGAATCCAATTATTCTCCCTCTAGGAAAGGATAAATAGTAGGGCAGACTGATCTTCAACTGCTCTAGAAGAAAAACTGATTCCAGATATGTTAAACCTCGCTTAGAAATTGACCTTATGTCACATCCTGCTTGTTCAGAGATGTGGATAAATATATATATATATATATATATATATATATATATGTGCGTGTGTGTGTGTTTTTAGAGTGCATAAGAGAATCTGCTTCATCAATTCCATGCGTGTAAGAGCAGAAAGAAAAGTAGTGGTCACTTTGTGGTCAGTTTATGTACCGTGTTGTCAGCATTCGGACAAAGAGAAATGTTAGGTCAGGTCCATTTCTGTCGTTCCGGTGCCCGTCATCCATCACAGAGACAGCCATACGCGTTGAAGCTCTCTTTCGTACTTGGCTCTTTTCCAAAAACAGGAAAAATCACAGCTGATGGCCGCCAATGTATTGACACGCACAAACATTCCAACATGAGAACGGAGAAGAAATGATGGGTAGAGACAGAAATAAAATGAGATTGAAATCAATATCAACACAAAACATGCATATATCTATACATATGTATTGAATGTACCTTTGAGACAAGATGTTAATATCCGCTGATACACTATTTAACAGAAATTTTCTTCCTGGATAGTATGTGTTATATCTTAATTGTTTGTATTGTAAAACTAAAGAAAAAATAGTAATTATTCCCTTCAAATTTTGCTTTTAAGTTTAGGTTGACGTTTTTCATCCCTGGATAACACTGTGTATGACAAGATTTATTCATATAAAGTCTGTGTTATTTCTTACTCGCTTACTAAGATTTCGTAGACCTGCATGTTAACCTGGACACCAGAGGGTCTTCACTTTTTGCTTTTGTCCACTGGATAATGAAATTCATAGTGTAACTTATTTTCTCTGTCATTATCATCATCATCAAGTTTGCTGACAGCATAGAGTCTCCCCCACCCGACGTCCCTGCCGTCCATCGATTCTGGCAAGTTCTCTACGGTGCATCTGGAGTATACACAGAATTGATATAAGTAAATTTCTGCTAGTCGGCTTTTACTGGTGTGTTCCTGTCTTTACTTCTACACTTGTACCCGGTGTGTTTTATTCATTTTACGTGGTTGGTTTGTGAGATGAGAGGCAAGTAGCTATACAACTGTTTTGTGGTATACTGCTACAAGGACTAGTTCCAACTACATTCTGGTGTTGTTTCCATGTAGCTTTTTTTTAAATATTTCCTTAGAATCGGGGTGGTGCATACATACAAGTATACTGACACCGCTACGTCTTCGAAGAGGTCCCATTTTATTTTATCAGTGAGATGAGATTTCCATATAATCGACAGTCTGTTAATATCAGTTCTTCGCCTTCTCTAAGATTATGTTGATATCATTTCAGTTGATGAGATAATGCTATCGAGGTATGTAAACTGATGTACAAATTTCAGAGGCTTGCCATCTAATATAGAGTTCGCTCTATCTTGTTTAAAACACATGAATTTTGCTTTATTTGCCTTCACGTTGAGGCCAATGTCTTTTTTCCAGACTATGATGTAAAAACGAGCAAATTTGCATATTTTCCTTTTAATAAGGTCTGAATAAAAAAATATATGTATAAAAATTTACATGTATTTATTGTAAAGTTTTACATTAAAGCTTCAAGTAACGATTCTTAAAAAAAATGATTTACTGTTTTATGATATCAAATATTCCTATCCATTAATAATGATTTTAATCAGATCTATTTGACCCATAGATGAGATCCGAACACGTATTAGCACTTCGAGTCAGAGTGAACTTTAGAGTAATGGTAATGAAGAGATACTCCACACTCCTCAGATCTCACTAGGACAAGGGCTTTACTATTAAATGCAGTTTAGTGTCATTACCAGAACACCTATTTTTTAGGAAGTCATACCAATCTGCAAGAGTCGAGTCAACGTTTTTCAAGCCTTAATGATAGAACGAAATGAAGATACGTGTAAGTGAGCAGATTTTGTAATCAAGTAATGACATCAAGACGTGTAGATTGCTATCTACTTGTTTAGACTTTATCTAGATGAATCAGTGCCAATTATTAATACTTTTTGATCATCAGTCCCAATGAATTGCAATCAAGAGATTTTGGCAAAGACCAGGATTTTGCGACTGCAGCACCTTCCGTATTCATCGGGCCGAAGTCATAGAGATTTTTTCATTGCTTCCAAAATAGAAAGTTCATCTCAAGATTTAAAGGCGTAAAGAAGATTAAATAAAATTTGACAATGAAACTTCACACCGTTTGAAAAAATGAACTTAAAAGATGATTGGATTATTGGAAAATTCATTGTCAAAAATGTGTTGAATGTCAAGAAGATTACGTTGATGAAAATTAACGCTTCATCTCTTGTTCTTTTTTTTTTTATAGACACACTTTCAGTTTTGATATTTTCCCAAAACTCCAATCTAGCCTTTTTTTCTCGTTCACAAAGTGATTTTTTGTTTCAAGAAAATAATGACATTATTTGTTTATATTTATTTTATTTCATTTTCAATTTGGCAACTCTGATTGAAAATCAGGGGATCGATATTAATTCATCATGAATCATTCTCCTCGTCAATTACCAGTCAGATCTGATGAGAGATATCAATTTTGTCACAATTAAGCGTACTTATTTTCATCAGTTTTGTATTCAGTATTTATGGAATGAACACACACACACACACACACACACACACACACACACACACACACACACACACATATATATATATATATAATCAAGCAAAAGAAGCATCTTCATGAATCTGTCACTCCCATCCGGTGTCGTAAAGCCATCAAAGCCTGATACATTTGTGACTATGATGCTTCGGTGGCTATATCATTCCTGACCCCTGCCTGTTTTTGTTTGGTTTGTTTGTTTAATGTTATATCAACCTTTGTGGGTTATTTAATGGTACCCTTACCGAAGGAAAGTAGTATTATTATTTAACTCATAGCTGAGTGGATGAGAAGGTTCATATCTTTCTCAATTGTGTTAGCTCGAAAATGAGTGTAATTTTGTGACTGGAGTTCGAACTCGTTACAGTGTCACGCACTTGTACGTGAGCGTGAGGACTACCTCCTTTTTGTGGTGGTAGTTGTATGAATTTTATTGAGTCCTTTTGTCTCAGTTGGTGAATTGACTGATCGACCAGAACGTAGTTCAGTTGGTGAAATGACCCGTTGACTATAACCGTGTTCATTACTGTATTGTTCACTCTTTCTTTCCGATTTTCCTGAGGTTTGATTGGTTTGGTTTGGTTTGGTTTGGTTTGGTCTTATGGCACATCAACCATTGTAGATTATTTAATACCAAATCCATTTTTATGCATATAAACAGTTCTATTTCACCCATATATTGGACCCTATCAGGTGCTACCATTCCAGGCCAGAGTTGACGTGGGAGCAATGGCAATAAAGGGGTACTTCTCATTCCGGGACATTGGCCCAGCGGTTAGAGTGTTCGCCAATGGCCCGGGAGACCTGGGTTCAATCCCAGGTCGAGTCATACCAAAGACTTTAAAAATGGAACTTGATACCACCTTGCTTAACACTCAGCATTATAAGGTACGGTTCAAGGGTAAAGTGGAGCAATCCAGGGAATGGAGTAGCGCCCTCCCCTATACCTTGGTGTAGTAGCTATCGAAAAGGGAGCCTTCGGGTCACCCTCGACTAACTTAACTTTCATTCCCCAAAAGTCTAGCATTACTGGAACCTCACCATCAGCTTGTTTAGTGTCATATCCTGAATACTCGTTGGTAGGGTCTTATCTTTCAGTAGAGAAATAACCAGTGTATTCTATAGCCTCAGCCTTGGTATTTGATACAGCTTTCATCCTAGTATCCATTTTCGGGACACTTTGATCAAATACACTTGGAATAAATCAAGAGTATTTAACTGAACATAAATTTTGTAAGGCCAACATGAACTGAAGTTTTTTCTCATGGGGTCAACATTGATAAGCTGACTTTCTGTCACCCTGAAAAAATCCACTTCATTATTTTCTATACTGACCACAAATAACAAAAATGAGCCAAGATTTTCACCAGAAAAATTCTTTTTAACCAGTTTCTAGTTTTAAAAAAATATATAGCACTGGATCTTTGTACATAAACTAACCTGTGACTAGGTTGTGGAGACAGCTGAAAATTATTTGATACCTCTTCTTTTGATGAGATATAAGTAAAATTGGTGACCTTAGTCGAGGGTGACCCGAAGGCTCCCTTTTCGATAGCTACGACACCAAGGTGTACGGGATGGCGCCACTCCATTCCCTGGATTGCTCCACTTTACCCTTGATCGGTATCATGTAAGGCAGCATCAGTTACCATTTTTTGAGTCTTTGGTATGACTCGACCTAGGAATGAATCCCGGTCTCTCGGACCATTGACGAACACTCGTCAATGGACCGGTTGATGTGATATAAGTTATATCACCATTTCTAGGATTGTTTTATGACCCGAGAATTGAATAATGTGCTCATAGCTCATAGACTGAAAAGTTTACTTGGTTTCTGGGTTTAATGGCTTATTTATCTTTGTTGGAAAAGCGAAAATGATAAAGTTATATCTGTTGTTGACGACTCTTGGCTAACGGGATCAGAACACTGCGAAACCGAATGAAAAGGCGTGTAGACTACAAAGAGGACAATACGGAAAAATAGATGGGATCCTAACTGGTACTTGCTCTTTGGGCCAGAGTGGAATTAGTAATAGCAATGAATTGGGTATTCCACACTTCCCAGATCTCCAGAACTGAAGCCTCATCATCAGATGCAGTTAAGGGTTATACCCAAGACACCCCGTTTTGGATGAGGAGCTCTAATCTCTCTTTAAGGGATACAGTTAGTGTTTTTAAGCCCAGTCAACTGGGCGTGTAAACAGATGTGAGTCTGTGATAGTAGGATTTTCTATCGAAAAATTGGGTAAATGTAGTAAGCTGGGTAAAAACAATCTAAGAAGAAAAAATCTCGGAGGTAGAAAAAGTAGTCATGTCTTGTGTGTGTGTATATGTGCGTATGCGTGTAAGCATGTGTGTGTGCTTATGTGTGTGTGTGTGTGTGTGTGTGTGTGTGTGTGTGTGTGTGTGTGTGTGTGTGTGTGTGTGTGTGTGTGTGTGCATGCGAACGTATGTGTGCGTTCGACCGAATGTGTGCGTGCAAGCGTTATGTGTGTGTGTGTGTGTGTGTGTGTGTGTAATATAAAAATATGCGAGGAGAAATGATGTTTACATAATTAAAGTTACCCTTTTTTGCAGTAATTATTGTTTGAATCTGACATTTAAAAGATTTGAACTGATCATAGTTGGTGAAAAAATTGCATCTAAGATTTTAAAAGAAATGAATGAAATCCGCCTCTTTACAAGAATAAAATCCATGTCTGGATTATCCTAAAGAATTTCTATTCCTGGCACCACGGAATTAATAGATGCTTCCCAATCCTACCCTTTATCCTACTTACCTGGCGTGGGGTCGGTACACATTTAAATTTAAAACAAGAGAGGGTGTTTATTTCTATTATTGGCACTTTATAGCTTCTGCAATAAATTTAGAAATAACAGGAGAGGTGAGTATCATGTTACCTGTTCATTATATTATTTTGAGATTAGTATTCGGAAAGTGTTTCATAAACAGTAAATAAAACACTGCTAGCTGACCTGTTCGAATTAGTAGGATGATAGGTCAAAGCTTGGATGGCAGCTGGTTATTTTCACATCTTTCTAACATATTTAGTCATACGACACCACTAATACTATTGAATATATATATATATATATATATATGTATGTGTGTGTGTGTGTGTGTGTGTGTGTGTGTGTGTGTGTGTGTGTGTGTGTGTGTGTGTGTGTGTGTGTGTGTGATTTTGAATTCTTAAAATCCTGCTAAAATCGAAAAAACGATAAAAACGAATTAAAACATGTTTTCATCAAACACTTTCTTCATGTTACTGTCAGTTTCACCGGTTGTGCCTACTTGTCAGATTCCCAATATACTTATTATTTTTATTGTAAAATGATTAAAATATATCACGAGGCTGGGCTTCGCTATTCTAACTTTAACTTAACTAATTTTATTCACAAAACATACTGTTTATGCCAATACTGAAAGAAAGCAATCAGGATCTGAGGGGAAAATTGACTCTCCTTCGTCGTAGTTCTTTTGTCGCCTCATCCAAATCAAGATTCTAATAATGCAGAATAAGCAGAGAAACACTGTGTCTCTTCTATTGCAGCAATGAAATCACAGAGAGAGAGAGAGAGAGAGAGAGAGAGAGAGAGAGAGAGAGAGAGAGAGAAGCTTTCGTAGTTCAATGGTAACATTTCACATTGTGCATGAATCCAGCTATACTCCATCCAGGTATCCGTTAATAGTAGGGCAAACAGAGTTCTTTAACTTCGGTATGGCAACTATTCTTAGAAAGAAAAAAACGCTGAATCCAAACTTTTAAGATTCCGCTCAGAAATTGACCTTGTGTCAAACCCTGATTGATTTATAAATAGGGTGTCTCAATACACATGGAAACCATGTCACTGCAAATAACTCTACTAATAATGATGATGTGTTCATTTTTGTTTCAGATTTGAAAATATTAAACTATAACAACGATAAATCCTTGATCACAATGATTTGGAAAAGAGAGAAAAATATTTTGCATCCCTTCTTCTTTGGAGATAAAATCATTCAAAATTGTTTCAAAATAGATGCAACCCATTAATACGATGATTTATAACTGAGACAAGAAAATATTGCATGTCCAGAAAAAATAAACATTGATTTGACGTCTCTTGCTAAAAGGATGCATTTTTTTTTACTGGATGTGTTCCAAATAACCACCATTGCGTTTGTTTCTGTAATAAATTATCATATAAATGGGTTACATGTATTTTAAGACACCCAGTATATTTTTTGTTAGTTTGTCTTCCCTTTTATCTTACAGTGAGGATCAAACTCAGCAGGAGGTGTCATCGGTGTGTAATGGACTGCGGAATCGTAGAAAGCGAGTTCGTACTCCAGTCGCGCCATTACGTTCACTTTCGGACAAATACCCTTGAGAAAGGTATGAACCCCCTTATCCTCTCAGCTATGGGTTAAATAGCATCACTACTATTCTAGAAGGATAGATTTGGGATTAAATAACCCAAGAAGGTTTATATGCCTTAATGGCATATAACAAACAAAATCAAACTCAGCTATTCAATAGAAATTGATTTGTGAAGATAGTTTCCTGACAATTCGTCGGCAACAGAAAGTCAGCCTCTTAATTTGAATGGATCATTGATTTCGAATAGAAGTTTAGATATACATTACGATCATCATTTTATTTTGAGATTTTGTCGTTGTCCATATTTCCAAAAAACACTTCAGAGTATTATTCCGAAGTTTAAACCTTGTTTCGTATATGTAATTGGTGAAAACGAGTATTTCATTCTCAAATAGATATAATAATAAACTATCGCTCAGAACTTTTGATTAATTCTGTTTGTTTGGGTTTTTTTTTTTTAATCTTTTAGATCTATTCGATTGTAGATCAGTCAGAAGAAAACATTGATAAACATTACAACATTATAGGACATTATAAGAGGAAATACGTTGGAGATATCATCCGTTAGACTTTGAGATCCCAAGAAACCACGTATTGGCCTTTAACTATGTTACATTGCAACAAAAGGAAAATAAATTCGTTTTTAAACTTTTTTCTTCTCATTTCCACACGGCCTTTTCTGTCTAGCGATAGACAGCAAAAGAAATATAATTACAAAGTCCCAAATTACAACAGAAAAACTTGTTCCCAATTGTCTGCTAAAATTAGATTCGTTATTGTATTAGACACGAACAATATAATGCAAGTAAACTGTGACAAATTGCTACAAAAGAAGATTAAAAAAAAAAAGATCTATCTGATGTCTCACTTTGAAACTCATTCACAAGATAATGAAGATAAGCATTATTACCCAGGGTTCAGCAGAAATACCTTCCATATTTTAAATCGTCACAGTACTTGTGAATTTAGGCAAAAGGTAATGGTAGGTCCATCTAACTGAAGTCAGATCATTTTTTCAGGTATAGTCAGTTATTGTTATGGCTGGGCCCGGTCCACTCAGTGCGTTTGCTCATGAAACGCTTTTTTTAAGACTTGTGAATCTCTAATTGCTACACATTTCATCTTAAGCCGGAATTATGCTGTTCTGGATAGAAAATCAGTCGTGCTATGGGTTGAAAATTTCAGAACCACAAGTTCAACGATAAAAAGAAAGCTACCAAGAAGACCTCGAAGTGTTCAAACTCCAGAACATGTTCAAACTTTTAGTCAATTTGTTATGTTATCTCGTAGACATTCAGCCCGTTAACATGCTTCGGCTTTGGGGTTGTCAGATCGTACAGTCACCAGAAATTCGTATACCAATTTGAAGTTACATCCATTCAAATTAATATTTGTTCATGAACTGTCATGACTGAGAAAATCTTGTGGCTTTCTGTGACAATATTCTTCAAAATATTACTGAAAACGCTGTTCTCACAAATGATGAAGATCACTTACATCTCTTGCGCTTCATTAATAAGCATAATTTTTTATCATTTGGACGTAATATAAAATAAGCACGAAATCCTCCTTCTAGCAATTACAGACGCAACAGTGTTAAAAAAAAACGCTTGGTAGTTGTCTTTCCTTGCAAGTATTATCTCCAGACATTCATATACAATTGTGCACTTTGCATGGTGAAATGGTTAAGGACCTAAGCTAGCCAACAATTATTAGAAAAATCGATTCTGATTGTGCACCCATTCTTCCAGGCGAGTAAAAGACTACATTGGTTTTATTAGGTTAGCAGACCGTTGTTAGTGAGTTGATTCTCAGTGAGTTCTTTCTTTGTTCAGAAAAATTTAAAAAACGTTTTTTGTTATTGATAATTTTGACTAGTTGGTGAGGCTCCAGTCCTGGAGATCTTGGGAGTCCAGATTGATACTTTCATTGCCATTACTCCCACTCTGGTAGAACTTGTTATGGTCTCATCTAGGGGTCAAATAGTTTTTAAAATCATCATCATCCTTATAAGGTTTGCCGACAGCATGGACTTCTTTGACTCTTTCTGTTATTCCATCCATCGTTGTCTTAGTAAGTCATCTACAGCTTGGAAGATTTTTTCTAATTATATGTTTTCAAGAAGCTTTATTTAATGGCAATAACTTAACCACAGGGGGTGTCCTCGTGGTGTAATGGTTTAAGCAATGGACTGCGGAATCGTAGTACGCGAGTACGTACTCCAGTCGCTCTATTATGTTCACTCTTGGGAAAGGTATGAACCCCCTTATCCTCCCAGGTATGGGTTAAATAGTACCTCTGCTGTTCTTCTAGAAGAATGGATTTGGCATTAAATAACCTAAATAGAGTTGATATGCCATTAAACAAAGTAACCTTAACCACATTATTATAGTATCAGATTATTTTTCCTCTTAACTGATGATTATTTATTTGCACACAGTTAAATCGTATCAAGCATTCTTATTTCATAACAATGCATCTAGAACATCTGACGATAGACAAACACAAGTGGTTTCAGGATCTCTAAAAGCAAACTCGATGCATATATTTTTATCATTTGAAAATAATGCATAATGATCCTAGACTCAAGATAGACAGAACAGAAATTCCTGTTACCGGTCAATTTCAATTCCTCAGCGTAGTTAGCGATAAAAAAAAACTAATATTTATCTCCCATTTACAGAAAGACCAATGCGACAAAGCTTTAACTCTCCGAAGCTCATCAACCCAGCATGAGGCAATGACTAGCAAACTCTTCTGAAGTTCTACATAACCCTGACCCGTTCAAAGATCGATTATAGCTGCTTTCTACACGGAGCCGTCAAAAAAATACACACACAATCTACCACGAAGGTCTGAGACTCGTCCTGGGAGTCTTCAAAACATCACCAGTGGAAAGTCTATACACTGAGCCTTATGAACTTCCTCTCCACATCAGATTCTAAAAATTACGACTCGAGTACTACGCTAAAATAAAGTCTCTTCAAGTTAATCTGGCTCATAACTGCATCTTAAATCCGAAATATGAACCCCTCTTTAATCAAAAAGAAAAGCCAATAAAACCTTTTGCCCTCCGCATGAAAACTATACTGAAAGAAATAAGACTCTCACTCACAAACATCCATCATTCCATACAACTCAGCTCTCCTCCCTGGTTACTTATACAACGAGTGCTAAGACTCAACCTTACGAAACTTAGCAAAAGAAATATTGACCCTTTAATATATCAAGAGAAACCTTTCAACAAAAGTAGCCGAACTACTTCCAAATCTCCACTGATAGCCCCAAAGACAACAGCAGAAATTAATGTGGAGCAGAGTACAAAAAGAAAACAGCCAAAAAATGTCTCCCAAAAGAAGCTTCCATATTTACTGCCGGAACTTGCGCTATACAATTGGCTTTTAACATTGTATCGACATTCTACCCAAAAAGATTCATCATCAACACTGACTCTTTTTCTGTACTGTCGTCTATCAAAAACTCAAAAATAGACAACTCTCTCATAACTAATCTGCTTAACACCCAAACCTCCTTAACACTTAGAAAAAAATGGTATTCTGATGGATCCCGAAGCATGTAGGAATCGAAGCAAACTATAAAGCTAACTCAATAGCTAAATCTGCTCTCGACTTGTTACCAGACAAAAACTCCAAAATTCCGTACACTGCTTTAGACAAATCCGGGAAATTCTGTTGGGAGGTTGTAGGGAGGGGGAGGGAGGACACAAACCGAGGCTCGAGCCCTGCAAGACGTATGCTGGTCATCGGCTGACATAGTACGATGTGAGCCAGATGACCTTGTCGCTGATCTTGGACTTACTCAATATATTACGTGAGACTAGCACGTATGCCGACTCAAAGCTTGAACTAGATCAGAGAGTCTACTGTAAAGCAGTTTTTGTCAATAATGGAGCCAGGGGCCATTTGGCCACGAATCTGTCCTTGACTTTGAACGCCACACAAAGCTAAAAACCGAGAAGAAGCAACTGTTAAAAAATGTAAATATGAACTGATAAGGAACACGATTCCCTAACTTTTTACATTAGATAATCCTTGACTGGATGAAATGCCGTTAAAACCAATCAACCAACGGTGCTTATACCAGACTGTCAATGCTGAGAGATTTATGTGCAGAACATGGATGATAATCGTTTCCGGAAATTATGGGGATGTTATCCCCTGGAACCAGAAACAATGGGTTAAAAGACGTAAGTAAGTGTGCAGTCCGAGGAAACCACTGTGGACTTACAAACTATCTGGATATTTGCAATCAAGGAGGACTCGTCAGTAGGGAGACTGTTGCCTTGACATTTTTTTAAATATGCTAAAAGAAGGCCAACAATCACTTAACAAAAACAATCAATCAACAAAAACTGAACCCATAACTATTTAAGGAGGAATATATATATGTGTGTGTGAGAGAGAGAGAGAGAGAGAGAGAGAAAGAGATGAAACCACAAAACGCTATTTATTTATTTTTTTTAAAATTCCATCGTATGCCATGACGATATTTGAACATATCAATTAGAATCATTCCGTATTTTCACATAGCAAAAGATCTACAAGTCCTGATGACGACTTTCAATTAAATCAAAATTTATAAATCATAATTATTTCTCATACTAAGATAATTTTGATAAAATAGTTTTGCATTCAGCAAAAAAAGATTAAAGTCGAAAAACGTTGGCAAATAAACAAAACATCAAACAAATATCTTTCTTCCGTTTTACTTTGCCTAGTGGGTTAGAGTGTTCGCCAATGGTCCGGGAGACCTGGGTTCAATCCTAGGTTGCGTCATACCACAGACTTTAAAAATGGTACTTGATACTTTCTAGCTTAACACTCAGTGATATAAGGTATGTATCAAGAGTCAAGCAGAGCAATACAGGGAAAGGAGTAGCGCCCTCCCCTACATCTCGGTGTAGTAGCTATTGAAAAGGGAGCCTTCTGGTCGCCCTCGACTATTGTCACCAACTTTACTTTACTTTACTATATATATATATAAGCAAAAGGAAAAAGATTTTTTTTAAAAATATAAAAAAATAAAGCATTTATATTACGTCAAAATATTTATAACTGAACTCAAAATTATTATGTAGTTAATGTTTGGGACATTCAAACTCGTGAAAGTTTTTAATCTCGCATACAATTGACATTTATACGCAAAATTTGACATTGACAAAAGGAAAATGGAAATCTAATTTCTGTTCAGAAGAATCCAAGGAATACAAACTGAAAACCACAATAAATAAATAAATAAATATGTCGTATCACCGATACAACCTACTCAAAGACCAACGAGTAAAAAATCAGATACAATCACAAAAAAATAATAATCTATTAATAAAAAACATTGAATAAAACAGAACAGGATAAAAAAAAAACGCCCATAAAACATTAAAATTTGACACCATTTCCAGGGTTTCCTGCGTGATGAACACGCGATGATCTAAGTTTAAAACTCTAACGTAACAAATGCGATAGAAAAACTGCAAATTATTCCAAATCTCTTTATTTTGGATAAAATGTGTTTCACACGTTCAATTAAAAAGTTTCACTGGATTTTAAAGAAAAAAATGACATCTTATTGGTTTCTTTGTTTAAAGGCATATGAACTTTTGTGTGTCTTCCATTATATCTCTGAGAACTGTCATTTAAAGAAATTTAAAGCAATCTTAATAGATAAGGATTGTTCGAAATTGAACCAAATTGAAGAAATTTTGTTTGAATTTACCCCTCAACGTGGTCAATTTTTAAGTAGAGTAAAGCTAGTTTGAATTCAGAGATTTCTTTCTCTTAGACTGGTTGCCTGGCAAAGGCTAAAGAACCTAATTAAACTACAGCTGGGGTGGATAAATAAATGGATTCATGTTTTTTTCAAGGCCATCATCGTGAAGTGAAACGCAAACACTTATCGACATCAGATAGGAACTTGAGTCTCAGATTCAATTTCCTATGACAATAACCGTTGCGCTAAGCGCCTCTTCATTTTAAGAAATCTTTTAAAGTTTTGTAATAGGACTAAACAAAATGAAATTTAAAAAATCTACGGAAGGGAGTTGTTTTCCAGTGTGTGTGTGTGTGTGTGTGTGTGTGTGTGTGTGTGTGTGTGTTGAGACATTAATTAACATTAGCTTAGTTGTTGTGAGAATCAAAATGAGACGAACCTAACTTGCTAACTAAGTAAGTTGTTAGATTTGGCACAAGGTCAGAGGTATGTGGTACCTCGTAAAGATCCAACATACTATTTACTAATGAGGGATTTGCAAGATTAGCTTGCTGACCATTGCACCTCGAAGGGTTTTCTGTGTTTTATTTATAAGTAGATAACATTTGTATTTACTTTCGTTTTCCTCAAAAGTCGGCTATGTTGTTCTCTGTTGCTTATAGCAAAGAAGTAGTGTACAATTATCGTCTTTGTGAAGATTCAAATTATTTATCTTTAAACATAAGACGTCGTAATGTGTAGCAGCAGAAGTCTGATGAGGAAATCATTTTTTAAACCAAAAATCTATGCTTTAGTTTATAATTCTGGGTACATTAATCAGTTCCGTTCTAGAAGACTGTTTTTCTGGATATACTTGCTTTCGTCTTCTAAAAGAAGGGCATAGTCACAACTTATTGTAGGAGGCATCCCCTCCTGTAAAGAAGTGCAAACAATTTTTAGTCCCGGGAGAGATGTTTCCTCGAAGAATTCCTTCCGTCTCCATGGGAAATACAAATGGAAAATGCTTACAGTCAATTCACGTCATGTTGCCAAAGTTAAGTAGCCAGAAGCCATCACACTATTCAAATGGGTAACCACTAAATAACAGTAGGTGCTGTAAGCAATTTGAAGCCTGTATGCTAAATATAGAAAACCATAGTAAATAACGAAATTATAATTATTTTTGTTTTGGATTTGAAATAGGATACAATGGTTCTTGTTAACAAGAAGAGAGTTAATTGCATACGTGATTATTGTACAAGTTAAATGCACTCTTTGTTGTCTATCATTGAAGGACTGGACAGTTTATTTTCCAGTAGGCTTTGATGTTCCTATAAATTTCATTTACAATAGAATTGTTGGCTTTTATCTTTCCTATATTCATTCGAAATCACAGACACCTAAACATAAATTTATATCTCTTTCTCTCTCCTTCTTCCAATCTCTCTCTCTCTCTCTCTCTCTCTCTCTCTCTCTCTCTCTCTCTCTCTGTGTGACTCTGTCTCTGTCTCTCTCTCACTGTCTTTCTCTCTCTCTCTCTATATATATATATATATTGATATGTGTGGGTGTGGGTGTGTGTGATTGAGAGGACATGTCAGGATATTTGTTTCTGCACACACATATTTATTGTGCATTTGAGCAACAATCTTTATTTGATACATGTTTCATTAAGAAAGACTGACAAGAAGCATCTTCCAAGTTTTCATTGTATACATACAAGTGAAATCTATTCGTTTGTTTGGCTTTTATGGCATATCAACCTTTGTAGGTTTTTTAATACCAAATCCATTTTCATTCAAACAAACAGCTTTTTTCAAACAATTCAGTTTAGCATAAGTCCACAGTTCAAATGTCAAAACAGTCCTATTTCAAGCCGTTCAGTTCAGCATAAGTCCACAGTTTAGTTCTATTTGACCCATATATAAGACCCTATCAAGTGTTTCTACACCAGGCCAAAATGGATCTGGGAGCAAAGGCAAAGAAGTGATACTGCGCATTTCCCAAAGCTGCAGCATTACTGGAACCTCACTCTCAGATAGTTTAGTGTCATATCAGGACACTCGTTGGGGCGTTTAACCCTCTGCAGAGAAGCAGTTGGTGTATTCTACACCCCCAGCTGAGAGGGCAAAGTGTAATCTGTCGTAGACACACAGACAGACACATGTGTACTTATATATATATATATATATATATATATATATATATATATATATATATATATATATATATATATGGGCAGTCTCCATAGCGTAGTGGATAAAGTGTCCGACTGCGACATTGTAGTGAGAATATCTATCTGGATTCCCACCAAGTCAGATTTAAGTCATTTCAAAAAATGAGCCACGTGCGAATCGAAACTCAATTGCGGTCATTACAAATATTGCTTTGTCCCGTCGGCATTCTCCTTGTATGTATGTGTGCATGCATAGGTATGTTTATGTATGCGTGTTTATATGTGTGTATGTGTGTGCGTGTATCTGTGTGCATCTATGTGTATGTGTGTATATGTGTATGTATCTGTGTGTGTATTTCAAAGAATACCAGCTGGCTTAAAAGTTCCGAAATCAAGGATTTTTTGCTTAAAAATTGTTTATTTCAACTATCTTTTGTTAAAGCCTGTTCAAAGAATATTTCCTCTTTTATATGCACATACATATTTCAAAATAAATAGTTCCTCTAAGAGATCTACATATTGTTAAGAATTATTTATTTCGTTTTTAAATACGTGTTTCTAGCATGATGCTTTTTTCAGAGAACATTTAGTAATTTACTAGATTTTGCTTGGGTGTGGCACAAGGTCATTTGAATGGGGCACCCAAAGAGACTCGATCTCATCTCTGTTAGTTTGTTACTTTTTCCTCTCTTTGGACAAACAAAAAAAGAATTTTTTTTTACATATACGCATATATATACATACCTACTGGAATATATACCCACATGTACACACATACACACACACACACACACACATATATACCTCTACATACACATATACGCAAACCCAATATGAGTAGAATAGTAAGGTAGATTGAGCTCTCTCGTTTTAGTGGTATAGGTGTACAATTCTTCTGTTAACACCATATCCAAAATGTGTGGCTGGTTCTACACAAACCTTCACTGTTATAAACAAATCACCTGAGTCGGTAGTCCAAAAGTTCATATCTTTAACCAAACGGTTGAACCCTCATACGTCAAAATCAACAGTAGAGTAGTTTATACACTCCTGTACCAAAATATAAGACCACCCTCAAAAATGAAAAAAATATCTTTTTTTTTAATTTTTAAATCATGAAAATCAGATATATGAAAGATAAGGTTTAAATCTAAAATTCACCTTTTATATTTATATCAGCATTTATGCTAAATTTGAAAATTTATACTTGACATAAATATAAGACTACCAATAAAAACTAAAGAAAAAAGGATTTAATTTAATGGAAAAATTTATCATATATAGTCTATGTAATATAAAACTGTAACACTTAAAATACTAAAAACATAAATGGTTAAAGGAACAAAATTATCTTTATTCGAGAAAGTTGAGATTACAGCTCTGAAAAGAGTTGGAAAATCTCAGAGAGAAATTTCGAAGGCCTTAGCACACAAGATTATCTACAATTACAGAAAAGTCCAAATAAGTATGGAACAGGAAAATCGACAGACTGTCCAGAAAAATTATCACCACAATTCAAGAGAAGAATATTTCGAGAAGTAAAAAAGAAAACTTTGTCAATATCTCTAGTTGATACTCCTGCAGTACTAGAACAATAAAAAGAACGAAAAAATTAGGCATAACGAAAAAATTAATCGTCCAAGGTTAATTATGAAACACAAAGAGAAACGACTGGAATATGCACGTCAACCATAAATGCTAAAGAATGTCGAAATGTTGTTTTCTGGGAAAGAAAAGAAAGTCATTTTAGATGGTTTATATGGCTTTCAAAAGTACTGGCACACAAATTTCCACAAGAGAATTACTCAACAAGGCAGAGTGGAGGAAGGTCTCTTATGATCAGAGAGGTGGGGCTTCTAATCTTCAGGAAAAGTTAAAGTACAATTTGTCAGTGGTCGACAAAAGGCAGCTGATTATGTGAAGAGTCTAAATGATTTTTCTCTCGAACAAGAAGAGCGTCATCTATGTGAAGAAGAATGAATTTTTCAGCAAGTTAATACTACTATCCACAATGCATCAATAACAAAAAAAACACTTGCTTGAACAAAAAATAAGACTTCTTGACCACCCAGCATGCTCTCCAGACATCAGTCCAATAGGAAATTTGCGGGGATTGTTTGCTGCAAAGTTTATGAAGGAGGTTGACAGTACATTGCAATTTCTGAACTCAAACACACAATATTAGACGAAAGGGAAAAATACTTCTGGTTCAACTTCAGAAACAAACAGATAGTATGACAAGCCAAATTTTTGAGGTTATCAATGCTAACGGTTGATCTACAAAATGTTAAATAAAATAGATGCCTTTATATTCCATAGTTCCGCTCTTTAGTCTTACATTTATGTCAAAAATAAATTTGAAATTTAGCATAAATGCTAATATATATATATATATATATATATATATATATAATGAATTGAAATTTCTTCATATTTTAAATTCAAATATCTTTCTGCCTTATCTTTCATATATCTGATTTTCATCATTTAAAAATTGTAAACAATATCCTTTTCTTCATTTTTAAGGGTGGTCTTATATTTTAGCCCAGGGGTGTACATATATGAATGTATATCAAGTAAATAAAGACTGTGAATATCCAAGGAATGAGTGCTCAATTCACGACTATTTAATACAAAATATACCTGCTGAGCAAAATATACATTTTTGTTTCAAATAAACAAATAATTTACGAATATTATTCCATTTCTATTGACATGGAATACTATTTCTAAATTGTTTGTTTTTTAAACATATATATATATATATATACGGGATCGTCTTTCTTCAGTACAAAGCAATTGTAGGGTAAACTAGGTTAATGGATAGCTCCTCGGTAGGGGTAGGATAAATTAGGTCAATAGAAAGCGAAACCAGCTATACCGTAAAACAAGGGACATTAGAGATACTAACTATCATAAGCTGATGGGAAGAATCTCGGGCATTTTGGCCTTCTATTATTTTATATCAACTCACCAAATTGCATGAATAAATAAATGTATAAATAAATTGAATATGATTCTACACAAGTTTTCAATGGTATAAACAAATCGCCAGCGTAGGTAGTGTAATGGTTTATATATTTTACAGAACTTTTGCACACTGAAATATTATATTCACCTTCGAATATATATATATATATATATATATATATATATATATATATACTTGTTACTGTCAAATTGCAATATATATATATATATATATATAGGTGGACTTTATCATAGACAGAACCTTTCTTCTAAGTGGGAAAATGAAAAGAACTTTAATATATCTAACCGTGTTTGATCGTTGCTAGAGCTGAAGCGATTTGATGTCCAGTATAATCAAAATGTTTCTTTATGATTCTAGGCTTTCTATCAACAGAGGAAGGGACCACAGTTCATATAAAATAAAGAAAGTGAGAAAAAAGATAATACGCATGAAAATAAAAAAAGGATATTATATATCTTTTAATTTCCGGACAGGCCTTTAGAAAAAAACTACTGCTTTTTTTTTTTTTGCTTTGTTTTGTTTGTTTCTTTTTTGTTATGTTTTTAACATAAAAGTAGTTATTACAGCGTTTGAAATATAGTTACTTACTTACATTTAACTTATTCAGTTTATACTTGTTCTCTTTCCCCATGATTCTATCTATCTTTAAGAAAAACTTCACTGCATTCATTTTCATGAAATTTTGACATAAGATAGATAGATAGATAGATTCTAATACAGCAAGAAAAAGTAATAAAACGAAAATTTTAAAAAATTAAAGTATAGAGCATATATTACAATATCCCAATGTATTTAAAAGATAATTGCTCTCAATTTGATAAAATTGATCATGAGGTGAATTAATTCTAATCATGTTGCATATATATATATATATATATATATATATATATATACCGAAACTTTCGCGTAAAAATAAGCACAGATCATCATTGCTCGATGGTTGCACGGGCTGCCTCGTCGCAACTGATTTAGAACATCATTTCGTATTTCCAACAGAAGTAGCGTTAACGACCTAGCATCCAGATATTGTCATTTGGTCCGTTAAATTAATTTTTTTTTGCCCCATTAGATTTGGAATCCTCTCCCACTTAGAGTAGGTTCGGTTTGTTCTTGGTGTTTTCGGGCAGCGGAAAACAGTCAGCCTTCGATTCGTTGACTGGGGATGGGAGGACAACCAAACGGGGATTTTTTTCTTTTGTTTCGTGTTTTGTATATTTCGGGGTTTCTCTCCCATCCCCATCATATGAAAGTTTTGTAAATGAACCATATATTGTAAATAAAATCATTCATTCTATTCGGGGTTTTTAAGTAGGTCTTTTCACAGAGCAAATGTGGTATTTTGGTGTATGCAGCGTGATTGGTGATGGATGACTGTCTATATATTGCACTATTGAATGGATCGGCGAATGAGGCTAGCTAGGTTCCCTTAGAATATATAGAAATACATGACCGTTCCCTTCCACTCCCCCATAAAATTTTAAGGCTTCATGCCTTCCTTAATGTAAATTTAAGGGAATAAGCCGTTAAATTAAAAAGAGTTTTCGTTATTCAGTTAACGGTCCTTTTTGAAGAAAATTTCGACTGGGCACATCAGTGTAAGTTGGAAAAATATGTGGATATGTCAGAACAATGTGTTAGAAATGGCTCGATAACCAACGTACGTATTCCCTATCGAGGTCGGATGATGAAGTTTCATTACCAAATCTACCTCCATATTTTTTGACTGATCTTGGACTTTCTCAATCAGACAGGAGGAAATACATAAAAAAGATCCAAGATAAGGCTCTGACTGCATCAGCGGGGATATGGCAGTCCTACAGAGTGAGTGGTAATCATTCTTAGGTACCAGAACCATGCCTAAACTAAAAGTCATCCTCTGACGAAGGCTTTGTTGGAAGCAATGTTGCTGTACAAACATCAGTCATTGTATGATAACTATATATATATATATATATATATATATATATATATATATTAGAAGTGAGCATAAAGATCAGAACGATGTTAAGAAAAAGTCTAAATGTGTAATAACCTTTTATTTTAAAGCTCCATAGAACATTTTATCAAGGAAAAATTAGGACATAAATGTAAAGATAAAAATGATTATATAATATTCGAAGAAATAGATGATCAAAAACATCAGAACGATTAAATAAATCCATAAAATTTAATAATTATTTTATATTAGGACTAACTCATCAGTGATGTACTCCTATGGACCCCCGCATATGGCCAAGCAAAAGCAGGACGACCAGCTCGAACATACATACAGCAGCAATTTGAGGATACGGGATGTAACCCTGAAGACCTGCCAAAAGCGATGAATGATAGGAAGAAGTGGCGAGAGAGGGTCAGGGATATCCGTGCTGGCGGAACGACATGATGATGATGATGATTAAAAAAAATTCGGAGGTAAGAATTTAAAATAACGTATTACACCGGTTTTTCAACGGATTTTGCTCTGAAAACATGGCGAAAAAATCTGTGACATCATTGAAACTTAGAAAAATGATAGTTAAGTTGCATAATGAAAATAAACTCTCGATTGGGGATATTTTAAAGATTGTGGGGAAATCTAAGTGTTATTCATAGTATTTTTTAAAAACTTGAGGAAACTTGGTCATGTGAAGCCAAGAAACAACCTGGCAGGCCAATGAAAACTACTGCAAGATGGATTGATAATGAATCAAAAAAGGATCGATTTGCAACAGCAACCACTTTCTCTAAAAGAGCTAACGCTAAACTTGGCATTGAAATATCAAGGCACACTATTTCCCCTAAGACTTAATGAAATAAATCCGAATAGTAGAGTAGCTTCTACGAAGCCTTACATTTGTAAAAAGAACAAAATGAGCTGATTGAAATTTGCCACTGAACACGTCATATGAATGGACGAACAGTGTGATTGTGTTCATTTCAGCGATGAGTCAAAGTTTAACCTGTTCGGTTGTGACGGGAAACCGTTTGTTCGACGCAGCCCTAAGGAACGATATTCGCCTCTGGGCACTAAAAGCAGCATTAAATTTGGAGGAGTTATTGTGATGGTGTTTGGCATGATTTCTGCAGCTGGTATAGGACTTTTTGTCTGGCTACACGGTAAAATTAACGCAACTGCATACAAAGAGATATTGAAGAAACATGCTGTACCTATTTTGTGAACTGCAATTAATCAACCAGCTGTATTTATGCAAGATAATGCTCCGTGTCACGCAACGAAGTCTGTTAAGACATTTCTTTCTAAGAAAGATGTTGCTGTTATTGAGTGGCCTGCTCAAATCCCAGACATGAATCCTATTGAGAATGTTTGGAAGTTACTAAATGAAAGACTTAATGAACAGAATCCAAGAAACGTCGAAGAACTATGGACTAATTTCAAAGGAGAATGAGAGAAAATATGCGTTGATGAATGCAAGACATTAATTCACTCACGTAGCAAAAGATGTCAACCTGTTATTAAAAGTAAAAGTCTACACATCAAGTACAAAGGAATTACGAACGCTATATTCATTTAGATATGATGTATCCATTATGATAGTATGATTTTGTTAATCATTCTGATGTTTTTGATCATCTATTTTTTTCAAATGTTATATAATTATTCTTATAACTTTATCAAAATAAGTTTATTGAGCTTTATATTTTGGAATTATTTAATTTACCTTTATATCCTTATTTTTCCTTGATAAAATATTCTATGAAGCATAAAAATAAAAAGTTATTTCACATTAACACTTTCTCTTAACATCGTTCTGATCTTTATGCTCGCTACTATATATATATATATATATATATATATATAACATTTTCACTGTATAATGTTGGGTCTATTGGATTAATATTCTCTTTTGACAACGCAATATCTTGACAAAAAATTAATATGTATTTTACAAAAGAAACAGCTTTAAGAATATTGTCGACACTCATACTCACACAAATATACCCACAAACCAACCATATCTTTCCTCGGGCTCACGTCGGGTGGGTAGTATCGAGCGGTTTGTCTGGTCCCTAAGCAATAGCTACTCTGCTGGGCTATTTTTAAAAAATCCTCAGGCCCTTCAGTGCCTGATAACGTTTTAATATAGTCACGCATGAACATCAATTTTTGAACCTCTTTACACTCTTAAACAACTATGTATTACATACTGGTTTTGTAGGATAGCAATTATATACTCCTATATATATATATATATATACAATGAATATATATTAGATATATATATATATTTAATCCATGGATTAAAAATATATATGTATCTAATATATATTTATTTATTATTATTATATAATAGCTCTTTCCTAGATATTGAGCACTCTCTATATTATATTGCACTTGGATCGACACATACCCACAAAGTGATTTAGTGACGACCAACATTCATATAATATATATATATATATATATATATATATATATATATATATATATATATATATATATCCTAGATTTGGTTGATTACGTTTCACTTGGCGCTAATGCTTTTAGGAAAAGTATGAATATATATGTTCTATAGCCTCAAACTATGCGTAAATAGTAAAGGAGGCTGAATTCTTTAACCTTTGTGAAGAAACCAGCTTTGGAGAATGAATTCAAACCAGATTTACTCCGCTAAAAAATCACAGGTCATAACGTGAAGAGATACATACATCTATGCATACATACTTGTGGACCTGCCAATGGTTACCATTCTGTAAAGGTCAACATCGTTGGAAATGGACACAACGTTCCGTGTTCATATCTTAGGAGAGGCTATTTGCTTTTCACGTACAGCTTATACCTTTGGAAAAGGTATGAACCAACTATTCCCTCTCCAGCTGTCGGCAAATAGTAGGGCAGACTGGGGTCTTTAGCCTTGGTATGACAACTTGTGTAAGAGAATGAAAACTCTAAATTCAAACCTGGTAAACTCCGCTCAAAAATTGACTTTGTGTTACATCCTTTTTGGGTTGAGGGGTTAGTAAATACATACATACATACATACATACATACATGAGTACAATCTACTAATTTAGAAGACGACATAAAAGTTGACCAGACATTTCGTGAGTGATTGAATAAAAGCAACACAGAAAAAATTAGTAACATTGTCAAAATTATAAACGCACGACTCTAGTTGCATTGAAATAACATCTCTCATGAATTTTTGAATTTTCTTTTTTTTGTCCTCGTTTATACAAAGGTTTTTTGGAACATCCAGCCTTATTAGAATACTGTCGAGAAAAAGAAGGTACTATATATATATATATATATATATATATATATATATATATATATGAAATAATGGACGTGCCGATTGGTGAAAAAAATAATGATCTGTAGGCCAATTTTTGAGACGAATGAGAATCAGCAATTTTTTCCATTCACTTTTTGCCAGCTTGGAAAATTGATTTTCGATGTCGGGATAGCATCTCGATAAAATATTTTTGCCATTTTAGGAATATATTTCTTTTAAAGAAAGTCTAGAGTACTATATAATGACAAAAGAAAATTTTGCCTCTTTTTCACTTTTCTCCCCTCCTCTCTTTCTCTCACTCTCTCTCTCTCTCTCTCTCTCAAAATATATATATAAATATATATATATAGGTATATATATATATGCAGACGTACACAAAATTATACGAATTGTATTTAAAAAGTAAGGACACTAATGAATGAAATGTTATTTTACACGTATTGCTACGGGATTTACATTGGTCCAAAAACATCTGAAACTATTCTTTGGATTGGTGGATTGATTTTAACAGCATGTCAGATTGTCAAGAGTTATTTCATACCAATAACTTAGAGAATCACGTTCCGGGAACGTTCTTGTATACATTTTAAATAAGCGGAAGTACGTCACGAGGATAACAACCGGAATACGTGGGCGTTGTGGAATTATATGTACACGGCTCGCAGCAGACACGGGGAGTCTTGCCAGGGTCAATCTTCAATCTGTAGTCTTGGGTTTAGATATGTTCAAATACGGGGAAAGGTAACTAGGCACCCAGTGGGGCAATGGCCCGCAGTGGCCCCTCCCCGGGAAGCCGAAAATGAAAAGATGTAAGGCTCTGAAGATAACACGGCGTGCTATGGTCAAGAGAAGAAGTTTTGGGTCAATATGGCAGTATATCTTCGTCTCCCTCCGTCTTCCTGTCTCTCTCACACATACACCAGCTACCAGAAATCAAGTGTGAGAGTTATATTTTTATAAAGAAAAGTGTCCTGCCTGTTCATCCTTCATCATCATTATGGTCCATCATTCTTTCTTGGGATGGTATATGACAAGCATTTTCAAAACTCGGTCGATAGAAAACAACTATACTAATGTGGTATGAAACAGCTCAGCCGTATTTCTTTTAAAGTTCACCAATTGTTCACCCTTAAGATAAATTTCTAGATTAGGCAACACGGAAAAGTCAGTGTTTAGTGAGAATTGAGGCTTCTTTACTTTTTGCATATTCCGATGTTTTGCCGAATAATTTCCCTCGACAATTATTGGAAACAAATAGCTTTTGTTTAAATTAGCAATGATGACGTCGAAACGTTTAGACTGCACATTTTTATTCCAAGTCATAACTTTGAAATCATAAAAATTAAAGACGTCGTCTCAATACTTTTTGATCAAGCATAATTTACCATATTACCAATGAATAAAAGTAATGTTGGCCACCTTAGTCGAGGGTAAACTAAGAAGCAGCGCTCTCTCCTACACCGAGGTGGGTGTTAAGCAAGGCGGCATCAAGTGCCATTTTTGAGTCTTTGGTATGACTCGACCAGGGATTGAACCCCGTTCTCCCGGACCATTGGTGAACACTACTATTTTTTATGTTGACAAAGTTTTCTTTTTTACTTCTCGAAATACTCTTCTCTTGAATTGTGGTGATAATTTTTCTGGCCTGCCAGTTGCTTTTCCTGTTCCATACTTATTTGGACTTTTCAAGAAATTGCAGATAAGAGTTTTATGGTGTGCTAAGGCCTTCGAAATTTCTCTCTGAGATTTTCCGACTTTTTTCAGAGCTATAATCTCGCCTTTCTCAAATTAAGATAATTTAGTTCCCTTAGCCATTTATGTTTTTAGTATTTGAAGTATTGCAGTTTTAATACCTTTTACATTACGTAGACAATATATAAAATGTTCAAGTCCTTTTTTTCTTTAGTTTTTATAGGTTGTCTTATATTTATGTCAAGTATGAATTTTCAAATTTAGCATAAATGCTGATATACATATAAAAGATGAATTGAAATTTCTTCTAATTTTAAATTTAAATGTCTCTAAACCTTATCTTTCATATATCTGATTTTCATAATTCACAAATTGTAAACAATATCTTTTTCTTCATTTTTGAGTGTGGTCTCTTATTTTTTTCACAGGGGTGTACATATATATATATATATATATATATATAAATGACTGAATTTTTTAATACATTAATCTAACAGTAAAGAGAGTGTCCCAAAGGGTTTAGTAAAGACCTATTCATGTTTTATCCTTCACTACAGGCCAGTGTTAACTACTTGTTTATTCATGAAAAAGTGTTTTAAAAATTTTTTCATCCCCAAAACCACCTCTCTCTCTCTCTCTCTTTCTCCCTCTCACTCTCTCTCTCTCTCTAAGTATATATATATATATATATATATATATATACACCAGTGCGGGCTAAAAAAGATGATGTCATGCATATATTTTTTACCAATGGGATCCAAACGGGATCCAAATACGGTTTATCAATGGGATCCAAATGAGGTTTATCTTTCAACTTAGTTGAAAGATAAACCTCATTTAGTTATATTTCCTGTGGGTCATTTGGTCATCCTATGAACTTTTCAGCCAACATAGATAGATAGATAGATAGATAGATCAAAACAGCGCCATCCACAACCTTTTGCTTTCAAATTTCACCTTACAGAAGCATTAGCAGGAATAGTCTGCTTTCAGATAGTAGCACCTTAGAGGTTGTATATATCAGTGTGCTTATATATATATATATATATATATATATATATATATATATATATATACGTAGAAAAGGTAAAAAGGAAGAAAAATATGTTTGATGGTTTGTTTATTTGCCAACGTGTTCCGACTTCAATCTTTTTTTGAATGCAAATATTTCATCCAAATTATTATAGAATGAGAAAATTGAATATTGAAGTCGAAACGCGTTGGCAAATAAACAAACCATCAAACATATCTTTCTTCCGTTTTGCCTTTTCTATGTCAAATTTCTGTCAGATTCAACTCATTTCTTCATATATATATATATATATATATATATATATATATATATAATCCTGTTTGTCAGAGACACATAAAAGTAATGATATATTTGTACATCAAAACTGATACGTTTGGTCTCACACAAGTGCCGAAAGACATAACTTCAGAAGTTTTCTAATCCCAGAGGTTAAGCTTTGCCTTATCTCTTTCTAATAACTCCCAATTCCACCCTTGTCTCTCGTCTGCCTTCTTTACCCTGGGAGAATCATACCTCTGTTCTCCTTGTTCTTTTTCTCTCTAGATCATAAACATAAGTACGGCAGTTGTTTCGCCTTTTATCCAGAGGAAATGTGATAACTCACCGGCACACAACAGGCAAAATCACTTACCTCTTTGAGAAGGAGAAATTGCAAAGGGCAACAAACGCTTTAAACGTTTATCGCTTTGGTGTAAAATCACGAAATGAGGAATCGAGAGTTACATTGAGAAGTTTTCTATATTTTGGAGTTGAATGTGAGGGGAAAACAAAAAGACCGATGAATAAAAAGAGGGAAAAAGGCAGAAAGAAAAGAAATAAGAAGGAATGTGCATGAAATATAAAACAAAACGAAAGAAAGATAGAGAATAAAGATATATGAAAAAAAGGGAGACATGAAAAATAAAGGACATTTAGAAAACAAAAAAAAAATGAAAAGAAAAATTAACTGAAAGAAAGAAAGAAAGAAAGAAAGAAAGGTAGGGGAAATTATAAAGCAAAATGAAATTCAAAGAAAGAGAGAAAGATGAAGGAAATTATAAAACAAAACGAAATTCATTGAGAAGAAAGAAAGAAAGAAAGAAAGAAAGAAAGAAAGAAAGAAAGAAAGGATTATATTGCATGCTGAAAGAAAGAATTGAAAAAGAAAATGAGAAAAAGGAAAGAAATGTGAAAGGAAAAAGAAATAACGGAAAATGAAAAAAAAAAAAAAAAGAAAGAAAAAGAAAGGTAAGAAAAAGAGAAAGAAAAAATTTAAGAAATATGAAATTATGCAACAATTGGAAAGAAAGAAAGAAAGAAAGAAAGAAAGAAAGAAAGAAAGAAAGAAAAGTAAAAAAAACAGCTTCACAAAAAAAAAAAAAGAAATAAAGCAAGGATCTTAGAAGAAAAATTTAAATTAAAGGTTCACAGAAAGAAAGACTGAAGGCGGTAGGGAGAGAAAAGAAAGCAAGAATGAAAGTTGTAATTTACTTTTTGCTTAGATTTGGCGCTAGGTCATATGAATGGGGCACCCAAGAAGAATGAAAGCAAGATGGCTGGAAAGGGAAAGCCGAGAATTAAAATTCGAGCGGAAATGTCTAAAAAGATCGGGGAAAAGTGCAAAACCAAAAGAAATATTAAAATTAATGAAGAAGAAAATAGAACATCAAATTAGATAATTGGTTGAGTTTTATGGCATATCAACCACTGTGGGTTATTTAAATGCAAATCCTTTTTATACATATATATTAAATATATAGGATTTGGTTTGGTTAGTTTTTATGGCATATCAACCACTGTTGGTTATTTCATGGTAAACACTTTCTATACATATCTATTAAACATATAGTATTTGGTTTGATTGGGTTTTATGACATATCAACCATTGTAGGTTCTTTTATCCCAAATGCTTTTTATCCATATATATTAAATATATGACTCTGAAACACATTTTGTAGATAGCATTTTTAAACGAGCCTGAGCTCATTTCTTACACAGTTAAGTAGTTTTACTTATTTCCGAATAATTCTATATACTATTAATTATTTGTCTGCACACAGTTTAATGTTTTCAAATATTGTTACGTATCACTAACAGTTCAATTAAACATCAGTCATTTGTTTACACTCTGTTAAATGATCAAAAAATTTTTTTTCAAACAATTCAGTTTAGCATAAGTTCAGTTTAAATATCAAACAGTTCTATTCGGCCCGTTTATAGGACACTATCAGGTGCTACAACTCCGGATCAGAGAGGGTACTCTGCATTCCCCAAAGCTCCTGACTTATTGAAGCTTCACCATCAGATTGTTTAATGTCATATGCAGGACACTCACTGGGGGAGTCTTACTCCTCTGCAGAGATGCATCGGTGTATTGAGCAGCCCCAGCCGACTGAGGTAAAATGAGAAGAGGGACAGTGAGAAAAAAATGATGTGATATCATAAGAGAAGAAAGGAGAATGTAAAGAAGTTGATGGAGAGAAGATTAGAGATATGAATCGAGAATGATGAGAAGGAGTGGAAGACGGATGGGAAAACAGGAAAATAGTATTTAGAAGAGAGAGAAAGAGAAAAAGGGGGAAAGAGAAGACATTTGAAAAAGTCCGGAACAAGAACAGTATGAAAGAGAGAAGATAATAAAAAAAAAAGAAGGAAAGAATCGATGACAAAAGAAAAAAAGAGTGAAGCATATCAATTTGAGAAAAATGGAGAAAGAGAATATTGGAAGAGAAGAATGGTAAGGAGTAAGTAAAATAGAAAGAAAATAAGAGAGATAAAGAGAATGAGAGAGAGAGAGGGAATAAAAAAATTAGAGAAAGAAAAAAGAAAGAGGGTGGGGAAAGGGGAATAGAATGCGAGAGAGATTGAAATTCAGAGAAAGAGAGGATAAGAGATTAGGAAAAATTGTGATAAGGAAAAGAGAACGACCAACAGAAAAGCTCAAGTGAGAGACAATAAGAGAAAATCAGAGAAAGAGAAAGAGTATAAAGAAAAGAAAGATCTTGAGAGGGAAAATGAAATGGAGAAAAGGAAAGAGACTGATAAACAGATTAGAGATAGCTAGCTAGATAGATAGATAGATAGAAAGAGAGACAAAGAGGGAAAGAGAATGAAAGACTTGTTTTTTTTTTTTTTGTTTCTTTATTTTAATATCATATAAATTTTCGTGTTTTACTTAATACCAAAGCTATCCCTGTAGAAGAACAGTAAAGGTACTTTTGGTGGATAAGGGGGTGACCATGACATTCCCAAGTATTTCAGCCCAAAGATCAATGTAATAGCGAGAGTTCGAAATTGCTAACTATGATATCGCAATCCAGCACCTTAGCCACTACGGCTCGAATACTCCTCTTCAGAGATAGAAAGAGAATGAGAGAGAAAAGGGTCATGCAAGAGAGACAAAAAAAAAATAAGAAAGAAGGAGCTTGAATGAGAGGGAGAGAAAGAAAGAGAACAAAAGAAAAAGAAAGGGAATAAGAGAGAAAGAGATGAAGAAAGAGATGAGAGAGATTGGAAGAAATGAGGGAGAAATGGTAAGAATGAAAGAGAAAGAGAGAGAAAGCGAGCTTTCCTGTGAGAAAGAGACAGAATGATTGAGATTGAAAGAAGATATATCAGAGAGAGAAAGAGAAAGAGAGAGAGAGAGAGAGAGAGAGAGAGAGAGAGAGAGAGAGAGAGAGAGAGATCATCATCTAAAAATCCGTGCAGGTCATCCAAGGGTGATAGCTCTTACAGTATTTATGATATATTACATTAACTTTCCGAACATTTCATGTATAAACAAATTTTTTTGGCTAATAATATTAGAGTCAGAAAAAATATATAGGAACGAGAGATGATAAGATTTATGGTAAGGAGAGAGTTTCAGCAAGCTATTAAATTACGGATTAAATTTTCAATCTATATGACACTAATAAGTGAAAGGAGGTAGCTCAACTAGTATTTATCATAATAAAAAAATTCCGTTCTTAGTGTTCTCTCTTCTATTGTTGCCCTTATCTCTGTTGCCGCAAGCTACTTTTGTCTATTCCTTCATAAATCCATTCGTTCTTTTTTCCTTGCTTTTTTTTTTTTTTTTTTTCATCCTGACCATCTTTATTTCTTCGAGCCATCCGTCGCAATATTACTATTTCTTCATCACTGACACGTCGACCTCCATTCGAGTAGAGTGTTACTTAATAGACGCGCTCGCATTAGGCGTTTGAGTATCCAGTGAAATGCTTCAGCCCCTCAGGCTAAAAGTTCCATCAGGGCCGAACGAAGGCTGTTAGGCGCGGAGAGATTTCACTTTCCGATTTGTCTTCCATTATTTTCTATTTTTCTTACACATTCCTAAAACCATCCAACCACTTCATCCAATGTTTACCTAAGAACATGTCAACACAAAATACATACGGACACATGCGTCTTTATACATTAACAGTATATATGAGTGTATGTGTGTGTTGTCATAAAAGCAAAATTAAGTTTACAGACATCGATACAGCCAAGTCCATCCACATCTACATACAAGCACAGACAGAGGAGGTGCCATTAGCGTAACGGTTATCATCGAAGAAAGTAGAATCGGTGACCCGAGTTCAATTCCTGGACAAGGCTGTTTGCAGTTCACTTCGCGTTAATGCTCTAGGGAAAATTATGAATACATCTCTTCTCACCGAGCTATTGGTAAATAGGATAGACTAGCTTTGGTTAGGCAACCAGTCTAGGCGAAGGAAAACAGAATTGAAACCAACTTTACTTTGCTTGCAGAATCCTGAGTTCCACTAAAAACATTTTGTTCAAAAAGTATCGACACTAATGAGCAAAAAGTATCGAGAATTAGTACTGGGTTGTCAGTGTTTCTGAAAAGTTTTTTTCCCTGGACTGTCCCCAATTCTAATAAAGTTATTTAATTTCTGTCTGAAGGAAAAGGATTTTGCGAATTTTTAGAAGATTTATTTTGTCTGTAGTTTAAAACTACTGTTCAGTGCACATGTCCATCTCCCTATTGGTCAACATCCTTAACATGATGCAAAGTTGTTTTTATAGGATTGATTGATTTTAACGGCATGTCAACTCGTCTTAGTTTATTTTACGCCTAGAGGTTAGGCGCGTTCATATTTATATTTTTTGTGTAATTATTTCGAAGGATTTTTATCTTTTTTTTTTTTTGCTCAAGGTCCTATTGAATATGAATGATTTTTAAACGGATCCATTTGACCCATAGATGGGACCCTAACAGGTACTTGCAATCCGGGTTTAAGTGAATCTCAGGCAAGAGGTACTCCATATTCCCCCAAATTTACAGAACTAGAGCCGCAGCATCGGATCCAGTTTAGTATCATACTCGGGACACCTTTTTATTTTGGAGAATTCTTAACCCCCAGCAGAAGATGCAGCCAGTGTATTCTAAACTCCGTTGGTAGGGCGTAAATTATTTCAAATTTGAATTTCCTTCTACGGCTAATGGGTAAATAGCGATCATTCATCTTATTTGTGAACCATTGGACTTGGTGGCTTCAGACCGAGTATGGCACAAAGGTACTCTCTTCAGTTTGTCTATGGTTGAACTGGAAGCGTTTGCTCCATCATCAATTCCTTTTCTTACTGGTATATCCATGAAGATTTCAGTTTAAGGTTAGTTCTTCGAGGTCAATGAAATTAATGTTGGAGTTCCTCTTTGTAACTCTTTCGTTTATTTCAATCAACGACCAACTTGATCACGTTCTCAGGTCAGATGTTAACGTCTTTTTTTGATAATAATAATCCGCTTTATCATGTGATCTAAAGAAATTTTAAAAAATTGACATGACCTCTATGGGTTTTTTTGTTTCTTTTATTGGGAAATTGGGTAGAAAATGCCTTGTATCATTTCATATTTCGAAGGTTAAGCTTCTATCTTTCCATCACAAATATTGCATCAATTGCAAAACGTACACCAGATGGAAGGGCAATTCTATCACTTCAGTATCGGACAATCAATGCTTTGATTTGCCCTTAGATGAAATACTATTCTCAAATCTAAGATAGTTACTCTCATCATAAATTGTCAACTTTCGATTGAGTTCAAAAACGGTTGCGCGGCCTCAGTTACATTACCATCGTCGGGATTTATGCATTCACCCGATTCCTTTGGCGCGAGTAGGATGTGATATAATTCAGTTTTTGAGCGGAATACAACTCATTTGAATTCAGAGATTTTTTATAACTCTTAGACTGGTTAAAAAAGTAGAGATGATACTCACGAGAGACAGTTTTCTTACTGGGAATTCTCTATGTACATGTTCTAGAAAAAAAGCTCTTGGAATGGAACATACATCTGGTGTGGTGAAGATTAAAAAGAAATAGATACCGCACACAAAAGACAGCAAAACGTTTTCTAATCAAAAAAAAGAAGCATCAATATCATCATGGACCATTATTATAAGAGAAATCTAAGCGTTTTTCGAATATTATTAATACAATGTTGGCCAAGTCTTTCAAAAAGATTTAGAAAAATGCCCTGTCAGTGTTTCAGTAAATATATGCAATTCATTTTCAACCCTCACAACTACTTACACCGATATAAATAAACCCTGACTTAAAATGACATCTATAAAACTGCAAAGCATATTCACAGATACTTCAGTATCGTTTCATAATATGCATATATGAATGAGAAAATGTCCAATCAATGGATGCTGGCCTTTATCAAGTTTGACAACGCTGGTAATAAATTTACACCGTTATCACAGCTAAAGCGGTAATTATAGGTGTAGGGTTTGGATAGTCTTATCGACCCTACGAGGTTCGATATCGATTAATTTGCTAATCCATGCTTTAGATGAATCATAATTTCCCTAATTCACTGTATTCTAATTTTTAATTCCCTCTGCACTTTATTTGACAAGAAACAAAGATAAAAAGTATATAAAGAAAATCAGGAAAAACCTCAAAAGAATTCATTATTTCTTTTGGACGTTATAAAAGTACGTGATTTCGGATTAACGACGTTTCTTATACCTTTGGAAGTTCAATGATACAAGGTGAAGGGGCGCAAAAACGTTTTCGATTTAACCAAACGATATATATATATATATATATATATATATATATAGTCAGCGTCCGAAGACAGTGGGTGTGGATTATTCGCGTATAGAATATATGAGGAATTTTATATAAATCTCAGGGAGTGCTCGATGTATGGCTATTGTTATATATTTTATATAACAAAACTCACTCACAGAGCGTATACAGTGCAATTAGTAAGAAACATGAACCTGGTTACATTGTCATTATGAATTTATTTCGGCGGAGAATATCATTATACTCTCCGTCTCATCAGATGATTGTACATGATTGTCAATTGAGGTTGAAAAACAGCAAATATAGATTACAGTCTATATATGTATTGAGAAAGAAAGAGTAGTTAATTCCCCTTGAGCATTTTTGGGGTTAATTAAAGGCACCTAGTGGCCGCCGAAAGGTTTTTTCTTGATTTTTTTTCATTTTATATTTTTTTAAGGAGAAAGTCCAAGACCCCGTTAGCTAAGGGAGTTAACATATGTATAAGAATTAAATAAAAACTATACGAAGATAATCGTTTAGTTTACAAGTTTACATTATTAAGAAAATTCCAATTGCTATGAAAAATCTAACATATGTTCAAATTAGGATAGGTTGATTAACAGGAACACCCCTTTTCTGGTATCTTAATTTTTTAGCACTTAATGGTTTTTGACCCCCTTTACTCTCGCCTGAGAATTTAAAATCTACATAGGTTTTTCTTTCCATTTTTGCTGTTTTTTCACCTCAATTTAAACATGTACTGGGGTCTGATGAGACGGAGAGTATAATGATATTCTCCGCGGAAATAAATTTATGATGACAATTTAACTATGTTTGAGTTTCCTTCTAATTGCACTATATATATATATATATATATATATATATATATATATATATATATATATATATATATTAAGGAAAGATAGAATAAAAGCAACGGTATAAAAATAGAAAATATGCAAACTAGATTTTTTAACTGACATTTTTACATAAACAGTGATAAAGATCCGGTCAATCCAACCATGCTCAGGGCAATATAATTGTGTTTTAATGTTTCATCTAAAAAAAATATTTTCAAATGAAAATATATTTAAAAAAAAAACGTCTTTTTTGCGCTTTTTAATGTTAATTGCGTTCCATTTTAAAGTAGACTGACGTCATTTTTATGTGTTCGAAGAATTTTTTAAAATACGTCTTTGTTGTTTAGAATTAATAACAAAAAATATTGAATGTAAGTATTATCATCAAGTCACACCGTCTGACTGCAAGGATTCCCCTGACTCTCTCTCCATCCGTCCCTATCATCCATTGCTCCCGACAGATCTTCCAGTGTTCGCACAGTGCTGATGCATGCAATTCTTACTGGTTCGCCAATACTGGTGCGTCCATATGTAGAGATCCGTTGAAAAACGTCACTTATGACTTCGTCCTTGCTTCTCCAACAATGTCTTGCATGTCTTGTTCTTCTTACTTGAATGTTTTTACGGCTGTACAGCTGTAGTTTCGTGAAGTATTGCTTCCAGGATTGGTTTAAAATAGCTTGTAGCGTAGTTTCAATTTAGCCTCTTCTCAATGAATTTTGTTAGTGTCCATGTGGTGCATCGATACAGTAGTACTGACATAACTAAAGCTTGGAAGAAATCCCGTTTTGTTTCATCGAATAGATCAGACTAACATTTGATCAATAACATAACGATAACTGCCCACACCTTTGCTTGGTGTATATTAACATCACTTTCAGTAGATAAGATATTTCTGCCGAGGTATGTGATCTTGTCAAATAATTTTAGAGGCTTGCCACTTGGAATGGAGATGGCTCCTTCTCGTTTTAAACACATCAACTGTTTTATTTGCATACACTTGGAAGCCG
>OY757944.1:47993489-48023489 GCA_963585895.1 Sepioteuthis lessoniana | reverse complement strand
CTCATTGATGAAATCTATCTATTTAAGAGAATGTTTGAAATGATTTTAAACTCCATTAATTGGCTTTTAAGCATTTATATTCTTGGTGAGTATTAAGTATTTGCTTTATTCAAATATGCAAATATATTTTTGTTCCGTATATAATTGAGACAATAACCATTATACTGACACATTTACTTGCTTATTTTCTTCTTTTGAGCTAGGCCTGGAACTTCTACTTATATATATATATATATATATATATATATATATATATATATATATATAGATATAGATATAGATATATATATTTTAATATTTTATGGGGGGTACAAAACTTTATCATACTTACAAACAGACCAAATTTATTCATGTTAAAAATAAAAATGAGCAACTAACCGGTTTCGGTCCTACACTGGTCACTGTTAAACTAGGACAATGATTAAGACAAAAGTGAGGAAATAGACACTGTAATGTTTAGGAAAAAAATTAGTAATGACGGGGAGGGGAATGTTAAATTGTAATTACATTAAGATCCAATAAACATTCCCTCTGCTTACAGAGGGACAGTTTATGGGTCAAATATATATATGGTCTCTAACACTTTAAAGTGGAATAACACATATGGGTCTGCTATAGCGGAATACCTAATGAATAACCGTGATTGTGCCTCAACCTACAGTGCTGATGTGTTTACTATTTTAAGCAGGTCCCACTCAAATTTCTAGATTGTGTCCTGACATTGAAAAGTAATGTCAATTCGACTATGACAAGAATCTTTTTGCACACGATCCAATCGAATACGAATCATTTTTTAAATAACTCTATTCGACCCATTGATTGAACCCAAGTGCCATCACTTCGGTTTAGAGTGGATCTGGGAGTAATTTCAACGAAGGGGTACTTCACACTCTGCAGATCTCCAGAATGGGAGCCTAACCATCAGATGCAGTTTAGTGAAATACCAAAGATATCCCTCTTGGGAAGGTCTTATACTTCTGCAGGGAATTCAGGCAACGTATTCTAAGTCTCTTCGATTGGGCGATATTAAAGACGTGGAAAACAGTCTGTCTGATAAAACAGAATTACAATATCAAACGATTTGATCGTCAGTTAAGGACAGACAAATTCTTCGCAATTATTAATATAATTGTTTTTCTTACTGCTAAAAACTTGCTACTGAAGATAAATATTACTCAATAGTTTACATGTCTTCTGGGAGGATGTATCTCCAGGCATAAATGAATAAAGAAACATCGGAATGAAAAGTACTACAATTTTCTGTGTATCTAGTGACAATTGTCTGAAGTAATTACCATCTGTCAATCAATCAGACCGAATACCTGCCCTCAATCCAGCATCGACAAAATGCTCGTTCATAATGCGACATTCCTTCGTTACTCAAATGTAATAAGACAAAAACTTAAATGAAAACTTGCTGAAAAAGAAAACTTAAATAAAAACTAAAAATATAACTTTAAAAAACTTAAATGAAAACAAAAATGAAAACCTATTAAATGAAAACTTACAATTTTCTGAAAAGAAAACTCAATTAAAATCAAATGCTACTTTATGTCGGGACTGACTGGCTACCCACATCATTTGACCAATCAATCTTTTTAGATGACTTCTCCTCTTGACTGAACATGTCATTTTTTTTTAATAAAGGAACTTCTTTTCTTTATGTCAATTGGAGATATAAATGAAGCATATAAATATTGGTTTATAGTATTCCTGTCAAACACATTCACGTTCTGAGAGTGATAAACATACTTCTAGGTCCTGTTTTTCTTTCGGTAAATCTGTGGAAAGAGACTATATCGCTTTATCTTACTTTTGTAACATACCCATGATACGGATACGTGAAATGTACATAGAATGTTCATAACATGTATACATAAAACATAACATAGGAATCCCGAAACACAAAAAACACTTGACGACTTCTTAGTTCAGGTACGAAACTTTTTATTACCTTTGAATCTAAAGGTTTTTTCGACATAAGGGGAGAGATACCATCTTTCTATGCTGACTTTTCCATCTGCACCTCCCCAACACGTGCGGCGCCCGTAGCGCACAAATTCGTCTGGCCTCGCCAAGGTCTCAATCTCAACTGTCTTCTTCCGAGCCAGGAACTCAACTGACTGACTTTTCTCAAATCTCCCAAAATCCTCCGAGTGCGCTTCCGGTGCATGACGTCATTCACATCCCCTGGTCATATTTTGTATCTGGGATTTTAATTTTGACATCTTTGAACGACACATCCTCCCCGCGTGCGCGTCAACACCTGTGCTCAAGTTTGCACCTAACCCATGCGCTAAGCGAAAGGTTCTCAGCCTAACTAAACCCAAAGGCGGGATATATAAAACGAAATCCGTCGGCCATTATATTACACTTTCATTCCGCTTACAAATCTTCACCTTGCAAAATTAATGGCTGTTTTGTAAAGAAAGACATGTTTCTTTCAAACGTGTTTCAACATAAATTGAGCCATAATAATTTCTGCCTCACGAAAGACAGTTTTCGCTACCAACGTTGATTTGTTAATACTGTGGTAATGACACAGTACATTTTTAACTGAACCTTTTATTTATTCGAGAAACTAATGACGACAAAACAAGGGAGATAACCATGCATGAAGAGAGACCAAGTCAGATAACTCAAACTTCAACAAAACTTACTTGAAAAAAAATTCAATGAAAATTAACATAAAAAAACTAAAATGAAAACTTACTAAAAAAAAAATCAACTGAAAACATACAAAAATTTGAACTTAATAGAAAAATTAAATGAAAATTTTCTAAACTGTAAACTTAAATTAAAAATTAGTGAAAAGAAAACTAACGAAAGACAATAAAGATAGAAAATAATGATTATTTGTAAAAAAAAAAAAAAAAAATTAGGAAATCAAAAAAAAAATGTAAATTGATTATTTGTAAAAAAAATTAAAAAATAAAGATTAAAAAAAAAATACGCTCAAGCTTCTGCTAAACAAAGAAATGTGTAGCTCGGATTCAGAAAGAGCAAATCATGAGGTCTGTTATTGAAAATGTGGAAAATAAACGCCGAGAGAGAAGAGAAGTCTGAAGAAAATTGTTGATTTCTCTATGTCTCTGTGATTATTTATTTTCAATAACAATTGTGCCATTCAAATAGTTTTAAGGTTTATTTTATTAAATTCTTTGTACAAATATTTGAATATTGCATAAAATGGAAAAAAGTGAAAGAAACGAAAAAAAAAAAAAAACCAATAATAAATGAGTTAATTACTCAAGAAAAGAATAGAATATATCAACAACGCCGGATTAAAATAAAAAGAAGTTTCTGGAATTTACAATGTTAAGACTTGGAAATTTTAAAGATGTAACTATATTTATCAATTTATTTATTTGTGGCTATCTGTAGTATATTCTTTCTTGAAAGAATACAAGGTCACGTTTATGATAGGAGCACAAAAGATAATTAACTTCTGTGTCTCGTATAATATTTATACGACCCATAAAAATGACAAATATAAACAACAACAAAAAAAAACATAGGACTCAGACGACAGATCAGAGTGTCATGATCGGCACGGGCTCCTTTGACAGCCAATATGGAAGATCCAATAGGTCTCCTGCGAATGTTGGCTGTTCTTATTTCAAGTACACTAAACGGACCAAAGAAACGATGATTCTGGGAGTCACCAAAAGAAAAATGGACAAGAGAAAACAGCGAAAATGTAGAAAAACCAGTCCTAAATAAAGAAGGCATAAGAAAATGATAATCGAAATTTGGACAGAATCTGCTAAATGTAATTCAATCCAAAGTCTTGCCAACCAAGTGAGGGTGATTTTAAAGAAAGTCTGGTATTTTAATTCAAGAAACTAGAAATATGTGAACAAGTAAGACGTAAAGAATGAGCTTAAGAAGAATATCTAAATGTCCTGAAAAACATAACATTAAAAATAAAAATATCACGCAATCCAGCACCACATCATTAAAGTTAAAACAAGAAGAGAGAAATCATGTTGAGTTAAGAGGATCACGACCAAAAAGAAGGTTTACAGTACCATCACTACGGAATCTCGAACTGGAAAAAATCAACGAAGAAACCTAAAAGCTAAATAAATTATTTAAAAAATATCCAAACGGACATCGTTGAACAAAACGGTCTTATTTAAGCAAGAGCAAAACTAGTAAGGGTGTAATAAAATGGCCGAGGGATTTTGTTTTATATATCCTGCCTTTGGGTTTAGTTAGGCTGAGAACCTTTCGGTTCAAAACATGGGTTAGTTAGGTGCAAACTTGAGCGCTGGTGTTAACGCACGTGCGGGGAGGATGTGTCGTTCAGAGATGTCAAAATAAAAATCCCAGATAGAAAATTTGACCATGGGGTGTGAATGACGTCATGCACCGGAAGCGCGCGCGGAAGATTTTGGGGATTTTGAAAAAAGTCAGTTGAGTTGAGAACTAGACACCGAACGGAAAGGGTCGACTCTCGGGACTCGCAGAAGCCAGACGAATTTGCGCGCAACGGGCGCCGTACGAGATGGGGGCCAGATGGAAAAGTCATCATAGAAAGATTGTGCATCTCTCTTCCTTATATCGAAGAACATTTAAACTCAAAGATAATAAAAAGTTTCGTACTAAGAAGTCGTAAGTGTTTTTCGTGTTTCGGGATTCCTATGTTCTCTGTATATATGTTATGAACATTTTATGTACGCTTCCCATATTCATGTATGGGTATTTTACAAGGGATAAAAATTGTATTCCCCAAAGGAACTCGAACCGAAATACAAAACCTGGATAGGAAATGAGTATAGAATGAAAAATAAAGAAACTACGACAGCAAAATCCTAAGGAAGGAAAAACACAGAAAAACTCAATGGAATGAAGGGGCCGACAAAAGACTACAACAAACAAGACTGACAATACATGTACAAGAAATAAGTCAAAATGTATTGGGGAAAAAAAAGAGACCCAAAAGATAACGGGACAGGTCCAAGCAATACAAACAAAACAACACCTTCTAAAAGCAAAAGAAAATTCTACGAACAAGTTGAGGTATAATACCAATAACCTGATGCAAGGGAAACAAAACAAGTTTGGAGAAAAATATAAGAAAAGAAACAGCATAAAGAACGGCCGAACATATCAACAACATGCTAAAAAGAATTGCAAGGACTGGAAGGAGGTAAACATACACCTGGACTCAAGAAGAGCAACAATCGAGAAAGTACAAAATTGAAAAACACCAGGTGTTATATAATTAAGGAAATTGTTTTTTTATATTAATAATTTTTCATTAATTATATTCTATTATTTAGTTTGGTTAGGCTTTAAACTACTCGGTGTCTCTTGTTTCAGGTGCCATAGTTAGACAGTGCACTCGCATACCCGCATGGTAAGGATATAACAATTATCCTCTGTCAGGAAATGGGGTTGGACGCGCCGTGAATTGAGTTGATGGGTGACGTCATACTCGAAAGAAATGTCCTGAGAATCTTAGGATTTTGAAGAAGAGGTGAGTTGAGGTTCGACGGTCGAAACGAGCAGTTGGGTTTTTTTGGATCTGATCAAATCAGATCATTTTGGGTCTCGACCAGCAGAGATGACACCACAAAATCCGCCGTGCGTCATGGGGGTTGTTAGTAGAGTATGGTTAGCCCTTATGAATTGTGTCCCTCTCCTCGTGTCGCCAAGGGCTGAAAGCAGAAAGAATTAAGCCCGTTCCTATTAGAAACAACAGAGCCCACCTGTACATGTTATTATTACTATTGAGATCATCATGGTTATACAACACAGACCTTTATGGCATACATTGATTCTGGTTTATAAAATTCTCGTCTATCCATAACAGATTATCTCAGCAACTGAATAAATCCCTAGAAAAAGTAAAAATACACAAATGGACGCAAAAGAAAAACTACTCTGATCTTGAATTGCACCAAAAAGCAACCATCCGCTGCAACTATTGACCGATTATATGTTTACCTATAATGTGCACTGATAAGAGAAGAAATATATTTCTCGTTGTATACCACGGACTGTTTCTATTTGTGGAAGAGTAGAAAGGATGCTGCTAGGAAATAAGAAGAAAAGACCTATTTTGTAAAGATCTGTACATAATGAAGGATATTAAAACCAGACAAAAAAATGTAACCATGGCATGGATTGATTAGAAAATGTACTAAAATATGGTCCCACAAACTTGGATAATAGAGTGTCTAAGATGTTTAAGATATCCATAAATATCATCATGAAATTCATCAAAAACTTAAAAGTGGAAATACCAGCAGGAGTACAAATCCTAGCAGAGGTGAAAATCTAAAGAAGCATCTTCCATAGAAAAGAACCCGCGCCATTTCTACTCGTTATTGTAATGAAGCCACTCAATTGTATTTTTAGGAAATGCGTACAGGGCAACAAATTGACAGAATCACAGCAAAAGTTAAACGATCTCATGTATTTGAATGAGATCAAGATATTTGTTTCAAAGAGAAAAAGAACTGGAAACCGGATACAAATAATAAGAATATACAGCCAGGATATAAGAATGAGATTTTACACGGAAAAATATGCTATGCTGATAATGAAAATTGGGAAAAGAGAAACAATGGAAGGAGGAGAACTACCCAATCAGGAAAGCATTAGAACACGAGAGAAGAAAAAATTATAAGTACTTGGGAATATTAGAAGAGGATTCCATCAAACAGAGATGAAAGAAAAATAAAGAAAGAGAATCTGAGAAGAACAAGAAAACTTCTCGAAACTAAACTCTACAGCAAAAATATCATCAAAGAAATAAACACCTGGGCAGTCTCCTTTATAAGATACATCGAACCATAAAATTGACAAGAAAAGAATTCAGATAAATAGACCAAAGAAGACAAAAGAAGAAAAGAAGAAAGAAGAGAAATTTCCAGCAAAGGAGAGGACTAATTACAGTGACCAGAAACACACAAATAACATAAATTTCACGTGAACAATAATTGTTTGGAAACAAAAATGCGTAAAATACAACTGCATGGATATTTCAAGCGACAAACTAACGAAATCTCATTCGTGAATAATCGGTTACGTGGATATTGAGACAAAACGATTAATCACGTAATAAGCGGATGCACTAAACTAGCGTAAAAGAATGTAAGACAAGATACAACTTCGTGGCGAATGTGACTCACTGTGAATCTTGCAAGAAATTGAAATTTGACCATTCTACCCGACGATACATACACAAACGAGAATCTGTCCTGGAAAATATGACATCTAAAATTCTCAGGGATTTTGCTGTTGAAAAGGTCAGCCTAATCCCGGTGAGAAGACTAAACCAAGTGATAGTTGAGAGAGAGAGAGAGAGAGAGAGAGAGAGAGAGAGAGAGAGAGAGAGAGAGAATGAGAGAACCTGCCGAATAGTAGAATTTGTCATCCTAGCTGACCACAGAGTAAAAATCAAAGAAAACGAAAAGAGAGAAAGCTACTCGGACCTAGCCAGCGAACTAAAACACTATAGAAAATGAGGGTGAAAGCGATGCTAATTGTAATTGGTGTGCTTGGAACAATCCCTTGTTAAGGGGGTTAGGAAAAGTTGAAAATCAGAGGAGAGCATTATTGAAATCTACCAGAATACTCAGTTGAGTCCTTGAAACCTGAGGAGACTTGCTGTCATTCTGACTCCAGTGAAAGACCACCAACTAACGCTGTTGTGAAAATCTCACGAAATTGCTATAATAATAATAATAATAATTGCTATTGTTGTTGTTGCAGCAGTAGCATTATTTCTTGGCATTTTCACGACCACAATTAATTATTTGTAAATAATTACAATCAGAATTGTTACTGTTGCCGAGTTCATTGCAACACAATGGTTCGATGTGATATTACCTTGGTCCTTTTAATAGAAAAAAATATTCATTAAAAGAAAAAAGGCAAAAAGTCAATAATTCATGGGAAATATATGCAGATACTCAGCCACACCCACAAGGTCAACACAGAACCAACCCACCCACCTGTGACATAATTTACCCAAGTTTCGATTGATTGTTGGATGCAATGTATTTTTCTTTGTTCGTAAAATGACGAATAATTCATTGTCCTAATTTTTTAATGTTATTCATCAGAAACTTCGTCGTAAATACTGATAAACACCATCAACATAAATATATATTGATTGCCCTATTACTTTTGTCCTCCCCACATACATACTTGGAAGCTCGCTCAGCATAATGGTTAATGTTATAAGAAACTAAATCGGTGATCCGAGTTGAAATCCTAGAGGACGCTAGTTGTGTTTTAATTTGTACTAATGGCCTTGGGAAAGGGATTAATCCATATATTCTCCTTTCTCAGTTATAAGCAATAAGTTAGATCGATTAGATATTTTATCCTGGTTCTAGTAACCAGTATAGGAGAAGTAAAACCGCTGTGTTCCACTTAGAAATTAACCTTGGGTGACATCCTGCTTTTAAAAAACGTGAGTTGCCATAATATAAACTAACTATGGCGCTTCTTTTTTTATGAGGCATTGAAGTTTTTGAACGAAACTTCACACACACACACACACACACACACACACACACACACACACACACACATATATATATATATATATATATATATATATATTAGTAATATCCAGTCAGCGTCCGAAGACAGTGGGTGTGGATTATTCTTGTATAGAATATAGGAGGAATATCATATAAATCTATGTGAGTGCTCGATGTATGGCTACTGTTACATCACTTATTCCCTTACAGGCACATAACAAAATTCCCATACAGAGCGTATATAGTGCAATTAGAAGGAAGCTCAAATATGATTAAGTTGTCATTATAAATTTATTTTGCCGGAGAATATTATTATACTCTCCGTCTCGTCAGATGACTTTTTACACGTTAGACTTGAGGTTGCGGAAATCACCTGACGAGACGGAGAGTATAATAATATTCTCCGGCGAAATAAATTTATAATGACAACTTAACCAGGTTTGAGTTTCCTTCTAATTGCACTATATATATATATATATGTGTGTGTGTGTGTGTGTGTGTGTGTGTACAATACCAGTAAAAAGTATTTGGTCAACCTCAAAAATTATTTCTTATCCTGAGAGTGTAATTTTTAATGATATACGTTCAGCACCACTGGTTTTATTTATCAAACTATATACAAATATTCTTGAGCTACATTAAATACAAATCAAACAAAAAAAAACACAAAAAAATTTAAAACATTTGATTCATTAAAATTACCTCCTTTAGCCGCTATAACTGCTCCACAGATTCTTGGCATTATTTTCACCAAAGACTGGAGGCAGACTGAAGATAGTTCTGCCCAGCTTTCCTGCAAGAGTTACCAGAGGTAAGCTGCACTTGTGGATTGTTCAGTTCTGAATTTTCGGACAAGTTCATCCCACACCAGTTCAATGGGATTTAAGTCAGCTGATTGTGCTGACTAATACATCATTTGAGAACAAGCTGTTCCTCTTTGCTGTTAATGTACCTTTGGCAGATTTTACTATTATCTTGTATGAGTATCAATCATTGAGCCACAAACTGCGTTCGAGATGGAATCCCGTGACGCTGCTGTGATAGTCACTCTGATCCAATGGCTCTTCACTCGACGCAAGTCTCTGACTTTACAAAAGGCAAAAGCCCCCCCTACCATCATAACATTGCTTCCTCCATGCTTTACGGTTTGTGTGATACAAGGGATAGCAATTCTTCCATCAACTCTTCGCTGCACATAGAACCCCCTATTTGACCGAAAGATTTCAAAATTGGATTCGTCATTCAAATGACTTTATTTCATTGCTCTCTCGTACATTCCTTTGGTACCCTATTCTACTCGAACCTTTTGATATTGTTTCCTCAACAGTGGTTTCTCGCCAGCAATGCCGCCATATAGGCCAACTTCACAGAGTCTTCTCCTACCAATGGATGTTGACACATTTTTTATGGCATTGGTTCTCATCAGTGATGTTCCAAGTAGTCAGCCTTCTGTCACGCAAGTTGGTGACTCTGATGAAATTGTTTTCTTGTCTAGTTATTACTTTTAGTCTCCCAGCCCAACTTTTGGTCTTGTTTTCTCATGTTTCCAGATGCCTCACAACTGTAGTTCACGGACATTTTATTTTTAGTAAGCTGAAAAGAACCTTGTCAAATGTCAAGCAGATCCCTAGACCCTTTTGTTACCTTTTCTTCAGTTGGCAAAATGACTAGTCGATCAGAACATAATTAAAATTCAACTGTGTATCCACCCTATATGAATGATTTGACCCACCTAAAAAAAAAAAACAATGTCCGAGTTCGAATTTACAAGTTGCATACCTGTGTTTACTTATTAAATCTTTCTATGGCAGTGTTCTGAAGTGTGACCACGAATTTGGACTTGAGTTTCACTTTGGTTTAGTTTCTTTGTTTAATATAATACTTTGTGGATTATTTATTGCCAAATTCATCATTGTAGAAGAACAGTAAAGATACTATGTAACTCATAGATGGCGGGGGGGATAAGGGGGTTATACTTTTCCCAAAGGTATTAGTCAGGAAGTGAACGTAATAGCGTAACTGGAGCTCCAACTCTCTAACTAAGATGTCACAATCCAGCCTGTTAGCCGCTAAGAGTATTCCCCCGTATTCTATTTTCGTGACGCACTTCATCAAACCCACTTTTGATAATCCAAGATTATTAAGTTGAACGTGAAAAATGAGGCAAACATGAATGACTATGATATTTTTTAATTACTTTTGATCTTAAATCATTGATATTGCAACAAAATTTAAAGTATTTACCAATTTGAAATATTTACTAATTTTATGAGTATGTTTACTCTTAAAAATCTTATATTTCAAGTATGAAGTGTTCACCAGTTTAAAAAATTTTATAATTACATTATTTCTATCATATAAAACAAAACAATAATGGTTAGACTGTTTGTAGGACTTGGAATATTTTGACTGTATTCCCGACAGAGGGGTAGAACTCCATCAGTAAAAAAGGGGATATCTTGATACTAAGATTTATTTAATGGTTAATGCCCAGATCTAGATATCTGGGCAGTGTGTCCCTTCATTGCCATTTCTCCTTTATCACCTTTAACCCCAAAGTCGTAGTATCTGTTAGGATCACATTTATGGGTCAAATAGATCTGTTTGAAAATTATTAGTATTTGCTTGGAATAATTGATACTATATAACAGAAAATTATTTGTATAAAGTATAATTACTTGAGTCAGTAATCGTTTGCACATGATTAGGTTTGGTTTGGTTTCTTTGTTTAATGGCATATCAACCTTTGTAGGTTATTTAATGCCAAAACTATTCTCCGAGAAGAACAGTAGTGGTACTATTTAACTCTTAGCTGGGAGGATAAGAGGGTTCATTCTTTTCCCAAGAGTATTTGCTCGAAAGTGAACATAATAGCGCGACTGGAGTACGAACTCGCGTACTACGATTCTGCAGTCCGTCGCTTTAACCATTACACCACGAGGACACTCCCCCACATGGTTAGTATTAGTTAATAGAAAACATATAACTCTGCACAAAAAATGATAATTATGAGATGGAAATGATTACTTGAAGCTATATAATTAGGTACGTATTATTGCTACCAGATAGGAAAACTTAAAACCATACTACTGTGTGCTAATTGTTTGTATTATCAGCGTTTATTATCTTATAATTGTGAGCAAAAGTCTTTAGAAACTCCATGAAAATGTAAGTAAAAACGTTCAACGAACTAGGCATAAAAATTCCCAAACTGGTTGACATGCCGTTAAAACCAATCAGTCAGTTAATCATTAACTTTGGCTAATCATGATCGAACAAGAACTGTCATGCTGTAAAACGAACTGATTAACCAACAAGTTTTATCTATTCTTGAAAAGATTCGGCTTTTAGTCACACTATTTGGCACCAGTGTACCTAGTGAATCAAAAGGGTTGACGAGTTATTTGTTCTTGCCGACAGAATAAATTTTCGAAACGTCTTTTTGGAAACGACGTAAAGTGTTGCCATAGCATGAACGAAAAAGGAGCCAAGATTGATCTCTTTCATTCGACATGCAGTAAGAGGAACGTGAGGTTATTTTTCCGTTTGCAGGCACCCTACTTCAAAGGAACAGTGTCTTCGTGTCATTGGCACAATCTCAATCCCACTTGGAAGTCGTCGGCTCTAATGTCTGTCACAATCAAGCATCATCGAAGAGACATTATTGTCAAGTAGATAAAATGGGCCTCATATTACTTCTACTGAATATCTTTGCACGCAAACATCTTCATTTTTAGCATCTTTATTTTTGTTTGGTTATTATAATTTGGATTTTTCCTGGGTGGAACTAAATGTTCTAATTAAACTGTTTTTGATTTATTTTTAAATTTTTTTTATTTTACATCTAAGAAACAAAATAAAAGCCAAACTCAGCTTTAAAATAATCCTTTATTACAGGTACCATGTAGCCTCTTAAAGCTTTCAAATTGTTTTCATTTACTTAAACCCTTCACCACAAGTAGAATACGACAGTTGATCAGTTTCTAAGTGGAGATTCAATCCCAGCTCGATTCATACCAAAGACTCAAAAAATGGTACTTGATGCCTCCTTGCTTAACACTCAGCATTATAAAGTACGAATCAAGGGTAAAGAGGAGCAATCCGGGGAAAGGTGTTACGCCCTCTCCTACACCATGGTGTGGGGGAGGTAATGAAAAGGGAGCTTTCGGGTCACCCTCGTTAATTTTACTAATATCTGAATTGGATACAGAGTTTTTCTTCAACTTGACTGGTTGCCTAAGGCTGTTCCTCAGAGGAATACTATAGAAAAAAAATTCTAAACATGACATTTATAGAGGATTAGAGAAACATTTGACTCTCCCTTAAATCTTAAGAAACTCATATTTCTAAATGTTTAAACAACATCAGCAATTTTTGAAAGAATATAGCGCATATATCAAAATTATTATTGAGACCAACCTTAACTGTTATGTTGGAATTGGTAAGCATCAAAATCAGATAATTATTAATATTTCAAAAAGAGAGTAGTAAGAACCAGCTCGAAACCAACACACAAAGCTATATCTACCAGATTTGGTCTCATGCCAGACTTAGCTAAGCTGAATAAACATTTATCAGCGTTGGATTTATGCCAATCATAGCTAACTTTTGAAAATATTAGCACAGTCCTTGTCGTGAACTCAGTTAAGCTTAGTCATCATCATCATCATCATCATCATGTCGCACCGCCAGCACTGATCACCCTAACCCTCTCCCGATACCTTCTCTATCGTCCATCTCTCCTGGTAGATCTTCAACGCTACATCCTGTATCGGCACCGACCTGTTGTATATAGGTTCTAGCTGGTCGTCCAGCCTTTGCTCGTCCATGTGAAGGGGTCCACAGGATTATGTTACTTGTGAGTTCGTCCCTACCTCTGCAGCAGTGCCCCGCATGTCTGGTTCGTCTAACTTGGGTAGTTTTCCTGATGGGTGGTAAGTAGCCATACAACTGCTGCTTTGTTGGGAGCTCCCTCAAGACTTGTTTAATATTGCTTGCATCATTCTTATGCAATTGCCGTCAAGCTTTTTCTCCATACGTTTAGCAAGCGTCCATGTAGTGCATTCATATAGCAGTATCGACACAAACGCTGCTTGGAAAAAAACTGCGTTTTATTTTATCAGTCAAGTCTGACTTCCATATGATCGATAGCCTATCGTAGCTTTCCATGCCTTTTCTAGTCGCGTCTTGATGCCTGTCTCGGTTAATGAGACACTGCTTCCTAGGTAGGTGAACTTGTCAACTATTTTCCGACAACTACCATTTCGTGTGGAAATGTCACCTCTCTGATCAAAGCACGTGTATTCCCTCTTGTCCGAGTTGACATGGAGGCCTATGCCCGCAGCTACTCGTCCCTTGGGCGGGTGTATTTGCCAGAATAGATATGTCATCGGCGTAGTCTGCGTATGGGCGGAATATCTTCTGCTTCTTTCTTTTGTCAGCTTGAAACCGTTGTCTTTCATTTTATCAATAACCGTTCTAAGCACGTAGTCCAGACCGATGATAAAGAGGTATAGGGCTAACGTGTGTCCTTGCAGCACACCTGCTACAATGTCGAAGTAGTCTGTGTCTCAATCTGAGGAGCGGACTTTAATTGACATTAACCTTGTTTCAGACTTGATTTAGCAAAATAAACCTCGATCAACTTTAGCCTTTTATCAGACTTATTTGAGATTAGTAACTATCTATCAGGATCTTCCTGCCATAGCTGAACAAGGTAAACACTTATCAATGTTGACCTTGGAACAGACTTTGCTAAGTCACACTTCATCAGCGGTGGCCTTTTGTCTGACTTAGGTAAGAAGAATAAATATATATTTGTCATTGTCGGCCTTTGTTAAGCAAAATAAACCTTCATCAACGTTGGGCTTTTACCTGACGTTGCTAAGCTAATTAAAAACATTAGCCTTATGCCAGACTTATATTATTATCGACTGTATTCTTTGGTCCATTTTAGCTGTAGTAAAGATTTATGAGCGTTAACAGTGTTCTCCTAGCTTAGTAAATATCTATCAGGATTGGCCTTGAGCCAGCCATGCTTAAGTGAAATAAACCAGTATCAACAAATATTAGTAAACGACTCGTCAAGGTTTGCCTTGTGTCAGACTCTCTTGAACCGAGTAAACATCGAAAGCTTTAACATCATTCAAAACTTTGCAAAGCTTAGCAAAAATCTATTATCGCACTTGAGGAGAAAAGATCTATTAATATTGGCCTTGAGCCAGCTTATTTTACTAAACGTCAGAGCGTTGGCCTTGTGCCAGATTTAGCTAATCTTTGTAAATATCTATCAGTGTTTAACCTGTTCGATTGTGTTTGAAGTAAGTAAAAAATAAAACTGAAAAATGAATAAGTAAATAAATGATTAAAAAAAACACAGTAAACAACTCCACCTATTTTTGTGAAGTAAAAAAATGGTAGGTCACTACTGCGTTTGTTAGTTGGCTGGTGAAGTTGTCGAGAAAGAAAGACCAAGTTAACAATAGAAAAGAAAAAGAATGAAAAGAAAAGAAAAAAAAGAAAGGCACATAATAGAAAGAAATCAATTAAATGAGCTATGGGAATAAAAATAATAAATATTCATTTCTTGCGGGCATGGGTACTTATGAACGCTACATGGACTGTGAGTCGACACACATGCTTGTAAAACAATTAAATTAACTAAGAATGGCACTAAGCAATTTTCAAAATAAATAAATAAATAAATAAATAGTACATATAATGACACAATTTTGTCGATAACACTTCTTTTAATTCCTGACCATCGACAGTCCCTTCCTTTTCGATTTTCAGTACATTTCTCTGGTACAATTATAAGAAATGCGTTTACATTAAATGTATATGCAATCGAGAACACTTGTCTTAAATCCTGACTGCCAACAATACCTTTCGTCCTGATTTTCAATAAATTTTAATTGTAAACTAATTACATTTAATATAATAGCTTTATTTTTTTAATCTGACTTATGTAATGTAGTGGCAAACTCAAGAAACAACGAAACAAAAATGTAAATACGGTCGAAAACTGAACGCGATTCTCCGACCTCTTGGCATAAAATACCCCCTGACGGGTTCATATGCCCTTGAGAAAGGTATGAATCCATCTCTCAGGCAAAACTAGGTCCAAATTGCCATCCTACTTTGAGATGTTGCCATCATTTCATTTTCCGTTTGCGAATTTGTTTATATTTTCTACCATAACATGAATAAAGTAGAGTGTATTTAAAAAAAAAGATAACATTTCAGATGTACAAAGTGTTTAAGAAAAGTTGTTATCATTTCTATATAAGTTGACCAATTCTCATTCAAATGATTTCAAAATTTAACATCATTGGTTGAAACAAGTAAACATTCTATTTTTAATTTGAAAAGTCTTTTCTTTCCAATTGAATAGCATTGCTAGAGCTGAAGTGAAAAAAAAAGCCATGAAACATTAACAAAAGATTTTGTGTTAAATTTCTGTTAAAATTGAAGATTTTTTAACAAATCCTCATCTTATAAGAAGATGAAATGATATTTTTTCTGAAATAAGCAAAGATATTTTTGTAATATTACTTTATACAATAAATGTAACATGAAAACTTCAGACCCAGCTTATTTTCTATATATTTGTTTTACATAGCACGCCATACAATATATGAAATGATTAGAACGAATAAAAGTTTTCACACGTTTTTGTAATTAATCCTACCTATGCTATCACGAGTTACATAATTGGAATTAAAAACTATCATCTACTTTCATGGATTAAGGCAAACTTAGGATTTCACAGCTTCTTTTATAAAGAAACAAAGTGCAAAGCTTAAATAGTATAAGTACCTATTGTATAACATACATGAACAAACTTTATATATATATATATATATATATATATATATATATATATATATATATATATATATATTGACGACTTAACCGAGTTTGAGTCTCCATCAAATTGTACTATATATATATATATATATATATATATATAGTGAGAGAGAGAGGGGGGATCAGTTCGTTTTTTTAAAATTTACCTTCGCGGATTATTCAGAAAAAGAGATAGGATATATATATATATATATATATATATATATATATATATATATATATATATATATATAGAGAGAGAGAGAGAGAGAGAGAGAGAGACATATGTATGTATGTATGTATGTATATTAAGGGAGATACCATAAGTCTACATACGAGGGTCGACTGAAAAGTTCACAGGCTGACCAAGATACTCTCACGGAATGAGACAAAACTAGGTTTATTTTTAACCTAGTTTCCTTTGTGGTCCACATACCTCTTTCATGTGTGTTGCAGTGTTTGGATCTGACTGGTAAAAAAATGATCAATAGCAGATATGATATGATCATATTAACTTTTCAGCCAACGAACTTTCAGCCCACCCTCGTAATTTCATGGGAAATTTGCTTATACAAATTTCTAATTAAAAATATAAGTCGAGCGATTAATTCAGAAAAGTCTTATGAGAATGAATTCAAGGTCAGCGATTGAATTTTCTTTCAAAGATGAGAAAATATTTCTTTTAAAGTAAGTGATAACCTAGATAAATTTAGATGCAGGTACATAGATGTATATGGAGCTATTGTTTACTTTTTATTTGGGCGACAAGTTTTCTATGTATTGCAACTAAAGATAATTTTCTTTCTTTCTTTCTTTCTTTCTTTCTTTCTTAGATTATTCTTTCTTTTTTATTTCCTTTTTCCTTTCTCTCTTTCGTCCTTCCTTTTTTCTTTCTTAGTTTCTCACTTTTTTCTTCTTTCCTTCCTTCTTTCCTTCATACCTTTCTTCCTTTCTGTCAGTGTTTCTTTCAACTTATCTTTCTTTTTGCTTTCTTTCTTTCTTTCTTTCTTTCTTTCTTTCTTTCTTTCTTTCTTTCTTTCTTAGATTATTCTTTCTTTTTTACTTTCCTTTTCCTTCTCTCAATTTCATTTCCTTTTTGCTTTCTGACTTTCACTCTTTTTCTTTTTTCCTTCTTTCTTTCCTTAATTCTTTATTTTCTTTCTTTCTATCTTTCTTTCTACTTATCTTTCTTTCTTTCTTTCCACCCTTTTTTCTTTCTTACTTTCTCTCGTCTTTCGTTCTTTCTTTCTCATCTTATAATGACAGTTCAATCAATGTGTGATCTGTTAATGTAAAAAATCATTTCATTTTCAAAAAGAGAAAGGGATTTCCGCGAGAAAATGGGTAAGGATTGGATTTATATCGGTGTCTGACGGGTCCCAAAAGGGACGACGATGATGAGCTATTTTTTACACCCTATTTTGCCTCTTTCAGTGTCTACGCATTAAACTTAGCTTGTGTCTCATTCTGACATCGTCGAGTTGGGGGAAATTCCAGATGTCAAAATTCATTTCCAAAAATTGGATCTGTGCAATTATCTGTGATTTTCCTAATATATTTGGAGTTTTCATTTACTAACCTTACGTAAGTCCAATCGATTATTTTCTTAATTTATTTAATTGTAGTTTGAACGTGTCATGATTTAATTATAGCTCTGTCGACGGGTCTTTGAATATTCTGACTATTTCTCCCGCAGAAAGAGACACAAAGTTTGATGCACCAAAATGCATTTGATTATGAAACTCTTGGTAATGTGGGATATATCCTCATCGCCAATACTCCAAGGTCCACTCTGACCCGGTAATAAGGTCCCAACAATATGGATCAAGTAGAATCTGATTAAAGATTATTCGCATTCGATTGGACTGTGTGCAGAAAAAAAATCTCTTACCAACTAAACAAAAAAAATTAAATATGAACGTATGATGAATGTGATTCCCTAACGTCTACGGATAAAATAACCCAAGACCTGTTGACATGCCATTAAAAGCAATCAATTAATCAATCAAATGTAACAATTTTGTAACTTTCTCCCAGATCGGAAAGAATTTAAATAATGCTTTTCCATTCTTTCGACCGAGATTGAATAAAACAATAACTGCCTTTCTTAAAAAAAGAAATTTTAAAATTTACTTTTTAAGCACACAAATCAAGAAAAAAAAATTAAATATCGGATTAATGCTTCATCATTATCAACATCAACAAGTGGCACTGACAGCACGGAGTTCCCTAACATTCTCTCTCTCTCTCTCTTTCTCTCTCTCTCTCTCTCTTACTGTCCGTCCTTATCATCCCTAGTTCCTGGTAGGTGTTCCAAACAGCACCCAGTGTCCGCACAATAAGAGTTTTCAGGTTGGTCAACACTGGTGTGTCCATGTATTGGAGTCCATAGGAGGAGAACGTCGCTAATGAGTTCAACTTTGCTTCTTCAGCAGTACCCTGCATATCTTGTCCGTCTTAGATGGTTTGTGAGATGGGAGCTAAGTGGTCGTACAGCAGCTGTTTTGTCGGGTGTTTCTTCCAGGATTAGAAACAGTACATAGCATTTTAGTGTAGTTCAGATCTAGCTTTTTATCAATACGTTTCGTTAGCAACTATGTGGTGTATCCATACAGTAGTACTGATTTAGCCACAGCTTGGACGAAAATCCTGTTTATTTTCTCGAAGAGATGCGATTTCCATATGATCATTTCAATAGCATTCTACACTTTTATTTGGCGTAAGCTAGCATCACTTTCAGTAGATGTGATACTGCTACCGACGTATGTGAACTTGTCTACCAGAGGTTTCACATAGCTCCTTCTTGAACGCTGTCTTATTTGGTATTCACGAAGAGGTTTGTTTGATCCAGATTATGCAGCCAGATTCTGACTAAGGCAAGAGTATTAGCGAAAAACCCCTGATTATCTACGTAGTCTGCGTCTGTCATAGCTTCTGCGGGATATCGTCTGTTTTTTCCCTTTTTCGAGGAAAGCCATTTTCTTTTATTAGATCTATCGACGTTCGAAGTAATTAGTCAACGCAAATTATAGATATACATGCCGCAAATGTATTTCCTTACAAGACTCCATTGCCGTTGTCGAAGAAATCAGTGTCACTGTTACCATCAGGTAAGTGAACCATTGCTTTCGTGTTTTGTAGAGCATCATTTTAGCGGTAGCAGTTTATTTAAGGATACCATATGCTAATTGTACTCGCTCTATCTTTCCTCTGCGTATGGAATCAAATGCTTTGGAAAAATCTATGAACAATAATAGTTTGCCTCAGGAGTTTTTGCACGCACTACTTCGATGATTCGATAGATAGTCAGAATCAGTAAAATTGTCAATTGGTTTCTCCGATAACTGTTCTGATTTTTCCTAAGAATGTTCTTAATATCAGGTCGGGTACGAGTGAGTAACTTGGCATTATCAACCAATAACAGAAAAGTTATGCCTCTGTTGTTTTTAATGATTCAGAGATCGCCTTTTTGGAGATTTGTTAGGTTTCTTTTATTAAGTAAGTATGCCTCACGGTCCAAAACGCAATCTATTTTTATATTCATTAATTTATAATCTAGCTGTGCTTTAGATTTTTTAGTAGGTGTACGTCCACAGTTTTTTCTGTTTCTATTTTTTTTGGGGGGGGGGAGATATAGTATCTAGTCATACTAGCCTGTTCTCGAATGAAAAGTCTGCATGATATTCACCATTTCTGTTTAGCGAGCTGTTAACGCATTATTTGTTATATCTGTTTTTGCCTATATGAACATTCATGTCTCCACTGATAATTAGAACGTTGTGTTTGGCAATGTGTCGGAAAAGGGAAGATAGCTGGTTGTAGAAGGTGATGATGTTCGCTTCATCACTAATTGATGAAACGAACATTATCACCTTCTACACTCAGCTATTGGCGGGACTGTAACAAGAGATGAATGTTGTTTGGGTGTTGTTTTTAATGAAGCAGCACATTGTTCTCGGTTGGATTCTCTCGATTCTGCTCAGTGATTTTGAGACATGAGGACTGAGGTGCATTCTTTCACCTTCAGTTGTAGCATTAACGGAGTTTTTCCATGTAGATGCAAAGATAAGTGCCCATCCATTACTAGTATCATGGCATTTTATTTCTAGTTCGCTATCGTAGAATCAATGTTTTTGTACGCATATGGTGTCTACATTACTCTCAGCTACAGATGCTGTCAGCTCAGATAACAGTGTTTAAAGTTCAAACATTAAAAGTCGCTATATTGACAATTCTTTTGTACCTGAGTATTTTTTTATTTAGATTTGAGCACTGTAGTTGACTTTTCGAAAACTTGGGCCATGTGACGGGGGATGCAGTTTGGACGTTCGGTTTGAAGTAGTGTCTTGGTAAACTTTTGTTTGAATTCTATAGTTGATTTTTCCAGATGCGGTTTGGAAGTACGATTTGACGAAGAGTCAAGGTAATCTTTCGTTAGATTTTCCCCTTATTTGTAGATGCTACCCTTAAAGATGAGTTGCAGTAATTTCCTAACTGAACTATTTGATCCTGGCGGTTGGACAATGAGGTTCTTTAGCCCAGTATCTGGTGACCCAACATTGGATTCATCCACTTTACTTTACATCCACCATGTTGCATCCCATGGTTTCCATTTCTATAGGCTAGAGTGACTCGTAAAATAATCTACTCTCTCAACGGCTGTTATCCAGTGACAAACTCGGTCAGGATAGCTCAGTGGTTGTGGAAAAAAGTCTTCAACTCTTTTTCTTTTGTTTTATCTTAGTTAAAGTCCAGCTATCCTGTTTTAGCTTGATTAAAGTTTATCAATCAAATATCGACACGCAAACTTTCATGCAAATAAAATATTTGATAGTTTCTTACAAATGAAGATAGAATAAATATAGAACATAAAACCGTTGCACAAATTTTAGTAAATAGGAACAGTGATTACTATTACGTCCGCATGTCCGGTATTGTCCTCAGCAAGTTTTCTTTTGTCTCTGTCTCTCTGTCTGTCTCTTTTAGTTATCGGCCTTATGCCTTAACGTCATATATTCTACACATAGCTGATAAATGCTGGTCGGCCAACACTGATGTGTCCATATGACGTAGTCCATAGAAGAATCTGGGAGATTATTTAGTCCTTACCTTCTCCAGAAAAGACTTATTGGGACGTTTTTTCTGATGGACGGTAAATGGCCAGTATGTCTTACTTGGGTGGTTTTGTGAGATGGGAGGAAAGTCGCCATACAACTGCCGTTTTGTTGTTTATTGCATCTAAGATTTGATCAAAACAGCACGCAGCATTTGTGTATAATTCACAGCAAGCTTTTTCTTTAATCTTTTTGTCAGAGTCTAACTGGTGCTACGATAGATTAGTACTGACACAACTACAGCTTGAAAGAATGAGAAGCAAGGTGGATGAATCCATAATCGTCTCTTGTAAAATATCATAAATAGACAGTGTTTCACTTACTTTTTGGCTAGCAATGAGAGTGTGCAATCTCCAGGGTATTCAGAAGTTTAAATTTCCACTCGAGATCAGTATCCTTCAGTTATTTCTTTTTTTTTTTTTGGTGGGGGGGTATTTTTGTTTGGTCATTTTTTTTTTGCTTACAAAATTCGTAATAACATTACGCTAGATTATTGTACATTTCACATTTCTCCTTCTTAACTAAAATATCGGCTGTACATTATTTTTACCAAATTTTTCTGGTGAGTAATTCGTATATTTGTATTTTTCCGATATTATGTATATTGTAAAATTGTATGTCTTCTCTTTCCTCATAGTCTCCGTCTAGTAATTGTAATTAAATAAAAATTTCTTCCTTAAATGTATATATGTCTTTATTTTGTTTCTTTGTGTGTTTTTTTATTTGTATTCCCGGTGAATTCATCAACAAGAATTCAGCTAAGACTCAAATTCATTGAAAACAATTTGTCTGCAGATATAATTTACCTACCAAACTATTTCTACGTCTAAACATATTTAATAGTTTAAACTAAGCAACGTAGTTTAAACCTATCATTAGATTAGAGTAATGTGTGTTTTAAAAAGTGTATAGACTCAAACAGTATTTAGAAAGACAGAAATTAACAATGAACAGAATGTTCATTTTCTCAACAATAGTCCTTTTGTAAATAATAAAAGAAGCTCACTTAATACAATGATAATAGTAGGGACAAAGTTTTTCTGATTTCCTGTTGCGTGATATTTTTCAATTGATTCTATGTATTTATAAACGTTCGTTTCATATCAGAAAATGGTTTTCCTCTCTATGTTCTATTTTTCATGCGATTGAATATAAGCGATTTTCACAAAAATATTTACACTCGAGATTGCTTGAAAACTAAGTTTACATCTAAGCTAAACTCATATTGATTAAGCTAATTTTAATACAAACGTCATTTTTTTTAATTTTTGTTTTTAATTTTGAAGTCTGGTGATTTATCGGATTTACTGCCACAATATCCCAGGTATTCACACACAATTAAGAGTTTCCTCTAATTGTCCAATAGAATGGCGATTATTTCGCGGTAACTCTTAGTGTTGCCTCAAATATGTACTCCAGCGCAATGACAATATTTATGAAGTGGTTGCAGTTGGTCACTCAGTGGATTTGCGAAAAATATTTAATGGCAAATTAATAGTCATTAACTTACACAATTATCTCGTGTGGATCATTTGTATGGACTTGAAAATGGTCAGCTATCTGTTTGGTCAACAAAAAGGCTTTATGAAATTTCTTTGCTATCTCTGTATCTGAGGCAGCGAAACTCCCTAGACCCAGAAGGAGTGGCCCATCCGTTAAACTCTAACGGTAGACATACCAAGCATTGTGAATGATCCAATTGTCGGTTGAGAGAAATAATTTTTCTCACTCTTTATGAAGCTCGATTAGCTGACACAATTTATGAAGGTACTGATTATTGATTATCGATAGTAAATGCTTTCATGATACAGTTTTTGCCTTATCTCTTTTGTCTTTTTAGAAGATTAAAGCAGGTGGGTTCAATCTTCTTCAAATATGTGTCCTAGTATGCAAATGGGAATTTTTCAGGCAATGCATAGCAACGAAAAAGCACCATGGTTGTTATTTTGTGGAAGTTATACTAAATTTTCTTGGTAGCAAAAAAAAAAAAAAAAAAAGGCTGATAACTATGAGATTTTGGTGACAGGAATTTTGTTGGCTTTTCAAGATCTTAAGTGAAAAACGAATGTAAAGCCCTATTTCCTTGATCGATTCTTCAAGAACCTTGGGGACTATAATTTACGAACAGTGAAAGCGCTTCCATCAAGACCCGACGATGATGATGACGGAAGAGCGGTACCCAGAACGATAGAATGAATATATAATGGTAGATTACTGCTGGAGCGTCAAACGAGATGGTACTGAGGAAGTTCACAAATCCAAGAGCTAAAAACTTTAGTTCTTGACTGAATAGGACCTATTTGGACATTTGATTCCATCTTTATCAACTGTTCTGATTCAGTCATCTTCTTGATATCGAAATATATGTTAATTTAAAACAAAGTATGTATCTATATTTGACTGTAATGTATGGTGTTTCAGTGGTGACATATTTTACTTCTCAAAATCAATGTTTTTGTCTTTTTTCAAACTTTTATGCATATTGTGGCGCATGTAAACGCTTTTTTGAATGCATAAAGAACATCTATCTGAAAATAAATTCTTCAGATAACCCATATTACCATGTAAAACATGTCCAAATTTTGCAAAAATTGAAATTTTTACTTAAAGAACATCTAGAGCTTAGAGAGAAAAACTAGCTTCAGATTTGAATACAGCAAAGTCAAATTAGGAAGGAACAAGCGCTGGTATTAATGCCACAAAAACTTTGTCCCTTGGTGTTATTAGAATGTTAATAAACTTTCTTCAAATTATAAATAGAGTCAGCTTAATCGTGATGAATGTTGGCACACAAAAATATCGGTATTTCTTCTCTTGGCAAGGATTCACGATGTTGTCTATGACGGAAAAATCTCCTGCAAACAAATTAGACCGACTCAAGACAGGCAAGTCATGTTGTCGTAATTGTAGTTTAAGGTCACTCTAAACAGGACTCGGTTTTTACATTGGTTTCTCTTCTTTTCATCAATGACTCAACGACTATTTTTGAGCTGGAAGGTGGCCTCATATACTGCTCTTCTCCACGAATATCTTTTGGCAGCTTGTATTGACGATTGATTTATATCGATGCCATAACGGATGAGAGTCTGTTTAAGGAAATCTTAGTATCCTTTCTACCGCTAGTGTGGCTTCCGGTGGAGAATTTATCATACATCAAATGCTTTGGCAAGGGACAGTCCTCCATTCTGAACACATATCTCACCCAGCGTAAATGGGTCTTCGCCAGCATTGACTAGATGCTGGTGATGTCTGCGAGTTCATAAATATTCAAAATGTGGTCAGTCTAGTTGATACTGAGACTAATATGAACACAGCGTTGAATAAAACGTTATCGGCATTCTACCCAATTTAGTATAGTACAACACCAATCTTATAGGTCACCCAGTGTGCAATGAACTCACTTTAGCCAAGCAAGTTTCGGTTGCTAAGGAAGTTTCGGTTGCTAAGGAATAACAAACTGCTCATTTGCATGTTTTCACCTATGAGCGTTTCTGTTGTAACATGATGGTTATTGGGTTTATCTCACAGACCATTGATATTAGTTCTTCATTGTGGACAATGTAGCCTCGTATCAATCAAATAGATTTGATTATAACTCAATATAATACAAATTTTGTCCATGGCAGGTGAATGTCATTTTTTTTTAATTGTTCATGTAGCCAATATATAGAAAATGGTCATTCATCCCTTCAAACTTTGATTTGGTGCCCTGGAAACATTATGAAAGAGAAATTTTGTTCAGCAATAAAATGCATTTTTTAATTGCTTAATAGACAATGGTAAATATTCCTTTTAAAATTTACATTTTTTTTGCCCTAGATAATGAAATTTAGAAAATAATATATTTTCTATATAAAAATGAAAAAATTTGGACGTTTTCATTTACATAAGGTGTTAATAAGATAATATATGGGTTAAAATTGACTCGTATTTGTTTTAAAGTTTCACTAGAATTAAAGAAATGTTTAGAAGGGAGTATATTTGCAATTATGATATAAACCACTTTCACGTATAACCCCCAAATATACTTTCCTATCATTATCCAGAGCATAAAAGCAAAGTTTGGAAAAAAATTAGGTATTTTCCATTAAATTTGGGTATAAGCCATTACGACATAACACTTTCTGCGCGGGAATAAGAAAAAGTGAAAATTTTAAGTCAGTGTTATCATTTCTGAAAGGAAGACAGATACAGGCCCGGCATACTGGCTCTGTTGTTATTGATTTCAAAAATATCCTATCGTCACAGGATTCCCGTCATAAATCACGATATAATTTACATATCGATCGATTATTATTCACATATCGATTATTTTGTGTCATATCCTGTTCAAGTGGAAGTGATGGGGTAAAACTTAACTTATCTTAACTTATCTATAAGTTATCAATAAGTTATTATAGCTGGAGTCAAACAGATGAGTTCATGCCTTTCTTTATGGCATTAGCGTGAAGTGAAAAACTGACAGTTTCGTCTAGAATTTGAACCCGGGTCACCGATTCTAAATCCTACCACGATAACCGTAACGCTAAAACTGCCTCCTAAAGTACATATTTACACAACCCTTCAACCACGGGTAGGATGCGTCCTTAGGTCAATTTTGGAGCAGAGTAAAGCTGGTTTGAATTCAGACTTTACATTCTCATAGAATAGTTTCCTAACCAAGGTAAAAAGAACCCAGAGTGTCCAACTATTTATCCATAGATGGGGAAAGGGAAGAACCTCTTTGCATAGATCGATTTTAACTAGGTAATCAAAAATGAAGGACAACAGCAAACTAATTCCGTTGAAACCTGAAAAATTCTAACGTCAACGACAACCATGCAATGCAACACGATTACAAATCATCGATTATAAATTTATTTTCCCCAACATACTTCTCAAAAGCTCTGAACCTTTTTTTTATCACAGAATTCCAACAAATAAGCAGCTTTTATGTTCACCAGTAAAAGACGAGTGCAAAACTGTCACTTACCCTTTCTGGCCAATTGTACCCGTGCAAATACCTGACTGTGATTTGTTCAATATAAATATATATCAATTTCCGAAGACGTTAACCATTTCACCTCGCCCACCTACTCTCTCTCTCTTTCTCTCTTTCTCTCTCTCTCTCTCTCTCTATATATATATATATATATATATATATATATTCTTTCCTTTCACTCATTAATTTTTATTCTAAAAACATGTAGAGCACCCATCAAATGAAATAGAATCAGTAGCTCGACTTAAATTCTAAATTATTTGGTTTGGTTTCTTTATTTAATGGCATAATCAAAACTTCATGGGTTATTTAATGCCTTTTAGAAGAACAGCAGTGATAAGAGGGTTCATGCCTTTCTCAAGGTATTAGTCCAAAAGTAAACGTAATAGCGTGACTAGAGTTCGAACTCGCTTACTTCGAGCCTGCAGTTAAGCACTTTAGCAATAAACGCCCTGAAGCCCCCCCCCCAGATAGTAGGACAAACTTGTTTTCTAGTTTTGGTATGTATTTAGCCCATCCTTACTCTAGGAGCAGGATACGATACCAGGGGAATTTCTCAGGAGGGTAGTACTAGTTATAATTTTGAGTTTTCTTTCTCATAGAACTTACCAAAACTAAAGAGCGCTATCTGTACTAATAATTTACCATAGACTTGGTAAGTTCACTAATCAAGTTAAATGAAAACTCTGAAATTAAATTAGCAATAGTCATGAAAATTAACCTCATGTCTCATCCTGATGAATATGTATTTACCCTGCTCATCCGTCATGACCAGTAAACGATACAAGGTCAATTTTTCAGCAGAATTTAATATGTTTGAATTCAGAGGTTTACTTCACCTAGACAGGTTGTCATACCGAGGTTAAAAAGTCCATACTGTCCAATTATTTACCCACAGCTTGAGGGATAATAGAAGGATGCATTCTTTTTCCAGGAGTAAGAGCGCTTTGTGAAATGCAACAGAATCGTCCAAGATTTGAACTCGGGTCATTGACCATTAAACCATGAGTACTATTCTGTGATATATATATATATATATATATATATATATATATATATTGTCATGAAACTTCTCTGACTGGTTTACTGTCGTTGAAGGTGACAAGCTTTTAGTCTCGACCCTTTTACCTACGCCTATCGCCCGGACAACACCAAGCGTATTGCTGGTATTAGCAATATTTTATTTGGGATGTCATTCAACCACAAGCAAACAGGGAAAATTATGACTGAAAATGAAGACAACACAAAATGCAGAATTTAGAATGCAAATTATTTTATTATCGACCCAAAAAGTAAAGGCATGTTTGCAAAGTAAAATTGTCTTAGCGACAAAAATAAAAAATGTTTAAATTTTAACAGTTTGGTGACAATTCACCCGGAATTTTTCTTGTGATGATGTATGCAAAAAAAATTTTTTAATGTGTTTTGTGTGCGGTAGGAACGGGGTAAACAAAAAGTAAAACAACATTAAAATGAAAACTTATCCTGCTTCTCTCTCCCCTTTTCTTTCATCTTTTTTATTCATATATATCTCCCTATTTCTTTTTTTTTCTTTGGAGTCGCATTTCATCGATTGTAAATTTTTCATTGCTTTTTTTTCTAGTGTCACGTTTCACTGACCGTTAATTTCTCTTTCTTTCTTTTTTTCTTTCTTTCTTTCTGGCAACATCTTCAAATCTTTTCTCTTTCTCTGGCTCATCTCGCGGTCAGTCGACAAAAAAAATAGTCACGCGGTTTTTATCATTTTTCTGGTAGCCTTTTAATCTTCCCATATGAGCTGGCCTGTTGGAAGCCAGTTTACTCTTTGCATCACAGATACGTCGGTCTGTTAGGGGATCTCTTGGCCAACTGACTTGTCTGATTTTTCCTCTATGCAGATTCGACCTTTCCGCTGCTTCGTATCATGTGGGTCTCTGGGCCAATCGGCATTCAGCCTTCAAATAGGTCACTTGTTACTAGGGGCTGTTTGCCAGTTCATACACCTATATTAGAGAAACTTGATCGTCAATAGGTCAGTATGCATCCTTGACCCGAATTCGACTCTTCAGACCTCTCTTCTACCTCTGCTAGTTTGCGAGGTAAACAAAAAAAAGGGGGGGGAGGAGAGGGAAAAAGAGAAAGAGAGAGAGAGTTTACATTTATCAGTAAAATAAGAATTTGACTATCTCCAGGGTCCAAATTCATAACAATATATTATCCATACCTTTTTCACACGCACTCATTTGGATTGAACAAAAGGTATGTATAAAATTGTAACAAGTTCTCTTCCAACAAAGATACAATTACCTAACTTAAAAAGAGCCGACCAACTAAAACGTCAATTAAACAAAAAAATCATTTATCTTCTTCGGTAAGTTGTTACAGTGATCAAAATGAAGTTTCCAATCTAATTTATTTCCCTAGGACCCCATCCGATGTAAAATCTGTCAGTTCATGAAACCCCATTTATTCTGGCCCTCAGTGAATTTGATTATAGAAATGAAAACATTCGATTTATTGATAGTGCACAATTAGTCTTGATCATCTTGCAAATCAGTGAAAGTGACAATATTCACAAATGGCAATTTTCGATAAAATAATTAATAAGATTACCCGGCGTTGATCGGGACAAAAGAAGAAAAATATTTTCTAATTGAAATAATTGAAATATATTATAATAAAATTCTTATAGTGTCAAACCCAGGACACCTTTTTGCGGGAAGGGACCTTACCCCTCTGCAGCAGATACAGTCGGCGGGTTTTGAGCCCTATTGACAGAACCTAATTAGGTATTAATGTATGATATGACAGTAGGACCATGAGCAGGTACATAGATTCGGGGTCTGGAGAACCTAGGAATGTCTGACTTTCTGACATCCAAAAATAGAAAAATCTTTTTATTATTAGGTTGGGATATGTATACATATAGTTATAAGATGTACAAAGAATCAAACCTTTATCAGATTTTTACCAGTGCTAATATTCCGATTGGCTATCAAGTTCAAAAATAATTTCATAAATTTGTATTTACCTAAACCCTCAGCCAACGACAAAATGCAACTAAAGGTACTATTTTTTACGTAGAGTGAAGTTGTTTTGAAATCTGAGTTTTCCTTATTGACCTGTTGCTAAAAAGCTGAGACTGCACTCGAAATAGATAAGATGGATTCATATCCTTCCTAAAGGTATTAATGCTTTTATAATTATACTACAGAAAGATGTTTTTGTTCCTATTTAATCATAAACATTTTTCTACAAAAGGAAAACACTATAACTTTAATATCTTAATAAACTTTTTATAAAAAAAACAAGGTTTAGCAATTTGGTTTAATGTCATATCAACACCTGTGGTTATTATGTGCCAGATTTTAATTCATAAGCGAATAGTTTGTTGGTAACTTTATTTCTAAACGAGTTGGAGCTTATTTGTTTGCACACAGTTAAAAGGTTTCTAGAGTTGCCACCAATTTTATTTGATACTAATCATTGGTTTGCTCACAGTCTAAATGGTTTCAAGTATTGCTATCGAATACTAATAATTCTATAAAGAAAAAAGAAGTTTATTGTGAAT
>OY757944.1:47833489-47988489 GCA_963585895.1 Sepioteuthis lessoniana | reverse complement strand
ACCCTCTTCCTTCGTCACATCTCTATGAAGTCGTCTCGAACGGTCGCCCGCACTCATAATGGCTGGGTGTGAGATTATCTGGAGAACTCTCAAAATTTTCACTCGTTTGCGATAAAAGAAGTCGTTTCTAGGCAGTCGATGACCCACCTTGTTATCCAAGTACCGGCTTCTCAATACTGGCAAATCCTTATGTCGTCTTCTTTCCAGAATTCGACTCTCTCGTTATTATCATTTTCAGTTTCTTTGTTTAATGGCATATAAGTCATAGTGTGTAATTTAATCCCAAAACTATTCTTGTAAAAGGACAGTAGTGGTAATTTTTAACCCAGAGGGATTCATACCTTTCCCTTGGGTATTAGTCCAAAAATGAACGTAATAGCACGACTGGATTTAGAACTCACGTACTACGATGTCGCAGTCCAGCACGTGAACCACTACGCAACGGGGAATATCCCCTCTTTTCATATTATGCGTACACCCGAATGATGAATCTAAGACATAACGCGTGACGATGTGCCTCGAAATTTAGCAAACCTCGACTGCCTTCAGAACGGTGATAATAATAGATCTTCGGATGTATCATGGGATCTCGGTCACCCTAAAGAAAAGGGTTCTTTCTAAAATAGTGAGAACGGTACACTAGAGAGGAAGATGTGTAAGATACATATCGGTCCTGCTTTTTAAGATTTTCCCCCGTAACTACACTCGAATGGCGACCAGGACCTTTTCCAGTACATCTGACCAATTGTTCTCCAACTTACGAAGCTGAGTTGTTTTTAAGACCCATCCTACCAAAGGAAGGGTCCGTGTAGGGGAAACTCTATCACTAAATCATCCGTAATCTCAGACTTGCCGCGGCTAATCGTCTCCTGACACCGTTTCATATCTGACAATTTATTTGCTGACCACAATTTCGACACTGCTCTTTACTAGCAGTTTGGCCTTGGTCACTCATAAGCTGTAGTGGTACCGATAAGCTGAGTAAGTCTGCAGAGGAGAGAGTTCACTCTCATTTTTTAATAGAACAATTCCAATTGATTCAGTCAAAGAAAAAGGTTTTCTCCTCTACTATAGAAGAGGCGATTTCAACAATGATAGATCGGTTCGATTTCAGTTGCAGGCAAAACAGCCTCGAAGAAAAGCTTTGAACTGATCTAAATTGATCAGCGCAGCTTTATAATCGACTTATCTATGATCGTATGTAACAAATATGTAACAAATAATTCCTGTCTTAGATATTCCTACCTTTTACGGCATAAATCTGCTCATGACCGATTAGACTAAACTAGACAGTCTGCAAATCGTTTTCTTTCCATCATGTTGGCAGGGGTTGTAGAATACACCGACAGCATCTCTGCAGAGGAATACCCCCCACAACGAGTGTCATCTAAACAGCATCTGATAGTGAGGCTCCAGTTCTGGAAACTTCGGGAATGTAGAGTGCCCCTTCTTTGCCATTACTCCTTGGTTTACTCTTAATTGGAATGGTAGTAGCAATAACGATCCCGTCTATGAGTCAAATAGAACTATTCACTCATTTATTATATATGAAACTGTGTGCAAAAAAGACTAATATTGAACATAATTATTAGAGTTGATTTAACAATACATGAAACCATTTCACTGTGTGCTAACAAATAAACTCTAACACGTTTAAAAGTTATTAACCAACTACTTAAAATCATATATATATATATATATATATATAAAGGATTTGGCATTAGATAACCCTCAACGGATGATATACCATTAAACCAAATAATCTAAAGGAAACTTACCAAGAATCTTTAAGTCAGTATTTAGCATCATTAAAGAATAAAACTTACTAATCCTGACCCCACCATTGTTCTTGCAAATCAGCTATACTATATTCCTGCCGAAGCGTTAGGAAATAGTCCCCTGCTTTATCCATTGGTTCGCACGGGTATAAACGTGGTCGTCAGCCTCGTGTAGTCATGTCTTGTTAGTAATGATATTCTTCATCGCTTACCAAATTTTATCTGTTTACTATGAGTTCGTACCTACTTTCCCAGCAGTGCTCCACATATCTTGTTCGTTTTACTTTGATAGTTTGTATTATCATATTTACCAACCCCTCCGCTCGGGCAGGATATGACACAAGGTCGATTTTTAAGCGGAGTTTAATAGGTTTGAATTCAGAGTTTTCCTTCTCCTAGACTAGTTGCCTCACCAAGGCTGAAGAACTTTGTCTGTCCTACTATTGGAGAATAATTGGATTCATACCTTTCCCAAGGGTATTAATGCTATGGGAAATGCATTCAGTTTCATCCAGGATTTGAACTCGTGTCGCCGTGTCCAATTCCTATGACGATAACCATTATACCACGGGCACCTCCTGATAGTTTGTATTATAGGAGGTAAGTGACCGTAAAATTACGATTTTGTAGATGCTGCTTCCTTGATTTCTTCAAAACAGTACGCAGCATCCTAGTGCAGTTTCTATCCGGCTTTTTCTTCAGATTTCTCAAAACAGTCCAACTGGTGCAACGACACAATAGTACTGACACAATTACTGCATGGAAGAATTCCTGGTTTCCGTAATGGACGGGTAATAAACTATGATACAAAATACGGTTCTTTTAACTGACTTTTTTGTTCTTCCATTGCTTTACTCCCAGTGTTATAAAATAGCTGAGGGATTTCGGTTCATGCCTTTGAGTTTAGTTAGGCTGAGAACCATTCGGCTCAGCACATGGGTTAGTTAGGTACAACATTGAAGCAGGTGTTAACACGGGTGCGCGCGGGCGGATGGAGGAGTCACTCAGATGTCATAATAGTCCGAGACGATACTGGGTGACAAGGTGCGGGTGACGTCACGCACCGGAAGCACGCGGAGGTTTGTGTGAGAATTTGAAGAAAATAAGAGTCGGGTACGAGACGCCAAACGAGAAGGATCGACTTTTGGAGCTCGCAGGCGCGAGGCGAACGTGCGCCCTATGGGGGCCGATCGAGATGGGGGCCAAATGAATAAGACAGCATAGAAGATTGTGTCTCTCCTCCTTACGTCGAAACCTTTAACTTAAAGTTAATAAAAAGGTTTCGTACCTGAACAAGAAGTCGTTACGTGTTTTCGAATTCCGAGATTCCTATGTTCTTTATATATTCTATAGTAATGAACATTATATGTCCATTTCGCACATAGCGTTAATTGTGAATATGATACACCAGAATTTGCCACTATTCTCTGTAAATTTGTTCTAACAAGACTTTGCTGGTGTAGTAGCTGATGGGTGTTTATCAATCTGCGCTGCGTGTCACTCTTAAAATTGGCCTTGTGATCTTTTAAAGTGCAAGATACTAATAACAATTAAACATTATTTACGTTTGTATCTATATTTAATTATTTTATCTGGTTATCTATGTTTAATTTGTTTACCGGGGTATCTATAATTCTTTACCCAGATATCAATATCTTATTTATTTACCCAGCTATCTAAATTTAATTTTCAACCCAACAATGTAGATTCAGATAATTTATTTACCCGGGTATCTATATTTTTTTACCTTGATACCTATATTTAGTTCATTTACTCAGTGATCGAAATATAATTTATTTACCGGGGTACCTATATTTAATTAGTTTAGTCAGGCATCTAAATCTAATTCATATACACTGTCGTCGATATATATATTGAATAAATACAGGTATCTGATTTTATTGTTCGCCCTCGTTAATTCATTTGTAACGACGGCAACTATTTTTTTTTTCTCTTTTAGTCTCCTTTTTAACTTTTATTCTGATTAATCATCTAATATATATATATATATATATATATATATATATATATATATATATAAACACAATTTATTCAATCAGCAATTGCGAATCATATTAAAATAAAAACAATTAACCACTCACTTTTGATTATGATATTTTGTAAAACAACATTTACAAAATCCTATACCACAGTGGGGCCTCCTTGTAAATCATATATATATATATATATATATATATATATATATATATATATATATATATATATACAAATGAAAATTGACTTGATCAAAGATTAGCCTTATATTAGGCTATCACAAACGACAAAAATGTCGATTTGCCAGCAAAAGGGTTAAGGTTGTAATACTTTTGAGATTCATTTGTTTTCATGTTCATGTTTTGGGATTTATATTTCCCCCGTCTTTTTTCAAATAATTTATCATAATTAAAATTTCAATCTTTGTGAGGCGAAGAAAATTTTTTTCGTTTTGAAACTATACTTATCTTGTATTGGAAATAAATCATGAAAAAGAATCCGACATCATTGAGAAAAATTGAAAAACAAACAAATCCAAAGTGATGAATTTATTGTGAAATAAAGTCGACGCTATGACATTTCGGTTTTTAATTAACCATTATCAGGACTTTAAAAATTGATGATACCAAGTGTGCTTAAACATACTACGTTGATCTAACAACTAAGGTTCTGATAATGGCATATTAAAGAAGCTTCTATTCTTGTCCAAAGAAGATCTTACAGAGAGGGTTTTATTTTTATTTTATAATGATATATTGATTGTTTTAAGCGTCATGTCAACTCGTCTAGGATCATTTTATGCCTAGAGGTTAGGGAATCACGTTTATATCTACATTTTTGTGAAGTTGTTTCTTCAGAGATTATTTTTGAGCAGGGTCCAATAGAATACATGCGATTTTCAAACAGATCTTCTTTACCCATAGATGAGACCCGAATAAATATTACTATTCCAGTTCAGGAGTGGACCCGTGAGAGTAATAGGCATGTGAGTAGTCTATATTTACTAGATCTCCACTTATATTTATATATATATATATATATATATATATATCTGTGTGTGTGTGTGTGTGTGTGTGTGTGTGTGTGTGTGTGTGTGTGTGTGTGTGTGTGTGTGTGTGTGTGACCTTAAACTAAAATTATTAAACTTCCACCAACTTAAGAAATAATAAAATTTCCTGTCCAAACTGGCCATAAACAATAACGGTTGTTTTGATGACGCCTTTTTATGAAGAATCTAGGCTCGAACAAACAGAAAAAGACGACAAATTTGTATTTACCTAAGCCCTTCGGCACGGATAGGATGCGACACAAGGTCAGTCTTTAAGCAGAGTACTCCTGGTTGGAATTCAGTTTTCCTTTTAATCGGCCTATTGTTGTATCAGAAGAAACCGGCCAAGTCTGCCTTACTATGAACGCAAAGCTATTTAAAGAAGTGATGTTTTTATACCATTGCTAAAAGCATTAAGATGAAGTGAACTGTATGATAATTTTGTTGGATTCTAGTTTTAAATGGTAATTAAAATTCTTTACTCTTCCCTAAATAGAAGCATCGATTTAATCATGTTCACTGGTCGTTCGATCAAAAACTAGAAGACATGATTATAAAAAAGAAATCAGTGAGGAAAGTTCAAATCTCCACCCTTCAATAATCACCCAGACTTGTTGTAAGATAAATCTGAATTCAAAACTGGACATTGAAATATCTTAATTGTCTTATGAGAAGGCAAAGGGAAACAATTCTAACAAAATGTAGTGCATCTAAATGAAAGTAAACTCCAACAAGTGACTGGAGTCTGTCAAGTTGCTGTATCCCAGGCAACTACTGATCATCTTGGATTACTGAAATGTTGTGACTCTGAAACATTTGAACTTCTTTCATTCAGGTTACCTCCATCTTTTTAGAGAAGATAGAAACGTCATATTTGTACTAACTTAATTGACTGACTGACTTGTAGCAGAAAAAGATTTTTTAAAAAAGCTGTGATAATTGTCTTCTTGCTACCCACACTTAATACTAAACATTCACACGTCACTGCAACAAGCATATCTTTCAAGTAAAATGAGTCTTTTTTTTTATTTGTTTGTTTGGAATTGAATTTAAAAAGCAAAAATAAAATTCGCTCCAATTCTAAACAAAATTAATCACATTTTGTTGAAATCGTTTGTCACTTCTGACGTGTTAAATGACAGATATTTAAAACAGATTCGAATTTCGAAAAGAAAATAAAGACAATAACCACGGCGCGTCACTGCTAATTCGGGTTACACGCTAATTAATTTCATTAGCAAATTTTGGCGCCCAAACTATTTTGCTCGACAATGAAAACTAACATTCTACAAACGAAGTTAACTTCCAAGAAGTAAAGTCTGCTCGATCATCGCAAATATTTGCTCTTTTTACTGTTTTTTTTTTTTTTTTTTTTTTTTCCTTTTTTAATATACTTGCAAAAAAACACCTTCTGCGGCAATTAAGCACAGTGTCGAGTTATATCTTATTTAAATCGTATTCATACTTCAATTCGTTACAGATAACAAAATCAAAGCGGGGAAGTACTCTATGATTAGTAGTTAATTGTTATCTCACTTTCAAAAGGATCATTCTACTGAGTACGAATGCAGGACGACGCTGTTATCAATTAGTAAATTGAATTAAAAATAATTTATCATTCTGATAACCTGTTTCATCTTTTTTAATAAGGAAGTTGGTGCAAATTTACAAACCCCTTGGCGAAAAATCACTATCTTTGTCAAATTACATAGGCCATTCAGAAACATGTTTGAGGCCGTGAACTTTAGTTTCTGTCTCATAAATTAAAGAGTTTGACAGCAGGAGGTAACACCTACCCTTAGTTTCAAAAAGCAAGTGTCAGATTCATGCCTGAGGCCTGAAGTATGTCCCAGGGAGAAGTGGTGTAATCTTTGGCACAGTCCTCAACTGTGCATTTGTATGCAGCAGGACATCCGTCTAAATATTTCCCCAGTTGTTGCATTCTGCCCATTGTGAATATGTTAGGTAAACACCGTTTGAACCGAGAAAAATGGTTGACATCATTTTGTGAAGAACCTAGGACCGAACAAACGGCAAAAGACGATATATACGTATTTACCGAACCCCTTCGGAACGGACAGGATGTGACACAAGGTCAATCTTTAAGCGGAATACTCCTGGTTGGAATTCAGTTTTCCTTCTTATAGATCTGCTGTATTAAAAGTAACGGACCAAGTCTGCCCAGCTATTTACCCAAAGCTATTTAAGGGAGAGGAAATTGATTTATAGCATTCCTAAAAGCATTAAGGTGAAGTGAACTGCAAATAGCCTTGTCCAGATTTTTAATTCATGTTAATGGCTCTATTTCCTGCGACAATAACCGTGACACCAAAAGCGCTTCCAGCAGCTTGTATCTATATTTATATTTATATTTATGAGTTAAGCAATTAATAAATAAACCGAAATATTCAATGTTTATTGCCAGCATGTGAAATATCTTATTTTAAAATTCCCTGGCTTTGCAATAAGATTATTCAAAATAATTAATTTTTAATTTTAAACTCCATAATCGTAAATGAGTTTTTAAAATTCTGTGGGAAATATATTTTCTCAGTCGTGTTTATTCATTTTGAATATAACATCAAAAATATAATCTGCGAAAACTTAGAATAATGAAGGGAGGCTGATAAGATAAAAAGCCAAAGGACATTATTTACATTGGGTCAATTTTTAAAAAAGACTCGACATATTAGCAAAATATACAACTCCAAAATATGGTGTCGAAATTTATGGAATTTTTTCTTTATACTTAAATCTCTCTCTCTCTCTCTCGCTCTCTCTCTCTCTCTCTCTCTCTCTCTCTCTCTCTCTCTCTCTCTCTGAATTTTTTATGTTCATATTTCTGTATGTATAAAATCTTGCTTAGTTATAATCATTACAATAAAACATCCTCATCTTTTCCAAGGAACGCCGGGTATATATAATATTATATATATGTATATACACACACATACACACAGAAATATATATATATATATATATATATATATATATATATATATATATATATATATCGATTAGTTTATCATTCACTGAGTATGAGCTGATTGTGGCCCAAGGTCAAAAGTTTAAAGCTTCCAATGAGAATCAAACTCACAAACAATATTCTGTTAATCTAACTTATACGTCAGGTGCCCTAATTTGTCAACTCTATACTTAGTCTTTGCTATTTATTCCCAAAGATACATCTTTGTAGATGTACGAGAACCCATTATCAATGATATTCCTGAGTTCATCATACATTTAAGGTCCTTCAACATTAGATCCTCTTGCTCATATGACCTTGCTATATGATTGATCACTTTCCAACACCAAATATCCTTAGGCTTTGCCCCCTTTTTATCCAAAGCCGCATATTAACTTTTCGGCAGACTCTGTGAGGGTTCTAAATACTCCTCTCTACAAGTTTCGTAGCTCAATATACCAATTTCAGAGACTTGCAAATCCTTAATAGCCTACTTCTATTGAATTATAAAGGTCTTGCCAAACCGGGTTTCAGTATTATTCAACCAATCCTGGTATTTATTGAGTTTTTGCCATGTCCTTACTCCCAGAGCAACGCCAATTTCATCATGATAAATTGCTTGGTTGAAATCTGTGGTTTCGTAGTTTCTTTGTTTAATAGCTTATCAAACTTTCTGAATTAGTTAATACGAAAACCAACTTTGAAGAAGAACAATAGTGATGCTATTTAACCGACAACTTGGGAGTGGATAAAGAGGGTTTTATAAAACTTTTTTCGAATGGTATTAGTTAAAAAATGAACATAATAGCGAGACTAGAGTTGTTATTTTCTATGTCTTATTTAAAAGGGGCAGCTGAATTAATCATACTTGCATCTGTTAGTCACGCGAGACGATGGAAATACACCTGGTACTAGGTACGACTTTTGGCTTGATTGCATGAAAGTCAGTTGTAGCAGATATCCTGTAACTAAGTAGATTGGAGCGACGGAGTTTAGCCAGCTAGAAAAACTATTCGGCGAGAAACCTTGCGGAGTTGACTTGAGGCTCCTATAGAATGAGCCTTGCACCAGACTCGGAGATAACCAGATCCTCTGACATCTCTATTGTTTCAACAAGTTGAAGGTAAGATTAACGGAAGTCTAAGGGAGAAAGACTGGACGTGGACTTAGACTGACCACCGCAAAATAGGGGCTAGATTCCGAGACATTCTGCTTGTATTAACGAGGAATTGAACATCGAAATAAGAGCGATTATTTTGTGATTGTTAATTGTTCTTTTTCTGTCTAAAAAATTTATCATTTTATTATTCAATTCCGTGTTTGTTCGTTCTCTGGACTTCAACTTTTTATTTTTAATTTTTTTTTAATTATTATTGAATAATCGGCCGGTCTGGTTATTTCGGCTTTCGGCGTAAACACTGGATCCAGTTGTTTGGATCAAAAATTCTCAATGTGGGCAGACGACTGATTCAGCAAAGATTTTATTTCCCACCTGAGAAGCTCAGACGTCGAATGGTCGAGTGAACGGCTGGGTTACGTTTTATTTGTTGCCGTGACCAGGATGACTCTGAATGAACCGAACAGGTGACATATCATAATCCCATCTCTACGACGCTGATGTTTGCTCATCCTTATGTGACACTTTAAATACTTCGGTTCCAACCCCCAAGCAAAAAAAAAAAATTCTTGGTATGGCATCAAACTGCATCTGGTGGTGAGGTTTTAGTTCAGTCGGCTGGTGACTATGCCGACTGAATCTCTGCAGAGGGGTAAAACCTCCTCAACGAGAGTCCTGAATATGAAATTAAATCATCAAATGGTGAAGCTTCAGTCCAGGAGCTTTGGAGAATGTCATTGCTATTACTCACAGGTCCACTCTAACCCTGAATGGAAGTACTTGTTAGGGAAGCCGGAACGGTAATACCTGTTAGAGACTCATATATGGGTCAAATAGAACTATTTAATCATTTATGAGGGGAGTGTTCACCCATGGCCCGGGAGATCGGGGTTCAATCCCAGGTTGAGTCATACCAAAGACTTGATGCCACCTTGCTAAACACTCAGCATTATAATGTCCGTATCAAGAGTAAAGTGGGGCAATCCAGGGAAAGGAATAGCATCCTCCCCGTCACCTCGGTGTTGTAGCTATTGAAAAGGGAACCTTCCGGTCGCCCTCGACTAAGGTCGCCAACTTTACTTTAACTTACTTTATTTGAAACCATGTTACTCTCTGCAAATCATTTCTATTTGATTGGAATACTTGATATTATGTAAGGGAGCAAAATACAACCTGACTATCATGAAATGATTATGAGGTGGTGGAAAAGATTCAACAACAAAAGCTATTTCTCGAACATTGGACCTTTATTGTTTATTTCCTTTATCTTTCTTTCAGCTGCGGTTAAAATTTCGAGTTACATGAGTCGCTTGTTATCAATGTATTTTTTCTTTTGCATTAAAGAATTTTTGTCTTCTACCTGTTTTTTTTTTCTTTCTTTTAACTATTCTTTTGATTCCTGAACTTGCCAAGCTCTTTTCTTTGTAAGTGTCTTCAGTACCTGATATCACGCCTGACAATCAAAGCTAAAATACATACCCTTCATAAAAACGAGCTTTCTCTGCAACAGCGTTTTATTATCATTCACCAAACTTAGGTTAGTTTAAGCCAGATGTTTTGGTTACTCAGGGGTAATCGAAACAAATTAACCTAGCTCGTTAACCATTGCACAAAATGAGGTACGATTGATACGCTATTTATCTAGCGTAAATTTTAACTTCGGGATATTCACAGTCAAAATGAGATTTTGGATATCGAAATTCCTTTTAAATATAAACATCAATGTTTACAATGTTAACTGTCAGTCAGAAGAACTTTTTCTGTCATAAAATCACGTATATAAAACTCTCTGCCCTTTTTATTACATAACATATTGATCCGGTTTTGTTTTTCAACCATCTCTCGATAGATTACACTCACAAAAATCCTGTCGGTGGGACTTAGAATATGCCCTATTGTATCCTTTGCTGAGAGGTAAGAACCCCCCACCAAATAAAGGGTATCCTGATTATGACACTAAGCTTCACCTAATGTTAAGGTTCCATTTCTGGGGATTTGAGGAGTGTGGAGTACCTCTTTATAGCTATTACTCCCAGGTCCACTTTAATCTTGAGTGATTGTGACTGCTAGCATCCTATCAATAAGCCTAACAGAATTGTTTAAAAATTATTCGTATTCCATTAGACTGTGTCTAAAAAAACCTTTTAAAATAACTACACAAAAATGTAAATATACAATGAACGCGATTCCCTGATCTCTAAGCACAAAATAACCCTTGAAGTTTGACATGCCATTAAAACCAACCACCCAGTCAATCACTAAAATTCTATAATATATGAATCCAACAAAAAAATATATGAATCCAATAAAACAACGAATGATGATTACGGATTCCTATCAAAATTGTGTGGAATCCCCAAAATATGTATAAAAAAATTGGAAATTTAGAGTATAACGCTGCTAAAACATTGTGTTGAAAACAACAAAGATATGGATGTTCGTCTAAATATCCAACACATTAGATATAAATATTTCAGCATGATATATTTTAGGATATTTGGTCGCTAAGAAAAGATGAAAAAAGGATTTTTGAAGATACAATGTACCCAGTTATTGGGTGCAATATATGACCTTAAATTTGACTGCGAACTCTTCATTTTCCAGAAAAAAAGGAGAAATTGTGAGAGAAAGATGTGCTGTGTGCACGAATCTCTTTCTTTTGTTCTCAACTTGCGCACGCAACAGGTTCATTCGGTAAAGAAACGATGACGTCACACGATCATTTGGCCTCTTTTTTTTTCTCCCTCTCCCAGTTTCTCTCACTCTCTCTTTCTCTCTCTCTCTTTCCCTTTTCTCTCAAAATCTCAAACTGTCACTCTATCTCTCCCTTCCTATCTCTCTCTTTCCCTTTTTCTCCCTTTCTCTCTCTTCAATTCTGATAGCAATGATAAGAATCTCACCTGTTTCCTAATGTATCATTGGCAAGTAATGAAAAGTTGTCATGGAAACAGAAACACGCTGTTTGAAGCTGTAAACAAACAGTAAGTTTTTGCATGGATTTTTCAAACCCACCAGCAAACGGACATCTTTCTTTCTTTCTCTCTCTCTCTCTCACACACACACACTGACTCACTCTGTCTCACTCACTCTCTTTCTATCTATCAATCTGTCTCTGTCTCTGTCTCTCTCTCTCTCTGTCTCTGTCTCTCTCTCTCTCTCTCTCTCCCCATTTTTATAAATCTTTTTTTCTGAAACTTATTATTCTGAAACCTGTGTTTTATTGGTTCTTCCCTATTTGAATTCTGCTCATATCTATCTATCTATCTATCTATCTATCTATCTATCTATCTATCTATCTGTCTGTCTATTAAATCATATCTCTCTCTCTCTCTCTCTCTCTCTCTCTCTCAGTCAATTCTTTTGTGATTCGTTTTTAGTAACCAAAGTGTGTAATAATTTTTCCAGTCATTTCTATCTATCTACGGACATCTGAATTTATTCATACCAACTTACGTCTATTCATATCTATCTATTCATATCAACCTCATTCTATTCATATCTATCTATCTATCTATCTATCTGTTCCTGGTCCATCCATTCTTGTTTATTTAGGTGCGCTGCTTTCTACCCAGTTAATTCAAAATAGGAGAGTCTAATGCAAAAGTAAAAGGTAATTGTGAATGTGTGGGTGGTGAATATTATGCACCATCGTAAAAAGGTAATAAATATTTAAAAGTAAAGAATATCGGAGGAGAGTAAAAATGAAGAGGAAGAGGCAAGATCTTCAGCGAGGAGTAGAGAGAAAAGTTAAAAGGGGAAAAAGAGGGAGAGAGAGTGAGTGAGAGAGAGAGAGAGAGAGAGAGAGAGAGAGAGAGAACCCCTCACAGATAGGGGATGAAAAACTGAATGCTCTTCAAGAATAATGATACTGCTTGGAAATTTGCGAAGGTATTAAAGAGAGAAGAGCCCTATTAAAGAAAGAGAGAGGGACACTATAAAAGAAAGAGAGAGGGGGAACCCTTAAAAAGAAAGAGAGAGGAACTTATAAAAGAAAGAGAGGAACACTACAAAAGAGAGAGGAACCCTATAAAAAAGGAGAGAGGAACACTATAAAAGAGAGAAGAGCCCTATAAAAGAAATAGATAGGAGACGATAAAATAAAAGAGAGACGAAACCTATAAAAGAAAGAGACTCTAAACAATTAAACAAAGAAAGAGGAGCCCTTTAAAAAAGACCATATAAGTATATAACGCAAGGTTATAGATGAGACGGAGATTATAATGATATTCCTCGCCGAAACAAATTTATAATGACAAATTAAGCAGGTTTGAGTTTTCTTCTAATTGCATTATATATATATATATATGTATATATATATATATATATATATATATGCGAACAGTGCTAAACAATCTTTACAATTGAATTATAAAGCCAACTTAAAGCCAAGAAAATCCCCAACTCTGAAAACGGTAGTGATCGTGCCAATGAAATTGGCGCCCTTGACACTGACAGCTATTGATTGAACTCTTGCTGATCGCTACTCGGACATTCTAATTAAAACAGACTTCAAGAATCCAACATGGCGTTCTTTGGAAGGACAGACTCGTTTTCTCATAAAAAAAATCAATTGGCCTCATTCAAATGGCCCAAAACTTTTTAAAAAATCGGGAAAGAAAAATACTTTGCAAAAGAGAAAATAATGGAGGATGAGAAAAAATTGATTAAATCCAAGGACAATTAACAAAACGCTTTCAATATGCTTTCCCGCTCTTGCAATCACGCCAGTTCTCGGTGTCCGCCATTTTGAATTTTTTTGTTAATATTTTGTACTTAGCTGCATTCTCTTGTTGGCAGTAATCGTAGTTATGATAGAATAAGCCTTTTCGCATGCAATGAAAGAATGGTCGGTGAACAATGGCTGGAAAGTCGGCCGGTCCTTAATTAATCTCGAATTTATAACCGATTACCATCGAAAAAAATGAGTTGGGGTAGTAATTAGTTTGCTCAACTGGTGCGTGAAATAACGCAAGGTTATTAAACAAGATTTGGACTACTGCTTGGTGAACGCTACTGAAAGAGAAAGTCAGCTTAATCTCGTTCTGTTATCAACGTTCGCATATGCACCAAATCAAATCAACGTCTTGGATCATGAAGAACAGAGTGGAGCACCATTTCCAATGTTGGCTCAATGGTAGAAATTTAATCATTCTCTAGAAAGTGGTCCGTGAAATCATCTGTATCTACTTACATACTTTGGTATTTGGTATTTGTCAGTTTAAGGTAAAACTACAAGACACATGAATCTACGTTTTTAGAAGGGTCAACAGGTACGGTTACCGTAATAACTTCACTGAGACACCTGTCCCAGAGAACGGCTCTCTCGCTTTCACAGTACTGGAATTATCACCATGAATTGTTTTATTCCTTTTAATTCCATAAAATCTGACTCTAAAAAAAAAAAAATTCAAATTGTCAGCTTAGTATGTGCTGATTGTATCCCCTACAAATTGGTTAGACCTCCCAAATAAATTGTCCCAGGTATTACACTAATCTGCATCTGCCACTGAAGATTCTGGAGATCTGAGGAGTACAGAGTACTACTTCATTGCCATTACTCCCTTGTCAACTCTGACCAAGAATTCTTGTGTCTGTTAGGACCCCACCAATGGGTCTAATAGATCAATTTAAGAATTATCCGTATTCGATTAGATCGTGCACAAAAAAACTCTTTAGAAACAATTACACAAAAAATGTAAATATGAACCCAATTCTCAAACCTCTCGACATAAAACAACGGATTTACAGGCCGATAAAATCAATCAACCAAACTATTATAATCAATAATTATGTAAAATTGCGATTTTTGTCATATCGATGCAATCAAAGATGGTGGGCTGCAGTCACAGTCAATATATTTCAATGCTTATCAACAGGTCTTCAATTTTTTCTGATAGTCACTGATTCTAAGACTTTTATTTTTATACAAATATCCTGTTGTTTAATATTTCTTTAACCATTCGCAGAGAAATTGTCTTGGTGGTAATTTCTCTGAATTTTTTTATAGTAATGGCAGCCCTGCCGGTGGGTTTTACCATATGAAGAATGAATACACTGCAAAGGTGTAAGATACACTCCACACACATACACACGCACGCACAAAGAGTATCCTGGGTATGAAAACAAACTCAATTCGATGATGAGGCTCCAGTCGTGAAAAGTATGAGGTCATTTCTTTATGGCCATTAATCTCAGATACACTATAACTGGGAAGGTTAATATTTATTAGGGTTCTACGTCCGAGACAAACTGTTCATAAATTATTACAATTAGATACTAGGACCTGATACCAGTATGCAAATTATTTGTCTTTAAAGTTTGAAGCTCTAATTGTTTACTAAGGTTTAATAATAATAATAATATTGATAATAATAATAATAATAATAATGATAATAATGATAAAAGAAATTCTGTTAGCAACACTTTCCTATTTCCTTCCCCAAGTCACATGACTGATAACCTTTTGAGAAAGAGGCATTAAGCAAAGGTTGATAAAGATTTTTAAAGGATTTTGGAATATGAGCAAAACGGTGATCAAAATTCGAGCATGGTAATAAGTAGTAAAATAGGCGACTGTAGTCGAGGGCAACCAGAAGGCTCCCTTTTCAATAGCTACTGCATCGAGGTGTAGGGGAGGGTGCTACTCTTTTCTCTGGATTGTTCCACTTTACCCTTGATACGTGCCATATTGCTGAGTGTTAAACAAGGAGGTTTCAAGTACCATTTTTAAAGTCTTTGGTATGACTCGACCTGGAATTGAACCCAGGTCTCCCGGACTATTAGCGAAAACTCTACCCACTAGAAAACTATAAAATAGCTAAGATTTTTAAAAAAGAGTAGTATCAGTTGCAAACCAATCCATACACAAAGTATCAGCTAAAGTCATTAATAGGGATTTAAACCAAACAGGTTTAGAAAAAAAGATGGCGGTTGAACTTTTACTAAGTTAAAACATAGTAAGTTTGGAACTAGAGTGCTTTTGTTTATTTACTTATTTATTCAATTTGTTTTTTGAGGCCTGATTTTGTGTCCTCTTTCTTGGGAAAGCACTAGTTCCTATCTGTAATAGGAAGATAGATTATAATCATCCCCTGGGTCTGGTATAGCCACATTATCAATGATAAATCCAAATTCAAATCAACGTGGAACTCGGATGACTGATCTGAGTGTCATGATCGGCAGGTGCAACATTGATAGCCAACATGAGAGACCTGAACAGCATCCTTCGAATGCTGGCTGTTCTAATTTCAGATACACAAACAACGACCAAAACAACAACTCAAGTAAGATACACTGAAAATGGACGAGGAAAGACAACAAAGATTTATTTGACAGTTATTTTATGAGCAATCTTATACAAAAATGGGTAACGAAAAAGAATGATTGAACTTTAGGCAGAATCCGCTGGATTTAATGCGACAAGCGAAAGATTGCTGACCAAGCTAGAATGAACTGTTGCTTTTTATATAGACTAGTAAATAGTGAAGAAAAGTGACTAGATCTTTTAACCCCAAAAGAAGCACAAAAGACAGAAAAGCATGATCCCCCACTTGAACTGGATTGAAAAGCAAAATTCTGATAACCTAAACGCCACATATACAATCAGCACAAAACAAATATTAAAAGAAGACAAAATAAATGTAGAGTTAAAAAAGAAAATCATGACTGAAAAAAGACTACGTAACAATAGAAAGCAAAACTGGAAAAAAGTTCAGGTATAAAACGAAAAAGTAAACAAATTATTTTCAAAAATTCCAAACAGGCAACATCACTGAAATAAATAAGGAAATTTATACAGAAGCAAAACTAGTCTGTGTTAAAAATGTTAATCTCTTGAGGAACCCGAAAAAAAAATACAAAATCTTGATGGGAAATATGGCTAGAAGGGTAGGTAAAGAAACTGCGACAACAAGTGATTTTGGTATGGAAGGGAAAAACACGAGGATGAGTTGTGATGGAAAAACCAAAACAAAACAGCAGACAAGATATTGGCAAAAGAATGGAAACTCAAAAGATACCTAGACAAGGTCAAGCAATAAAAACAAAACAGGACATACCAAAATAATGAAAGAAATATCTACCAACTAATCAGTGGAGAATGCACGAGGACATACCAACAATGCAGATGGAGCAAAACAATGGAGTATAATTTGGGAACCGGAAAGAATATAATAGAAAGGCAAAATGGATTAATAATATGGAAAAAGAATAACTTAGATACGTTTTAAATGGCTCAGAACAACTCTTAAAAAGTACTGAACTGGAAAACGCCAGGCCGTGACAACATACATGGATTCCTGGTTTTAAAAAATTCAAGTCCATCAATGACAGACTAGCTCTCCAACTGAGTAAAGGCCAAGAAGAAGAAAGAATACCTGCATCAATAACAAAGAGGAAACTACCTGATCCAGAAAGACGCTCAAAAAGGAACTATCCTCAGCAACTATAAACCGAAAACGTGTCTGCCTGTGATGAGAAAAATCTTAATCACAGAAATTAGGGAGGAGATCTATTATTCGCTTCTATGTCAAGGAGTGTTTCCGGAAGAACACAAAGGATTCAATAAGGAAGCAAGAAGAACAGATGACTTATACATTGATCAAGGAAAGAAAAGTGATGTGGAAAAATGTAACTATGGCGCAGATTAAGTTGAAAAGGCCAATGATATGGTCTCACAGACCTGGATAATAGATAGTCTAGGAATTTACAAAATATCCAACAAGTCATACAATTCACCACGAAAGTCATAAAAAACTGGAAATCGAAATTAACAGCGGGAAGAAAAACTTTAACAAGGTGAAAATTCAGAGAGGCATCTTCCAGGAAGATATTTTTTCACGATTACTATTTTTGATAGCAATAATGTCACTCAATTACATCCAAAGGAAATGCTCGGTGGACTACAAATTTACAAAATCACAAGAAAAGATTAATCACCAAAAGTACAATAACGACATCAAGCTGTTTGCCAAAAAAAAGGAAAAAGAATTGTTGACTCTGATATTAACAATAAGAATATACAGCCAGAATATAGGAATGGAATTTGGAATAGAAAAATTGGCCCGGATGATAATGAAAAGTGGAAAAAGAGAAATAACGGAAGTAATGGAACTGCCAAATAAAGAAAGACTTAGAACACTTGAAGAAAAGGAAAATTACAAGTACTGCGATAGAAATCTCATCAAAGGGACAAACAACAGGTCAGTCCCCTTTCTTAGGTACTCAAGACCATTCTTAAACTGGACAGAGGTCGGACTTAGACAAATGGACCAAAGGACAAGTAAGTTGATGACTGTGCACAAGGCGTTACATCCAAGTGATACATAAACAAATCGTATATGTCAAGGAAAAAAGGGGGAAGTGAACTCATCATCATCGAGGACTCCGTAGACACATCAATAAAAAGATTCAAGGATTACATAAAAAAGAGCGAAGAAAAACTCTTCACAGCAGCTAGTAATAGCATCAGGAAAATAAGACTGGATACAAAACAACAAAAACTAGAAAACATAAATGAGAAGAAAAACAATTAAAGGGAGATTTCAAACTGACGTAATTGCGCAAGAAAAAAGCTGAACATGGTTATAAAAGGAAAACTTCAAGAGAGAAACTAAATCTCTTCAAATAGCAACACAAAACAACACCATAAGGACCAATTATATTAAAGCAAAAATTTATAATAAACAGCTGAATAGCAAATGAAGATTATGGGGAGAAAAAATATGAGGAGTTTAGTCATATAATAAGCGGATTAAGCAAACTTGTACAAAAGGAGTACCAAACCAAACATGACTGGGTAGAAGAGGTGATCCACTGGGAATAGTGCAAGAGACTAAAATTTCGCAATACTATCTTGGGTTTTGAGATAGAGATGGATCACCAAATATCAGTCAGAAAACCAATCCTCTTGAATAATTAAAAAAATGAGAATTTACTCTTTGTAGATTTTGCTGTTCTAGCAGACAATCAATTGAAAATAGAAGTAAAGCAAAAGATATACAAGTACAAAGAAAAGGCAGCAGATACTGAGGGTCAAGGCAATACGAGTTGTAGTTGGAGCAATTTATTTGCAAAATGCAATGGAATATTAGAACTATTATTTTAATAATAAACATTTACCAATCAATCAAATTTCGGCATTAAATTACCCATAAGAACTTTATAGACTTTTAAGTAAATTAACATAACCGAATGACACTCATGGGAATCGTTTTGTTTAATTCAAAAACACCAAATGCCTTCTCAACAGTTTTCGGCACCGTGATCTTGTGTTGCTCTAAACCTAAATAATAAAATTCTTGTGTTTCTCATGCAAAACTGTTTATCATTAGTTTATAAATTTGGAAACGTGACTCTTTTTTAGAAAGAGTTGCCTGACAGTGGAGGGATTTTTTTCTACTAGGAAATGAGTTAATGCATGACAGGCTGATCCTAACAACTGATAATATAAGAAATACCTCGTTTGTTGATTTAGGGGTGTATGAATCTTAACTCATTTTGGGGAAATGATTAAAAAAGCCTCTATCCACTCTACCCAAAAAGGTGACCTTTGACATCGTGGCCCCATATATGAATCGAAGCTAAGAAGCTGGGAAAAACACGAATCTCACTGCAAACACTAAGAGGACAAAAAAGAGACATTCTAAAAAATAATTAAATGAAGATGTCGACCTTTTTGTGTTCAAATAGCATATTTACAATTGGGTTCAGAAATATCTCTTCTGAAAGAAATGAAGATGGGATTCTCTTTATACCCAGCAGTACACATATACATGGGATTCAACAAGATACTCACTGTCCTGATGATCGTATGCGTGTGTGTGTGTGTGTGTGTGTGTGTGCGGCGTCGCCTCTACATTAGTACACCACATTTTCTTTATAAAAAGTTAATTTTCTTCAAAATTAGATAAACGGAGATTTTATCGTTCCAGTGGAACATTATATAATAAAAACGGTTATTTTTGTGTATTATTTCAGACTTAATACCATTGAAACTCAGCAATTGAATATATGAATATATACCACTCCAATAATGAATATACCACTACATAAAAAGTTCATTTCATTTTAATATAGAAAGTATCTTTTCAAATCAAAGCTTTTTCTTGGTTACAGAACTTCAATTCCGTAGAATTTGTTAAAGAAAAATAATAAACTAATGTGTCAACTTTTTTATTTAAACTTTGAAGTTTTATTCTGATCGACTTTATTTTACTTTTGGTTCATCGACCGCTTTTTTATGGATTGATTGTTAGTTTTCTCAAATTATTCTTTCATATATTCTTTCGGTGTTTTTTTTTCTTTTGGCTACGCATAACGTTGTTGGTTGGTTATTTTCAAGTAGTACGAGTATTTTTAGTCTTTTCTTTTTTTATGGATTTTTTTCCCAGTTTGTGTAATATTTTTTTTTTTTTTTTTTGCAAATTGTATCATCTGGGTTTTTTCACACCATCAGAATTATAGAAAAGGTATAAGAATAAAATGCATATGCATATATATATACATATATATATATATATATATATAATTTGATACCATTTTCGAAAAATTTTATATAATTCATGATGTAAAAATCTAACTAACAACTTAGTCTTAACAAATGAAACTAAATCGAATTAACAGAAATTATACCAATTTTTCCTTTACCACTCTGTATATTTGGGGCATTCGTTTAAATCAGCATCTGCTCATTCACTGTCGACTCTAAAAAAGACCCACGGCAAGAGTGTAAAAGAAATCCTATATTTACAAAGACAGAGATATTCGACTACCATCGACTACCAAGGGTATTATAGTAAATCCAAAACTGGTTGATAGGTTAAAGGAAATAAAAATGCTTTCGGCTCAGATTTAAGGCATGTTTTAAATAGACGTTGCTGTAGGAGCTGTAGAAAAAAGTTGACCCACGAAAGAAGCTCGTTAGGATTAAGATTAAGGTTCATGTGGGTATATGGGATTAATGAAGTGTACAAGAAAAGGTAAAGGAGAAAGAGAAATAGCGAATATGCATTTGTTAAGATTTCTCTGAGTTGATGACACGTGAGAATTGGGTCTTTGCTTTTAAGGGCGCTCGAGTATATATTGAATCTAGCCACATCTGCGACCAAAGCAAAAATATAAGCTTTATCCAGGGAGGCTTTAACCCCTCAAAAAGGGCATCCACCCAAATATTCTTTTAATTTATGTACCTGCAAGTATTTCCCTCCCAAACACACACATTTTCATGCACGCCCATAAAAACACCCACGAATACCACACAGCTCTGTTGGTGAGGCTTAGAATACACAGATTGGATCTCCAGCAGTGATGTAAAATACATTCGGCGGTAAGACTCCAATTCTAGAGCTCAGGGCAACGTGAAATAATTTCTTAATTGATATTACTCACATATACACTCTAAGCCGGAATAGTTGTACCTATTAGAGTCAAATAGATTTGTTTGAAAATAAGTAATTCAAAATTAGCATTACATAGTAATATTTGAAGCCATATATTTTATATCTTTCTTCAAGAGGAAAGAGTAGTTTCAATGATATTCAGAGATAATATTTGAAAAAAAGAATAAGAGGATTATATCTCTTGTATATGCAAGTTATAAAGTCAGACGTCTTTTCTTCACTGGATTATCTAGAAATATTAAAAAGCTCCATGTTCTTAGTTCTAGTACGAACCAGTTACGGAGATATGTTAAGATGTTAAGATCATGTAAGAATTCTCAATACCAACAGAGCAGGAATTATAGTGAAATATTTTGAAATGAAATAAGTCTCCTGCGTGTGTTCCAACAGAGGGAAACATTGCCATGGAAGAATTTCAAAAGTTTTTCAAATAATAAGATATAAAACTGGCAATTGTGGGGAGATGTACCAAACGAAAAAAAAAGCATTACAAGTAAATGCCGGAGCACTGAGACTACTCAAAAAAGAAGGTAGGTGGTCTTATTAACAGCATACTTAGTGTCAGAGAATTTGACAGCCATTCTCTGGGGTTTTGACAGAATAACAGATGACCCAATCCCGACCAGAAGGCCAGACTTATTGTTAATTGAAAAAAGAACCGAACTTATCATCTAAGGAAAGCAGAAAGAAAATATAAGAAAAAAAAAGACAAATACTTTCCTGAAAGCTAAAAAAAAGCTGTGGACAGTGATAGGTGTTGTTGGTAGGCTCGAAACGGCCCGGAAGGGTTTGAAAAGGAGATTAAAGGAATTGAAGAATAGAGGAAAAATCGAGACCTTCCAGACAACAGTTCTGGTAAAACCAGAACATTTGCGTAAAAAATCACTGAGAGTGTAAATTACCATAGTGATAAATACATTGTCCACGAAATGGCCTGCAAAATTATCAACGAATGGCTACGAAGAGGAAATCGAAAGAGAGAAACGGATTCCTTATATATAACTGTAAAAAATAATTCCATACAAACTATGTAAAATCTAAAAAAGATGAGACATGATAATTATCAAATGTTAACTAATTAGAGAGAGATAGAGAGATGCAGAGAGAGAGGCAGAGAGAGAGAGAGAAAGAGAGAGAGACAGCGAGAGACTGAGAGGCGAAACACTAAATCAGCGAATGTAACTCAAAAAGAGTAGAGGAGCAAAGATAACTGAGTGGGGAAATATGATCCCCTGGGAATTGTACAAGAAATTTGACCAGGCAGACAAATGATACACGCACAAAGCTAGAACTAACCAAGAAAATAAAACCTGCAAAATCCTCTGGGACATAAAGATAAAAACGGATCACCCAACCTGGCCAAAAGACCATGCCAATTAGCAAAAAACAACAAATAATAAATATATCAACGAGTAGACTTAGCTGTTCCTGTAGATCACAAAATAAGAAAAAATATCCAAAAATGTATGAGCCTTTAAAAAGTTGTGAAATAGGAAGTTGATTTTAATATCAATCATAATCTGAGCACTTGGAACAATCCCAAGAAGAAAGAAAAGAGAATAGGAGAATAAGAAATTCGAGGAAGAATTGAAACAATTCAGACCAAAGCACTACTAGGATTGTCTAGGATACTTAGAAGAGTCCTGGAGAGCTGAGGAGACTTGCTGACACTCAGACTTCAGTGAAAAACTTTCCATTTAAACTGGCGTAAAAAACTCGCAAGAAGTAGAATTGCATATGAAAAAGATTTGAAGTCAAAATTTGAAAAAGCTAAAATTACTTTTGATACATCCCAATAATAATAATTATAATAATAGTTGTAGGTTATGTGATAGAGACAAAACAATCAATCACATAATAAGCGAATGCAGCAAATTAGCACAGAAAGAGAATAAGATTGGACACGACTGGGTAGGCAAGGTAATCCACTGGGAATTCTGCAAGAAAATGAAATTTGTCCATACGAACAAATGGTATATACACAACCTAGAATCTGTCCAAGAAAATGAGAGGATTTTAACATACAAACGGATCACCTTATATAGGCCAGATGACCATATATTGTAATAATCAACAAAAAAGAGAGAACTTACCAAATTGGGGACTTTGCTGTCCCGGCTGACCACCGAGTAAAATTGAAAGAAAGCGAAAAGAAGGATAAGTACCTGGACCTTGCTTGGGAATTGATAAAACTGTAAAACATGAAATGGACGGTGATACCAAATGTAATTGGTACTCTTGGTACAGCTACCAAAGGATTGGTACAAGGATAGGAGAACTTGGAAATAAGAGGATGAATGGAAACCATCCAAACTACAGCAGTATTGAGATCGGTCTGAATACTAGGAAGCAGAGTCCTAGTGACTTGAGAAGAACGCTGTCACTCAAACTCCAGTTAAAAACCATCGGCTAACGCTGTTGTGAAAAACTCAAAAGGAATGAATTATAAAGAGCACAAGTCTTGAAACAACTTGGTGGGGAAGGTGATCCACTTGGAAATGAGCAAGAAATTGAAAATTGACCATACTGCCAAATGGTATATGTATAAACCAGGATCCGCCCAGGAGAATGAGACATAAAATTCTCTGGAACGGAGACCATCCAAACTACATTATTGTTAAGATCACTCAGATTTCTATGAAGAGTCTTGGAGACTTGGGGAGATTTGTTGTCACTCAGACTAACGCTGATGTGAAAAACTCTCCAGGGATAATAATAATAATAATAATAATAATAATAATAATAATAATAATAATAATAATAATAGACACACATAAACTCCTATGGGACTTTGACATGCACACGGATCACCTAATCTCGGTCAGAAGACCAGACCTTATAATAATCAACAAAAAACAAGAGAATTTGCAAAATTGTCGACTTCGCTGTCCCGGCTGACCACAGAATAAAACTGAAAGAATGTGAAAAGAAGGCTAAGTATCTCGACTTGGCTAGAGAATTGAAAAAAACTATGGAACATGAGGGTGACGATTGTACCAATTGTGATTGGTGCTTTTGGCAAAGTAACTAAAGGATTTTTTAAGTACCCGGAGGACTTGGAAGTTGGCGAATGAGTGGAAACCATCCAAACGACAGCATTATTGAAAACGACCAGAATACTGAGAAGAGTCCTGGAGACCTGAGGAGACTTGCTGTCACTCAAACTCCAATGAAAAACAATCAGCTAACGCTGATGGGAAAAACTCTAAAGGAGTAAATAATAATAATAATAATGATAATAATAATAATAATAATAATAATAATAATTGGCCAGAAATCTGAGAAGAGTCCAGGAGACTTGAGGAGACTTGTTGTCACACAAACTCCCCCCAAAAAACCATCAGCTAACGCTGGTGTGAAAAACTCTCAAAAGAGTAAAATAATAACAATTATAGTGGAGTCAGAGATAGTCTTTAGCTATATAGATGAAATAAGTTTTGAAGTAAGGTTTGAAAAAGCTGGAATGCTTTTGATACACGCTAATCCTATTATTACTCAGCAATATTATCATGTATTATATTATATCAAAGGTCAATATTACATGGAAGAAAGAAGTAAATAGATCAAACTTTTTAAAGACGAAAAATCGAACTGAAACATTTCTACGTCTAAGAAAAAATAATTAAAGGTAAATTTCATGTTCCAAACAGGTGACACGCAAAATAACGTGAACGTTGTGTCTTTCAATAAAAGAACTATTTTCAAATGTCCCCGTGATCTTTTTAATTGTCGTCCAACACACGAAAACTCGTCTAGACTAAATTGTTCTTTATTCACGACATAGCTGCATTCCTTTGTTAAACCTTAACAAAAATAGCGGTATGAGGTCCACATTGGCAATCGGCCGTTGCAAGTAAATACACAAATAAATAAGAATAATTCAAAATTTAAATTGGAACTGTTTGTGTCCTTGTCTGAGAAATAACGGAACTATCCGATAACCAATTATTTTTAGTTGTAAAAGTGAGTAAATCTTTGAATATAAGAAAACTTTAAAACTTTGTGCAAGAAAGTAATTTCAAAGAATATATCTTCAGTCTGTTTATATTTACTCACGTTACGAACTGCTATATTCATATCAGTTGTTATACTCCTAACATTTCAGCCGTTATACTCTTCGGCTTTCTTCAAGTGTCTTTTGTTGTATTCAGTTATCTTCTTGGAATTCAGGGAAAAACCTTTTATCTAAATCACCCCGGTAGACTATTTTCATGCCTTGAGATATTCCGTATCAGCCATTTTCGGCTTTTCCACTGCTATTGAATATAGGACAACGGATTGAACTCCAAGTATCACAGTTCGTAATGTGCTGAGAAGAATAATAACGCCTCATATAAGAAATATAATCATACACTCAGACTCTTTTATTAATGTTTTATAAATAGAGGATGTTTTGCCAACAATGTATAAATAATAATGCATCCACCTACCTAAAAAAAGAAAGCAATATGTATGTCACGTAAACGAGGAGAGATAATAGTTGGATTCGCATGTTGACTTTGTCATAAAACTTGTAACATACAACAGTTTTCATTTAAGACATGCCTATGCTATATTATTAGGATCTTAAAGTTGAACACACATTCATCGGATGTCTGATGATTGTGTTCTCTACATGAAGCTTCAAATAACAGACCTCAAGATTTCATAATTCAAATATTTTATTTTAGTTTTATTTTATATGATACCTGCACTGGCATAAGAAAATGGAACACTTTATGCAAAATCTTTTCATATTAAATTCATTTCTTTCTTATATCTTTTTATTATATATATATATATATATATATATATATATATATATATATATATATATATGGGGTGGTAGAATATTCTCTTGTAGACATTGGACTATTTTTAAACTGCCGTCAACTAATGAATAAAAATCTAACACCAAATCCTTGTCTTATATATATATATATATATATATATATATATATATATGTATATATTAGAAAGAGGTTTTGGAAAAATAGATGTTTTGCTTGAGGGAAAGCGCCATCAGAATGCAAACGAATTTATAACCGGAAAAGGAAATGTTTGTTGCACTAAAGAGTAATGTTATAATTACTACAAAGAGAGAGGGGGGATTTCGCCAAACATGCAAACAGATCCCCTAATCCCGGCCAGAAGACCAGACCTCATAATAATCAACAAAAAAAAAAGAGAATCCGCAAAATTGTCGACTTTGCTGTCCCAGCGGACCACAGAATAAATCTGAAGGAAAGTGAAAAGAAGGATAAGTACCTCGAAATTGCTAGAGAATTGAAAAAGCTGAGGAACATGAAAGTAGCGATTGTGCCAATTGTGATTGGTGCGTTAGGCACAATAACTAAATGATTATTTTAAGGCCTGGAGGACCTGGAAGATGGCGGACTGGCAGAGACTATCAAAGCAACAACATTGGTAAAAACGGCCAGAATCCTGAGACGAGTCCTAGAGACTTGAGGAGACTTGCTGTCACTCAAACTTCAGTGAAAAACCATCAGCTAACACTAATGTGAAAAACTCAATAATAATAATAATAATGATAATACTCGACCTTGCTAGGGATTTGAAAAAAACTGTGGAACATGAAAGTACGATTATACCAGTTGTAATTGGTGCTCTTGGTACAGTCACCGAAGGATTAAAAAAGGGACTGGAGAATTTGGAAATAATAGAACGAGTGGAGACCATCCAAATTACTGCATTATTGAGATCGGCTACAATACTGAGAAGAGTTCCCGGAGAATCGAGGAGACTGGCTGTCACTCAAATCCTGTGAAAGACCATCAGCTAACATTGATTCTAAAAACTCACAAGAATAAATAAAAACGAATAAGCAATAATTGTTATAATAGTCGCTTTAAATCATTAATGATTAAATTATTGATAATTAATAATTATTACAATATTAATGATATTAACGGTAACTAGAATGGCAGAATCCTGAAATAAAATATAAGAATATTAAGAAATTAAATAAAGACTAAATTTCAATTTTAAATGGAATCAAATAAAATCTGTAAAACTATTTTTAACTAAACAAGATGAGTTTGATATTAGTAATGATTTTCATTGCCACGTTTTCCTTGATAAATTAATTAATTGAGATGTTCTTTCTTAAAATCAAATAGGTTAATTTATTGACAAGATTTTAGTTGCTGAGGGTTTGGGGTGTTTAAAGTATATATGACACCAGACAATGATATTACATACGTTTTTGACACAAAGGTCAAGCCCATATCTTTTTGGCACCACTACTACTTTTTTTTAAACGAGTAAGAGTCCATTAAATAAACATTAAAAAACTTCCTCTCCATTGTATAATGGCTATCTGAAGAAGTTGTTTCTTTTATTGAGTCAGCAGCTGAAATAAATTTATAATAGCCAAATGACGGCTTGTTGAGTTTTTTCAATCATATGAACATTTACTTGGTAAGAAATTAATATACTAATTATCATACATTGAGCACTCCAGGAGATTAAGAAAAATCCTCTTTTTTTCTCAAATATTGCAAAGTCATCATCTTTGGATATTATGTAGATATATATGTACATTTACATCCATAATAAAAGTCTAAGACGAATTTTCAAAGCCGCTGCTATCTCATTCATTAATTCCCTAAATACTCGTCCTGGCTTTTATAGTATTTCTCCTTACTTGAGCAAATCCATTTTAAATAGCTACAATATTGCCCATCTTTAGTTAATATTTTCTACATATATGTTTTCTATTTTTCTTTTTGTTTTTCTTTCTTTTGACTCGAAATCTTTCTCGATAAACAAACGTAACATAAATTCTATACAATATTCCTAATAAGTCAAATGACGCAATTTAAAACAACAAACGCTGATTCACTTATTAAACAGCCAACTTTTTCTTATTACACAAATTTCCCCCTAGGTTTTTGTATTTTGCATTTGTAAACATCCATCGTTGACTTAACATCGCTAATATCATCCCTCATGGTCCTGATGATGGTTCAGTAGAACCGAAACGCTATAGTATCGACTTCTCAATAAATCTCTCCTTCCACTTGGATTAACTTGTTATCAATTTTTCTCGACATATTGTCGGATCATAATCCATTATTTACTTCCATATATATATATATATATATATATATATATATTCCATTACCTGAACAATGGATTTGTTTTGGGGATGAACAGAATGTTGAGTAATCTATCTTAATACATTAATTACACGGGAATGAATACATATAAAACATACTGGAATGTCGTATACTCGTATATATAAATATGCAAGTTCTTTTTATAAACTTGACAAAAAATTGTCCGTGCTGAAAAAGAAACCATTGTTTAGGTCCCGTCACACACACACACACACACACACACACACACACACACACACACACACACACACACACACAGATCCAAGAAGGAGCGTTTATTTATTTATATGCGTTCAAAGAACAAAGATAAGCACCTGCTTCATCTGAGTTGACTCAAAGGTGACTCACCTGTCAGAGTGTGTGAGTGTGTATGTGGGGGGACTCAAAAAGGCAAAGTCGTCTGTTGTTAATTATACATTCTTAGCTAAATACATTTCGATCTGACTTGACAAAGAAAGTCTCATCAGCGTTTTGAATTTTCGGGATCAGTTACAGCAATTCAGGAAAATGGAGTGGTGGTTATAGAATGACGTCTAGAATATTTTTGCTTTTTGGTGAGTGTGTGTGTGTGAGAGAGAGAGAGAGAGAGAGAGAGAGAGAGAAAGAAAGAGAGAGAGAGAGAAAGAAAGAAAAAGAGAAAGAGAGAGAGGATAGAAAGGTGATAAGAGATCTGACCGAAGACAATCGACATATCATGTCTTGTGTTGTATTAACATTATCTTTCAGAAAAGGCAGGTGATAGCGTGAAGTCCTTCTTTTCTAACTTGCTATCAACCAACTTGAAAGGAAAACAAAAAGGAGCCTTATTAGATCTTATTAAAGAATCCTGTCACACATCATATTTATCCGCACGATTTAGGGGTCTTTCTTTTTTCTACCAAATAAAAGCAAACAAAAGATGTATTTATTTTCGTGTTTAAGCAGATTAATCCCGATAACTAATTTATTCTTTCAGGAGACACGTCGTGATGAAATTACCATGTCAACTTCTGTTGGGATCTCCAATCATTAACGTCTTCATTTTTTGTAATTACTTTTTCTAATTATACATATGACAGTCCAATTCGCTTGCCTTATTTTCCCTCAATGATACTCCATTTTATTTTATTTCAAGTGCAGTTTTATAGTAAAACAAACAAATTACTGGTAAGAATTAAATGGGTTATTTATTTATGTTCAGAAGACATTTTCTAACTAACATTAGAGTCAAATATCATATATATCAAACACCACGTCTGAAATACAAAAAGTCGTCAACAATAACACTAAAATCATATACAAAAATGACAACAAAACAGTTATAAATACTAGAAGCTCTCAGTATTAAAAATAATCAACCAAACGTAGATAAGATAGCATTCAATACTGACACTAATACATTAAACATCCTCAAAAATTAACATTCTAACCAAAGCACCCCCAACAATAATAAACCCTTCCAAGAAAATAGATATCGCATCCAAACTCTTAAATCATAAATGATAACCAAAAAAATCCCCCCTGAGGATGATCAATAGAAGTCAAAACGTTTGGAAGCAAAAGCATGTGGCAACTTCTCGATCAATTAGACCCTGATACAAAGAAACTAACGAAGAAGCTAAAAAATAAATAAGGTCATAAAAATGGAAAGTTCTGTGGTCTTTAACCAAATTTATATAAATAATAGATACACACACACGCACACACACACATATATATAGATATCTATATACATGTGTGTGTGTGTGTGTGTGTGTGTGTGTGCATATGCAAATGTAGAAAGATGAATAAACGAGATATTCAATGGATGGTTTTATTCATAATTGAATTATTTGCCCAATTTACATTTTGGTTTTTATATCAAACCATCGTCCGGGCAACGTTAATTTGTGGTGTTGTATCTTCTGAATTATATTCAATTTTAAAATGAAATAAAACAGAAAAATATTAACATATTATTACCGTTAGGTGCGTTCTTTTTCAAATCTATGTGACGTACTTCGTGTTCGAAATTTATTTTAAAACTTTAAAAGTTTGGGTTTTTTTTTTTGTCCTTTCCCTTTTTTTCCTTTGTTCATTTTTATTTTGATTGTTTTGCTGTTTGTAACTTCGGAAGAATTAGGATTTGAAGTGTAATTGAAAAACACCAAAAAGAAATAATCAATAATATGAAACTAATTTAAATAAGGGACCTTGTAACTTCTTTACACTAATTTGACTAAATTAGGAGATAAGTTGAAAAAAAAACTAATCTTTTTTTATGATATTGTAATTAGAAACAATATTAAATTCAATAATTTTTCTATGTTTTTATTATATTTATTAACTAACATTTTGAAATGTCTAAAATTGTGAATAGTTTTTTTAAATTATGTTAGACAAGCGCATTCTTTTCGTCGCTGACTTTCAAGTTTCATCCTGTGTTCATATATTCGTTTTTTGATTGATCATGAAATTTTGCCCCCACATATTTTCTATCACATCCTAACCATTGGGTAGAATAACACCTGTATCAGATTTGATATTATTATTGTTATTCTTCATAGTGATTGCCGTATTTGATGGCATATAAGACGCACAGGTGTAAAAAACGTACTTCAATTTCAGCAGAGCAAATCAAGAAAAAAAAACGCGATGAAATGAATATAATGAATATTATCAATTATAACACTTTTAATCAGTCTTTCAAATAATGACAATAAGTATATAAAAGTATAAGCAAAAAGGAGTCGTCGGGTTGCTAACTTCGACCGACAATCGCGAATTTTAAACCTACATAAGGCATATAAGACACAGGGGAATTTTAAAAGATATTTTCAGTAAAAAAAAAAAGGGCGCCTTATATGTCGTCAAATATGGTATGTTTCATTGTTTTTAAAGAGTTTGAAACTGTTTTTATTTCAAGATGATTTATATTTTGTTTCTTTACGATGTTTGTGGTTGCATTATTGGGTAAAATGATTAATCTGTGTGATACATTATAAGTGTATAAATAGCTGGTCGAAATTTTCGGAAAATATTTACATTTATGAATTTCAAAAGCTTTCATTTTAGCACATTTTATGAACAGTTTAAGATACTGAAGTTGTACGAAGAAGTTATAGTAAAATTTATCATTTAAATATTTGAGGGTGTAAATCCTAAAAGCTCTAAGATAAAATCTTATGATCACTCCACTTTTGATTATGATGTTTGATGGGAGTAAAAATGTTTGCGGTCATTTTGATAAGTAGATTTTCGATGAGGGATTGCTGGAGAAGTAAGACAAACTCTCTTATGTTGTACAACACAGAGATAGCAGTTCTGGGCAACCAGCTCTGTGTGGGCACTGGATGCAGTCTAGAAGACCTAACAGAAGCAGTGGATTATTGAAGCGGATAATGATAGAGAGTTAGGGAAGTCTATACTGTCAGTGAGACTTGATGATATATATATATATATATATATATATATATATATATATATATATATATATATATACATTCCCACACACACTCACTGAATTTTAGAATTCTCTCTTTGCTGTATCTGTAGAATACACCGATTGCATCTCTGCAGAGGGGGCAAGACTCCCTTAACAAGTGTCCTGGATATGATACTAAATAATCTGATTGTGAGTTTCCAGTAATGCTGGAGCTTTGGGAAATGCGGAGTAGCCCTTTATTGCCATTGAACCACTCTGACCCGGATTGGTAGCAACTGATAAGGACCTATGGTTAAACATGGGTTATCTATCAATGGGTTATCAATCTAAGGGTTAAACAGAAGTAAACTATATACTCATGCTAAACTGAATCTTTTGAAATTGAACTGTTTATACGTATAAAAATGTATTTGGTATTAAATAACCTTCAATGGTTGATATGCCACAACCAAACGAAACCAAAACTCAAACACTACATCCATTCTAGAATCCCATGAAAATATTACGTCTTGAGACATACACACCAAATGGACTCAATAAAAAAAAAACTAAATTATTCCATATATTGAAACCTTCAAACGCTTATTAAAATATATAAAAAATATATTTAAAAATTCATTTCATAGAAAAATAGAGGAACTTTGGGATGAAAAAAATCCTCACGGCTGGAAAGGTCATTTTTTTTTTTTTTTTTTTGCCATGCATGAGTCTCGATTCATGCGAGCCTCGTTTTCACCGACTAAAAATGATTCCCTGTCAAATATGAATGGTTGGAAAAACGGATAAATCCACACATTGTTATTGATTAATATTTAGAAATATAGAAAAAATTATGAACTGTGAAAAATGACCAGAAAAGTTGATATATCATTATAAAATGTATGATATATAGTTTTTAAGAGGAAACAATTGAAACTGTACTGAGAAATAAATGGAAGGAAAGAAAAATATAGCAACGTCGAGATTGAAATTATAAATCACTGAAAGACAATATGTCAGTTAAATAAAGAAAGCTATGTGTACGTCAAGCGTACAGACAGTGAAAATACTCTATATAGTGAGCTGACATTTTGTACATATATATATATATATATTTTTTTTTTTGGTCAACGAGTACAGGAAGTATAAGATTGCCTTAGCGATAAATTATTACTGTAAAAAGAAAACGGTGAGTTATCTTAGCGATTCCCACCCTTGTGCCCTGAAGCACCCACTTAAAAAAAGGCAGGTCTCAGTTTACTGTCTCCCCAGGCAGCACCTCCCCACTGTTTTCAAAGGTATAGTCTCAAGGCCAATTCTTGCTGCTGTCAGAACAGGACAATTTCACTTTAGCTGGTAGGTGTTTACTTGCTTGCGATGTACACAGAGAGAGAGAGAGAGAGGGGTGGATGGCAGTGTCTATACTACTATCTGCTTGCACCACTTGGTCACTAACGAAACTTGTAGAAAAAGTTTCATGCTAACTACGCAAGAATGCTGCGCGCTATTTGAAACATCCAGCAACACCAAACAAAAGGCAATTGTATGATTACTTACTTCCCATATTACAAACAAACTAAGTACGGCAAGCTGAGCATTGCTAGGCAAATAAGGACGAAATCATATGGGACATTCTTCAATGGACTCCTACACATGGATGCACTAGTGTTGACCGACCAGCAAAAAATTAGATTCATCGGCTCTGAGCAGACACTAGATGCTGTCTAGAGGACCTATCAAGAACAATAGCCGTTAAGGACGAATGACGAGAGAGTTAAAGGAATCTATGCTGCTGACATGTCTTGAATATTTTTTTGAATAGGTCTGCAAATGGTTTACAGTTTTTATTCTATGTTCATTATCTTTTCATTAGCTTTTGCCTATATTCTATGTTTTTCTTTGTTCTTTTTGGGTTTTTTATATATGTGCATATTCATGCGTGTATGTGTATGTATCCTCTGTGTGTGCATACACGTATACATACACGCACACATACACACACACACACATATATATAGGTATAATTATGTATACATACACATGTTTTTTCATAAGAAGAACTTCGACCCCACCCCAAAAAATATCTAAAAAACCTTATTATGTCTTAAAATTTAAAAAAAACACCAAGAGCTATGCATAGAAATACCAAAGAATTCAGGTCAACTTAAAATCAATCAGAGAATTAAAAACATTCAAGACACAAGAAAAATAATTAAAAGCGAACTACTTAAAACACCCACTAACCTCATCTAATTTTGGGAAACCTACGACGTAGGGAGTCTCAACATCCAAAAATAAAAGACATGGAAAATGTAATACATTCATTGAAAAGAAATTCTATACTTTCAAACATTCATGATAAAAAAAAATTTAAGCCTCAATCAAAAAAGTATTTTCTACTTTATCAAATGCACAAACTTCAATGCGATATACATTGGTTGCATTCAAGTACAGAACAATAGAATCTCTTTACATAAAAGCAACCTTAAATTACTAGAAAATAGAAAACTTTATGAATCAAAACACCTTTATGAATGTAGCAAATGAAATAATACCAATATACCAAACTGATGATAGCTCATTACTCCAAAAAGGGGAAAAACTTCATGGACAGATTTAAGCGATTATTAAACAGGGCCAAACTACACACACACACACACACACACACACACACACACACACACACACACACACACACACACACAGTCACTAACATATACACACGTTGACTAGCTTATAAACACGTACATGTATGGCATCAAAAACATTCACAAACACATTAAATCCACACAATGTTCATGGTAAAACATGCGTATGTATACATGTGTGTACATATATTTATACATGTGTACACACACACACATGCACACAGAGAATACATGCATATATGTACTCAAAAAGCATTTTCATAGAACAAAAGTGTTCACGGACATTCGAAGATACAGAACCTGTAATTAAACAAAATTTAACAACCAATCAAAATAATCTTTACGACATAAAGAACAGCCGGAACTTAACTTAGCAATTTAAATTTCCCGAAGAAGACGTAAAATTCCAAAACATGTTTAAGGCACAAGAATATGAAATGATAAAAACCTTAATACCAAATCCGAAATCATTTGCAGACCAATTCATTTATATATATATATATATATATATATATAAAACATGATTTTAGTGGTTTGCTATCCAGTTGAAGTAATGCCAGATAAAATATAGCCATACCACTCAGGCCTTTGTTGTATTCACCAGCCTAAGTAAATAAGTCCATCTACCAAGTTGTAATTCAATGATGTAACATTTGAAAAAAGAGATTAGATGACGACGTCAAGAAACTAAACGAGAAATTAACATTAAAATTCTCGCATAATTTCAATGTGGAAGTGACCAATAATATAACATTAATTTAATAATGATAAACTCGAATTGATTGACTATAAATTAATGTATAAGAATTCTACACTCTTTCATTGGTTCTAAGCCTTTACGGCTAATCTTTTGCAGAAATACATCTGATTCACGGTCCCTTCAATCAGTTTTTGAAAAAAAGATGAACTATGAAACTGTCCAAGTTAATATGAATTCACTTTTGATAGAATTAAGTCTTAATTTGTTTTGAATCACTGCTAACGAATTATAATCCATCTTATTTTATTTTAGCCTCTGTTACTTCAAATAATGGGATTGGATCAGTTATTTAACGCATTTTTCCTGATATAAGTGAAAAGCAATTGATCCTAAAAGTCAACTGAGTGTAATAATGGCCTAATCGAAAAAGAAGCCTAAGCAATTGATTTTGCTGTCATTAAGTTTCAAGAAATACTATATTGGGCAACATTTCACCCTTGTAACTAATCACTTGCACTTTGTTAGTATTTTCAATGCATCCCAGTCTCTGCAGCTAACCGTTTGCAACGCCAGACTATAATACTTTTGGATTATGACTTCACCATCAAATACCAGTCCACCAAGCAAATACAATGGAAAGATTCATGGATTCTCTTTAGAATTAACAGGAAGACATAGTTATTGCCGGAGTATCAGTAGAACTAAGAGTCAGAACATGTGGTGGTACGATTAAAACTACGACCCAAAGTCCTTAAACAATTTTATTTGGAGATCCAGGGATCAGCAAAATGAAGCTCTTAGCTTGCAGCAATGTCTTCTGGCTGAATATGGATGAGAAGTTTGGAAGAATTTGTAGATTCTCGTCCCAAATGTCAACTAGCAGCAAATTTATCCCGGAAAAATCAACTGAATGCATGGTTTGTTTCAGAATTCCCTTGGTCACACCTCCGTGTTAACTTTGCAGCTTCTATCAATGGCCAATATTACATCATCTAAATTGATGCTTATTGTTCATAGCCGAAAGTATTCACAATGAATCGCGTCACTTCCGGTGTAACTATCAGGACACCACACAACGTTTTTAGCAGATTTAGTGTACCAGATATCTTAGTCATAGGAAATGGCAGTAGACTCACCTCAGCAGAATTTTCAGCTTTCTACGAACAAAACGACATTCAGTGCATCCGGTCATCGCCATTCCATATACAATAGACAAGTAGAGCGTTTTATGGGCAAATTTAAGAGACCCATTATTAAAACTCAAAGGGAAGTGGACAACACCAGAAACTGTCTTGATCATCTTGAAAAACGATGAAGCAACTCCAAATCACAATGTGCTGAACAGTATATCATGTGCCGAAGCACTTATGAACAAAAAATTATCTATCCTTTGACGTCATACGTCCCGTTCCACGCTATTTTCTCGGGAAAAATATTGTTATGGAGAACCAATTTAACTCCAAGCGCAGCACTGCAGAGCATATTTTTACCTGAGTAATCCGTGCTCGCCTAAGACTATTGCAGTAGTTTTGAAAAGTAGGCGTATGGTCCCATTGTGCGCGTTACTGGATATATCACTGATGATGAGGGCATACAATCTTCTATCTGGATCCGACATGCAAATCAACTACACTCTTCACGTCTTCCAATGACTGATTTACATGATCCAGCCCTTCCGTTCGTTAATTTTGTTGAACAACTTTGAACTTCCTCAGAATACCCAACATACACCAAGTTTCTTAAAAAGACTAAAAGAGAGGACACAAAAATAAAACCGACAGGCCGCATTCAAAAGTGAGTCAAACCACAATAGATTGACCCTCAACAACAGTCATACGAAAAGATACCTCAAAGTGGAGATTTTAGGACTAAGTTTGATCAGGCTATTAGCCAAATGTGTAGAGTGTACACCAATGGTCCGGGAGACCGGGGTTCAATCCCTGGTTGAGTCATACCGAAGAATAAAAAAATGGTACTTCATGCCGCCTTGCTTTAACACTCAACATTATATGATACAGATCAAAGGTAAAGTGGGGAGATCCAGGGAATGGTGTAGCGCCCTTCCCAACAACCAGTAGCTATTAAAAAGGGATCTTTCGGGTCGCCCATCAACTTAACTTATTTCTGAATAAATCTATCATTTGTACACTCGTGTCTGGTGTAAATGAGACCACTCCATTCATTATATATACTTGTTGATTCATTTAGTAATGGGAAAGAAAAGAAGAGAAAGACATGAACAAAAAATAAGGAGTAAAACTAGTTTTTTCTGGCTTGAATGAATTAGGCTTAAGAAAGCTGCGAGTAAAGGAGAACACAACAGTATCAAATAGATTTGTTTAAGATAATATTTAATGTTATTCTGATCGACATTAATGCATTCCCTTTTAAAATATTCATATTGAAAATTATATCATTGAAAATCATATCGTTAGACTCAAATTTGTATTAGAGAGAAATTACTTAAAGTCATGTAAAGGTTTGTAAATTATGAATATTTAAAAATATTTGATTAAATTGTCAGTAAACTATTAATAAATAGGAATAGCCAGTTGAAAAATAACTGTGTACAAATTATTTACACTAAAAATATTTACTTGAAAGCAATTATTTGTTTGAAAAAAAAAACCCTGAATCGCCACCCAAAAACCCAATTAGATGCTACATAACTAAGTAAACAATGACTGACTCCAGTTGAAAAAGGAAACGACACTAGATTTGTTTCTGAATTGTTCCTGAAACAGAAAATTTAAAAAATTCCTGCGCTGGTACTTCCATAAAGTAATCCTTTAAATCATCAAGGATATATGTATATATATATATATATATATATATATATACAAGCTGCATAAATCTAAGTTTTGGCCTTTTATACAGCGTAGGCTAGTACATCAGCCAGTATTTTTTTAGAAGTCATAGATGGCGTGGCAGTTTTTTATCATTTTTATATAAAAGGTTTTCAAAGAAGAGTTTTTACCCGACATGATTTTCTATTTGTGGTGAAACGCTTTCATCTTTCAACCACATTGAATTTTATGAATAACTATGATAGAAATCACGTCAACTTTGTCTCGTATGGTAACTGTATTGTTGGTATGATAATATAAAAAAAAGAAAAGATCGAATTGGAGGTGATATTTTTTATATTCTCTACAGAATATTTTGAAAGGATTTCTAAGTTAGACAGTAGTACTTTTTCGAGTTAGCCACAACTATTATTTCTCATATTTACAATGTTATATAATTTTGATTATAATTGATTACATTTAAAGTGTTCAGCAGAATTTTAGAAGACTTATGATTTTAGACGAATTACTGCATGTTTAATAGATAAAATATATTATATCATATATGATATTATATGTAACAGTTATAAATGTTTAATACATTTATCCAGTCCATATTCATATCGAAAAAAAGAGCTGACCAAGTTTTAATGATCCACTGGGAATTGTGCAAGAAATTTAAATTAGACCATACGAACAAATGATATGATCATAACCCAGAATCCATCTTAGAGTATAAAACGCACAAATCTCCCAGGGATTTTGAGATACACACGGATCACATAATCTCAGCTAGATGATCAGACCTAGTGATAGTCAACAAAAAAAAAGAACCTGCTGAATTGAGGATTAAAATTAAAAAAAGGTGAAAAGAGGAATAGATATATGAACCTTGCGAGAGAGCTGAAAAAGCTATGGAATATGAAGGTGACGGTGATACCAATTATAGTTGGTGCACTTGGAATGATCCCCACAGGATTGGTAAAAAGGGTTGAAAACTGAGATATCAAAAGACAAGTAGAGACCATCCAAACTATAGCATAAACAAGATTTGCCAGAATACTGAGAAGAGTCCAATTGAATGGAGGAGAATTGTGGTTACTCAAACTCCATTGAGAAGCCATCAGCGTTAGCTGATGGGAAAAATTCTCAAATCAATAAAATAATTATGGACTGTGTATAAAAGTTGAAAACAATGGAAATTGAGGTTTAGTTTTGTTTGGTGTACTTGAAACGATCCCAAAAGGTTTGGAAAAAAGACTGGAATTAATAGAAATTAGAGGAAGCATCGAGACCATCAAGATCCCAGCATTACTAAGATCGGCTAGAATACTGCGGAGTGTCCTGGAGACATGAGGAGACTTGTTGCCACCCAAATACCATTGAGAAACTATCAACTAACGCTGGTGCGAAAAACTCTCAAATGAATAATAATAATAATAATAATAATAATAATAATAATAATAATGAGAATCGAAACCATCCAAACTACAGCATTGGTGAAATCGGCTAGAATACTGAGAAGAGTCCTGGACACCTGAGAAGACTTGGTGTCACTCAGAGTTCATTGAAAAACTCGCAAGGTGTATGATATTGATCCGAAGTAAAGGATTGAATGGTCCTATTTGACTCTTGGAAGGAACTTCAACAGATACTACACTCTGGTCAGAGTGTACCAGGGAGTGATGATAATGAGGAGGTACTATGCATTCTCTAACACTCCAAGACTGGAATATCACCATCAGATACTGTTTAGTGTCATGTCCAGAAAAGGTTGTTTTTTTCACAAGCCATCGCTTTCTTGTAGATTTAAGATAAAATAGGGTTTGATTGTCAGAAGAACAATTTGAAGAATATGGTCAGGACAATGAAATCGTCGCCAAGGTTTGTTATGACCAATCGATTGATTGGATTGGCATCTCAGACCGCTCATCGAACCTAGTAAGGGCCAAAATTGAAAATTGCAGGTCACAGGACTGCTTTACATGCCACTTCAGGGACTGCTCAGTTACCAGTGTCCCGTTCTCAAACATGACGAGTTGCCATCCACGGCCAATAGGTTATCTTGTTGGGGAAGGGTACTTAGCCTTGAGCATTCAGCATATTCTACAGTTCCAGCTGACAGGGAGGCAAAATCTATAATAATAATAATTATTATTATTATTATGAGCAGGTCCCCTTGTAAGATAATCTAAACCAATCTTGAAATGGACAAAGGAGGAACGCAGACAAATGTACAAAGAACAAGGAAATTGATGATAATGTACAAGGCGAGGTTGCACACGAGAAAATCTGGTCATGGCTAAGAAAAGGAAACCTCAAGAGAAAAACTGAATCTCTTTTAATAGCATCATAAAATAATACCACAAGGATTTATATTAAAGAGAAATATGATAATAAACAACAGAATAGCAAGCGTAAGTTATGAGAAACGATTGATTACGGAATAAGCGAAAGCAGCAAACTAGCAAAAAAGGATGGGAATAATGACCAACTGGAAATTGTGCAAGAGGTTAAAATTGGATCATACTAAAATATGGTATATGTAAAGACCAGAATCCCACCAGTCGTACAAAATTTTCTGGGATTTTAAGATACAAACGTGTCACAAAATCCTAGCCAGAAGACCTGATCTAGTGGTGATTAAGAAGAAAAATGGTTGTTATTTTGTTGATTTTGCCGTCACAGCTGACCAAAGAAAACAGATAGACAAGTGCTTGGACCTTGCTAGAGAACTAAAAAAAACTGTGGAACATGAAGGTGATGGTGATACCAATTATAGTTGGTTCCCTGAATGGTCCTAAACGACCGGGGAAAAAGAATGGAGGAATTGGAAATCAGGGAATAAATCAGCTAGAATACTCAGAAGAGTCCTGGAGACCTGAGGAGACTTGCTGTCACTCAGTCTCCAGTGAAAGACCACCAGTTAAAATTGATGAAAAAAACTTGTAAGGAGTTAAAAAATAATTAATAATTGACAATACTCCATAGAAAATAAAAGAAAAGATGAATTGGTTGTTAACATAACAATTTTAAGCCCGGTTTATTCATTTTAACGGCATGTCAACTTGTCAAGGATTATTCAATGCCTATTGGTTGTGGAATCGCTTTCATAGTACGTTCATGTTTATATTTTTTATGTAACTATTTCTTGATATTATATATACATATATAATATGAGACAGGCGAAATTATTTGAAATTTTTTGGAAAGGCATGAGTCCATCTCTCCTTCCATCTACAGGGAGACAACAGAGTAGTTTGAGAAAGTAAGCTTTGTAAAAGACAGTCTATCACGTGCACTCAGTGGTAAGTTAGGGCAGGGATCGTTCTATGCTATTGATGCCACGTAATTCAGTACAGTATGTCACTTTGAGCAGATGGGGTCCGTCAAGTAACCTCCATTGCCGATTCGGAGATATATCATGAAAGATATCCCAACGACTTTATAGGTTATCAGAAGCAAAATCTAAAAGACAAGTTTACACATGCGCATAGGAGTGCAATATGGATAATTTAGAAGATGTTTATTGAGCCGATCTTCTCATCTGAAGCAAACATATTGCTAATTTCTATTGAGGTCACTGAGGTCGTTAGTAATCTCTTAATTTACGTGTGTGCGTGTGTTGGAAGTCCGAGACAAAAATTGAAATTGATAAAAGAATGGATTTTAATGGCATATCAACCCGTCTATGGTTATGTTATGTCTAAAGGCTAGGGAATTGCGTTCAATGTACGTTCATATCTAAATTTTCTGTATAATTATTTGCTAAGAGTTTTTTTAGCGCATGGTCCTATTGAATACGAATAATTTTTAAACCGATCTATTTGACTAATAGATGGGGCCTTGACAAGCATTTCACACCGGATCAGAAGTTGATATGAGAGTAATGACAATGAAGGGGAACTCAGTATTCCACACAAGTCTAGAATTGGAGTCTTCTCATCAGATGCAGTTTAGTATCATACACAGAGTACCTTTCTTTTTTGGATGGCGGGTACTTACCTCTCGGGGTATAGTCAGGGCCCACTGTCATGTCGTGCGAGAAGTTCGGTCAGTAAATAAGTAAATAAAGTTGTCGACCTTACTCAAGGGTGACCCAAAGGCTCCCTTTTCACTAGCTACAACACCGAGGTGTAGGAAAGAGCGCTACTCCTTTCTCTGGATTGTTCCTCTTTACCCTCGATCCTTACCTTAAGTTTTAAGCAAGGTGGCATCAAGTACCCTTTTTTGAATCTTTGGTATGACTCGACTTGGGATTGAACCCCGGTCTTCCGGACCATCGGCAAAAACTCTACTCATTAGGCCGATGGCCTAGCAAAATAATGAATACGAATTAAGATTTTCATCAATGAAAATTTGCCGATTCAGCTCGAGTACTCATGAATCAGTTAGATTACCGTTTTAACAGCTGTTCATGTTGATATCGATGTTTCTATCCGTGAAGGCGTAAACTATTCCGATTAACATTTCTAAGTGATAGCTGTAACATCGAGATATTGGATGATTTTTTTTTTAGATGACGTTCAGGATGAACGTAGACCCCCACCAGCAACCAAAGAATTTGTTTTGTTTGCTTGATTCTCAAAACTGGACATTTTTTTTTTATCAAAATTTTGTTTTCGTTGAGTGAAATTTATTCATGCTTCATCTTGTAAAAACATCATTATCTCTTTATTGATTACTGTATGACTCTTTCGAACCCGCTTCTGGTTTGCATAAATATTCGTCGAGGCGATACTCAAACTTACTATCCTTTCGAATTGCCGGCTGAAAAACACGTCTGAGTATTTCGAAGTGCTGAGTTAAACCACGAGCTGATATCCAAACTAAGTCACACGTTTGACTGGTGGTTGATCTAGCCATCTCCTGACGAAAAGAATCCTTCACATATGGTACATTTCAGCTCCTGCTAGGCGTCGACAGGCTTCTTGTGCTCTCGTCCGGCTTTCGAAGAGCAAGCTTAAATATTAAAAGAATACATCCAGGATCAAAACATAAATACATCTTAGATTAAAACATCACACGAAAACAAAACCTCCAGGATGTTTGTATCATATGGTTGATGTATGGTGCAGACTAAAAACTAGATCGTGGCAAGTTGAAAATACAAATCAGGAGGAATGTCCAAGCACCATAGCGCATCAACATGTCTATTTGTGAAATTTGTAAACCCGAAAGACTATTAACAATACTTTATAGAACGTCATCTAAAAAAAAGTTTAATTTCGCTTTCTTTTGTTTAATGGCATATCAACCTTTGTGAGTTATCTAATGCAAAAGCCATCGTCGACGACAGACGGAGGTAGTACTATTTTATAATTACACCGGACAAAGTATAAAAGACCAAGTAATACACTATCTGGGTGTAAAGCTGTCGGTGGCAATAAGGGTGGCAGTACTGTCTAAACCACCGAAAATGTGGTATCTCGTGTGGTTGGCGACTGATGAAAAAAAAGTATAGCACGTGCAATCGCACATCATATGCAGAAAAAAAACATAATTTTATTTGTTTGTCATGCCGCTTGGGGCATCTCCATTTTTCTTCTATCTTTTCGCATCAACCTTCAAAAAGAATCTTTGCTCACTATTAATTCAATTTCTCTATACTGATCAAATTCTGTCAATTAATTCATCCCAAAAAATGTCCACTTAAATTCTTTTTCTGACTATTTTTTTTTTTTCTAAAATCATCCAAAGCTGGGAGGATAAGGAAGTTCATACTTTACTCAAGGGTTTGAGTTCAAAATTGAACATAATAACGTGACTAGAGTTCGACCTTGCTTACTACGATGTCTCAGTTCAGCACGTTAGCCACAACAGTACTAGGACTACTCCATTTAAATAATAAATGAGTTATTTCTGTTGTTTAACATGAAGAGTTGGTTAGTTTGAATAAATGCTGTTGGGATGTCACCTACGTGGAAAAGATCATTAGATATGATGACCTCGAGGTCAAATCAAAGCTGAGCTTTCATTGAATTAATGAGTTGAGGGATCATATTATCCTTGGAATTTAGAAAGATATAATAAGAGAGAAGCGATTGAATGTTCTATTTCTGCTTGCTAATTCCTCGTAGGCCACAACGAAATATTTGTATGTATCTGATCTCCAACCAAGTCAGAACGCGACGTAAAGTTATTTTATAGCTAGGAACACGCACGAATCGAGACATGCATGGCTGGTCCGAAAAACACTTAGCCCCGTCGGCATTCCTATATTGGGGCGTCTCCGACGCTGAGCAATCTGTTCAAAGCTGCAAAAGCAGGTAAAGCCTGTTAGGTCAACCCCTTGATTTTAAGCACCAATTCCAGGTGCTAGCTGACTGGGCTTAGAGCAGCTTGTTTTTCTCTTCTATGTGATTATATCATTATTTTCATCGAATTATTCTCTGATTTTTGTCCTTTTAACATTAAAATCATCAACAACTGTTGCATAATACTTGCGTTTTGAATGGTTCCAACCAGAATCTTGTCTGTGCAGACAATCCCGCTCGGATTGTTACAGAGAAAGCTTTCAAGTAAGAAAAATCAAGTATGCAGTGCCAGACATATATGAGGGAAGCCTCTGTGGCGTAGTGGTTAACGAGCTGCACGGCAGAATCATAGTGAGTTCGAACTCCAGTTGCGCTATTATATTCATTTTTGGTCATGATACGAATTCCTATATCTCACCTGCTAAAGGTTAAATAGTACCACTATTTGTTTTTTACAAAGATAACTTTTCCATTAAATAACCCACAAAGATTCATATGTCATTAAACCAATACTTCTATAATGAGAATTTGAAAAACGGAGATAGATATCTCCAGTTTTTGGTGGGTTTTGTCGATTTGTACTGATAGGAATGGATTCAAATACAAAATCCATGAATTTGAATTGTACAGTATCGTTATAAAATAAGTACATTACTGACAATAAATGCGAGGGAGTAACCGTAGTGTAGTGGCTAACGTATGTGACTTTGAGATTGGTGTTAGCGAGTTCGAATTCCAATCATGTTTTTATGTTCGCTTTCAAAGTAATGCCCTTAAGAATGATATTTAAACCTTTATATATATCGGTTATGGCACCATCACTTTTCTTCCACGTAGATGATATTAAATCACACATGAAGGGTAAAATGTCATAAAACAAAGAAACTAAACCAAATCAAGATTAATACATAAATACATACGCAAACACACACTCACACACACACACACACAATATTTTTTCTTTTTTGTTGGTCCAAAAGAGTAAATATTTCAAAATGAATAGGTCCACTAACAGATTTCATTCTTAAAATATATATAAATCTCTTAGTGGACCTATTCATTTTGAAATCTGCTGCTGTTGCTAAAATAAAATACCTTAAAATTCACTTAGCCAACGTGGTCCGTTTGGTGGCTGAGAGGTCTGAAACTCAGTCTAACGTAAAGTTGGGTTTCGATACCGGCTTCGAGCGTCCTGCGTGTCTAGCCACACTGAAGAGTTCTGATAGAACGAAGCAGTCTGTCTGTGGATGACTATATATATATATATAATCAAGATGCTGACATTAAATTGTAAGCCTCTTAAATACGTAGACCAATTCATATTGTTGCAGTATCTCATTTGTTGAAAGCGATCTCAACTTATGCTTACGGAAAACAAAGATTTTCATTTACAGGTTATTGATTATATGGAAATCTCATCTTTCTGATAAAACAAAGCTGTAGCCATGTCAGTGTCGTTTTCCCCTCTTCGGCTCTAACAAAATGTTGCGAGACACAAAAATGTGGCGTGTTGATTTGAACAAATCCTGGAAGCAACACCCTTCAAAACAACCTCTGTACAATCATTTACTTCCCATCTTTAAAATAATCAATGAATGGAGACAAGATTGGCTGGACAATGTGTGATATAATAGCCGAGGGATTTCGGTTCATGCCTTTGAGTTTAGTTAGGTTGAGAACCTTTCGGCTCAGCACATGGGTTAGTTTGGTGCAACATTGAGGCAGGTGTTAACGCAGGCGCACACGGGCGGATGAAGGTGTCACTCAGATGTCACAATACTCCAAGACAAAACGGGTGACGGAGTGCGAGTGACGTCACGCGCCGGAAGCGCGCAGAGGTTTGTGGAGATTTGAAGAAAGTTAAAGAGTCGTGTACTAGACACCAAACGAGAAGGATCGACTTTTGGGGCTCGCAGACGCGAAGCGAACGTGCGCCCTATGGGGGCCGCTCGAGACGCGGGCCGCTCGAGATGGGGGCCAAATGAATAAGACAGCATGGAAGATTGTGTCTCTCCTCCTTACGTCGAGACCTTTAACTCAAAGTTAATAAAAAGGTTTCGTACCAGAACAAGAAGTCGTTACGTGTTTTCGAATTCCGAGATTCCTATGTTCTATCGTTATGAACATTCGATGTCCATTTCACCCATTTCGCACATGGCCATATTCGTGTATATGGCTATGTAACAAATGCTGGAAAAAAAAGGATGACATTCTTGCATGGACTTCTACACATTGAGACACCAGTGTTGGCTGACAAACAAAAACTTAGATTCATTTGCTCTGTGTGGATATTGAGTGCCGCTTAAAGGTTTTACCAAGTACAATGTTTGATAGGGATGGATGGCAAGTCAAAGAAATCCCTACTACTGCCATACCTTAACAATGACAAAATGATGGCATTATATCTGTAATCTAACCAAAAATTCCATAAATATACATTAGGATTTTACTTACTTTTGGACTGCTACGTAATCACGAGAATTATTTGTAAGCAATTAGACATCAAACTAGGACCGTTAACTTGAGAAGAACTCGACTCAGTACTTTGAAAAATTAAAAATAGAAAAGCCACAGGGTTTGATGAAATTCCCTCAGAAGTATGGAAGACCAGACAATTCGATGACATACTGCTCCGACACTGTAATGCAATTTATAATAAAAACCGATAGACAGATGGATGAAGGGATGCATCATCCCTTTCCTTAAAAAGAGTGACCTCGGATTAGCCAAGAACTACCGAGGTATAACACTTACATCCATAGCAGCCAAAATATACAATGCCCTACAACGTAACTGCATAGAACTCAAGATTGATAACATTCTTAGGAAGAACCAAAATGGCTTCTAGAGAAATAGATCCACGACGTCACAAATATTGACTATCCGTCGAATTCTTGAAGGCATACAGGTAAAAAAAAACCTACAGGCGACAATATAACTTGTCGACTTTACCAAGGCCTTTGATTCCATTCACAGAGGGAAGATGGGGTAAATTCTACTAGCATACGGCCTACCAAAAGAAACCGTCGCAGCCATAATGATTCTCTATAGAAACATCGAAGTGAAAGTACGATGGAGATACAGACTACTTCGACATTGTAGCTGGAGTACTGCTAGGAGACACACTTGCCCCATACCTCTTTATCATTTGTCTAGACTACGTGCTTAGAACATTGATCGATAAAATCAAAGAAAACGGTTTCGAGCTGACAAAGAAAAGAAGCAGAAGCCCCCCCCCCAAAAAAAACAATTACCGACGCTGACTACGCTGATGACATAGCGATTCTGGCAAATGCACCCACCAAAGCCGAAACCCTACTGCATAGTCTGGAACGAGCTGCCGCTGGCATTGGCCTCCATGTTAATGCACACAAAACGGAATATATGTGCTTTAATCAAACAGACGATATTTCCACACTAAACGGTAGCTCTCTGAAACTAATGAACAAGTTCACCTACCTTGGAAAAAGTGTCTCATCGACCGAGACAGACATCGACACGCGACAGACATCGACACGCGACTAACAAAAGCATAGACAGCTATCAATTGGCTATCGGTCATATGGAAGTCAGACCTGACCGATAAAATAAAACGCAGTTTCTTCCAAACAGCGATCATGTCGATACTGCTATATGGATGCACTACATGGACGCTAACTAAACCGTTGGAGAAAAAGCTTGACGGCAACTACACAATAATGCTGCAAGCAATATTGAACAAGTCCTGGAGGCAACATCCCACAAAGCAGCAGTTGTATGGCCAACTGAGTGAAACTTTTTTTTTCACGCATTAAACCTACCATTTTCTTATTTTCCTGATCGTCCATTAACCACAATCGTCTATTTTTCCAGTTTAATTTTTACAAGTCGAATTCAACCAATTTTTCTTTCGCTGGAGGCTGTCAACCGAAATATTTATGCAAAGAAGATTGACTCATGAGAAAAGAACCATCTAAAATGTTATGATGGCAAGATCTAATTGTTTTAGCTTTTCCTGTTTCTCCAAGAAGAATGAAGACTTCTCAAGGTCAGGCGAACAATCTTTTCAACGGAAAACGTTACATACACGGATACATTACCATTGAAGTATTTGAAATTCATCCAAGAAAATCTATTGAAGTGTTTATTTTTATCAGTTCAGCGAACTCTTGACAATTATTTTATTGAATTGTTTAGAAAAATTAAAACATAAAAATTGAGATGATAAATCTTTTTTCCGAAGCGGTCAAGAAAGCTGAAAAACGTACGTGCCAAAAAAGTGTTGAATCAATTGAGCCGTATTGGGGAGGTTAAATCTTGTTATCAAGCTAATCATGTAAGCCTTTATAACTTTCATAGTTCAGTTCCGAGAAAGTGCCCTACATGACTAGATTATTCTAATCCTAATAAAGGGATATAAGAAATATTGCTCAAATCCATATATCACACCATTTTTATTTGAGGGCACACTTATCACGTTATAATCTCTAAATGAATGACTGCCCCCATAAAGGTAGGGGATTTATAGAGGCGGATTAGATAAAACCTGATTATCTGTATGTACATGTATATTTTGATAATCTATCAGCTGACTAAAGGATTTGATTGCTATTTTTCTTTTTAACCAAAGAATCTTAGACAAAGGGGCATGGAATTAAAAAAGCTGAAAAGTTTCTGATTCTAATAAACCTCGAAATGTGAAAAAACATTCGCCTCTCTCCTCCCTGGGGTCTAGTTATTTATCATCATACACGAAATGTGGATCTAGCAAATCCCATAACACCTTCTGGTTTCTTATAAATCTGTTTTGTCGGATATTTCTAAGCTGTGTCAATTGTAAGTTGCTAGATTAGAAGCGAAATTTGAAAAAATAATTAAAACAAAATTCATTAGAATTTCTAGAGAGTATAAACAGAACAAAGGACAATACAACTACCATCTAGTGCAGTGGTATGATTAGGTGTTTGTTTTCTCAGTTTAATGGCATATCAACCTTCTTGGGTTAATCAATGCCAAACCATCCTTGCAGAAGAACATTACAGGGTACAGAAACCATATTAGTAAAATATTCTTTTTTTTTTTTCATCATACAACGTGTGAAAACACGTGCGATACCCTAGCCTCATCAGCCGCCAACCAGGATGATAACACAGTTTCAGTAGCTCAAGGCGGTACTGCCACTCCTGGCGCTACCGAACATTACAGGGTACAGAAGCCAAATTAGTAAAATATTCTTATATAAAACCAGATTGATATCAGTTTTAACAAAAAACGACAAAATAAGAAGATATATGCAAAACAGTAAATTTACTCAATATGGTTACCATTTTTTTCAATTATTGTATCAATACGCTTCGAAACAATTTGCATGCCTTCAAAATAAATTCTTCAGACATTTTATTCAATCCCTCCTCAATAGCAGACTTAAGTGAACCAATATTTGGATGGGAAGTTGATTTTTTTTTTGTTTTCTAAAAGACCCCATATAGCGTAATGAAGGGGGTTAAGGTCTGGGCTTAAATATTATTTAATTTCTGTCCCCACAGTTTTCTTGTGGACTTTCAATTCATTAGCGTGCTTTCTTATTGACATTTTGGGGTTCGAAGAGAGAGCAGTTAAAAAGTTTTCCTTTTGTTTTTTTGTTCAATCCTCCACTATCCCTTTTTCATTAAAAAGCACTTTTTATAGAAAAAGAGCTTTTTAATGAAAAAAAAAGTAAAAAAAATTTTTTTGCTTTGTACACGGAGAACAAAAAACGTGCTTGAATAATTGAGCTAATTATGAAAATTTAGATTTTATCACGTTTTTTTTTACAAAAATTGGACAAATCAAACTTTTTAAAAGTTTTTAAAATCATCCCATATTTTGCTTCTACATCCTGTCGTAAAGGCATGAACCCAATCCCCCCTATTTCATATTTTGCTTCCACACCCTGTAGTAGTACAATATAAATGGAGGTATAGGGGAGATTCATACTTGTCACCCGGCTATTAGTTCAAAAGTGAACAAAAGAGCCCGACTGAAGTTCGAACTCACATACAACTGGGTTATTTAATGCTTAAGTCAATAAATTTCAAGCTATTATTTTAAGTATTCCAATATCTAATAATAAAAGCCATTTATTTGCAAAGTTATATAGTTTCAAGTATTTGATTCTAATAATTTTCAAAAATATCAGCTGGTTCGATGGAGGTGATACTTGCATTTGGAGCTATAGTAACCCTGGGTATAATGCCAATGAAAAAGGTTCTCCACACTCTCCAGATTTGTAGGATTGGAGCCTCATCATCAAATGCAATTTAGTGTCATACTTAAGATAACAACTTTCAGAGAGAGAGCAACTCTCTCTTAAAATTTTACCAGATGAAATGATTATATTCTCTTATAGTTCGATGTAGTTATTTTATAACTAAACAATGCCTATTTTAGAATCTTTATCGTGAATCAAAATATATATCAATCGATTACAAACATTAACAATTGCGATATAAGATAAATCATAAAAAGAAACGACATTACCACTTACTTATATGTCTTAATTTTTTAATTTTGTTCTATGAAAATTTCTAGAAGTTTTGCATATATATATATATATATAATTGCTTATTGACCAGGTTTTTGTCATGTTTTTCATGTCGCTGGCCACAATGCACCATGGATACCACTCGAAAACACCACGGGTCAAGCTGTAGTCTGGGAATCTTGTGATGTGTCTGGTTCAGCAGTTCTGTTTTTGGTATTTGACGATCACGTCCTTCAATCGGCTCACTCAATGATAAATATTTTAATTAAAGCGGGTGATACTTCAGAAGTATATCAATTGAAGCATTTGTTGGTGAGATAACTAGTACTAACTAAGCAATACTACGATCTTAAGCTTAAATTGCTTCCTGTAAACCCAATTAAAAATGTTTATGTAAATGAGGATATTTAATTCTGTGTGCACTTAATCAACTCCTACCAAACAAATAACATTTGACAAAAGGAAATGCAAACAGTCTTGTTCAAGATTTGAACTTGTTTCGTCGAATTCATTCTCTATGAGGATTGTTACTAAGGCGAAAAGTTATTCTGTCATCTTTCCATAAAAAATGAATTTAGTGGTTATTTACAAAGGTGAGCTTAGACAAGGTCAGAAGTACTATATATAACATGGTGGTGGAATAACGCCTTGCCAAATACGGGAGCTATTCTTGGGATTGTATCCTTCTTTGGTTGTGCTAGGAAATTCCTTGAACAACTGAGAGCAGTCCGCTTTCTTCCTGCGTTGTGATTTAAGATCCGGATAGTGAATAAAACATTAACCACTTTAGCGATAAGACAGACGCCTCCGTCCAGTTATGTAAGTGGAAAAAAAAAAAGAAAATCTACGACATAAACAAACCAACTCAGCTTTGTGACCATAATAGTGTTTAGTGTATACTATAGAAATTGTCATTCATCATCTTTTTACAGAGTACAATTCTCTCAGAGACCGACAAATATAGCTTATTTCTATCTCCCACTCTGCAGTAAGACACAAGGCCAGTAGCTCAGGATCGGGCAAATCGCCTTTTTCTTCTTCTTGTCTCGTCTCTCAGGTCTCAATAACTTTGATTCCATTTCACTACGGCAAATTTCGGCCTGTCTCCTCTCCCAATCTATCTCGTCTCGTCTCTCAGGTCTCAATAACTTTGATTCCATTTCACTGCGTCAAATTTCGACCTGTCTCGTCTCCCAATCCATCTCGTCTCGTCTCTCAGGTCTCACTAACTTTGTCTAATTACAATTCACTACGTCAGACCTCAACCCGACTTCCTAATTTATCTGTCTCCTTTCTCTTGTAGTTTAATCTATATATTTTCACAGATAGGTCAGGAGTGTGTCACGGAATATATCAAAATCATCACTCGTAGTAAATTTTTACACAACGAATTCCAAATCTAAATTTAGCTTCAGAATTCGTTTGATTAGTCAATTAGTTTTAAACTAAAAATGATTTGTTTTCATGTTCAAACGAAATAAAAATTCCTTTTTCATAGCAATGACCTTTAACGTGACAGCATTTTTATCCCATCAACCGAATTTTAAAATCTTTTGATAACAATAACAATTTTCATCGGTAACCAATAATTCCGATGTTTGACAAATTTTTGACACTTCAAACATTGACTCCGTAGAAGAAATTTTTATGATAAAATAAATAAAGCTTTTCTTTCCACACAACCCGTTCGAAAGATTTTATACACTCATAGACTTATAAAATCTATATTCTTATAAAATCCATATTTTTCTGGGTATTGAACTCCTTTTTTCGGTCTCAGAAGCTCACTATGAAACAGTACGAGGTGAGAGTCGAACTTATGAATTGTCGAAACCTAGCTCGCTATCATTGCGCCACTCGATGTACCTTCATGATTATTTTCCTTTGACAAATCTCAGTATGAAACAGAAATTTTGTTCCGAGATCGTAAGTATTAATCCTTAAATAGTTATGTTGTCAAAGCTTTTTAAAAAATTGATAATGATTGTGCTATGGATAATGACATTTCAATATAGTGACCGACAAATACGCATATATTCATTTACATAAGATCTGAAGAAACAACAAAATCAAAATTTACATATATCTACACAAAATTTATACAAAAAATGTTCAAAAATGGGTCGAGAAAATTCCTTATCAGCCACTCAGCACTGAACCAACTTGGAAACCGTTTTACTGTCTTCTACTGACAAACAAACCATTCATGATTGTTGATAGAGATTTGGGATCGAAAACTGAAAGACTTACAAAAGTCCATTATGTCCTAGGAGAAAGGTACAGCAATAATTTATATTTATTTTTCATCAGAATGTAAAAACTTATATCAGAGTTTGTCGGATATCTGAATTAGTAGAAAATTCAGGGGAATATTTTCCTTTGCAAAATCTTTTTTTGTTATTTTCTTGATTCCGTTTTAAATTTTGTCCAATTTATATTATTCCATGAGTTAACTGCTATAAATTATACAACAATATTTTTTTCAACCTCTCAGCCTTTCTTCCTTTATTTATCTTTGTTATTCTTTGTGTATTTATTCAGTCATTTATCTGTTTCTGTCTTTCTTTTTATCTTTCTTTTTCTTTTTCTTCTCTCTCTCGCTCTCTCTCTCGTCCAGTCGGCTGGGGCTGTAGAATACACTAACTGCTTCTCTGCAGAGGGGTAAGATTCCCCCACCAAACGAGTGTCCTGGATATGACACTAAACAATCTGATGTTGAGGTTCCAGTAATACTGGAGCTTTGGGGAATGCAGAGTACCCCTTCATTACCATTGCTCCGAGGTCCACTCTGGCCCAGAGTGGTAGCACCTGAAAAGGGTCCTATCTATGGGTTTAATAGAACTAAACCGTGGTTTGAGTTTACTGGGGGGGTTGCATTTAAACTGCATATTTATACTAAACTGAATTGTTACAAATAGAACTGTTTTGACATTTAAACGGTGTACTTATGCTAAACTGAATTATCTCAAATACAACTGTTTTAACATTAACTCTGTGTATTGCCCAATCGGCTGGGGCTGTAGAATACACCGACTGCACCTCTGCAGCGGGATAACCACTCCCCAATGAGTATCCTGGATATGACACTAAACAATCTAATGGTGAGATTCAAAGGACGCTGAACCTTTGGGGAATGCAGAGCACCCCTTCATTGTCATTGCTCCTTGGTGCTCTCTCGCCTGGAGTGGTAGTACCTAATAGGACCCTATCTATGGGTTAAATAAATTGTTTGAACTAGAACTGATTGACTAAACCGAATAGTTTGGAATAGAAATGTTTTTGACAATTAAACTGTGTACTTAGATTTAAACTGCATGCTTATGCTAAACTGAATTATATGAAATGGAACTGTTTTTGACATTGAAACTCTACTTACACTAAAGTGAATTGTTTAATATAGAACTATTTTGACATTTAACTGTGTGTAGACAAAATCTATATTTATACTAAAGTGAATTAGCTGAATTAGAACTGTTTTACTAAACTGAATAGCTTGAAATAGAACTGACTATTTGCATGAAAATGGATTTGACGTTAAATAACCAACAAATGTTGATATGCCATAAAACCCAAACAAACAAACAATCAAACTCTCTCTCTTTCTCTCTCTCTCTCTCTTTCTCTTTTTCTCTTTTCTCTCTCACTCACTTCTCTTTCTTCTTTCTTTCTTTCTTTCTTTCTTTCAGTAAACTCTGATTGTCTATTTCTCTGTTTTTCCGTCTGATCTTACCGACTCTACATCCTCTACATGTTTCTTCTTATCCCGCACCCCACACTTTTACCTTGCGACTCGGTGTCGCCACAAAACTAGCCTAATAATCATTGTTCGATGGTAGGTATTTAATTACCTACTCAGGTAAACTCCTGTTCTTATGCCTCAACTGTACTTACCCGGAAATAAAGTGAGAAGCGTGACTGACAAGCTATTAGAGCTGCACTTCCCCATTAAGGAATTTTTCAAAACAGATTGCCGCAGTGCTTCCACCTTCCTCTCTCTCTCTCTCTCTCCCTCTCTCTCTCTCTCTCTCTCTCCAGTATCGCCCATAAATTACAACACCCTCCCCACAAAGATTTATGAAGTAAATGTTTTTCTACTCCAAAGACACCAGGATTTTATCATTTTTATCAGAATGTTATGCAGCCGAAACGGATATTGTTAGGTATTATTTATTATTAAACTGTACCTAAATTGAAACTCTATGATTGGAAATAAAATTTCAACCCATTTTGAGGTTGGGGAGATGGAGTGGATTTAGGTTTTTCCAAAAAGCACTGTTGTGAAGAGAACGCAAGTAGCCTGAGAATTTTGACTCGTCTTGCCGATTCCACTTTTCATTCTGATAACCTTTATCCTACCAACAAACCCACATGAACTTACCCCCCAAAAAATGTTTATTTTATACATATGTACCAACACCCTCGTGTGAGCAAAATATGACCCTAGGTCAATATTCTTAAATTCAGATTTTTTCTCCAATACTGATTGCGATACCAAGGTCGAAGAGTCAATCTACCCAAAGTGGGGTGGAGGAGAATAGTTGAATTTTTACCTTTGACAAGGGTATTATCACTTTGTGAATTGCAAAAAGCCTATTCAGAATGTCCTATAACGATAGCCATTTCACCATAACCACCTTATATATATATATATATATATATATATATATATATATATATATATATATGCTATGAGAATTCACAATCCTTGCCATGAGAATACATAGTGCTCGTTTTTATATTAATTTTATCCTTTATTCCAAAGCAACTAGTCCTAAAAAGAAAGGATTCATGATTACGAGACCAACCTACAAGAAAGCCAACACATGTTGATATTAAAAGTTGGTCCACTTGAATTTAACCCTCTGTTTAATACGTTCCCCACAACCGTAGGTCTCTTTACCCCAGGACTCCTGACATGAATAAAAACTAAATCAGTAAAATGTTGCTATTCATTATTTAGCCACAGACTGTTCAATGAGGGTTACAGCTTTTTAAGGACAATTTGAAATATATTTAAAAATAATAAAATTATACATAAAATATCAAACAGCAACATTTTATTGGCACGGGCAATGTCGAAGTGAGAAATTACCGATTGAAATTACGACCGCAGCTGCATATGTACTTTTATATAACGGCTCAATTGCTATCTTTTAGAGTTCAAAGGGATAAAAAGAAAAGAAAAGTATTTTTATGTTATGTTTAGGCTTCCGTAAATTTGATAGCCCTTCTTGATTACAAATGCTGCGGTATCGGCTTAAATATTTGGTAATTTCTGTCAATAATGAACCAAAAAGCAGACATGTATTGCATTTTAACCTGTACATTACTTTTATGTATCTGTGTTGCAATGATTTTTTGATTCATGTTTCGTTAAAATAATTGGTAAGGAATATCTCGCACATTTTATGCAGGGTTTTTTTCTTGTGTGCGTACAAGTGAAATCTTTTGCTAATGACAAAAATGTATAGAGGAATATTGTCTGAGTGTATCTATGCTCACATTAGTAAGCATTGAAAATTTGCCAACCTCAGCTTTAGACGCCTTTCAGTCATAAGATAAAAAACAGAAATAAAATTGACGAATGTTGATTTTCATATACCCGCTCTCACTTCTTTATCATTTTTCTCTGTGTGTGTGTGTGTGTGTGTGTCTACGTATGTGTGTTTTCTGTCTCTAGTTCCATATTTCCTAGAATCTAGTTAACATTCATATCAAATTTGCTTGCTCTTCATTGAACTGTATGTCTATAAAGGACAGACAAACAATCTCTTCCCAATGATTGATATAAATTTGTTTGGTCTACATCAAACAGTATAGTCATTTATAGAAGTTAGACCAACAAACCCTTCCAAATTATAAATATAGATTTGTTAGCTCTATATCAAACATTTACGCCATGAATAGACGACAGATGAAATAACTCTTCTAATTATTTATATGTGGCCATCTATAGAGGATTGACAAACTTTTCCCTGTTATTCAATCAGATCCGTTAGCTCTACATAAAATATTTGACTGTCTATCGAGGACAGATGAATAAACACTTTTCAGCTATTAAAATAGATTTGCTTGCTTTATATCAAACCAACAATAGACAACAAAAAATATGTTCTGTCATTAATTTGGATTTGCTATCTCTACATCCAACTGCTAGGCCGTCTGTCGAGTACAAACTAATAAGCACTTCTCTATTATTGATATAGATTTGCTATTTCAATATCAAACCATTTGGTTGTCAGAAAAGAAAAACAACAAACTACTCCCAATTATTAAAATAGATCTGAATGTCCGTAACCAGACTGTGTATCAATCTATCTATCTATAGAGGACCGACAAACAAACTCTTCCACATATTTAAAATAGATTTTCTCACTCTATACCAAACTATTTGACCGTCTATAAATGACAAATTCTTCCCACTTGTTTAATTGCTCTTCCTGCTCTCTCTCTCTCTCTCTCTCTCTCTCTCTCTCTCTCTCTCTCACACACACAGAGTGTGTTTGTCTACACACATGAACAATGCATTTAGGTACATTATTGATTTCTTCTCTACCTGTGCTTTTCTAGATTAACGACTGTGACAGCTCAATCGAAAAGACCAAATTCTAATTAAATAATTTGTTTCCGACACACTCTTCTTTCGTTTTACTTTGTATTTTGACAGTTTTTTAGAGTTTTTTTATTCTGGCGATTTTTTGTCATTGTCTACACAGTATTTCAACACCGAGTTCTTTTCTTTTCTTTCCATTTTTTTTTTTTTAACAAAAGTTACCAAACAAACACCATACATGTTTTAACGTTTACAATTGGACAGAGTATGTTTTAGTTTTTGTAAATGTTTAACTTTCTCCTTGATCAATACGGACTTGCTTTAGACCTCATATCACGATTTACATGAACATGTTTTTCAAAAACCAAGCAGTGTCGGGGGTGATCTCCTAATTCTGGTTAATCTAGTCGGTGAGGTCTTAAATAGGCAGAGTTTATTCCTTGCAAAGGGGAAATTCTGGGAAGTATGAAGTATCCGTTCATTTCCATTACTTTCTGGTCCACCCTTTCATGAAGTGGTAGTACCGGTCAGCGTCCCATCTATAGGTTAAATAGATCGGTTTTATCATTAAGTGTTTTCAGACTATTGTCTTCATCTTTATTGTTATTTCCACAACGTTTCAACCGAGGCCGGAGGACATATCGGCTGAAACGTTGTGAAAATAGCAATAAAGATGAAGAAAATAATCCGAAAACCCTTAATGATAAAAATCATCAAGCTTCGTCTCAGAAATTTAGATATCAAATCGATCGGTTTAAAAATTATTCGTATTCAATAGGACCATGCGCTAAAAAAACTCTTAGCAAATAATTATATTGAAAATTTAGATATGAACGTACATTGAACCCAATTCCCTGGCCTTTAGACATAACATAACCATAGACGGGTTGATATGCCATTAAAATCCATTCTTTTATCAATTTCAATTTTTGTCTTTGACTTCCAACACACGCACACACATAAATTAAGAGATTACTAACGACATCAGTGACCTCAACAGAACTTAGCAATATGTTTGCTTCAGATGAGAAGATTGTCTTAATAAACATCTTTTAGATTATTCATATTGCACCTCTGTGCGCATGTGTAAACGTGTCTATAAGATTTTATTTCTGATAACCTTTAAGGTCGTTGGGATATCTTTCTTGATACGAGTATCATTAAATAAGTTTCCAGACGTTTTTGGGATGGGCACTTTTGTTGATAGTACACACATGAAACTCTATTCCCCTTCGAAATAATCTCTTCCGGCTGCAATGCACTCGTTGTACCGTTCCAACAACTTCTCGAAAACCCCATGGAAGTCCTCTTGTGTGAGCGTGTCAATGACCTTCGTCTCAGCCTCTTTCATCTCCTCAATTGTCTCTTAACGACAGCCTCTCAGCTTAGGGAATAACCAAAAGTCATAGGGAGCAAGGTCAGGACTATAGGAAGGGTGAGGAAGTGTCTTAATGCCCGTCTTGGTCAAATAGTCTGTGACAAGGATGGAATTGTGGACTGGTGCATTGTCCTGCTGGAAATGCCACTGAGCCAATTTGAAGAGTACTGGCCTCTTCCGGCGGAATCTCTTTCTGAAGTCCCTTAAAACCTCAACATCATACCCTAACCCTAACCCTATGGCCAATCAACTCTGGTGTATTGACTTCCTTACTCCTCCCACACGTCACATAATCCCTCGCAGACTCCCTGCCTTCTTTGAATCTCTTATGCCACTCAAAAACTGATGCTCGATTCATGCAAGATGGTCGAAAAGTAGTCTGAAGCATTCCATACGTTTCTGTGGCATTTTTTCCAAGTTTCAAACAGAATTTTATTGCATATCATTCTTTTAAAGTGTCTTCACGTCCAGATTGCATTTTTTAAATTCGCCAGCTGTGACAATCAGACTTTAGTAGGGTGTATTCAAACTTCTAACGCTCCTTTTGTCCGTGGCATGATGCAGTAATTATATCTGGAACCTTAAATAGAAAAACTAGGTATAAACAACAGTTGAAATAATTTGTATTCATTTTAGGCATAAAATAAGCATTAAACTGTACTTTGTAGTGGTGTCTATTTACTTCTATCATCTCTCTCTCTCTATATATATATATATTGTCATCCACAGACACTCTGTTTCGTTCAATCATATCTCTTCAGTGTGACTAGACACGTAGGACGCTCGAAGCCGGGATCGAAACCCTTCCAACTTTTCGTTAGACTAAGTTTCAGACCCCTCGACCAACAAGCGTACCACGTTTGGGTAAAAGAATTTTTTTAGGTATTATGTAGTAACAGCAGCCGCCATTTGTTAACATTCTTATACCCTATCGGCTACCAGAGTGCTCAATATATATATATATATATATATATATATATATATATATATATATATATATTCACTTATTAAACCTATAAAGATCAAACACTGTAAATTTTGAATTGTACTTTCATGTTAAACTGTGCATTATTTATATTTACTTGAATCCTAGTTAGTGGTACTTGAATCCTAGTTAGTGGTACTTGAATCCAAGTTGGTGGGACTTGAATCTAGTTATTAAAGATGACATAAATTAAATTTCTGGTCCCAGCATGGATTTATTGACGTCCCTCTTAATAATCATCCCTTCATGAACTATTGAATCACATTAAATTTCACTTTCAAAATCTGTGATTTCGGTAAATTTTTCAAGTATCCACATTAAAAAAATATAAACTAACAAAAACCATGAGACCAGTTTTGGATTATCACAACTGGTCCAATCATCATCATCATCATGACGTGCGGCTAGCACGGATATCCCTGACCCTCTCTCTCCACGTCTCCCTATCATTCATCGCCTTGGGCAGGTCTTCGGGGTTACATCCCGTATCATCACGTAGCTGCTGTATGAATGTTCGAGCTGGTCGTCCTGCTTTTGATTGGCCATATGCGGGGGTCCACTGGAGCACATCACTTACGATCTCGTCTTTGCTTCTCCAGCAGTGTTCGGCATGTCTGGTTTGTCTAGCTTGTATAGTTTTCGTGATAGGTGGTAGGTGGCCGTACAGTTAGCGCCGTGTGGGGTGTTGCTGCCAGGACCTATTCAATATTGCTCGCAACATTCTTGTATAATTGCCGTCGAGCTTCTTCTCCAACCGTTTAGTCAGCGTCCAAGTAGTGCAACCATACAGCAGTATCGACACGACCGCCGACTGGTCTAATCCGCTGGTTTAATCGTAGAAGGTTCTATTAATATAGCGTATTTTGGACTGAAATTTTCCAGTCAGAGCCTATCCTTCTCCAGGTCTATAACTGGTTTCAATTCAGATTTTTCCTTCTCCTACAACGCTTACCAAAGTTAAAGAGCCCAGCCTGCCCTTCTTACTCACAACAAGAGAGGGAAAATTATTAGGGTGATATAAAATGCAAATAGACTGGTTCAGGATTTAAAGTAGCTGTGTCCACTTCCTACGGCAATAATCATTTCGCCAAGAGCGTCATCACATAATATAGCATTAAATCAATAGCATTAAATCAATCCTTTGATTAAACGCTTTAAAAATTTACAAAATTTCAAAGACTAAAATAGAGGTGATGGTTCTGCATCGTTCTTAACAATCAAATCTCAAGTTTAAATTTTGTTACATAAAGTCCTTATTGAGTGCAGTCTTCTTACAAAACAACAAAGTTACTGGTAACCTTTACACATTACAAGGTTTCACTCCCTTGACTAAAGCTTTGGTGTCCCGTTAGCAGCCAGATAAACTTAAAGTCACCATAGTTCGAGCTGACCTTGAGTTATGTGAACAAACAAACGGATAAAAAGACATTTGGTGAATTTTATCGAGTATATATGTGTGTGTGTTTGTTTATCTGTCTGTGTGCGGGTGTAGTTGTGTGTGTGTGTGTGTGTGTGTGTGTGTAAATGAGAAAGAAAAAAACCAAACGCAACATGAATGAATAAATAAAAGCGACTGAATGAGAATGGTAAATTAGAACAGCCGTGAAGAGAACGCTGACCGACTTCGGATTATAATGTGTAATTTGACCGGCAAAATATTTGTTGAATGGAAGTTAAATTTCAAAAGAACATACCACCCTCCACCTAAAAAATACATCTAAAGTATTGGTAACATCTGGTTAACTGTATTCTGTCTTGGTTTTTTTTCTCAATGTCACTGGAAATTTCCTTTCACATTCACAGAAGCATACACACACCAACCAATGCGCATGCGCGATTTTAAGCACACGTCTATGGAATTATTTGCAAAAGAGGAATTGTAGAATCCTCTCATAGCACAAATGGTTGATTTCATTGAAGAAACTTTCACTTATATTCATCGGTAGGAATATATTTTTCTGCTTTTTCTTATGGGACGTTTCGGGCATATTTGAGTGGCACACCGAATAATTATCTTTATCTGATAATAATTATTTTGTTAAACTGAAGTTTTCTGAACCAAGATCAAATCCAAGACGAAGAATGGAAAACACTGAATTTAAAACCGTGGGTCAATGGACTTATATATATATATATATATATATATATATATATATATATATATATATATATATATATATATATAATCAGAATAATGATAATAAGAATAAATATCTGTGAAAATTAAACAATAACGAAACGTTTAGATATTAGGTCATTCAATTTTATAACACTTTAATAATATAAAATTTTTAAAAAATCACCTGAATTTTGTACAGATTTTTGCTTTTCAAAAATCTGTACAAAATTTTACTCTTAAAATTATTCTTTTCAAAATTTTTTTTTATTCTGTTCGAAACGTTTTTTTAACAATATTTAATTTAAGAAGCGATAAACATCCACAACTTAGAGAAATGTTGAAACTAGATATTGTCGAGAAAAATGAATTTGTTTTCACGCAATAAATATTCATTTAGTCGTCGGGAAGCTAAAATTAAAGAAACGCGCAGACCAAGCAAAGACCTAAACTTTTTCTTTTAATTTTTTTTTAATCTTCAAAGCGTTTCAGGTTTACTTCTGTTTTTTATTTTTATAATTTATTTCACAATCCTGATAGAAACAGCAATTAATTACTGGGAAAAAATAAATTAATGTGATTCTTAAAATGTATGTTTTTCTAAATTATTTAAGCCGATTTTTTATTTTACTTTCCAACTTTGAATTTTTGGATTAGAAAAGAAATTTGGTAATTATTCAAAATATCCCACTGAGAAAATGTCTGTGGTAATACACTAAAAATTATATAGAAATCTAAGCCTTATATTCATATCCAAAGTGTAAAGTCGGCTGGGATTAGCAGTATATAGTCTTGGTCGAAGTCAGATAACACATACGAGACGACGTCTGTAACGGCTGGTCGACAGCTGAATACCGCTTATATTCCGTCTGAATTCACTCTGAGTATTCATATTTGCGTAGGCACATGGGTGTGTATGCAAATATGCAGGTCCATCAGCCGGCGGTTTCATTTCGTTAAAACGTCCCCTCATTATATACTTCTAGCCACTACACACAAACCATTGTAAGTTTCAGTTATTTCTTTCATTTTTATTTCTTTTTTTCTTCTATTTTTTAACTGAATTGTTACTTTAAACTCCCCAAAATGATATATTGGTCGTACGCCGCCATATTATTTTTGGTTTGAAGAGATTTATTGATTAATTGATTAGTTTTAACTTTATTTTATGCCTTGAGATGTGAGGATTACGTGCATCGAAGGTTTTTATTGACATTTTTGTATAGTTTCTAAAGCGTTTTTACATACAATATCAAATAATCCAGTCAAATACTAATAATTTGCAAGCTGATCTATTTGACCCTAGATCGGACTCTTACAAGTACTACCACTCAGAGTGGACCAGGGAGTAATGGTAATGCAGGGGTACTCCACACTTCCCCAGACCCTTACTATCAAATACAGTTTAATGTCTTATCCAAGACACGCCTGAAAGGGATATAGTCTGTGTAAATTCAACCCCGTCGACGAGTTAATCATAAAGAGAAGAACAAACAATAAAAGTGTATGTTTTAACAATTGACAAAAGTATTTTGAAAAGGTGATTTTAAAAACAATTTTTTAACAAAAGTGCTTTAAAATTTCCTGTTTGAAACTGCATCATCTTAACAAATTTATTTGATATTATTTGATGTTAGTGAGCGATTTCTTTCTTCGTGCAAATTCGCTTAGTTCTCCAAATTGCTGGCCTTGTCCTAAACTGCATCAAGTTTTGTAAATAACGTATACATTGTTTATAAAAGAAGAATCTATTAATCATAAGAATTCTTAAAATAATTCTTTCAGTATCTTAAACATGATCTACCAGTTCATCACAAAAATAAGATTATAAATGTTCAACAGAACTACCTCACCATCCACTGGCATTTAACTTATCCGGGGGTGATCGAATCAAACTTTTGCAGTGAAAACTTTTATTAAACAAAAAATTGATTGCCAAATATATTTCAAAGGAATGATAGGCTTCTCTTGGATCTTTTTTAATTAACGTAAGAAAAAATATTAGAAAATTATAATATGAAAAGGTGTGCCATTGGCTGACTGGAACCAAATGTGACTGATTCCTTCTTTTTGGCGTCGAAAGTTAAACTTTTAACAGAAGCAGAATGGCGAGATATTTTTATTTTATTTACGAATTTTATTTCTAGATATTTATCAATTTTTTAATCCCCACACAAAAGTTTCTAATTTTTAATATTTTTAAAAATAATTATAAAAATAACCTGAACTTTTGTATTTATTCATTTTTGGAAATATTTATAAAATTTCATAGACTCTAGTTGTTTCATTTAGATATTAATGAAAATGAAGCTTTTTTTTACTTTTTTTAATATATCAACATATATCAATATATATATATATATATATATATATATATATATGATATATATAATATATATATACATATATATATATATACATAATATATATATACATAATATACATATATATATATGCATAATATATATATATAGGTATATATACATATATATATACATATATATATATACATATATATATATAATATATATACATATATATACATAATATATATATATACATATATATATACATATAATATATATTTAATATTATATATATATATATTAATATTTAATATATATTAATATATAATAATATATTTTAATATATTTAGTTTTTAATATATTTTTCAATATTAAAATAACCTATTTAAATGACACCAAAGGTATAGATTTATCGGTTTTGTGCGTTTCATTGTCTTGAACAGATTCTGGTTTATTCCTCATCTCGTTTTCAATCACGCCAGTTTGTTCATACAATTGTTTTTCTTCCCATTTTTGTTTTCTAGGTTTTATTGTTTTTCTGGTGGTTCTTGCGTTACTGGCAGATGTAATCGGTCTTTCTTCGCTTTTTAAAAGTAATCTTTGTGTCCTTGTATTGATGCATTTACTCAATCCTCAATTCTGCCAAACCGACTTCCACCTTATCTTGATATATAGAATCTGTCAACACCATCTCTCGGGTGCAACACCAATGTAACAATTTCCTTGTCCTTTTGTCCATTTTTCTGGGTTACCTCCTCTGTTCATCTTAAGTATGGTTCTTAGTATCATACTAGGAGGACTGCTTTTTCTTTGAAGAAATTTCTATTCCAGAGCTTAATTTCGCGACCTTTTCTGATTCTTCTGAGTTTCTCTTTTATTATTATTTTACTTCTTGCATGTTTCTCACATCAGTGTTGGTTGGTAGTCGTTCACTGGAGTCTACGTGACAACAAGTCTCTGTAAGTCTCCAGGATCCTTCTGCGTATTCTAGCTGATCTTAACAATGCTATACTTGGGATGGTCTCGATTCGTCCTCTGATTTCCAACACCTCCAGCCCTCTTACCAGGCTTTTGTGGACCGTTTCGAGCGCGCCAATTACACCTAGTATCACCGTTTCTCTAATATTCCACAGTTTTTTGGGTTTTTTTTTACTTTTCTGGCAAGGTCCAAATACTTGTCTCTCCTTTCGTTTTCTTTGATTTCACTCTGTGATCTGCCGGAACAGCAAAGTTTAGTATACGGCAGGTTGTCTTTTTTGTTGTTGCTGTTGTTAACAATTACTAGGTCTGGGGTTCTAGCCGGGATTAGTTGATCAAGTGTTATCTCAAAATCCCCGAGGATTTTGAGTGTTTCATTCTCCAGGACGGATTTTAGTTTATGCATGTACCATTGGGTTGTATAGTCAAATTTCAACTTCTTGCACGGTTCCTAATGGATCACTTTTCCTAACCAGTCGTGTCAAGTCCAATACCCTTTTCGTAATAGTTTGTTGCATTTGCTTATTATGTGATTAATCATTTTTTCTTTGTCAGTAGATAACTTACACTTATTTTATGGTGTCTTATCTATTTTCATTTTAATATAATTGGTTCTTATGGCGCTGTTTTGTGTTACAAATAAAAGAGATTCATATACTCTTTAAGAGTTATTTTCTTAACCATGTCAAGGTTTTTTCGTGTGAAATTTTGCAAGTTTGTCGTTTGGAATTTTTGTACACTTGTTTTTCTTCCAATTTCTGTTTCTTATTTATTTTTATTTGGTTTATCTTTATGTTGTCAGTGCCGTTTTTGCTCGCTGTAATTAGTCTTGGAGTCCTCGTATTGATGCATCCCAGCTATCTTTAATGCTGGCGAGTCCTCGTCCTCCTTCTTTTCTTGACATGCATCGTCTGCCTGTATTATCTCGCGGATGTAAGGCGATGTGCATCGTCTATCTTTCAAGGAGGACAGTTCAGGTGTTTATCCCTTTGATGAGATTCCTGCTACAGAGCTTGGTTTCGAGAAGTTTTCTTGTTCAACTGAGATACTCTTTTTTTTCCCCTTTCATTTCCAATTGTTTGATGGTGACCGTTTCCAATATCCCCAAGGATATGTGAGCTTCATTTCTCCGAGCATTCAAATGTTTGCTTGATTTGGAAGTTCTTTGCCTTCCGTCTTTTGCGTTTTTGCTTCTCATTATTAGCGTGGATCATATGCTAAATTCAATGCTAAATTCCATTTCTATGACCCGACTGTATATTCTGATTGTGTATATTACATTTCCAATTCTTTTTCATTTTTGCAAACAACTAGATGTCGTACATTATGTGATTAATCTTCTCCAGCGATTTAGTATATTTGTTGTCCCCGGAGCATTGTCTATGTATGTGACTGCATGGTGTCATTGCTATTACAAATAGTAATGGCGAAAGCGTGACTGGACAATGTCCCTTTGAATTTTCACATCAGCAGAAGTTTTTCCTCATGCTGTTAATTTCACTTTCCAGTTTTTATGATTCCCATGTTGAATTTGATGACTTTGTAGGATCTCAAGTACATTTTTGAGACATTCTGCTTTCCAGGAATATAAGACCATTTTGTAGGTCTTTTTATAAACAATCCACAGAATGGCTATGTCTTTCTGATCTTCTTGAAGATATGCTGATAAATGTACAGTAATCATCTGTTCCTCTTTTTCACTAGTGACATCCTTTCTGTTTTTTCTGAAAATAATCCGCGGCTTACTTGCTTTACTCACTAATCAGTGCTGTTAGGTTATCGTTTTATAGTTGTTGGGAATAGTTCTTTTTTTTTTTTTTTTTGAGTCTTTCTGGATCAGGGTAGTCATGTCTTAAGTCATCTATTCGGTTAGATTTGCTTCTTCTAAACAACTACCCAGTTCAAGAGACATTTTGTCGTGGATGAACCAGAATTATTTAAAAATGGAATCTATATATACCGTCATGGCATGGCGTTTTCCAATTCCGTACATTTTTCATTGTTGCTCTGAGCGATTCCAGGTGTATTTACACCTAAGAGTCTTCTTTTAATTCTTTTTTCATATTATTCATCCATTTGACTTTTCTGTTATGTTCTTTCAGTTCCAATATTTTACTCCAAAATTGTTTTGCTTCCTTTTCATTCTGTTGTTGGTTTATACTCGTGCATTCTTCACTTACTGGTGGGTAGAATTTTCTTTCGTTATTTTGAAATGTCCATTTTAGTTTTTATTGCTTGGTCCTGTCACAGTATCTTTTAACTATCCTTTTTTTCGCAAATATCTTTTGATTTATTTCTTCAAGTTGTATTGTCAGACTTGTTTGCTATTTTATTTTGTTTTGTTTTTTTCATCCCAACGCATCTTTGTGTTTGTTTGTTTTTTTTTTCCTTCCTTAGCAGTTTCGTATGTTGGCACAATTTCTTAACCTGTCTTTCAAGCCTAATTTCCCATCCAAGTTTTGTTTTTCGACGCAAGTTCCCGAGGGAAGCATCGATTTTACCACCAGTTTTTTTTCGTTTCTGTATAAATTAGTCGTCCGATTGGATATTTGGTAATAAATTGTTTATCTTTTCAATTTCTACCTTGACTTTTTTTTTCCACTCTTGATTCCTAATAGATGGTAATGAAGTCTTCTTTTCAGTGATGATTCGTTTTATTAACTCTGCATTAATATTGTCTTCTTAAGTTAAGATTTGTTTTGTGATGTTGGGGTGTGTGGTGTTTCGGTTTTCATTATTTTGTGTTTCTATTCGTTTAGGGAGTTCTTATTTTTTAGTGGAGTGGGATCGTGTTCATATTCTTCCCTATTTACTTGTTCACATATCACTAGTATTTCAAATCCAGAAAGCTGACCTTTCTTTAATATCATTCTAGTTTGACCAGCAATTCGTTGTATTAGATCTAGCGAATTCTGTCTAAATTTCTATCATTCTTTTTCTATACTCTCTTTATGTCGGATTGCTCTTAAAAAAGGACATGTTTGTTATCTTCCCAAGACCATTCCTTCCGGTGGTGTCTCTGAGTTAAATGGTCGTTGTTTGTATTCTTGAAATTAGAATAACCTACATTCGCAGGATGCTATTCGGGTCGTCCATGTTGACTATCAAGGTAGTACCTGCCGATCGTGATTCCCTGACCTGATTTGAAAATATTTGCCTCCCGGCCGGATTGTTCAGTATTTCAATGAAGTTATAGATTAAAATATTAACAAGCTTTACCGTTTCCCTTTCCTTTCTATCTCCCTTGTTTCTATCGTCCTCCGAGTGAACCTTCTTCTTCTTCTTCTTCTTCTTCTTCTTCTTCTTCTTCTTCTTCTTCTGTTTCATACAAACCTTCACTAGTTCTTTGCTCAAAGGAGAAGGAAAGTATATGTATATACTGCATCTTTTGGGTGTTATTTTTCTGATTACATTGATACGAGTAGTACTCTCCTTAGGATATGGGCTGTTCAGATAGAAAGTGCAATTTCTTCTTATTTATATAGGCAAGAACAACTATTTTGTTAAGATGTGTATCTTTCCCTTTCTTGATCATACCCAGGGCTCCCAATATTACTAGTACGTGGTTGTTTTAAAGTGACATAATTTTTCAGTTTGTATTTCCAGGTCTTTGTATTTACTTATTCTATTGAATTCTTTGACTAATATGCTACTATCGGTTGGCACTGACATATCAATTAGAAGGCATGTTTTTCTTTTATTGTCCTTAACAGCTAAACATGCAGTATAGCTCTTTATTTTACAATCAGTTTAGATAGCAAAAGTCTCGAAGAATAGAAGATTCTTTAATTTGTTTTATTGCGTCTGGTTGGTGTTTATAGCCTTTTACAGATTTCAGTATTCGTAAATATTCACATATTTTCCAATAAAGATAATGCCCTATTTTATCCTGCTTTTCCTTATATTCTATCGGTGATAGAAGTGGGTAACCGGGTACTAAGTGTTCAATTGGTTCAGTTTTTTTTTATTTTCACAATCTACATATTGGGTTTGTTCTGTTTTATCATGTTTGCCTGATATTTTCGAGTTAGGCTCTGTTTTTTGATATTGAAAATGTTTACTGATGCTCGACTGAATTGTTTGAAATAGAACTGTTTATATGTATAAAAATAAATTTGGCATTAATAACCTACAATGGTTGATGTGACATAAAACCAAACTAAACCAAATCAAATCCTTTGGGAAAATAGACTACCTACACAGATGCACGCCCGATTTGAGAAATTAAGAACAGACTTTTGTAACGACTATAATCAAATCAGACACCCACTCATATGCACGTAAATATATATTTACGGCCTTCATGTTCTCTCTGGTTCTACTGGAGTGGGGATTATTTGCGCAATAAATATCCGAGACAGAAAAATCAAAATTCACTATTATCGATATTTCAAGAAAATAATTACTTCTAAGTAAGAACAAAGTCTAAAGTGATCGATTATTTCTGATTTTTTTCATAACAGGAACCCTCTTGTAAATATGCTTGACAAACCTCGTTGGGTTTGCGTTGCAACAGAAGTCCATGATGATATTGATGCAGCTATTTAACAAAGCGTGAAAATTTCAAAAAGTCTTTCATAGTTATCTCTGTTATATTAAGAATTCAAATCATTAAAAGAAATGGTGTTTAGTGCGTTTCAGAACCCCGACAAATTATAATTCAGTGGCAAATTGGACAGGGAATTGCTTGATTCTATATTTTAAGTGTATTGCTCTAATAAAAATCACACTCCAATATACCGTTTTTGTTACTGCAGCAACATACAAGAATAATGGGAATGTTGGTAATATATATATATATATATATATATATATATATATATATATATATATATATATATATAATATCTATTAATGACAGCCGACCATCTCATCAAAACAAAACTAGTTACTTTTGTTTAGAGGGGTAGGTTCATTTTCTTTCGGTTTTTTTTTTTCAGAATTAGTTTACTTATCTCCATAAGTAATACAATGTTTGTAAGTTCTCAATTTATTTGGTCACTTCGGCGGGACTCACAGTCAGCTGACTGTACCACTACCACCACCACCCTCAGATGAGTAAGATACCCTCATCAAATGTCGTAGTATCTGTTAGAGTTTCATCTCAGAGTCAAACAGAACTGTTTAATTTGAAGCGCAGTTTCTTCCAGGCAGCGGTCGTGTCGATACTTCTATATGGATACACTACACGGACGCTAACTAAACGTATGGAGAAAAAGCTTGACGGCAACTACACGAGAATGATATTCGACTGGACCAAATTCCCTCTAAAAAACTCCTAAGTAACTACTTCACAAAAACTGATTATATGAACATACAATGAATGCACTTCTATAACCTCAAGATACAAAATAACCCGTGACCAGTTGACCAGTCGTTAAAATCAATCATTCAACCAATTTCTGCGGACTTGTCCAGGCCTTGACGATTTCAGCTGAGTGGCCTTGGGTGATATATAAGGAACTGTCGATGACGCAGATAACCGTCTCGCTAGAGTCGAAAGTAACATGACTGATACGACATCCGATTCCCGGTTTAAGAATGTCAGTTTCATCGGCATATGTCCAAGTATTCTGAACAGCTTTTGTTTTGAAAATTTCACGATATGTGAGACCGGCGTATTTCATAGACATCTCTACCACGGCCTTGTTGGCAACCGAGTGGCCAACTTCAGTTAATGCGAAGGGGCTAAAGTATTCACACATGGCTCATAAAAAGTTTATATAAAGCTACTAAAACAAGGAAAGCTGACATTCCTTTTGGGACGTTTTCAGTTTACCGTTATCAAATCTGCAATGTTTAAGAAGGGTGAGTAAGACCGTTTTAGTCGGTGGCTTCTATGGGTTTAGGCTTTTCAGCAGGAGGAATCAAAATGAACTTACTAATTGAGCAACTCTTCCAAATGAGAATGGGAGTTTACCTCTTCAGTCTCTTCAATCAATTCTAAATGAGAGTTCTAGAAGAATTTTTAAAAATTGCCTTTTTTTATAGACACTTGCAATAAAGACCTTACTAAGGTGCTTGATACGCGGCGGTGGTGAAAATGGAAAAATATCATTGTTAATGTCGTTTTTAGTTATAACCTTGTATATCTGAAAAGCTTTCAACCATGACCTTGTACTTCTAAAAAGCTAATGTTTCAAAATGGCCAGGGATCGGACAGAAATTAAATATGTTTGCTATAAATTTCATTAATTATTCAACTTGACCTCAATGATATAGTTGAGAAATGAATACCGAAATACACTCCTCTGTGTGCGTGAGTGCATATGTGTGTGCATGTGTGTGTGTGTGTGTGTGTTAAGATATATATGGTTCACAAATATGACTATTGATGGTCGTTTGCTTACTTGGTTTACAGCATGTGAACTTTTGAGGCTTATTTCACGCCAGTCAGTTCAACAGTTATAATATTCAAATATATTCGTACAGAAGGTCCTTTCAGAATCATTTTGAACAAGTAAGCATTTCATACTTAGTTGTTATGTCAGTATATTAAGATTGATTGATCTTAACAGTTGTACAACACATCCTGGGTTATTTTAGGTCTTGAGGTTGGGAAATCGCTTTCATTGTGAATTCATATTTATATTTCTGTATAATTATTTCTTAATATTTCTTAATATTTTCGTGTAATTATTCCGTAATATTTTTTTGCACACGATCCTATTGAATACAAATGATTTAAACTGATCTATTTGACCTCTTAATAGGACCCTAATATGTATTACCAAATCGGGTCAGAGTGAACAACGAAGGGCTACTCAACACTACCCAGATCTCCAGAATCGGAGCCACACTATCGGATGCAGTTTAGTGTCATATACCGGGAACCCTCCTTTTTAGGGGTTCTTACCCCTCTTTCTGGGATACAATCACCGTATTCTAAGAATCAATTACAAGGCTTCGTCTTTAATTTTTTTTAATTTTATAACGATTTTAATCAAGGTTTTCGAAAGATAACAGTATGCCGCTACCTTCGATGAGAAGCCCTGCGTAAATTATAAACAAATTAAAATTCATATTGCAAAATTTTAAATACTATATATATATGATTTTGTAGAGGTTTATGACTAGCTCGATATCTGTCTCTGCCTCGCACCAGACAGGACTTAATACAAGGTCAATGACCCAAAGATCGGTTTCTGGTTATCACTAGCACTCTTGGTGAGTTAATGGCATTAGTAAAGAGCTTTTATAGATACATATATATTAAAGATACATATATTATTAAAAAGCTTTTATAGATACATATATATGCAGAGCTTTTATAGATATGTATACATATATATATATATATATATAGAGAGAGAGAGAGATAGAGAGATGAATATATATATATATATATATATATATATATATATATATATATATATATATATATATATACATATATATTACATGGCAGTGTCTGTGACCCTGGGTTTCATGATTTAAGCATTCTTCAGGAAAATTCTATCTGATGAATGCATAAAGCATGAAACCAAGGGTCACAGACATTACCTTGTTATAGTGTGGAGGTGCCCGTAGTGTAGTCGTTATCGCCGTAGGAAATGAACACGGCGATACGAGTTCAAATCCTGGACGAGACTGATTGCATTTCACATAGCACTAATACCCTTGGGAAAGGTATGAATCCAATTATTCTCCCTCCAGCTATGGGTAAATAGTAGGACAGACTAGGTTCTTCAGCCTTGGTTAGGCAACTAGTCTAGGAGAAGGAAAACTCTGAATTCAAACCTGTTAAACTCCGCTTAAAAATTGACCTTGTGTCATATCCTGCCCGAGCGGAGGGGTTGGTAAATAGTACCTTGTTATAGTGTGTGTGTGTGTGTGTGTGTGTGTGTGTGTGTGTGTGTGTGTGTGTGTGTGTGTAGGGGGTGCATATATACGAGGTTGATTTAATGCCAAAGCTATCTTTGCAGAAGGATTATAGGTCTCCTCTTTTCGCCATAAATGGGGAGGTTTATACTTTCCTCCATAATATTAGTCCGAAAGTGAACGTTACAACGTGATTGGAGTTTGAACTTGCTTATTACAAAGTTGCAGTCAAGCACCTTAGCCACGACACCTCGTGGACTCTCCCAAAAGAAAGAGGAAATCGTTTATCGCTGGTTGTTTGTCAGAAATATGATTCTATTTCCCCTGGTTCATCAAGCACGAGTTCCAGCTTCCTATCTAATCTTCTTAATGCCTATGGGCCTGGCCAAGTAGTATAGGAGACAATAAGTTAATATATTCATATCTATAAGCAAATGACGTAAATACATATATGTACGTCTCTATTCAAAAATATATGCACCCAAACATCAATAAATAAGTGAACGCATATTCATACACATAAAGAGAAGTATAGTTCGTATGTATTTGCGCTTTGAACTTTGCGTTTGTATATATATATATATATATATAGTTGTGTGTGTATGTGTGTGTGATAGAAATATGTTGCAAGTTGGATAAATCAAACATTTAAAACCGATTTAGAGGTGTGTGATTTTGTTCTTTTAATAAAATGTTAGTAAAGTTCAGTTGGCAACCGAAGTCGAGGGCAACCAGATGGCTCCCTTTTCAATAGCTACTACACTGAGGTGTAGGGGAGGCTGCTACTCCTTTCCTTGGATTACTCCACTCTACTCTTGATTCATACCATATATTGCTGAGAGTTAAGCAAGGCGGTATCAAGTACCATTTTTAAAGTCTTGGGTATGACCGACCTTAGGTTGAACCCACGCCTTCGGGACCATTGGCGAACACTCTACAGACTAAGAACGAAATATCGCGCCTCTTCATCGTTTTTAAGTGTTTGATTTATCCAACTTTCTATATATTTCTATCATATTTTCAGATTCATCACACTCTATCATTTCAACATATATATATATATATATGTATTTATACAGGATGTTTCAGAAAATTTTCTATCATTTCGTAATCTAATTTTTATTCAAATTATCTCAAATTTTAACCGAATGATTAGAAGCAACTTCAAATTCTATGTTTAATGTTTTATTTTGTTTTTGTTTTTTTTGTCTTTTTCATGAATCAAAATGCCATTAACTGAAAAATAAAAGCCTTTTAAATATTAAACATAGCATTTTGAATTATTTCTTCATATTCAGTTAAATATGCAATCATTTGAAGGAGAATTCGTCAAATGCTTAGATTATGAAATTATATCTATTTTTGAGACATCCTGTACATATCAAATAATATCAAATTTTAAAAAAATATTATATATATATATATATATATATATATATATATATATATATATATATTTCCTTGGAAACATTTACGGCATATTGGATTCATATTAAGATCATTGGAAGATTTCATCGGGAATGAATGAGAAGAATCCTTTAGATTCACTGGCAGGATTTTGTACCTGATACTGAAAATTCGAAGAAATCTGGCAGTTCATTCATAGAATGTTTGATAATCAAGAATCAATGGTGTTGGGTAGGTTACCTTGTCCGTTTGAACAATGATAAACCCCCAAAACGCCTCTTCTATAATGAGCTCACTAATGGAAAACGTCTTCAACATAAGCTCAGAAAAAGATATCATGATTGTCTCAAAGAAAACTTGAAGTCTTTGGAATTCGACGTTAAAGAATGAAAAGGAAAAACATTAGATAGGAATAATTGGTGCCAGATTATTAAGAGTGACTCTACTGATATCTGAAAGAGGAAAATAAACATGTTGAACTGAAGCTTGTTTTACGTAAGGGTAATGCATCTGTGAATCTTCTTAGAATTAGGAATACGAATTCTGACATCGTCCTCTATAATCAAAAGTTGGATATGTGAAGAATGTTAAATCACATAATAACTTACAAACTCAAGAAACGTTTGATTTTTCGTTGCCATGTTTACCTCATGTTTATCCATGTATTGTTTATGTTAAAGTGTGCAAATTAAATGCTGGATTAAAAAGGTACGTGAGGATTCATAAAAATGATATCCTACTGATAGATTCCATCAACAATTTAATCCATGCTCGTCGTATTTGCCTTTAGTCTTGTAAGTTATATATATAAATATATATATCATCTTCATCATTATAGTGTCACACTACCAGCGCGGATCTCCCTGACCCACTCTCGCCACCCGTCTCTATCGTCTATTGATCCATGGAGGTCTTCAAGGCTATATCCTGTATCGGCACAGAGCAGTTGTATATAGGTTCTAGCTGGTCACCCTGCCTTTGCTCGTCCATATGAAAGGGTCAACAGAAGTATATTGCTTATGAGTTCATTCTTACTTCTCCAGCAGTGTCTCGCATGTCTGCTTTGTCTAACTTGGATAGTCTTCGTGATGCGTGGTAGGTGCCCGTATAGCTGCTTTTTTGTAGAGTGTTACCTTCTGGACTTTTTCAACATTGCTCGCACCATTCTTGTGTAATTGCCGTCCAGCTTTTTCTCCATACGTTTAGTTAGCGTCCATGTAGTGCATCCATATAGCAATTTCGACACGACCGCCACTCGGAAAAAACTGCGTTTTATTTTATCAGTCACCTCTGACTTCCATATGACCGATGTTCTATTGATAGCTTTCCATACTTTTGCTTGTCGCGTGTTGATGTCTTTCTCGGTTGATGAGACACTGCTCCCTAAGTAGGTGAACTTGTTCACTAGTTTCAGAGAGCTACTATTTAGTGTGGAAATGTCACCTCTTTGATTAAAGCACGTGTATTCCGTCTTGTCTGCGTTGACATGGAGGCCTATGCCAGCAGCTGCTCATTCCAGACCATGCAGCAACGTATCGATTTGGGCGAGTGTATTTGCCAGAAGCGCTGTGTCATCGGCATAATCCACGTCTGTAATTTTTTGTGAGGGATATCTTCTGCTCCTTTCCTTTGACAGCTTGAAACTCTTATCTTCCATTATATCTATAGACGTTCTAAGCACGTAGTCTAGGCAGATGATAAACAGGTATGGGGCCAATGTGTCTCCTTACAGCACACCTGCTACAATATCGAAGTAATTTTGTCCCCATTCGGGGAGCGGACTTTTACTTTTGTGTTTTTATATAGCATCATTATGGCGGCAACGGTTTTTTGGGGTAGGCCGTAGGCGAGTTGTATTTGCTCCATCTTCCCTCTGTGTATGGAATCAAAGGGCTTGGAGAAGTCGACAAATGATATTGTTCCTTTAAGGTTTTTTGCGTATTCACATTCTAGAATTCAATTCATTGTCAAAATTTGAGATGTCGTGGGTTGATTTCTCCGAAAGCCATTTTGGTTCTTCATAAGATCTCAATTTTGGGTTCTATGCGGTTGCGTAGTAGTGCATTGTAGATCTTGGTCGCCATGGATGTATGGGTTATACCTCGGTAGTTCTTGGCTATTCCGAGGTCACCCTTCTTAGGGAAAGGGAGGATGCATCCCTTTGTCCATCTGTCTATTGTATTTTGGTTATACCGCATTACAGTGTCGGAGCAATATGTCATCGAATTCCCTGGTCTTCCCTACTTCTGGGGATAATCCATAAAGCCCGGCTGGTTTCCAATTTTTAATTTTCTTTGTACTGAGTCAAGTTCTTCTTGCGACTAATTGATTATTGATAATTTTCGTGATTGGTTCATGCTTAACTTTCGGTGGTTTCCGTGTAAATTCTCGAAATATTGTTTCCACAAGTGTATTCGTACTTCTTAGCTGGTGGCTTTCAGTTTAGCTTTCACAGTGCTCTTCCTTCTGCTAACTTTGTTTACTGTCTGCCATGTTATCCTAGATTGTCTATCTTCAACCGAGTCTCTTATCTTATTGATCTGATTTTGTATGTATTCTGTTTATTCTTTTCGGTATATGTTAACTAATTCATTTTGTGCCTTCTTAAGTTTCAGGGCATTGATATTATTGGGTTCCTCCTATTTCATTTGTAAGCGGTTTTCACGCCTGCATGCTTTTTTTTAAATCGCTAATGTCTCCCATGGGACTCTAGGATTAGCTCTTTGTTTAGTTGGTATGCATTCTGCTGCCGCTTCTAAGAGGGCATTGACGAAGTTCTCAAATTCGTCATTCGGAGTCGGTGTTTCTGATATCTCCTGAAGTGCATCGAATTTGTTTCTAAGTGTTAACATATATTTATCTCTAATATCCCTGTTAAGCAGAGACTAGTCATAGTGTACGGTTGTTATTCTTTTGGACGCATTCCTTCGTAGGCTACGTCGTATCTTAGCCATGACAATTCGGTGATTGGAGGACACACCCTCGAAATAGGAATATGCCTCACAATTCAATGCGCTATTATTCCATTTCTTATTTATGATGATGTAGTCTACCTTTGCTTTAGCGTTATTTGCGTAGGTGTAGGTCCATAGTTTCCCCTTTCTTTTCTGTATCTAGTATTGAGACATGTTAATCTATTTTCTAGCATTAAATCTGTTAGATGTTCCCCATTTCTGTTTGACGACTTGTGTAGGCAGAATTTGTGGTTTACGTTTTTACCAATTTGGGGATTTTTGTCTCCTCCGTGGACGAAAACGTTGTGTTTCGGGATGCAATGAACCAGGGGGGATAGCTCGTTGTAGAAGGCGATCAAGTCAGTTTCTTCACTTACATAGGTATGGTTGTAGTAGGAGATGATTGTTGCGCTGGAGTTGCCATTAAAAGTAGCTACCATCATCCTCGGTTGTATTTTCTCGGTGTTATTTAGTGATTTTAGGGTCCATGATCCTAGGGCCCTACACCTCCTATCATGACCTTAACAGAGTTTTTCCATGCAGATGCAGAGACTAACGTACATCTATTACTGGTATCGTGATATTTAATATCTTCGCTATGAATGTATCTTTGCTTTGACAAATTATCTGTCCAATGATAACGATGATGGCATAAAACTTAAAATAGCAGTGAGTAGTTTTTTTCGGAGATGCATATAGCGCAACGATCATCGCCATAGAAAGTAAACTCCACAACTCTAATTACATCCTTAGCCAGGCTGTTTGCATTTCACATAGCAATTAGCGCTATGTAAAATGCAAAGAGTTTTTGGAAACGATATGAATTCCTCCAGCTATGAATATTATGGCAGACTGAACTTTTTAATCTTGATATGATGACCGGTCACGGAGAATGAAGACACCAAATTCAAAACCAGTTGTCGACCTAGGGAGAGATGGGCTACATCAAGCTTTTCTTGTCCCAGACAAAAGAGACGAGTAGTGTAGTGGGACCAAGCTAGATTTTGGTACAGGGGAAGAAAAGAAGAAACAGTTTTTGAAAGTTAACGCTTTTAATTCATTTTTGATTATAATAATTTAAGTCTGTCTTAAGTCGAAGTTGACCCGAAGGCTCCCTTTTTATTAGCTATTACACCGATGTGTAAGGAAGTGTGCTACTCCTTTCCATAGATTGGTCCACTTACTCTTGATCCTACGTTATAATGCTGAGTACTAAGCAAGAAGGTATAAAGTACCACCATTTTTTCAGTCTTTGGTATAACTCGACCAGGGATTGAACCATAGTCTCCAGGAATAGGGAAGAACACTCTACTCCCTATATATGTATATATATATATATATATATATATATATATATATATATATATATATATATATATATATATATATATATATATATCTTTGGACAACTACATATTCATGCGTCTCCATTAAATGGTGATGCTTGTTTAGTAACTTCTTTGTTGATATTATTTCCAAGTCCACTCTGACCCAAAGTGGTCCAACCTATGAGGATCCCATCATGACTGTAACTAATTATGAAGTATTTATCTGTTTAAAGGTATTGTGGATTTAATTAATCCATTGGTCTTTAAAACACTGATTTTGCAACTAATTGTGTCGTGGTATTTGGCAGAATTAATTCCATTTGATACCAAAATAAATGGAATTAATTACTTCCCCTATCAGAACTCTCTTTTGGTCATATAAAGAAATTTAACTTTAGACTTTACTTACAGTAAGTTGAGTAAAACTTCATGAGTAAATCTTTTTTCTGCTATTTATCTATTTTATTAATGAGACGGGCTAATAAAATAATCAAGATTATCTCCCTTTGTTACCAAAGGAAATGGAACTCATTAAGTAAATTATAACTTGTCTTTATCAATATAAAGGAATGTAAATGGAAGTTCCATTTGAAGTAAGAGAAGTATGTACTTATCCAACCACTCCGCCAGGTGCAGGATTTGACACAAAGTCACTCTTTAAGCGGAGTAAAGCTGGTTTGAACTTAGTTTTCCTTCTTCTTGATTGGTTGCTTAACCAAAACTAAAGAACCTATTCTGCCCCACTATTCCATATGGATGGATGGAGGACAGATCGACCCATGCATTTTCTGGCGATATTAGTGGTAATTGAAACACCAACAGCCACGTCTAGGATTTGAACTCGGGTCACCGATTCCATTTCCTACACCAATAACTGTTACACAGGAAGCACCTCCAAGACTACGCCATGCAAAGTTGAATAAAGCTTCATTAGTAAATCTCTCTTCTCTCGTTTCTTACAATCCGTATTAAATGATTATGGTTTCGTTTCGTTTCTTTGTTTAATGGCATATCAACCTTTATAGGTTATTCAATGCCAATGCCATTCTCCTAGAAGAACAGTACTGGTACTATTTAATCCATAGCTGGGAGGATAAGGGGGTTCATACCTTTCCCAAGGGTATTTGTCCGAAAGTGGACGTAATAGCACGACGGGATTACGAACTCGCGTACTACGATTCCGCAGTCCATCGCTTTAACCATTACACCACAAGGACACCACCCTTAAATGATTATGAAGATCCATTTTCTTACTGTATACAAGAAGAGACTATAACTGATTACGGTACGAACTAACCTAACACGTGTTGACATGCCGTAAAATCAACCAACAATACAGCCTACATTTTCATATTACTCCAAGAAGTGAGAAAATCCACCAATCTTTCGATGAAAATTAACTTTTTATTTGAAAAATTTATACTGTATATTTGTATTTGGTTATCTATACCGCGTATATATTTTAACTAAATCTGTTTTTAACTAAATCCCTCTTTTTCAATATATTTTTACGGTGTGAAATTGTCAAATGAGCATCTTTGACAAATCTTTCTCCTCAAAACGTGTCTCATCTACAGAGGGTTACTCCATTAATAAAAGGGGTGTTCTGGATATGAAATTAAACTGAATTGGGTGGTAAGGCTTCATTTCTGGAGATTTTGCAGAGTGAATTATTCTCTCATTTCTATTACTTCTAGGTCCACTCTGATCTAGTTTAGTAGTACCTATCTATCGGTCTATCGGTCAAGTAGATCTGTTTAAAAACTATTCGTATTCAATAGGACCACGTATAAAAATAAAACGATAAAGAAACAATACGAAAATGTAAATATGAATGTACAATGAATGTGATTGCTTCGTCTGCTTGACCTGTTTGCTACGAAGAGGTATCCATTGGTTTGTTAACACTGCTGCCTGACCACTTTTCATAATTTACTACTTCAAGCAAGAACAGCTAACGTTTTTGATGGCAATAGATAAAAAAATAAATGTTGACCGACTCCTGAGACATTAAATTTTTACAATAGGTGATTGTCTTTGCTATAACAGGCAAGGTATTGTTCAAAAAATATATTTATCACTCGAAGGAATCAGAGGCCAAAAAATGTGTGATAAGTGTGGACACTTGTGAAGTGAAGTGAGTAGAAGGAAAAGTAGGTGAAGACAAAATACTGACTGGGACGAGAACAGGGAGACGGGGAAGGCCAATGAATAAGAATTCTTTGTACTTTTAGAAGTAACAGTCAGGAATGTAAATGGAATATTCGTTATAACGTCAAGTTTGGACATGTCTTGAAGAATATGGGCTAAAGAAAGAAAGAAAGAAAGAAAGAAAGAAAGAATTAAGATATGATAAAGTGAAAGTTTGTGAGAGAGAAACAGAGACAGAGACAGGCAAAGAGTGTGTATACATTAAAACTTGTCTTGATTTTATTTAAATTTATATTTAAAAAATATGAAGGAACGCATTTACAATCCAGATAAAACTAGTTTTTTTTTATTTCTTTTGGAACAAAATATTCCATTGCTTAATTGTCTACGGTAGATTTACATTTACAGTCGAGAAAGAGTAAGTTTCAGTTATCTGCACCATTTATTTTCATTGGCCTAGTGGTTAGAGTGTTCGCCAATAGCCCGGTAGACCAAGTTTCAATCCCAGGTCGAGTCATACCAAAGACTCAAAAAATGATACTTGATGCCGCCTTGCTTAGCACTCAACTTTATGAGGTATGAATCAAGTGTAAAGTGGAGAAATCCAGGGAAAGGAGTAGGGTCCTCCCCTGAACTTCGCTGTTGCAGCTATTGAAGAGAACCTTCGAGTTCCCCGCGACTCAGGTTGCCAGTTTACTTATTTACTGTTAAATTCAAGCTCTGAAAATCATATGTACATATATATATATATATATATATATATATATATATATATATATATATATATATATATCGCCATCTATTAAGGGTTTGGGGGAGAAAAAGACTAAAGAAATAAAGCTAAACGTGATTTTTAAAAGTAAATAATTAGCGTAAAATAAAGTTAATAACGGAAATGTCCTCTTATCTGAATGGAAAATCAATGTAATACAATACATTTTTGTACATTATTATAGACATTTTATTTGCAGAATAAGGACTGTAATGTCCCAAAATCATGAAATGAGTATAAGCCATAAGTATTGATATTTTTCTACGTGGTTAGGAGATGAAAAAACTTAAGAAATATAGACGATGGCGGAATTGATAATGACGTAATTTTTAGACTTCACTGCTCAGCTAAAAAAAAAGGAATAAGCGAACGTCTGTAAATGTGTAGCATGATGGCTAAAGTGCAGGACTGAGGAATCATAATCTTCGAGTTCTAACACCAGTTGTGGTGGGGGTGTCCTCGTGGTGTAATGGTTAAAGCGATGGACTGCGGAATCGTAGTACGCGAGTTTGAACTTCAATCACTCTATTACGTTCACTTTCGGGCAAATACCCTCGGTAAAGGCATGAACCCCCTTATCCTCCCAGCTATGGGTTAAATAGTACCACTACTGTTCTTCTAGGAGAATGGCTTTGGCATTAAATAACCTACAAAGGTTGATATGCCATTAAACAAAGAAACCAAACCAGTTGTGGAATTTCGTGTTAATACCATTAGGAAAAGTTTGAACCCTTTAATTACTCAAGCCATAAGTTATATGGTGCCACTATTGTCCTTCTACAAGGATGGCTTTAGCATTAAATTACCCACGAAGGTTGATGTGCCGTTAAAAAGAATGTGATTGTGTCTGATCTATATTGCATTTGTACATACATTTTTGGTAATTTTAATTAAAATTAATGTGAATTTCAAGAGTGTTGATATTCTGTTCACTCACCAAATAAAAAAGAATTAATGAGATGGGGAAAATATGGAGATATTTTCGTGCAGTGAGAGAAAAGGGGACAAAAAAAAGTTATTTAGCGATAAAAAAGAAAGAGTTGGTTGTTGATTGGTTGGTTGGGTTTCATGGCATATCAACCTTTGTAGGTTATTTAACGCCAAGTCCATTTTTATGCAAATAGTCAGGTCTATTTCAAAAAATTCAGTTTAGCATGAGTACACAGTTTAATTGTCAAAACAGTTCCAATTCAGCTAATTCAGTTTATTATGAGTACAGATTTTATTTACACACAGTTAAATGTCAAAACAGTTCAATATTAAACAATTCAATTTAGTGTAAGTACAGTTTAAGTGTCAAAAACTGCTCCATTTCAAACAATTCAGTTTAGCATAATCACGCAGTTTAAATGTAAGTACAGTTTAATTGTCAAAAACATTTCTGTTTAAGCTATTTAGTTTAGTCAAACAGTTCTAATTCAAACAATTCAGTTTAGCATAAGTATGCAGTTAGTTCTATTTAACCCATAGTTAGGGCCCTATCAGGTGCTACCTTTCCGGGCCAGAATGAACCCGGGAACAATGGCAATGAAGGGGTACTCCGCATTCCCCAAAGCTCCAGCATCAATGGAACCACACCATCAGATTACTACGTGTCATGTCAAAGATACTCGTTGGTGGGGGTCTTACCCCTCTGCAGAGAAGCAGTCAGTGTATTCTACAGCCCTAGCTGAGTGGGCGAACAAGAAAGAGAATATGAGAGGGGGAGAAAGTTTGAAAAGAGAGAAAAGAGTGAAAGAAAGAGAAAACGAAAAGGTATAAAGAAATTTACGAAATGGTAAAAGATGGTGGAAAAAGTTTGTGAGAGATTGATTTATTAGTTCATTGATTTTAATGGCATATCAACATGTCTTGGCTTATTTTATGCCCTGAGGTTAAAGAATTACGTTCATTGTACGTTTGTATTTATATTTTCATGCTATTATTTCCTAAGACCTTTCTTTTGCACTCAGTCTGATTGAATATGAATATTCTTAAAGAGTTCTATTTGACCAGCAGATGAGACTTTAATTGGCACTACCACTCTGCTTCAGAGTGGACCTGGGAGTAATGGCAATCACGCCACCTAATACACACACACACACACACACACACGCATATATATATATATATATATATATATATATATATATATATATATATATAATCTGAGGAGAAAATCTAAGGGGTAGGAGTATCCAATTTGAGTACTCAGTGTCAACGGCTATTGATGTATAATCACTTTGGGATTAAAAATACATCAGCGCTCAACATGTAGAGCTGAAAAATATTTTCTTATAAAAACAAAAAGAAACGATTCACTTCTTTGGTGCCGTTATGAATTTATTTCTGGTTGTGAAACCATCATCAGATGTATAACCAACATTTTTATTTGGATGTTCTAATACTGCATCTGGCGAACAATATAAGAACACCCAAAGAATTATTGGTTATAGAGTTGATGATGGTTTCACAGCCAAAATGAATTTATCACGACACCAAGGAAGTGAATTGTTTCTTTTTGTTTACATGTATATATATATATATATATAAAGAGAGAGAGAGAGAGAGAGAGAGAGAGAGAGAGAGAGAGAGACGTGGAAAAAATTCGTTCCTCTGAAAAAAGTTCTCAGAATGTTAAAAGTGCTTAGGGAACTGAATTAAAAATTTCCAGTTAAATTGAATGTACAGTTGCTTTCCATGGTAAAACAATGAAAACCTTCACACATATCATTGAAGACAATAAGTTCCATCTTTTAGATGCCGACAGGTTTTTAAATATTGCCTAATGGGACAGACCAATTAATTCAGTTTGTAATTCGGTGAAGTCAGTTTTGAGTAACAGGTTTATTTACAAAAACAAAAAATGCAAGAAAATTCCATTGATTCTTTCGAAAGAATTAAACCTAGTTTACAATGATAAAAATTCTTTAGATGAAATCGGTTAAGAAAGTAATGAGAATAAACGCTTTTTTTAATTTTTTTTAAGGTTGGCAACCCTGATTGGATGAGTTTTGATGGATGAAAATTCATTTCCATCAGTGCATCACAGAAATGGTACTTACAGCACGACACTAGAACTTTGATTACTGCCACGTGAGACACGAAATTAGTTACACGAAGTTTAATTTGAATATACGTATGAAAATGTTCCATTGGTTTTTAAATCATAGAATTAACGTTCTAAATAATCTTGAATTAATCCCAGTGTATTTGGTCAAGTGTGGCACGAAAATGGAACAAAAGATCAAATTCTGTGTCAAAATTGTGGATAATAGGACAGACATATTTAACAAGTTAATACAGGGCACAGAGTTTTAGGTGGTACAAGACATTATGGGTCAGCCCAGAGACTAAAAAATGGTTTAGTCGAGTAATCATTAAATGAATTGGGTAAAATAAAGTAACAACACTCATCTGATACAATGATAATTGATGATCGGTTGTTCTTCAATCAGAGTTATCAACCTAAAAAATAAAAATAAAGATTAGTTTCATTACCTTCAAGATATATGCTATAAATGAGTTCTTGTTATATTCCTGTTAATAGGTCAAGTCAGTATGTTTAAAAATTATTCTTATTCGAGTGGGACGAGCGCAAAAAAGAAAAATCTTAAGAAACAACTACTAAATAAAATACATGTAAACACGAACGTATAATAAACACGATTCCTTGACCCTTTGGGATAAAATAACCCTAGACGTTTTGAAATGCCAATATATATATATATATATATATATATATATATATATCCTCAATAAAAAGAAACTCTGATTTATTAAATGACCCTCGTACATACCGTGTGCGTGTGCGTGTGTTATGATTAAAAGCGTAGGTTCATTTTCATTTCTACAAAGATTTGATATTATAATGAATAGAAGATATCAATTGTAAAGTATATATACAAATAAAAGAAGGTCAATTCTCAACACGTTTTGAAATAGAAGATCTTTTTGTTATAGTGAAAACGTCAAGGTCGACGAGACTTGTCGGTTCTGAATTCTATTAGCGCCAACCTCGCTCTTTTATTATCAATGGATTTAAGGTTGGCACTTGAATTAGAGACGTTAACACCTTCTGTTGACACCATATATATAAAGTGAAAAGCCACTTCATACTAATGCTATCGATATAGTGCATGGTTGGATCCCTTCTCCCAGCCTTTCGCTATGGAACAGACTGGGCTCGCTAGACTCAGTACGGTAACGATCTAGAAGACGGAAAACTGAATTTAAACACGCTTAAAGATGAAACGTGTGTCGCAGTCCGCTTGTGGGAGAGGAGATTGATTAACACACATACACATACACACATACGTAAACCCACACAAACACACAGAGAGAAAAAATTCAAGGACTATATGATTTTTATAAGGCTATTCCAAAAGTAATACCCCCTATTTATTTCCACTGAAACTAAAATACTACTGGGAGCAAAATAATACTACTGGATAGAGCATGTTTTCAGCTCCAGAACACTATTTTTCACACATGTCTATGCATGTTGAACTCGTTAGAGAATCTCTCCTAATGTAATGCCTCCAATTTTATTATCTTTTACTACAACGTCCATGGCTGATGTTAATGATATGGCAGCAGAGGTTCAACCTTCCAATTAATAACCCAATACAACCTACTAATAGTTTTATATCTATTAGAAATATATAACAAATAAAAACATAACTGATTTTCATTTTAATGTTTCATATTTTATATGTTGAATATATTTTTTCATCCAAAAAGTTTTCTTCGATTTTTGAAAAATCGTACATAGGCTTTGTTACAAGATAATTTCAGGATTGACTCGCGTATAACGGAAAAGTTTCATTTCTGTTACATGTCACACTAACAATAATCGATTGAGAGAAAATATGAATTTATATCTATCTGAAAGAAATTGGTGTCAAGTAAAACACAAGCATGCATTCACCTAACCCGTTCACCACGGGAAAGATACGACACAAGTTCAATTTTGAAGCGGAGTGAAGCTGGTTTGAATTCAGGTTTCCTTCTCCTAGATTGGTTGCCTACCAAGAATAAACTTCCCAGTCTACTGCACGAGTGAAACGCAAGTAGTCTTGTCCAGGATTTGAACATAGGTCTCTGAGTTTATTTCCTAACGACGATAACCGTTACGTCACTTGAGCCTCTGCGTATGTATATGTAAGAGTGAGTCTGGGAGAAAGTGCGCGCACGTGTGTGTGTGTGTGTGTGTGTGTGTGTGTGTGTGTGTGTGTGTGTGTGTGTGTGTGTGTGTGTGTGTGAAACGGAAAGAGCTAAAGAGAATATATGGAAGCCACCGAGAATTAAGAGAAGAGAACGCTAAAAAAGAAAAAAACAAATAAGTGATTGCCGGGTGTAGGTCAGGTACATTGCTGTTCGCGTGACATGTAACAGAAATGAAACCCATACTTTTCTTGCGTTTGTCTTTCGTCCCATGTTATTCTCGGGACAAATTAAACAAAAGAGGTTTGCAAGGTAAACATCTTTCACCTTGTATACGTAGGTGTTGGCATGACCAATGCAAACATGGTGTCGTCCGTTTTATCTCAGACTTAAACCTAATCCAAATCTGACAGACTGTGGCGCCCTCCCTTCCTCTCGGACAATGACTTCTCCCAAGACTATCTCGGAGTCAGCAATATTCCGACGAGTAGGAACAACGAGAGAGAGAGTGTGTGTTTGAGAGAGAGAGTGTGTATGAGAGATAGATAGATAGAGAGAAAGAGAGAGAGAGAGAGAGAGTCGTTTTAATTTGGCTTCCAACAGAAAACATTCTCCTTGACAGATTTAAAAAGCAGGTTTGTCAGATAGATAGAAAGATAGATATGGGCAGAATAAATTAGATCGATACATAGATAGATACATAGATAGATAGATAGATATGAGTATAATGAAAGATATAGATAGATACACAAAAGTGAAAACACAGATAGGAATATTTGTTTTTGTGTTATTATTGTTTAAGAATTTTTTTTTTTAAAGAATTTCTTTTAGAAAATTTTTAAAACATTTTTAAAAATAAACGAGTCACGTAGAATATCTATTCGTTGAATAAAAATTATTTTTTCGTTAATCTACGCATACAAATGTTGCTCCAAAAGTAAACTCACTGATTCATTTCCACAAAACTACAACAAATTCAGGGAGTAGAATAACAGCGTTGGATAGGGCAAGTTTTCAGCTCTGTAATAGTATTTTTTCATACAATCATCAATATTGACAGGTTTCCTCTACGATAAAAAAAGAGGTTGCATATTGCACTTGTAAGAGGATAGGTCCGAAAACAATGCCCCCCATTTTATTATCTTGCCCCAAAACGTCTAAGGCAGATATTGGTGTTATAGCAATAGAGGTTCAGCCTTCCCACTAATAACCCATTTTTACCGTTACATATAGCAACTTTTTTTCACAATCAAACTCTGTTTCTCGACTCAGATACCGGGAGAGCGACAAAAAACGACCTAAGTTTTAGGGTTGTACTAAAGTTTCAATCCATTGGGAGTAGGCAACGATTTGTCAAAGAATAGATCTTTCTAAAACCATTATTGCAGAAGAAAAGTTGGGTACTATGTAACCCCATAGTTAGGGAGGGGTTTAAACCTTTTCGAAGGGTGTTATACCGAAAGTGAATGCAATAACACAATTGGACTTTGAACTCACGTACTATGATTTTGCAGTCCAGCACGTCACGGGTCTCGCTTCAAGAATTTTGTATTTGATGCATGAATTTGGCGCGAGAAACAAAATAACTCAGGCCGGACAACATTTTAAGTGCCGAAATTCACATTGATGCGTGCAAACTCATTCAGAAAAATCTAAAAAAAGCTATCTTCCTATAACAACGACGTAGGTAAAAAAAAAAAGTAATGAGATTAATTTTTTTTTTCAGGTTGGCAACCCTAGTTGAAAATCAGCTGATCAATTTACTCATCGTTAAAATTTGATCAGATCTTATGGTAGCCATACATCAAATCGTTTCCACATCTATCGAAGACAAGTGACCACTTAATCATTATTTATATAGATATCGACAAGCAATGAATTCATACATTTCTTTTTCTTTCTTCCTTTTTATTTTCTATTTTATTCATTTTAATTTTTACATATTGAGAAATAATGTGGCAAATGCATTGATCTAAATAGATGAATAGGTAGAATGAAAAGTACGTTTCTAGGTTTAGGCAACGCCCTTCTAAATAGAAGCGAGAACCTTTCAGCACCACCTTCTATAATGTCGATGATAGTGAACTGACTGAGATAGATAGATAGATAGATAGATAGATAGATAGATAGATAGATAGATTTTATTTTTGTTGAAGTTTATATATATATATATATATATATGTGTGTGTGTGTGTGTGTGTGTGTGTGTGTGTGTGTGTGTGTGTGTGTGTGTGTGTGTGTGTATGTGTGTGTGTGTTTGTGTGTGTGTGTGCGCGCGTATATATAGTAGAGATATGCATACATGTTTAAATCTAAATGCAACATTCGGTCTGCGAGCTATTTAAATTCCGTAGACATTTTAGTACACACACGTAATCGCACACAAACATACCCACATACGCTCATACACACACACATACAAGGATGAGCTATAAAGTCGGAACCGAAAAAGAAATTCATTTTTATTTCATTGGATTTTTTTCAGGAGGGCTTTTAAAAAAAATGAGAAACGACGTACAAAGTGCGTTGAGTTTTGTGAGTGAAAATATGGAATATTGTACACCCTTCGTGGCTGTAGGTCTAACCGTCTTGGTTGGTATAAGAACTTTACAGAACCACTAAATAAATTGGTATATTTTCGACCAGTAACTTTAGAACTTTCCAAAACTTCAATTGGTCATCAAAATATAGTTGTTCAACAAAATTTGATTCAGCAAAATTTGATTTAGCAAAATCTGATGCCAAATTCATTGATAATTGCTTTATTAACCGTTGCGGTATCTGGCGCGTTATTCTTATCAATTCTTTTTAAAAAAATTTGCACCCACTCTTATACTCTAGACGGGAAAAGGTCGTTTTCAACAGAAACAGTAGTTGTAAAACAAGCTGGTTGTAAGTTAACGAAAGCGTCAGTTAAACGACTTATATAGACATTAAAAAAAGAACCACTGTATGCAGAATCTGTTTATAGTTAAACTTAATGTTTAAAGAACGGCCCACTTGTCCGTGAAATTGGCGCGCTTCGAATGTAACGATTTTCTTTACGACTGAAGCCTAACAAAAACATTTAGGCAAAAAAGAAAGAAAAAAGTAGATAAATTTTTTTAATGGAAAACTATAACTGGCTACTCTGTGTGTGTGTGTGTGTGTGTGTGTGTGTGTGTGTGTGTGTGTGTGTGTGTGTGTGTGTGTTTCTTTTCTTTTTTTACTTTTCTTTTTTTAACTTTGTAGAGGTTTGCGGTTGAGAATTCGAACAAAGTATATGTACTGCCGAAACGAATTCGAACAAAGCTTTTTTTTTAAATATTCATCTATATATCTATCAATCTATAATAAAGTTTATTAAATTTACAAATAAATTCGATAATAGTGAAAATGCAATATGTACCTGAATTTGGCTAGCGTAGAAAATGAGTTAACAGCACATGGTGACTGTTAGTTTCTGTATCAACACTGAAAAATACTCTATTCTAACTTTTCAACGGATATGAATCCTGAGATGGGTCCTGGAGACTTAAGGAGACTTGCTGTCACTCAAACTCCAGTGAAAAACCATCAGCTAACACTGATGTGAAAAACTCTAAAGGAGTAAATAATAATAATAATAATAATAATAATAATAATAATAATAATAATAATAATAATAATAATAATATCTCACACGAGAAAACCTGGACGTAGCAAAGAAAAGAAAACTTTGAGAGAGAAACAAAATCTCTCCTAATAGCAGCATAAAACAACGCCATAAGAACCAATCATATCAAAGCGAGTATAGATAAGACGAAATAGCAAATGAGGGTTATGTGGTAATAGAGACGAAACCACCAATCCCATAATAAGCAAATACAGCATATTAGCACAGAAGGAGTATAAGACTAGGCATGACTGGGTGGACAAGGTGATCTACGGGGAGATATGCAAGAAATGGAAATTTGACCATACGAACAAATGGTACATGCACAACCCGGCATCTGTTCTGGAGAATGACATACATAAACTCCTATGGAACTTGGACACACAAACGATCTCCTAATCTTGGCCAGAAGACCAAACCTTATAATAATCAACAACAACAAAAAAGAGAATTTGCAAAATTGTCGACTTTGCTGTCCCGGCTGACCACAGAATAAAAGTGAAAGAATGTGAAAAGAAGGATAAGTACCTCGACCTTGCTAGGGAGTTGAAAAACTATGGAAACGTAAAAGTGACAATTATACCAGTCGTGATTGGTGCTTTTGGTACAATCACCGAAGGATTATTAAAGAGACTAGAAGACTTGGAAATTAGAGGACGAGTGGAGACCATCCAAACTACTACATTATTGAGAACGGCCAGAATACTGAGAAGAGTTCTGGAGACTTCAGGAGAGTTGCTGTCACTCAAACTCCAGTGAAAGACCATCAGCTAACACTGATGTGAAAAATTCTCACGGTGTAATTATTATTATCATTATTATTATTAATTTTGATTAGCCCTACCGATAGGATAACAAGTTACTGCTGACAATGGCCTGCGAGATGTTTTCCATCAGCTCCTCCATTTCGCACAGCTCGTATATTAAGCGAGAAGCCGTTCTACCAATTATCTCCTAGGGTGATAGTATATTGACAGATAACACCCCAAAATTTTACGGTGACCAGTGTTTCAACGAACCAAAATGAAAGAAGACATATATTTGGGGGGAGGAGTGAAAGTCACCGTGGGGTAGAGGCTGTCGTGCTTGGACTGTGACTCCAGTCGTGCTTTGCCTTCATTTCAGACAAATACCATTTCGAAAAGTATAAATCCCGTTATCTACCTATAAGCCATGGGCTCAATTGGGCAACTACTATTCTTTTAAAAAGATAGATTTGCCATTATATAACCCCCAACGGTTGATATGCAAATAAAACAAAGGAACTATATATTTTGGCCAGTTTGAGATTCTCGGAGTCTCAGGAAGCAAACACCAGGTCCGAGGCTGACGTAATAAGATCACAACTAAAGATTGTAATGCAGCTGGTGGAATTCCCAAACAATTATTTGCAACACTTGATGAAAAACGTAAGATTCAGCCAGGTCTCTTGTTCTTCCAGTCTCTGGTTCAACTTGCTATTTTTGTTATAAAAATGTTTAACTTTTTTTCACAAAGAATGATTTTTTTTTAAATCGTCTTAGCTGTGCTAATAAAACAAAACTGTAATTATTTGAGTTTGTTTCTTTAAAACTGACAAGTTTTGAGTTCTTGCAGGCAACATTACTAGGGCGGATTAATCGGCAATCGGCTATTTTTTTCTTTGTTTAACATGAGTGGGCGTCAGTAGGAGATTACTACTGACAAAATGACAACATGATGGTCAAGTTAGAAAAAGATGACATCCGCAATTGTCAGACATTGGTAAACAATGGCCAATGTTTACTTTAGTGTTTCAATAACCCATCTCCAAAATAATAAAAGCAATCAGCTGACCAGTCCTATGACTTACGGACAAACAATTGTGCTTATTCAAAGAGTATGCTGTAGAGAAAAATCTTGACGTGATAAAAAAATTGTCTGTAGTTTTGAAATCAGCGTGCTAATTTCAGTCCAAAAAACTGTCTGGAGTTTTGAAATCAAGTTGCTAATTTCAGTTCATATCAAATGAAAAATCTAATTGAATTGAAATTGTGTTAAGATTGTTCTCTAGTGTTATTATTAGCAACTTATTTTACTTAAAGCTTTTTTTCTCTGGAATGCATCTTGAAGCATTAAGTTTTTAGACGCATTTTTCCCCTACAAAAAAAAAAAAAAAAAAAAAAAAACTATTTCAAACATTCATTTAAAAAATCCCCGCTTCCAAAGCTACATATTGGCCAGTACATTTTTAGCCTTCTCTATATCTAGAGGTCATCTGCAGTACATTCTTCAGCCTTCTCAAGATGCCATCTGCCTTTCTGTAAGGAGAGAAGCCCTTTTCTGGTCTTGTATGTATTTACACAACCTTCCGCCAAGCACTAGAATTTTCACGTCTTATCTGTGGGACTTAGAATACACCGACAACACTCCTTGCAGAGGAGGGTTAAAACCTATTACAAAAGGTAAGACACTAAACTGCATCAGATAGTGAGGATCTAGTTCTGGATAGTTCAACACTTCTTTGACATTACATTCAGGTCCACTCTTACCACCTTAAATGGTGATACTTGTGGGGTCTTACCTATGGAATTTGTTGGGAAATTATTAGCTGTAGATAAGAATATTTGAAATCATATGACTGAAAAATTATTGTAGTTATGTCACTCTTTGAGAATTTTTCAAACCAGCGTTATGTTTTAGTTTCCCTCTTGAGGTTTCCTTTTCTTAGCCATGTCCAGGTCTTTTCATGGGTGATCACGACTCCTTGCGAGTTTCTCACTTTTTTAAAACTATTTTCACCAGAGTCTGAGTGACAGCAAGTCTCCTTGGGTAATTGATTGGAACAATTATTTGAAATCACATAATTCTGTACTAACTTAAAGAGTTAATTACTAACAATAGCTTGAGATGTTTTCAAGGTCAAATATAAGATAACTAACTTTAAGATAGTTTTCTTACGCTGAATCCACAAATCATACTCATTTTTTTTTTAATCAGATCAAATTTTTAAGAGACAAGCTCTTACTGAAATGTATATAACAGTGTTATAACTTGATTAATTCTCTTGTTGAATTGAACAAATAATGCAAAATTTAGGACTGATATATTCGCAGAAAGCTCACATTGTGCCGTTGTAAACATAAAAATACATTAAAAAAAGCTATTCATTGATGAAAGATCGTTTCAGGGACTTCCTCCTGTACAAGGCAACCACTGTATTTCGTCTCAAGCACCAGTGTAGTCTTCTCTCAAATCTCCACAGTTCTTTTGAAAATGGGACAAGAGTGATCACAGAAAGTGCAATTTTACTCACATGCCCCAAGTTGGCAGAAACTCTTCAGTAACTCTGCAATTTCCTTCTCGTATTCCACGCTCCGGAGATTTCCCAGGAAGTTTGTTACAACTGACTTCTGTGACTGCCAGGCAGACAGTTCATCTTCACTATATGTTTCATTGAACATTGGATACTTCATGAGTTCTCTTATTTGAGGGCTGTCAAATATACCAACCTTGAGTTTCTCCTTGCTTATTCGTGAAGTCTTCCGGAGGAAAGCAAACCCGCTGACTTCCCAGTCTATAGATGCCACAAAGTTCTTTATTACTCCTAACTCCATAAGTAAGGATGGAAGCTATATTTTGTTCGGTTCACCGAGAGGGTGAGGCTGAACGTTATACGAGCCTGGTTTTAACTTGTCTTAAAGACCACTTTTGTTTGACCTACCTTTGAGCCCTATGACCAGTCCAATCACCTAAAGATCTCTTCAGATCAACCATTTATGCTCTTGTTAGTTAACAGCAGACAGCAAATAATCCATGCTGTTGTGATCTTCGATCATTTGTACTGAATACCCAATAGGAACAGATTAAAAACCATTACCATTATGTAGAAAAACTGCGTTGAGACTTCTGCTGGATGAGTCTATGAAAAGTTTCCATTCGATAACATCATTCTCTAAGCCCGTTGATTTGATCAATCCAGCAATGTTGATGCAATAAACCAATGATGATATCCTGAAAAATGAAAAACTGTCTTAATTCTTTCAAAGGGTCTCGATATAAGTAGAACGTTGTTCTTGGTGCCAACAGATCTTTCTTTTTGAGACGTAAACCCAGCAGCTGAGCAGAGTCCTTTGAAAGGTACAGGTTTCGTGTCAGGTCATTGAGTTCTGCAATGGCTGGTCGTCCACTTTTAACTTTTAAGCGTCATCCCCAGCTTCAGCAGTTATGTCACTATGTTCTTAATCAGAGCTATATTCCATGTTAGCATCAGGCTCAGGAACAGGAAGATCTGGGCCATAAGAGATAGATTTTATGGCAGAAGGAACATCGGGGTATTTGACATGGTGCTTGTTTTTGCGATTTATTCCTTTTAGATTTATCATACAGAAATAGCAGTCCTTAATGTGATCTTTTCCTTCCCTCCAGACAACTGGAATGGCAAATGGCATACTCTTCCTTTTAACATTCCTCTAATCCTTCAAGTTCTCTTCACATGTTTTACAGCAAAAGTGGAGAGCAAATGGCTTATCCTGATGCTCTAATTTGACTCCAAAGTAATCGTGATATAACTTCTTTACAAAGTCAATGGTTTTTGCTTGACGGTTATTTCCCAGAGCTCCAGCATTAGAGAATCTCACCATCTGATGCAGTTAATTGTCATACCCTTGACGATGGGAAAAATAGATCAATGTTTAAAAAATGAAAGCATTTCTAAAGAATATCTTAAACCGCAAATAAATATGACCCATTTAGATTTCTTCTTTCCACTTTTTTTCTCAGCTCTCCTTCATCTTTATCCACATTCTTTCTTTTTTTCTTCCACTCTTCTCTTCGCTTTCACGTTTAGCATGTTCTTATTTTATTAGTAGTACCTTGGTATTTTATTAGTAGTACCTTGGTATGTTATGTAACACATAAATAAAACATTAAAAATGTCACATTGAACTTTTAATTCTGGCTGGCTGTTTCTAATTAAGGCGTAGAATTTCCTTTTTATTCTTCATTTCACACTTTGCTATATTTCTTTCAGTTTCCTTCTTTCAGCTTCTTTCTTTCTTTTTTGAGTTTCTTTCTTTCTTTCTTTCTTTCTTTCTTTCTTTCTGTACACTGGGTTCAAATCCTGAACGAGACTGCGCTCCCCTGGTACGAATGTTTTTGTGAAAATCATGAATCTATCTCCTCTCACTCCAGCTTTTCATAAAATATTTGGGCAAACTACATTTTTTCTTCTTTAGGCAAAAGTCTGAAAAAAACTGTAAATTCCTACCCACTGTATTCCATTTAATAATTGACCTTGTATCTCATCCTGATCGGGGTGTATTAGTTGGGTAAATGCATATATATATATATGTGTGTGTGTGTGTGTGTGTGTGTGTGTGTGTGTGTGTGTGTGTGTGTGTGTGTGTGTGTGAGAGAGAGAGAGAGAGAGAGAGAGAGAGGGAGAGAGAATGTTGAGACATTGGAACAATCAGAGGACAGAATATGATATGGACGAACCCATCATATATTAGAGATGTCAAAACAAAAGTTGAAAGAACGTTTTTCAAATTAATTTCTCCCGAAATAGAAATTTCATAAAACATTTAATAGAAGTTCAGTCAAAACCAGCCAAAGCTGTACAGAGTACATGTCGAACTAACAAAACAAAAAAACACATTGCAAAAAGTATTAAGACTCACTTCGCCCAAGCCAAGCGTCCGTGTAATTACAGAAACAGACGCGACTGACCTTTTAATGGAATGTGCCTGACAAACAACATAATCTACCTAGGAACTGTTAAAACTGGAGTGAAATCAAAAAGATTTACATCAAAACTGAATGAAAGTAAATATATTACAAACTCAGCACTTCAAGGAGAGAACACAGTAACTGGATTACACAAGACTAAACTCATTAAGAAGCCTGGTAAGCCGGTAGCTGGAGTGTATAAACAGATAAATACTGAGAAAAAAAATTGAGAGTTGTAAGTAATAAGTAGCAACTATAACGACTACTACTACTACTACCCCTTGCAAAAAATTATGTAATTAGCCCACTTGGTGGCTATTCACCTTGGTTTCTTTTTGCTTTTCTTTTCTTTTCTTTTATTAATATTTTTTTTTCCTTCAGTGCAAAGGAAAATATGGAATACCGAGGAAAATTATGGAATTCAATTGCAAAAAAAAGAAAATAGAAATTATTCTCAATTGCCCCATTTCGAGATTTGATGACAGCCTTAATTCTTTCAAGCACAGATTTTGCTAATTTATGGCAATATTTGTTATGAAAATGATCAAAATATACCATTAATTTACATAATACTATTTAGCATGTTAAAGGCATGTTTTATAAGAACAGAATATTCAGCTGTTAAAGGAAAAATGTTATGTGTCTTGTCTGTTATTTGTTTATTTACTGCTAAATAAAAACTTAAGTGGACATCATCTAAGTGTGATAATTCCATAATTTTTACCAGGAATCAATCCGAGGAATCAATAATTATTTATTATTGATCACAGAGCTAAGAAAATATACGAGTGAAAAAAAAAAGTGATTTCAACTTTTGAATATTAATTTTGATATTTTCCTCTTTCAATTAAAATTTTTTTCAGCGATAATTAAACGGTTGATTGATTAATTTTTATGGCACATCAACCTTTCTAGGAATCGTTCTCTCGTATATTCATTTACATTTTTTCTGTAGTTGTTTGTTGGGATTTTATTTTGGAGTGGGGGGGGTTGTACACTGTCATAACGTATGCGAATAATTCTAAAACGGATCTATTTGACCCATAGAAGAGACAATAACAGATACTCTCAGCCTAGATTTGAGTATATGGTTGAAACACTTGGACTGGAACATCATACTGGGAGAAAAACCTAGATGGTAACTACACAAAACTGCTTTCTTGCTGTTTTGAACAAGTACTGGAAGCAACATCTAGCAAAACAGTAGTTGTATGGCCATTTACTTCCCATCTTGCAAGCAATCCAAGAGAGGCACGCAGTTCATATAAGACACTGCTAGTAAAGACAAATTTATAAATAGCGTTCTCTTATAGACACAGCAATGTTGGCCAACCAGCAAAAATATACATAAATGAGCTCTGTGCGGACACTGAGTGCCGACTACAGGACATACCAAGGGTGATGACAAGTTGGGACGGATAACGTGATAGAGTCTTCTGAATCCGTGCTGTCAGTATGTTTTTTATTATTATGAGGGCTTTTCACACCAGCGTTAGCGGATGGTTCTTCACTGGAATCTGAGTGACAGCAAGTCTCCTCAAGTCTCCAGGACTCTTCTCAGTATTCAGGCCGATCTTAATAGCACTGTAGTTTGGATGGTCTCAACTCGTCCTCATATTTCCAAGTCCTCTAGTCCCTGTATTAATCCTCTGGCGACTGTAGCAAGAGCACCAATTACAATTGGTATCACTGTCACTTTCTGGTTCAACAACGTTTTCAATTCCCTGGCAACATCGAAGCACTTATCTTTCTTTTCCTTTTCTTTCAATTTTACTCAATGGTCATCCGGGTCAGCAAAGTCTTCAATTCGGCAAGTTTTTGTTTTTTTCTCTTTTTGGTTATTAAGTCTGGTCGTCTGGCTGAGATAAGGTGATCCGTTTGTATTTCAAAATCCCAGAGGAGTTTATGTATCTCATTCTCCAGTAGAGATTCTGGATTGTGCGTATACCATTTGTTTATATGGTCAAATTTCAATTTCTTGCACAATTCCTAGTGGATCACCTTTCCCACCCAGTCGTGTGTAGTCTTATACTCTTTCTGTACCAGCTTACTTCATTCGTTGATTATGTGATTGATGGTTTCGTCTCTATCACCACATAACATACATCTACTGTTTTGTTTGTGTCTTATCTATTCTGACTTTGATATGATTGGTCTTCATGGCGCTGTTTTGTGCTGCTGTTTGTAGAAATTCAGTTTATCTCTTGACGTTTCCCTTTTTTAACCATGTCCACATTTTCTCGTGTGAGATGTTGCTAGTCAGAAGGCACGTTATGGGTGTATTGTTATTTGGGGTGGTTCCCTGTAGGGGCTCTTTCTGAATCAGGATGATTTTTCGCTTGGTCATCCACTTGGGTATCTCAGTTTTTTGTATGCACTTATTCGTTCGGGTTACCAGTCTATCGTGGATGGAGGTAAATTCTTGAAACCAAAATCCATGTATCCCGGGGTTTTCCCAGTTTCGTATTTTTTAAAGTGTTGTTTTGAGTGCAATTGATGTGTTTTCTACCTTGTCTTCTTCAGGTATCCGTAACTCTTTTTCCATTCGGATTTTTTATGATCTTTCCGCTCCTGTACTAGCTCCAAAATCTTTTTGTTTCATTCAGACCCGGTTGCTGGTATATTTTCGCTCATTCTCCCCCTACTTGCTGGTAGAAATGTTTTCACTGTTTTGTTAAGTCCTGTTTTTTCTATATTGCTTGGTTCCGTCTCGGTATCACTTCAGTCTTCCTTCTTTCGCCAGTACTTTTTGATTAGTCTCCTCGAGATGTATTTTTCGTTCTAGTTGTGCTTTTTCCGCTTTGTCCAAATATATTTTCATCTTCTGTTTTAGCATTTTTGCTTGTTGTCGTAGTTTTCTTTTCTGTGATTTAACCTTCTTGTATGTGGTCATCAGGGAAACCCGAGGGTTTTCATAGGCTAATTTTGTTCCGGAGTATATTAAATCATTTAATTATGTGATGTTCGTTGGGATATTTGTTAATAAGTCGTTCACCTTCTCGATTTTGGACTTGACTGTCCTCCAGTCATTGTCCCTGAGAGAAGGCAATGTGGTTTTCTTTTTAGATATGATTCTTTTCATGATTTCTACATAAATTTTTTCTTTTTGGGTCAGTGTTTGCGTCTTTGCGCTTACGGTTCATCGGTCATTATCATTTAGTGTTTGGTTTTGGTTTGGAGTTTCTGGTTTTCCTGTATTTAATGTCTCTGTTATTGTATTATGGGTCTGTTGATACGTTTGTCTATGTATTTGTCGGTGGATTTCCGGAATTTCAAGGCCAGAAAACCAACCCCTCCGCTCGGGCAGGATATGACACAAGGTCAATTTTTATGCGGAGTAATAGGTTTAATAGTTTAATAGGTTTGAATTCAGAGTTTTCCTTCTCCTAGACTAGTTGCCTCACCAAGAACATAGTCTGTCCTATTATTTACCCATAGCTGGAGGGAGAATAATTGGATTCATACCTTTCCCAATGGTATTAGTGCTATGTGAAATGCAATCAGCCTCGTCCAGGTTTTGAACTCGTTTCGCCGTGTCCATTTCCTACGACGGGCACCTCCTAAAAAAACATACTTTATTATAATCATAACCTAGTCACCGAGCATCTGGTTTTTTGTCTTAAATCAAGCAAATTCTGTCCAAATTTCTATTGTTCTTTTTCTATACCTTCTTTTTGTAGGGTTGCTCCTAAAATATCATTACCATGTTTGTTTGTTATCTTCCCTAGTCTATTTTCTTCGCTGTGATCTCTGATTTCAGTGCTTAATATGTTCATCGTTTGTGAACCTGATTGAAGGATTGTTTGTATTCCTGAAAGGAGAATAGCCAACATTCGCAGGATGCCTTTTAGATCTCCCATGTTTGCTCTCAAAGGAGCACCTGCTGATCATGACATCCGACCTGTTGTCTGGGTCTAATGTTGAATTTTGTTTCGATTTGTCATTATTGATTGGTAGTATATTATGGCAATACCAGACCCTGGGTTGTTTATTATCTGAGCGCATGACACAGATGTGACCAAGAACACTTTCGTTTTTCTTCAATCAGCAGATAGTAGGCAGCGAAGATTTCTTCCTTCTATTCCTCAGTTGGCAGGTGTTCGAATTTATACCGTTCTTTTTTAATAAGAGGTCAGGTGATATTCATGAATATTCGATTCTATATTAACAACCACCAACTTATTTACACTTACGGACCATCCAATTAATACATTAATTCTCCAATAAATCAAGGATTCACACAAATAATAAAGAATTTTTTACAAAAAAAAGTTCAAATCTAACAGATACTTTTTTAAAAGTTCATATGAAAAAAAAATGGTTAAAAATTCAGTGTTGTCTTCAACGATTACAAATATTCGGTAGAGAATTCTGAGTGACCAGAGATAAAAAATCCATTGTAGATTTCAAATTAAAGACAATTTTTACTAACCGATTTTCTCCAATCAGCAGATAATAGGCAGCGAAGATTTTATCCGGCTGAAGAATAGAAGGAAGATATATTATTATTATTATTATTATTATTATTATTGCAGTGTAACCCTGATATAAGATAGTTATCGGGCCAGAGAATAAGTCTCTTATATCCGGGTTTTGTCTATTTTGTTTAGGTTACACAGGCCCTAATTTGAGACCAGAGAAAATCTATCTTACACATAAGTTTCTCTTATATCTGGGTCTCTTATATCCGGGTTACACTGTATTATTATTATTATTATTATTATTATTATTATTTCCTTGACGATTTTCGTCGTAGGAAATGCTGTTGGCAACTTAAGTTCAAATGCTGGACGAGGCTTCTAGCGTTTAACTTCGTGTTAGTGCCGCTTGAAAAAACATGAATCCATCTCTTCTGCCTTTAGTTGTGAATGAATAGTATGGCAAAATAGGTTCTTTAGCCTTTGTCTGACAACCGATTTAGAAGAAGGAAACTCTTGCTTTAAAGAGACCTAGTTTCATATCCTACACGTGGTGTTAAATTTGGGTAAATACAAAAAAGGATTTTCACAAATTTTTCCTACAATATATCTGACTGCAATCCGATCAGTATCGCGATCTTATTGTTATGTTTTCTTTATAATGAATGTAAATCTTTTCATCTGAGACAATAGATATTCAAAAATCTATTGTTTATCTTATTTTTCTCTTGGGATAGTTTTGTAGTATGAGTGGATAATTTTCCCTTTGGAGTTTCTGTCACTGTTTTTATTTCTACTCCCAAGCCTGGTATAAAACAGCCTCACCTAAAGAGAAAAATGCAACAAACCTCACTCCCCGAGGAATTGGTGACACTAACAGTATATTTTTTATTTTTTTCTATTTTAATAGATAGATAGACAGATAGATAAAGAGAGAAGGAGAGAGAAATAAAGATGGAAATCGAGATAGATAGATAGATAGATAGATAGATAGATATTGTAATAACAGATTTTTAAAACTTAACACATTTTTATGTACAAATTCTGTTTCAGCGAATTTCCCTCAAATTTTCACTTCAAAATAAAACTTGCCTTTTTGTTTTAACTCGCATTAACTTGGTATCATATTTAATCAGGTATTTTAAAAGATTAATGAGAATGATTTGTCATATTTGCATTTAAAAAAATGCAAGCAATAACTGAATAAAATAAAATGTTTATTCAGTCATCAACAAATATTTAAAAATGAAGAATCAATTAAAATATTATTTCTGAAAAAAGAGGCGCGAAAAATGTTTAACTTAAATTGAAAGCATTAATTATATTGTAATTCGCCAAATGCCTGTTCGTCTTTGCATCTAAGGCTTACCACCCGGTTGGCAGGGCTAGGATTATGCTGACTTTATCCCCTGCAAAGATGTAAAACCTACCCCCTCCAAAAAAAGGGGGTGTCATGGGTGCGATACTAAACTGCATCTGAATAATGAGAGTCTAAATTTTCCGATCTGGAGGGTGTTGAATACTCCTTTATTTCTTTAACTCCCAGCTCCACTCTGACTCGGAGTGGTAGTGGCCGTTTGGCTCCCATTTATGGGTTAAATAGATCTGTTTAAAAATTATTTTTATCAAAAAGAAATACACGATACCATATCATTGTGTGTAAATTGTTTTGTATTTATTTACCGTTGAAAACAAATTATTATCACTAAATAGAAATAGTACCTTGAAACTATATAATAGTATATAGATTATTAGTATTAGGTAGGAATACTTGAAACTAAACAGCTGTGTACAAATTATTTTTATAAGATAGAAATAGTTTATGTCTTATAATTATGTGTAAAAAACTATTAAGGAACAACTACGGAAATGTAAATATACACGTACAATGATCGCGATTCCATGACCACTAGGCATAAATTAGCCCAGCTGAGTTAACATGCAATTAAAATCAAGCAATCAACTTAGGCTCTTCTATTTTTATTCTAATTTCAGAGAAACTTTCAAAAATTGTTTGGGTTATCTCTGGAAAGATTTTAAACTCTCTCCGGGATTTGTCGGCAGAATATGTCTCTCATCCTTTATCTTACGATCTGGCTCTCACCTTCGCTCTAAAATGTCTTTCCTTTGTACTTCTAGTCTTTTCAGTAACAAATCTGTTCGCCAGTGACAGAGATCGTCGTCTATCCAAAGAGAAACGTCTCATATATCCAACGCTAGGCATGTATTTACCCAACCCCTCTGTCAATAACAGGATGCATTTCCCGTGGGCATAAGCGCTAAGTAAAATGCCAGCAGCGTCGTCTAGTATTTGAATTCTAGTCATTGATGATAACCGTTACGCTAATCGTTCCTCTATGTTGCCACGAACAGAAATGAAAACCTTGAGAAGCTACAAAAGGTCAAACAAGAGCATAAAAATCACGAGCAAAGTTATCTATCCAAAAATGAAAATACAAAATGATTGAAAAAATGACTCTTTTATGGGTCTACTTTTATTATATAATTTCAGACAGTCTCAACAAGTTCACTATCCTCGTCGACACATTCTTGCAATCGCCCACAGGGGATTAAAAATGGTAATATTTCCATGGGTATATCATTATTAGAAAAGCAAAATTGATATTTTGCAGACCATCTGGGTAAGATTCCAATAACGTATTGACAGGAATGGTGAACAAGTGAAGATTTTAAATATCTTAAAGAAACTCCCATAGGAATGTTACTTTTTTAAATACTCTGAAATCTCATGATTAAAATATTCTTTGTATCAGATTTTGAATGTAAAATGGGCGTTAGGCATAAATAAATAAATGGGATATTTTAACACAAATTACTTGAAGAATATCAACCTGAAATAAGTACTGCTAGTTTTATACAATTGATGAGAGTATTATTTTTATTTGTTGACTTATCATTCCTTATCCTTCCTTATCCTTTATTATTATTCCTTATCCTTCCTTCTCCTTTCTTATCATTCCTTATCCTTCCTTCTCCTTTCTTATTATTCCTTTTATATGCTTTCCATATCTTTCTATATCCTTTCTAATCCTTATATATTCAATCATTCTCCTTGCTTATCCTTACTTATCCTTCCTTCCATTTGCCTTCCTTAACTTTCTATATCCTTTCTTATGCTTTTTAACTAATTAATTTAATTTAATTAACTAATTAATATCATTTATGAGATTAGATTCTACAGATACATTTTAACTGCTGGTCAATTGTCTAGGCTTATTTTATGCCAAGAACCCAGAAAAATCTTTTCATCATTACATTCTTACGTCATTATTTCTGACAGGGTTCAAGAATATGAATAATTAGCAAACCAATCAATTTGACCCCCAGATTGAACCCAAACAAGCAGCGCCGCAGCAGATTAGAGTGAAATCGGGAGGAAAGACAAAAAATGGCAATTTCACATTGCTAGAACCAACGGATGCAATTTTGTGCAATACCCAGGACATCTTCTGGGGGGGGCGGGTTCTTGTCGTTTGCAGGGGCTACAGTCAGCGTATTCTAAATCCCATTGATAGATTAGGATTTTTTTTTAAATTAAAACATTTAGATTATTTTTTCAACCGAAGTATTCCATATTTTCCACATATTTTCAGTCAATTTTTATGCCCGACTTTTACACACACACACACACACACACACACACACACACACACACACACACACACACACACACACAAATAGATAGATAGATAGCTAGATAGATATTAATTGAATATTTGTTTGAATATTTTAATTGGCAGATTATCACTTTTTAACAACTAATTTTCTTTTAACAAAATTATCTTATTTCAATTGATCTTCATCATGTGTTGAAGTAAATTGCAAAAAAATATACAGATATAAAAGAATCTATAGAAATAAAATAATACATATAAAAATGATACTAATTACTTTTTCTTTTCTATAAAAAGTTTATAAAGCGAAAATATTTCATACCTTTAATATTGTTTAGTGAAGAGAAAACAATGGTTAAAGAAGTAAGCAAAAAATAATTTTAACACTTCTGTTAAAAATTAATACTGTCAATTCCGTTTTAAAAGATATGATAACTAAAGAAAAAAATGATTGATTGATCGTTCTAATTGCACATCAATCCATCTGGGGTTATTTCATGCGTAGAGATTAAGGAACTATGTTCATTGTACGTTCGTATTTTTTTGTGCTGTTTCTAAAATGTTTTTTTTCCGCGCGGTCCAATCGAATATAAATAATTCACAAACAGATCTATTTGATTCAGAGAGGGCACTCTAACAGGTTCTAACCCTCCACGCAAGAATGGACCAAAGAATAATTGAAATGGAGGTACTCTATACTCCCCAGATCTCCTGAACTGGAGCCTTATCATTAAATTCAGTTCGTATCATACTCAGGATACCCGGTTTTGGGTGAGTCTTACCCATCTTCAAGGGATACAGTCAGCATATTCTAAGCCCCACCGACGGAGCTATAAAAATAAGTAAGTGCAGACCCTTCGTATTATTAATCCTTTTATCCTTATGATAAATAATGTAACAGTTTAATTCATTAGAATTAATAAGTGAAACACAATTAACAAGCTACAAATAATAAGAAAAGAAAATCAGGATGCGGAAATTCTGAATATATTTCCGGAAGTAATTTTTTTCGGTAAAAGTGATGTTTTTTTTTCTGGCTGTAGGTGTTTGTCACTGAAAGATTTGGCGTGTGTGTGTGGGGGGGGTTGTGAACTTGAAAAATCAGTTCTAGTCTCAAGTGCGACACATAATTATTATCAAATTCAATTACATAGTCTTCTTTTTAAGAATTGTCAAAACTATTGTTTACTCGAGTCCTTCGTATAAGAAAACATCTGGAAACAAAGTACACGATTAAAATAAAATCGAAGAGCATTTAGAGTAATGATTTTCGTCGTTGGAGATGGAATTGGTGACCAGAGCTCAAATCCCGGATAAAGCTATACACGTTTCAATTTGTGTTAATTTCCTTGAGAAAAGGTATGAAGCCACCAATTCTTTCCCTTGCTATGGGTAAATAATAAGTCAACCACTCTAGGAGATCGTCACCTCTTAATTCAAATAAGCTTTACTCTACTTAGATATTGACCTTATGGAGGGGTCGGGTAAATACATACATCAATAAAATAATATAAGGAATTTTTAGATATAATTTTCATTATTAATCTTCATAGTTTATATATTAATTTATAGCGTCCTCCCTTACACCTTGGTGTAGTAGCTATCGACTAAGGTCGCCAACTTTACTTACAAAACAAGATTGTCGAATTTTAGTGCGTTTTGACAAAGTAATTTTGGGTTTCTGAACTCTAAAAACACTACAGTAAACTGCATCTGATGGTGAGGTTCCTGTGCTGGAGAACTGGGGGTGGAGAGTAACCTTTCATTGCCTATACTTGCAGGTCCACTCGAACCCGGAGTAATAGTACGAGTCAAGATCCTATGTACAGGTCAAATAGACCTTTCTAAAAATTATTTGTATTTGCTAGGAATACTTGATATATAACTCTCACCCTCTCTATATATTTTACTGTCCCTTACCCTCTCTTTCTAACAGTCTCTCACTGTCTCTCTATGTCTTAATGTCTCTCTCTCTCTCATCTTCTCTCTATGTCATATTGCTTGATTCTCACCCTCTCTCTCTCTCTCTCTCTCTCTCTCTCTCTCTCTGTGTGTGTGTGTGTGTGTCTTATCTATCTCTCACCGTTTCTCTCTGTCTTAATGTATGTCCCTCACTGTCTCTCTTAGTCTTAATGTCTATCTCTCACCGTCTCTCTATATCCTGATGTCTGTCTCTCTCACACTCACTTACTAAGTCATATTGTTTGCTTCTCCTCCTTCCTCTCTCTCTCTCTCTCTCTCTCTCTCTCTCTGTCTCTCTCTTTCTCAGTCTTATCTCTCTCTCACCGTCTCTCTATGTCTTAATGTCAGTCCCTCACTCCATTCTCTCTCTCCCTCTCTCTCTCTCTCTCTCTCTCTCTCTCTTACTGTCTGTCTCTCACCGTCTCTCTCTGTCTTACTGTCTGTTCCTCACCGTCTCTCTATGTCTTAATATCTGTCGCTTTTTCACTCACCCGCAAAATCATACTGTTTGCTTCTCACCTCCCCCCACTTTCTCTCTCTCTCTCATTATCTATCCCTCACTCTCTCTATGTCTTGATGCCTGTCTCTCACCCCATTCTCTCTCTCTCTTTTCTCTCTCTCTCTCTCTCTCTGTCATTATCTATCCCTCACCCACTCTCAATGTTGTGATGTCTGTCTCTCATCCGGTCTCAATGTCATATCGTTTGTCTTTCACACTCTCTGTCTATCTGTCTCCGTCCGCCTGTCTTTTCAATGTCTTTCTCTCAGTCTCTCAGTTTTTTACTGTCATTCTCTCCCTTGCTGTAAGATGATATTTGTCCCATGTACTTCTATTTTCAGATTCCTTAGCCTCTGTGTATAAAATAACCCTTGATGAGTTGACATGCCGTTAACATCAATCAACATATCTAAAAAGACGCACACGAAAAACGTCTTAGCACACATTTATTTTTGTAAGTCGAGACCTTACAATACTGCTGTCAAATGAAATCTTCTTGTTTACAATGATCAAAGTATAAAATGAGGTTGGAATTCTTTCAAAAGTCTCAAGATTAAGTTCCTTGGGAATAAGAACCCTGAATATGCACATATTGTTGAGAAAAAACAACAAATTCTGGAAATATTTGGAGCTTTCGGATGCTCAGTGAGTATCAGAATTCAGGTTTTTTGCATGCAAACTTGGACTTTTTCCCAGAAAATCTAGGCGCAGCAAGTGAAAAACAAGGAAAATGTTTGTATCAAGACATTATGGAGATGAAAAAGAGATAGCAAAGCCGGTGGAATGTTGACGTAGTAGAAGGGTCGTTGTTGGAGGCTGCATCTTAAAAATTTGGAAGTAACTCACAAGAAAAAAAAAGATTAATAGCACTGAAAAGCTTTTCTACAAAGTAAATATGTAAATAAAACAAAGTTTAATAGTTTATTTTTTTAAATTATAAATGCAATGTATTTTGGTTAATAGGGCCAAATTAAGGCCAATAATTTGGATACAATAACTAATTGTCCGAATATGCGGACCATATCCCCTGTAGAGGCTTAAGAACCCCGAAAAAGAGGTGTTCTGGATATGACACTAAACTGCATCTAATGATGAGGCTCTAGTACTTGAAATATGGGAAGAGTGTGACACCCCTTCATTGGTATTGCTGTTAAAATTAATTATAACTTGTACGATTACAGCAAATAGTTCTCTCTGAAAGAAATTTGACTAAACTTTTGTTTGAAGCAAGGGAGGTAACTTAACGAGAAAATAGCATAGTATGTTTTTGAGAGTTCGGTTATTTCACTTTTAACTTGAGTCACAAAATTAAAAAAAAATATCTTATAGTTATTTTGAGAGCCAAAAACATATTTTAATCATTTTATCCGATTTAAAAAATCATTCAGTAGCTCTATTGAGTTGCCCAAATATACGGCGCATTTAGAAGTATTAAATGGTCCATTTCGTGATAATAAAAAAAGCAAATTTTTCAAATTTTCTTTATTTTTATCACTAAATGCGCCGTTGAATCGAATCATAAAGCTCATCCAATTATTAGTATAAATGTATCTATCCCTCCTGTCGGTTGGGGCAGAGAGCACTTTTGCAGAGATGTTAGACCTCTCAATAAACCCATATCACAAATTCCAAATCAAACACCAAAGTAAACAATATAAAAACGAAGCTTATTCTGACTACTCCATTCCAATTCAAACCTTCATGCTAATTCAAAATAAATCATGTCCAACCAACCATTGAAAAAATGACTCTGTGTGTGTGTGTGTGTGTGTGTGTGTGTGTGTGTGTGTGTGTGTGTGTGTGTGTGTGTGTTAGGCAGCAGTCGTTTATTTAAGCATGTTTGATTAAATAGTAAAGACACATTTTGTCTGTATAATTTAATTAAGATCCTTTCGAGTTTCCTGATTAGTGTTTTGGTTTCAGGTTGGAATTGGTGGATGAATTTACCAAAATTGTCCCGAGTGCTTTCGGACTCTTCATAGGCCATCATCAGGGGTTGCTTGCACAAATAAAGAGTGTTTTTTTAAAGAGTTTTGAAAGCTTTTGGGTTTTTATAACATAACAAAACTATGCAAACGCACAGTTGGATAAAACTGAGTTTCTGATGAATTTAAAAAACAGAACGCTATCAACGGAAATAGAATACTAGAAAAAATTCTAAAGGCATTTCAAAACATTGTTGCTATTTTCCAAATTAATTCTATTGATTTTAGGCATTTTTTTTAATATGTAGGGCTTCTAAGATTTATAGCCGTAGCTTATCAATTTCAAGTCCAATTATAGTGGTGTTTTCATCAAGAATTTGTCGAAACTTGGATTTAGGAATAGAATGGGTTTTAAGGTGTAAGGCTTTGGAGCTAGAATTAAGGTGCATTGTAAGTCGTCTAGAGAGAGTTGTAGAGGGAAAACCAGTATACGCACTATTTTCTTTGGAGACACAGTCTCCTAAGAGACATTTAAACATATATACGACGTTGGTCCTATCAAGAAATTCAGTACAGGGGGAAGTTTTATTAGAAATAATAAGGTTGAAAGTTTTAGATTTGTTGTTGTATATGATACGTCTAACAATTTTGGTAGGGTCAGTAGGGAGAACATTTTTGGGTAAGGTTTTTTAATATTTGTTCATCTATCTTATAATTATTATGATATTAGTTTTTATAGTATAGGTTTATTGATTGTTTATGGTTAAGGTTATTGTCTATGTTAGGTTGATCAGGTTTATTAAGGAATTGTTTAATTTCGGTATCAACAATGTAGTTAGGAAACCCATTATTGATAAGGGTTCGTTTAATATCTTTAAGTTCGTTAAGGAACATAGTTCGAGAGGAGGATAGTACCTTAGTTCAGGAAATAAGTGTTTTTATAATTGTTCTTTTATAGCGGAAGGGATTTTCACTTTGGAAATCGAGGGTGAAGGGATTAATGTTAGTAGATTTTTTTTTAAATGTGAAGGTAATAAATCGGCCAATATTGCTTGTGTGTATTAGTACACCAAGAAATGGAATTTTATTGCTGATGTTGATTTCTTGTGTAAAATTCAGAACAGAAATATTTTGAAAGGTCTCTTGTATTGTGTTACTTTCATAAGTGCTATTGATAAGAAGAAGTATGTTGTCAGCATACCTTAAATAACTGTTAGGTCTTTTAATGGTATTAAAAACCTTATTTTCAAGGGCTGACACGTAAAAATTACGAAAAATGGCTCCCCAAACTGACCCCATCGCCATTTCATCTTTTTGGATGAATATATTTCCATGGGGATCATATATATATATATATATATATATATGATACATATACGAAACAAGACAAGCATATATGCCAGTGAAGCAAAATTTGTATACTAACCTTCGTATGGTGCTTAAATATTTTGATTAAAAACAAAAATATTTACCGGCAAACTATTCGCTTGCAACTCATTTTGTTCACATCTATCTATCTATCTATCTATCTATTTCTATTTTGCTTTGTTTATATTGTTTTTCGTTCTGAACATATCCACATTCTCTCTGTTTCTCACAATTACAAATAAAATATATATTCGAGTTTTGATAATTTGAGAGTTCGGGGGAAACCTCCCCCCACCCCAGAAAGTTCCAGGATATCTTCTAAATCTTATCTAATTCTCTTCATATCTGGTATCTTTTTTTTAATCTCAGCAAGCCCAGTCAGCTGGAGCAGTCGAATACACTGGCTGCATCTCTGCATAACGAGTAATCTTGATATGACACGACGAAAACATCTGATGGTTAGACTCCATTCCTGGAGCATAAGGGAATGTAGATTGCTCCTTCAATGCCATTACTCCCAGATCCACGCAGAGCCGGAGTGGTAGTAACTGATAGGGTCCCATCTATGGGTCAAATAAAAGTTTAACCATTTAACTGTGTACAAATAAACAACTGATCTTAAATTGGATTCTTTGTGTGAAATAGCAATACTTGAAACCATTTAATTGTGTGCAAAGAAAACTATTTGTGTTTGAAAGAAATACTTGAAACTATTTAACATTATGTGCAAAAAATATGCTCTGGCTTGTTTAAAATGTTATTTATAAACTATTTGTTTACAAATCATATTTAATATCTATCTATCTATCTATCTATCTATCTCTTTTTCATATTTTTTAAAGTTATCTAATAGCATGGGTGCTTATCTGCGACCACAGGTTTCATACCGTCTTTATCAGCCAGATGATTGTCGTATAAAGACGGCATGAAACCAGTGGTCGCAGATAAGTATCCATGCTATTAAATATATATATAAAATAATATATATTTATTCATTATATATATATATATGTGTGTGTGTGTGTGTGTGTGTGTGTGTGTGTGTGCAAATAGGAGTTGGCATTAAATAACCTACCAAGGTTGATATGCCATAAAACCCAACCATCAAGGCAAATTTAATCTTAGATGTTCTTAAAGTTTTCAAACGAGCAGTTGCTTTCTGCTCCGCAGAATTGAAACCCACAGAGCAAAATATGAACATGTTATAATCCAAAGAACTATGGAATATAATTAAACGAGAAGTAAAAAAAAGACTATCATTCAATAAGACAGAATCAAAAGACTGCATACAATTGAAGAGAAATGATAAAGAGTTTTGTAATAACATCTATTTTGAAAGTAAAATATTCCACAAGAAATAATAAAATTCTGGTATCTTTGCTTGAGAATAAAATGAATATTTCTATTAAAATGAATTGTCAGGTGTATACAAATTCATGGGTGGTGATCCATCTATCTCGGTTTGTTCATATTTCTCTCTCTCTCTCTCTCTATATATATATATATATATATATATATATATATATATATATATATATATATGTGTGTGTGTGTGTGTGTGTGTGTGTGTGTGTGTATATATTGAGAGAGAGAGAGAGAGAGAAAGAAAGAAAGCGAGGGAGAGAGATTATATCTACCTATCCCTCTCTATATGTATATACATATCAGTCTGTCCATTCACACAAACTATATATATATATATATATAATTGACCGACCATAATCGAGGCGACTCGAAGACTCCCTTTTCAATTGCTACTACACCGAGGTGCAGGGGAGGGCACCGTTCCTTTTCCTGAATTGCTCAACATACCTTTGATCCGTACTTTATAATACTGACTGTAAAACAAGAAGACATCAATTATCATTTTTTGAGTCTTTGGTATGACTCGACCTGGGACTGAACCCCGGTCTCCCGGGCCATTGGCGAATACTCTTACTATTATGCCAATAGGTATAATGGTTAGAGTGCTCTTTCTGTTCATTTCTATCTATCTATGCTAATCACCTCGTTTTTATCTATCTATCTATTCATCTATGCTAGTTTCTTCATTTATCTATCTAGCTATCTAATGACATGAATCACTGACATTGAGGCAAATTCATCACTTTGGTCCGGTAATATTAAAAAAAAATCCTATGTTATTAGAAATAGTTAAACTTTTAAAAAATACCATATTTCATTTGTTGATCGTTCTGAAATCTGTTTGTTTGATGATAATTAAGGTTTCAACTTTCATGACGTGGAGCGATTTCATAAAACAAAAATAAAAATAAAAAAAAAAGAATGAAAAAAAAACTGACAATTCTTGCTTTTAATTTCATGTCGACATTTCACATTGTAAACTAAACTTTTATTTGTGGCTTTTTCTTGCGGTAAAATTGCCAAGTGAAGCATTTTTTCAGGAAATTGTGCGTTCGTTGGCGGCTGTATTTAAAGAAAGCATTGTGCTCACCGAATGCGTAGGAGTTATAGCATTATTCTATTGCAATTTTTAAAGGCCAACTGTTTTAATCTCACTCTGAAATAGGTATTAAAACGAACAAGAGTAATGTTTACATATTTTAGTGGACTGGTTAACGAGCTGGATTGCGACATCGTAGGAAGCAAGTTCAAATTCCAGTTGTACTTTCACGCTAACTTTCAGACAAATACTCTTTGGAAAGATATAAACCACATTACTCCCCACCAATGGGTTAAATAGAACCTCTTCTGTTCTTTTACAAGTATCGCTTTGGCATTAAATAAACCACGAAGTTTGACATGCCCTTAAACAAAGAAACTGAAAACGAACTTGTTAACATAATTTCGACATAGGGTTAATGGTATTGTAACATTGACAATCTCTGGCAAAGGTCATTGACTCCAAAATATTATAAGCCCTTTCGGGGGAGCTTAGAATTAACTGACTGTGTCTCCTGACCCAGAAAAACATGTGGTTCCTGGATATGATATTAAATGATATCCGATGGTGAGGCTCCAGTACTGGAAATCAGTTGAAACTGAAGTACCCTTTCGTTGCCTTTACTCTCTGGTCCAACCTGACCCAGACTGGTTGTAGCTGTTATTGTCATATCAGTAGGCCCAAGAGATGTTTAAAAATTATTTGTATTCCTTAGAAATAATTATGCAAATAGCCCAAGAAACTGCACGAGAAACGTAAATATAAATGTATAATATTCGCAATTCCCTCAACACTAGGAATGAAATAATCCCAAACCGGTTGACATGACGTTAAAATCAATCAATCAATCAATCACAAAGATTGTGACTTGTTCCGTGTTTCAAAAAGTAGACTGACATATATTTACAGTTTGCTTTCTATGTTTTGATAAACATAGACAGCAAACTGTAAATGTATGTCTGTCCACCTTTTGGTTTGAATAATTCAGGCCAGCTTTCTCCGAGAGTTTCCTGTCTTTCATAGGGAAATAGAAACAGGATTTCCTAAGGAAAATATCGAAGCGAAGTGTCTAAAAAGGGAATTCTTTGGTTACCAATACTAGCAAGAGATAAAGCGGCCAACATGCTGATATCAGTTCGACAGCTAATTGTAAGAGGGTGATCTACGTAATAGTTGTAATTTGTAAAGCTTGGAACAATGTCAAAATTGTGAGACACCCAGTGAGAATCAAAGTCAATAATGATCTGATCACCAAACTATCCATGAAAAACTAAGGCTAGCTTAAATTTTTCTCTAGATGGCAAGTATGAAGCACTTCGTGAGGATTGAACTCGCTATTCAGGGACAAGGGGTCCGTTACATCTTTGTAGGATGCCCTAATAGTTGCGTAGGAATTATTATTAAAGAAACGGATTCAGCGGGTAAAGTTCGAATCTTAGATGAGGCCGTTTGCATTTAACTTCATGCCGATGTCCTTGGGAAAATTGAGAAACCGTCTCTTCTCTCACCAGCTATGGGCAAAAATAGAAGAATAGCACAGAACTATCTTGCCTTAGTAAATCACACCATCTAGGAGAATGAAAGAGAGGGGAAAATCTTATCCTACACAAGTATACATGTCTATAAGATAAATCACCTGTTTGGGAAGTCCTTTAGCTTACAAATTAAGAGAGAGAGAGAAAGAGAGAGAGAGAGAGAGAGAACTGTTGATAGGAAGAGGCTGAGATATATCGATAGATAGATGCAGAAACAGGAAGGTATATGAGAAGGAAAGATTCTAAATTCAAAACCAGACTAGTATTGTTCAAGAGAATCTGTCCTACTCTGCTACACTCTTCTTCTGTTATCAGCTCATCCCTCCCCCCAAAATAGAGCTGGTTCTACATAAGCTTTCACCATTAAAGAAAAAAAAAAAGAAAGATGTTCTTAAATCCAAAAGGCAAACTTTCTTATCACTTTCTTATATCGACCTCTGACCTTTCCTGTCAATCAAATACTTCTACATTTCCTCTCTGGGTTTGAGAATGTTTGGTGGTAGTGGTTGTAGGGCTTTCCATTATCAGTGTAGGGGATAACAGATTTGCAGATAATCTTTCAAAGGAAGCACAAATAAGTTTTAGGAAACAGTAACTCCTTTATCAGGTTTTTAGATTAGTATCCAATATCTTTATTTTATGGTGCTCTTTTTTAGTCAGTTATTTAAGATTCAATTAGAATTGGTTGAAAATCATTTGTATTAAAGTAGATTATTTGAAATCATAAAACTAAGTTCAAATTATTTGTATCAAGAATCGTTACTTAAAGCTACAATTGTTAAGAAATGGTTTTAATAATTAATAAGTTGAAACCATCTGTTGGGTCAAGTCATAAATAATTTCTCTTTTAATAAAATATAATTTATACATGAATAATTGAACAAGGAATTAATTTCAATGAATTGTATAATCACCCTTATTTTGAATCACCTTCAGCTATTTACCAGAAAACTTATTGATTCCTCTCAAGTAAAATTCTACTGGTTTCGAGTTGAAGTTTTCCACAAGCGTTTTCACCTGATCTTGTGCTTTTTTTTTTCTTTTTTCTTTTTTAGATCATTTTGTAGCGAACGGAAAAGATGGAAACCACTTGCTGTTAAGTCTGGTGAATTAGATGGATAGGGGAGTACAGGCCCGCCTAAATCCTACATTTTTATCCTGCATTATACTTGTTAAATGTTTCCTTAAGTTATTTAGGAGAAGCTCGTTTCTCCAAGTAATGAGTGCTGGGCGTTTTCTTAGATTTTCATGTTGAGAGAATAAGTAAGAATTAAGAAACTGAAAGCGGTTTAAAAACGGAAAATTAATAATATCACAGTTATCCCGCAATACATATAGTATAACTTTTTTTCATGAAGCTCTGACACTGAGTTAGGCAGTAGAGATTTATCAATATCAATTCACTGAATTCTGCGTTGTACATTGTCGTAAAAATATTCTTGAGAAACAGTTCATTTTTCTGCCTTGAAAGAAGATCAGTCTCCATCGAAATGCAAGTCTTCCTTATTTTTCTTACTAACACTATGAAAAACTTAAACGCTCAGTTTGCACTTTTTCCTATCTTTTTCAAGTGGCGGCAAATTATGAATTGAAATATGTTGAATAATCGAGTAATTTTGCATTGATTTTATTCCATCAATACTCTTAAGGCATCTTAATTGAACCCCAGTTGAGGGTCTTGATCTGGATTCATCACTCAATGACGTATCGTTAGAACGAAACTTTGAAAACTAATTTCGGACTTTGCCGTAAGTAATGATATGTTCACCATTAACACTACAAATTTTCTTACCTCTTTCTGTAGCGTTCTTGTTCTTCTTAAAGTCCATATTGAATATGCACTTTCATTTTCTCCATTTTACGGGCGTGAGATCATAGATTCAATTATGATGCACACTCTTTCACTGCTGAAATAAGAATGACTTATGAAGGCCCTCTTTATTCAGATAATTTCCGGTTGCGTTTAAAACATTGGTAGTTTGAAATGTGCAGTCACAACTTGCTTTTAAAAAACGGGAATTACTCATGATTCAAACAAAGAACTAAAAAACTTAATATCGTATAATCAAGAGCAAATTATAAGAATTAGATAGGAATACTTGAACCATATATAACTGTGTGTAAATAATTAAAATCAGATAGGAATACTTGAAACCATTTGACAGTGAGCAAATTATAAGTATTAGATAGGAATACTTGAAACCATAAAACTGTATGCAAATTATTAGTATTCGGTAGGAATACTTAAAACTATATAATTGTATGCATTATCATTATTATATAGGAATACTTTAAACCGTATAAGGTTTTTAGAAAAAAAACTCTCATTAAATAATAAGAACTGATATACCATGAAACAAACCAACCAATATGGCCCAGTCAGCTGGGGCTGCAGAATACACTGACTGCATCTCGACAGTGGGGTAATACTCCCCCAACGAGTGTCCTGATATGACACTAAACTATCTGATGGTGAGGCTGCAGTATTGCTGCAGATTTGAGAAATGCGGAGTATCCCTTTATTGCCATCGCCCCCAGTTACACTCTGGCCTAGAGTGGTAGCACCTAATAAATTTCTATGGGTCAAATAGAACTAAATTGCGAACTTATGTTAAACTGAATTCTTTGAAATAAAGCTGTTTTGACATTAAAACTGTGGACTCATGCTAAAAGGAATTGTTGGAAGCAGAACTGTTTTTAAAATTAAGCTGTGTACTTTTGTTAAACAGAATTGTTTGAAAATGCGTCAAATAGAACTAAACTGAATACTTACGCTAAACTGAACTGTTTGAAATAGAACTGTTTTCACATTTAAACAGCGTATAACTGCTAAACTGAATTGTTTGAAATAGAACTGTTTGTATGTATAAAAATGGCAATAAATAACCAACAATGGTTGATATGCTATAAAACCAAACCAAACCAAACCAAACCGAATAATAATCTTGATCAATCAACCCATCAAGAGAATAACATCTAATTCCAATAAGCGGTTGCTGTAAGCTTCAATATACAGAGAAAACTTCCAGTCATAATTCATTTGGACGTTTTCTTTTTTTTTAGGCCAAACTATCTGTTTACGTTGGTAATCAAATGTGCTTTTCGTTTTGGGTCCTTCATGCTTCACTGATTTATAATAAATGGCTGAATGACTATCTGTGTTAGGATATACGTGACTAAGCATGCATGGAAGAAGATAATTGTTGATTTGTTACTAGGCTACATTTATAGGACATTTGATCAAATAACCAAGTCACAATCATCGATGATATACGTGACGAGAAGACGATTACCAGCACACAACGGTGTCTATTGTTAATCATTTCGGAACTGCTGAAAAGACTAACGGGAAATATGTAAATTCACGAGTTCAATTGTCTGCATACAGAGATAAATACACATATTGTTCTTGGCACGCAGCCCTAACTACAGACCTATTTGCACACACCCCTATATATATATATATATATATATATATATATATATATATATATATATATATTTCAATAGTTTGAGAGTGTAATAAGGTAATCACCTATCTTTAATACCTTGTGATCTTTATTTATTCGCTTTATAGATTGTTGAGTTTCACCATGTAGGAAGTATGGATTTTTAATTGAACTTCAAATACACCAACTTTGGGAGAAGCTTCTTAATTATTTTTTAAAATTTATTTACTAATCTATTTTATTTATTTAATTTTTTTTTTTTTTCATCGTCAGACTTTTGATCGTCTCGAACGGGATGTTGTGGGTTTTGTTCTTTTCAAGCTCGTGACGACATGTGTTAAAGACGTGACACATGTGTAACAATAGGGACAGGAAATGGGTATCTTTTATGTAGCTTTATACGGAAGAGCGTGCTGTTGGCTTGGGTTGCTTCCCTTGGACCTTGGATCATGTTATGATATTCCTATCCCCTTTTGTGATAATATTTTTTTTGCGGGGGGTTCAAACTTTTATACTATTTTATTCTTTATTATTGTAGGTTGTAGTGTTTCCTTTATTCGTATGTTTATATATATGTATGTATTTAGTTACGTTATAATTGTATAATGTCTTTTAGTCCTGGTATTTTTTGGTATCTTGGTGATCCTTCCAATTCGTTGTGTAGCTTTGTAGCAAGTATTGTTTCTATATTATTGATACTGGTAGTCTTTCACTTGTAATGGTTAGCTATTCTGTTGGGTTTTTATAGTGGTGTGTTTGTTTCTTTGTTTGCAGTTGGCATCGTAAGAGCCTCCCTTTCTTGTGTAGTGCCTTTGTGGGGTGATGGAGAAGGTGTCTCCTATCTTGGTATGTTTGTTATGTTTGTGGTTGGTCTTGGTTTGAGGTGTTCCCTTGTTTTGTTTTGTTTTTTTTGGTATACCTTACCTCCAAGCAAAAATAATGATAGATGCGTGATGAAATAGCAAGAGAAAAGAAAGTGTCTATGAATCTTTCTTTTCATATACCCTTTCCTTTCTCTTGCTATTTCATCATATAACCATCGCCATTTTAACAATACTTTTCATGAATTTAAGTCCTGAAGAAGGTTATTATAACCGAAGCGTTCAACGTCGACTTTCATAATAAATTCATCAAATTTGGATTATTGAGAAAATCCATCATAAAGAACCAAGGAAAAATTCTTCTGATTGTGAGCGCTAATATGACTCTTGAGGTCGGAAACCGCTTTTGAAAAAATCTACCTGAATGACGACATAATAATGTCTGCTTGATAGTCGTCGCAACATCTACTTGCATCTGAAAATAAAAAGGAATTTTGTCAAACAAAACTTCAGGATTTAGACTTCATGTTAACCGTTACATGTTCTCAAAAGTTCATCAATCATTCCAAACTTCAAGGAATATCTAGCTTCGTGTTTACGCATAAGGCCAACGATCCCAGTTCTAACACGACATAGAAGGCCACAGTTCATTCAAGTTAAGATTTTCTTTGCTACAAAGGTGGAAGTTGGATTTTGTTTAGTCATTATTCACCACTTCTGTTTCCGTCTTCGAAGTGCGTCATATCCGTCGCTTTGACGTTCTTCTGTTTATCTTACAATAGCAAATGTAAATGTAAAATTTCTCAGTAATCGCGATATCAATTACTAAATTTAAGAAAAGATTCCGAGAAATAATAAAAAAAAAGGAATTTCCGAAAAGTCCAAAGCTAAAATGTTTTACTCGGTTTTTCCTGTTTTTACTTGAATCTTTGTTGTACAAACCTTTCTACAAGTGGATACTTCAAATGATTTTGTCAGATGCGATGAAGCATAAAATATCTCCGTCAAATTGGGCCACGAATGACAGATTATTCCGTGGTCTATTGTACGACGGTCAGAGTTTGTGGGCGGGGTGTTTTGTTTTATCTTTTGTTTTTGGAGTTTTTTCTTTCTTTTGCTGTTTTTTATTGATTGCTTTTGTTGAGTTTTATTTTTAGTTTTTTCTTTTTTTCCTTTTTTTTTTTTTTTTTGCTTTTGGAGGAGTTGATGTTTTGTTTGTTTATTCATTTGTTCTTGTTTTTGATTTTGGAGGGAGCGTTCTTTTTGCTTATTTTTTTTTTTGTTTTTGTTTGTTTTTGTTTTTGTTTTAGATTTTTGGTTTTGTTTTTAGCTTTTTTGCTTGTTTTGTTTTTTTATTTTTTGGGGGGTACTAAAATTTACCTTAACCTATTTTAACTCAATTTTTTTTTTCATTTTCCAATTTATAAGGAAATTAATCTTAGGAAACACATACAAATTGATAGTAAAAATACAGAAACAACCATTTAACTTTTATTTATAAAAATATAAAATTCGTTAATGTACAGTAAACATAAACTTAACGAAACTGTAAATCTTTAAAAGGATTTTTGCTCGTTTTGACCGACCACACATAAAGACATAGAGTTTATTATAATGTGTTAAACAAAAGCAAATGACCCAACTGGGGCTGCGGAATACACCGACTGCATGTTTGCAGATGGGTAAGAACCCCTTCCCGCCGACGTCGGTTACGGTTGCAGAATACACCGACTGCATCTTTGCAGAGGGGTAAGAACACCCTGCCAACAAGTGTTCTGGTGGTGCAGTCGGCTAGGGTTACAGAACATACCGACTGCATCTCTGTAGAGGGGTATGACTTCCGCAACAAGTGTCCTCGATATGACAATAAACAATCTGATGGTGAGGCTCGAGTAATGATAGAGCTTTAGAGAATGCGGAGAACCCCTTTAATGCCATTGCTCCCAGGTTCACTCTGACCCGGAATGGTAGCACTTGACCGGGTCCTATATATGGGTCAAATATGATTGCTTGACAATTAAACAGTGTACTTATGCTAAACTAAATTGTTTGAAATAGAATTGTTTTTACGTTTAACTGTAATGACTAATGTTTAATTGAATTGTTAGTTATGCATAACAATATCTGAAAACATTAAACTGTCTTCAAACAAATGACTAATAGTCAATAGAATTGTCCGTATTAGATAGAAATAAGTGAAACTATGTAACCGTGTGAAAAAAATGAGCTCAGACACGTCAAAAGTTGTTATCTACAAAATGTCTTTACAAATCATATATATTTCGATGCGTATAAAGATAATATGGCATTAAATAACCTACAAGGGTTGATACACCATAGAACCCAAACAAACAAAACCAAACAATAGCAAAATTAGCCGACTCAACAAAATTTTACCATGATAGAAGATGAATAGGAAGAACGATGCGGAAGATGAATAAAAAGAACGACTGAAAAGTGGGAGAGAATATAGATGGAAATATGTATATATATACTCAACTCCTTTGACACGAGCAGTAAGCGACACAAGGTCCATTTTTAAGCTGGTTTAAATTCAAAATTTTCATTTTTCTAAACCAGTTGCCGTATAAAGCGTCAAGAGTCAAACCTTCCTTACAATTTCCCCAAAGCTGTAAAGAAATAAATCCATACTTTTCCTAGGGGGTGCATTATAACCAAAGGAAGCGTAAATAACCTTGCTTCAAATGAAATTGAATGTCTCATGCGGTGTAATGATTAGCAAATTAAGTGAGCAGACCATTTCTAGTGAGTTTGAGTTTCACTGGGTGTCCTATACTTCTGGCTTTGTGCAAAACAAACCTAAGCTTATTAAATAACAATTCCTGAATATTAAATTGTCGTTGATTCTATTTAGTAATTTCTTCTCTATTCCATTTTTTTTTCTATTTTCACAGTATTCCATTTTGTGAATTCAAAATATTCGAAAAATTGTCAAAATAACCAGAAATTTCTCTGCAAAATTTTGAAGTGGGTGGAAGATACAGAACGCCGTGTGAAATTTGATTATATCTGCACACGGCAAAACGCAAGAACTCAACAATAATCACACTTAGAACTGGAAGGGTTAATGAAAAGTTCGATTCGCAGAATCTACAACAAATTAAACTGTTCAATGTCCGCAAGCGTTTTAGCAGTATCTCGTAGATTTTGTGAATTAATACAATCGGCTCTATTGATTTAGTTATTGATCAAAAACCCATAATCGAATATAGAATTTTACGGGCTGGCATAGTGGTTAAAGTGCTGGTCTGTAACATCATTGCCAATCAGCTATTTCGGTCAGTTCCGAACTAATACCTTTAGGAAAGGTGTGAAACCACTTATCCCTCAGTTATGAGTTAAATAATCGCTGTACTGTTCTTTTATATGGTGGGCTTTAAATAAACCTCGACGTTTAATATGCTATTAAACAAAGTAAACAAACCAAACATTGGCTGGGGCTGTAGAGACATAGCCCTCTACCACCCCACAACGAGTGTACTGATATGACACTAAACAATCTGATGGTGAAGTTCCACTAACGATGGATCTTTGGGGAATGCGGAGTGACCCTTCATTGCCATCACTCCCAGATCTACTCTGGCCCGAAGTAAGAAAGTAAAATTGGCGACCAGAAGGCTACCTTTTCAACAGCTACAACAACGAGTTGTAGGGGAGGGCGCTTTCCCTGGAATTCTCCACTTTACCCTCGATACGTACCTTATATTGCTGACTGTTAAGCAAGGAGGTATCAAGTACCACTTTTAAAGTCTTTGGTATGACTCGACCTGGGATTGAACCCAGGTCTCCCAGACCATTGGCGAACACTCTACCCACAAGGCCAATTAGCCGAGCACCAAATAGGGTCCTATCTATGGGTCAAATAGAACTAAACTGTACTTATGCTAAACTGAATTGCTTGAAATAAGACTGCTTTGACATTGAAACTGCGAACTAATGCTTTGAAAAATAATTGTTTATTTGAATAAAAATAGATCTTACATTACATAACCTACAAAGGTTGATATGCTAAAAACCCTTAACAAACAAACAAAAAAACGGAACCAAACCAAACTGAATTGTACAGCAAAAATGCAGTGAACGATGCAAGGTGTTTTAATTGAATGGCATGTCAACTCGTCTAGGGTTATTTTATGCCTAGATGTTAGGTAATCACGTTCATTGTACATTTAAACTTACATTTTTGTGTTACTGTTTCTTTATAGGTCTATTTTATACACGGTCTTATCGGATACGAATAAATCTAAAACAGCTCTTTTTGACCTATAGTTTGGACTCTAAAAGATACTAAGGATCAGAGTGCAGTTGGGAGTAATGGCAATGAAGGAGTACTCTACATTTTCTAGATCTACAGAACTGGAGTCTCACCATCAAATGCATTTTAGTACCATACCCCGGACTGCCAATTTTGGTGGGGGAGGTTCTTACCTCTCAGGTAAAGATACAGTCTTCCAATTCTAAGATTCACCAACAGGGCCAAGTTGTTTTTGAGATGCGCTATTCCTTGCTGTCGTATAAACGTCAATCCCGGTTAAATAAATAAAAGCAACCAAAATTACAAGAAAATACGAATCAAAATTGATAATAATGATGATTGATGATGCTTCACTTAAAGAATTTTAAAAAATAAAAACAATAATCTTTTTAGTTAAATGAATTGTAAAAAAAAAAAAAAAAAAAGAAAAAAAGAAGTTCGTCTCTTGTCACCACTGATATTATGATCACATCACAATGAACAAAGAAAACGTTGCTTTTTCTTTATTTATTGAACACTGGTTGACATGAGTCGGTATTTTATTTGAAAAGTTTAATTCAGAAAACCGCCCTAGTCGTTCAACAATCAGATTGTATTTGTTTTATTCAATTTTCACTCACGAATGAATAGATTTTTTCTACATTAGGAAGTATTCTATTCTAAACACATTCAGTCTTTCAATCTCTCATTCTTCTTTTCTCAGACTTCATCTCTCTCTCTGTCTCTCTCTCTCTGTCTCTCTCTCTCTGTCTCTCTCTCTCTCTCTGCTGCTTTATGGTCCTTTATTGATTTATTTCTCACTCTCTCACTCTCTCTCTACCACCAACAGCCACACTTTCTCTCTCTGTCACCTGCTCTCTCTGTCACCTGCTCTCTCTGTCTCTCTGCCTCTCTCTTTCTCTGTCTCTCATTTTCTTCTCGCACTTCCTATCTATCACTCTCCGTCTATCTTTTTAAATTCTTTTCATCTGTCTCATTTTTCAACTCTCTCTCTCTCTCTCTCTCTCTCTCTCTCTCTCTCTCCCTTTCTATCTATCTATCATATTTTTCTCTCTTCCTCTCTCTCTCTCTCTCTCTCATTTTCTTCTTGCACTTCCTATCATTTTCTATTTCACTCTCTATCTCTTTTAATTCTTTTCATCGCTCTCAGTTTTCATCTCTCTCTCTCTCTCTCTCGCTCTCTCTCTCTCTCTCCCTCTCTATTTATCTATCTACCTATCTATCTTTTATATTTCGCTCTCTTTCTTTCTCTCTCTCTCTCTATCTATCTATCTATCATATTTCGCTCTCTTTCTTTCTCTCACCCTCGCTCTCTCTGTCTCTCTGTCTCTCTACTTCTTCCTTTCTTTCTTTTACCATTTTACTATCCCAGTATCTATCTATCTATCTTTGGTCCTTTATCTCTTAAAGTTACGCTCTAATAGAAAGTGAATCTGAGATTTGTCTGAAGTAAAAAAGGGGTCAACAAAAATCTTATAATTCAGCAGATCCGTCTGTCCGTCTGTCTGTCCGTCAGGCCAACTACCCGTTCGTCCGTATACCTAAAGCTCCACCATTAGGGGCCAGATTTTACCCAAGCTTTCAGGAAATTATGCACTTGAAAAATTGTAAAATACACAAGACCTGACTCAGAGTTGCTTTTTGGTAGGATCTGTCATTCATCCTCTTTGTTTTATTGCCCTCTCTTGTTTATCTATTCTTTTGGTTGGTTGGATGGTTGGTTGGTTGAATTTCATGGCATATCAACCTTTGTAGGCTATTTAATGCCAAATCCATTTTTGTACAAATAAACAGTTCTAATTCAAACAATTCAGTTTAGCGTATATGCAGTTTCAATGTCAAAATCAGTTCCATTTCAAACAATTCAGTTTAGCATAAGAACGCAGTTTAGTACTATTTGACCCATAGATAGGACCCTATCATGTGCTACCACTCCGGGCTAGAGTGGACCTGGGAGCGATAGCAACGAAGGGATGCTCTACATTCCCCAAAGCTCTAGCATTACTGGAACCTCACCATCAGATTGTTTAGTGTCATTTCAGGACACTCGTATGGGGAGGGGGTCTTACCCCTCTACAGAGTTGCAGTCTGTGTATTCTACAGCCACAGCCGACTGGGTTCTATACTTTCATTGATTGCACAGAGAGACAAATGACTTTCTCCTTCTCTATATACTCAGACTTTCCCCTTTGATGCCAGTTATCAAGCCGATGAGAAGACATTAGTTTTATTTCAATGATCGGGTGGCCAAGCAAACACAAATGTTACCAAACCATTTTTTATTTTTGTTGGTTAATACTAATCCTTCAATCTGGAGAATACAAGGTTTCTTGGTTCTATATTTAATGGGATATCAACCTTCATGGGTTATTTTAATGCCAAAGCCATCCTTGTAGAATAACAATAGAATAATAATACATAGACGGGATGGGGAATAAGGGGAACATGGGGAATGATAAACATTTACCAATTTTTAGAGGTTTCGACGGTATCTAAGATCTCTGAACGAATCCGAAACCATCATCCGTTGCCATGCGAGGTGTAAACTAGATAATTAAACATATAAACTGCCATTGGAAAATGAATAATAATCTTAACTTTAATAAAAGCGACTCTACTTACTTTATAAACAATAATGTCCATATTACAAAACGAATATAGTAGAGGTAAGTCTTTCACCAATCTCGTAACCTGGTTTGGTCATGAAGCACTACTTATGTAACGTGTCTGGGACAGGAATAGCCTAGCGTACCCCATCCCTCTCCAGATCTAAAATCTGTTTGAATTCAACGTTTTCCTTCTCCTCGATAGGTTGCAATACCAAGGTTAAAGAACCCAGTCTGTTTTACTATTTACTTATAGTAGGATTCATACCTTTTCTAAGGGTATTGTGAAATGCAAACAGCGCCGTCCAGGTTTTTGAACTCGAGTAACCGAGTTTATATCTCACGAATATACCCATCACACTTCGAGCGCCTCTATAGTGCTAATTAAAGTTAATGAAGTACAGAACCACAAAATATTGAATTCAAAAATAAGAACAATAGAATTCCAGGGTTACGATTAGAATTTTTTTAAATGATTGAATAAATAAATAAATAAATAATCTTTTCCCCCATGAATTCAAGCACTTTATGACCTCCTCCAAAATGTAGGAAAAAATCATTTAGAACTTCCGACGTGGAGCAAAGGCCGAAATAAATTGCCGTTTGTCAAGTAAGTAAATAGTAAGCAAATAGCTTACAGTATCCAGGAATCATTCATTAGGGCGTGTTCTTCAAAGGGAAATAATTCGCTTTTTTATTTTATTTATTTGTTCATTTATTTTTATTATTATTATTTTTATTATTATTATTATTATTGTAATTTTCCCATTTTCCCCATTAAACAACCCTAAGTATTGATTAAGTTGAATAGTTTCTTAATTGTTAATTAAGTCATGAGTAATTTTCTCTCTCTCTCTCTCTCTCTCTCTCTCTCTCTCTCTCTGATATCGTCGTTCAACTTCTAAAGAGACTTTAGTTTAACCAAACTCATGAGATAACTGAGTTTGTTAAGCATCAGACTAAAATATAATTTACTAAAATGATTATTAGGAACGAACACCTGGCTACTAAATCTAAAATTAAGCTATATTTCAACCTTAAAACATACTTATCTTTTTTATCATAAGGCCAATGAGGTAGTTGAGAACACACTTTTAGCAATGAGAAGACTACCTAATTTAATGTTACTTGGTATACGCCAAATTTCAACATTCTCATTTCATTTACAGATGTAACAAGATTATCATGGCAGCTTTCTATGTGTGATTCAGGAAATGAAAAGATACACCATGTTTATGACACAGCAAACTCAGTGACTGAGAGATGGCTAGCATTTTAAAGGTGCTTAATTCCCTCGTGTGAAAAGGTCAGAATTGAACTTATGGACTCAAACGATGAAGTGTCATCAATGACTTAGAGAAAAAAAGGTCGGAGGTCGGAAGCACCTGCGAGTTCATCAAGGACATCCGCAACCCCAACCCCAAAAAGTCAATGAGGACAACAGCCTTGCAGCTGAAAGTGGTACAGCCCTGTGTCAGATGCGTGGGCAATGAGGACATCTCGTACAAGATTCTATTCCTTCCCACGTGAACTGGCTGAGAATTTTCCTGATTAGGTGACTCCCAATATGAGACGTCCATTTTCTTTTTTATTTTAATCCAAATATTTAGCGAGTTTAGAAAGAAAGAAAGAAAGAAAGAGAGAGAGAGAGAGAGAGAGAGGACTGGAGAGAGGCTAAAGAAAGACAGAAAGAGGCTAAAGAGAGCAGCTAAAGAGAGAGGCTAAAGAAAGAAAGAGAGAGGCTAAAGAAAGAAAGAGAGAGGCTAAAGAGAGCGGGAGAAAGATACCTAGAAACGACCTCACAATACGAAAACACGCTGAAAGCTGCGTCTTGTTGGCGGAATTGATTGATTGATTGATTTTAACAGCATTTCGACCTGCCTGGAGTGATTTCATGCCGAGAAGTTAGGGAATCGCGTTCGTATTTACATTTTTGTGCAGTTTCTTCTTAATAACTGGTTTATTTTTAAACCCAGTCCTATCAAATACAAATAATCTTTAAACATATCTAGTTGACCCTTAGATGGGACTCTAACAGGTACTACCACTCAAAATCAGAGTGGACCTCGGAGTCAGAGCAATGAAGAGTTACTCCATACTCATTCAAACTGTAGTTTCCCTATCAGATGTTGTTCAGTATCATGTCCAGATACGCCTTTTTCTGGGGGAGGGGGTTCGTTAGTGGGTACAGTATACGTTTTCTAAACCCCAACCACATCATGAATGTGATAACTAGCAAGAATAAATATGTTGAAAACCGCCATTAACGCACTAAACCTTCCTGTTTTTGATAGGCGTTCATTTTCTTTTTATTGATATTGGTTGAACACTCATAGATTGTTTTACATACTAGTTAATTATTATTAAATATAATTATTGTTATTCATTTACCTCAAGGCGTGCCATGTAGGAAGGTGGACTGGAGAGTTCATTGGCTGAAATGTTCATATGGTGACGACATACCTGCTGTTGATGACTTTTTACCAATGGGATCCAAGCACTTCAATACCGATGAAATATGCGTGTGAACCACAAAGGAGACTAGATGAAAAAATAAACCTTCTTTGGTCTCATTCCATGAAAGTATCTTGGTCAGCCTATGAACTTTTCAGCTTATTGTTGTACACCAAAGTATATTTTATTTTTTGTTTCCAATCGCATATACTCTGTATAATCTCTTAAATACTGGTCAGTCATTGTTGGGATCATTAATAATATGACCACCAAATTTTCTATTGTTACATTGGAGAATAGTTTAGTTTTTGAAATTTTTAGAGATTTTAAGTGTTTGATTTACGATGCATATACGTATAATGCTGGCTTTGATACTTACTTTTTTATGCTTGAGTTTATTGCCGTTATAAAAAGTGGAATAGACAATTCGTCTCACGTGAAGATCTTCATCTTTTTACTCAGAAGGACTCTTTGTCATTCCATACTGATGTCCCTTCTCATAACTTCTTGGGTTAATCCACAGAGTAAAGTTTTGCAGTGGATAAGGCGTTTGGTTGAAAAGTACTTCTGAGTGAAATCATCGAGAGGTTGCGGGTTCAATCCCAACTACGGGTAAGAATAACCGAGAATTCTTACAATAAATTAACCTTGAACTTAACCCTTTTTTTAATCCACGAGGTGATCAGTTTGAGTTTCTATGTAGGCTTCGGAGTTCGACATGAAACACCTAAAGATGGCTAAAGGACATATCGGCTGAAACATTTTGAGTATAAAAATAAAGATGAGATCAAGAGTCCAAATGTTCGAAGTGATAAAGATTGTCAAGTTTCATCTCAGAAATTTAAACAAATATAAATGTTTCGAATTTTTCTTTTTTCTAGTTTAAAAAGAGAAAAAGTAAATACTTCATAATGAATAGATTTGTATTTTTTAAGAATTATTCATTTCGTTTTTACATACGTGTATGTTCCTAGATAGTAGCTTTCGTCAGAGAACATTTAGCAATTTACTAGTTTTTTTGCTTGTTTGTTTGTTTTGTTTTGTTTTGTTTTTTGTTGGTTTTTTTTTTGTATGAATGTGGCATAAGGCCCTATGAATTGGGAACAAGATTCATAATAAATAAAGACTTTAGATGCTACTCAAAAAACGTAGTCTACATAATGGAATGTAACAACAGTAAAGAAGTATACATAGGATCAACACAAGCCTACAATACCAGAATATTACTACACAAAAGCAATATTAAAATACTAGAAAATGTAAAATTAAAAGTATCTTTACTTTACTTTAAACACCTATACGAATGTTGTCAGGGTAATTTAAAACAATGCACATATATCAAACTAATGATTACACATTACTTCAAATAAAGAAAAAAACTTCATAGATTAAATGAAGCTCACGTTGAATAACATAGTTAAGTGGTGTGGCAGAGACCTGAAGCGGTAGAAATCTGAGAATGATTTTAATAATAGAAAAGTCATCGGCGACGATTTTAGAAGAATAAAATCAGTACGTTGATTTTAGAAGTATGATGCAATACATGGAAAAGCCAGAAATATTGTTTAATTTTTGGCTGAGCAGAAAAACGAAAAATATGTAATTATTCTTTTTAATCAGACGGGAAAGAGAAGCCAGAGAAAGACACAGATAGCATTTGGCAGAGTGAATCCCCATCGCTCCGCATTTGAACCTTGCACCAGACCTTCTGAATTGGAGAAGAGAGAACAACGAATTAGTTACGGAAAACTGTCACGAGAGAATAATTAATCGAATTAAGAACTGCAATGACTTAGCTTTTTTAAAAGTCATACCGACGGCTAGATAGACTGACCTCGGACATAAATGGGCCAGGTCTCTTAATCGCATTACTTCACTCAATGGTGGAGGGACTTGTATAATCGGACTTATTCATTTTTAAAAACTGACTTAATTATTATATTTTAAACGGACTTGGTTATTTTTTTTTTTTGTAAACAAAACTTTTCTATAAATTATTGAACGCACCATCTTTGGCCTTTCGACTCCAATTTATTTTTTTTTGAATGATCAACCCTGACGTCTTCGGTTATCTGGATCTAAAAACACAACGTGGGCAGATGATTGAACTTTCATTGGAGTAATGACCCGTCGGTTGTCTAGGTAGTCGACTGGATGACACACAAACTGAAACAAACATACGCATATATGCACACACACACACACACACACACACAAAGTGATAGTAAAAAGTAATTGCCAGTATATTTTAAACCAGATTACTTCAAAAAAGAAAATTCAACCCCAAATTATACGCACACACAGCGGAACAATCAAGCCTAAACTATATACCCACACCCACACCCACAGAGGAACAAATACACACACACAGAAGAAAATCCACTTTAACAAAAAAAAATTAATAAACTCCATAACAAAACAACAATACACACACACATAACGACAGAGAGTAAAACAACGAAAAACTTTATAGCATATCAAATATCAAAGACTAACTGGGAAATGTACTCAACATGACAGACCAGGAGACACACTCAAAGAGTAAGAAAGGAAAAAGAAAAGAAATCTCGCACAAAATTGTGACCTCTATATAAACCGATACAAAACCTAAAAAAACATTCGACTAACAAACCTACACGAGTGTGTTCGAGCCTCATCGTGTGCCTTATTCATTTGGCTTTGTGCCACATCCAGGCAAAAAAAACAAGTAAATTACTAAATGTTCTCTGACCAAAGCAACTGACTAGAAACATATACACATAGACCTATTCATTTCGAAATATATATATATATATATATATATATATATATATATATTATTATTGTTATTATTATTACATGTTGATATTTACGAAATCATAAGCGACGTTTTTCTATGAACCCTATCATATGGACGCACCTCTGTTAGCCGACCAGCAAATATTTATATCAGCTCTGTGAGACCCTGGATGAAGTTTTGGGGACCTGCCAGAAACGATGGAAGATAGGGATTGATGAAGAGAAAGTTTCTGTGTCAGGGACACTTAATGATGATGATGACGACCATAAATTTAACTATAACTTTAAAATTTGAAATTTTTACGAATCTATTCATTGATATAATTCAATACGTATTTAGCCTAATATGGATATATACACAATTATATATATATATATATATATATATGTGTGTGTGTGTGTGTGTGTGTGTGCGGAATATTCGTGACGTAAATTTTATAGCAGATGGGCTCGATGATCCAATTTCAAATCTTGAACAAGACTTTTATCATTAAGGGTTTTCGGACCGCAGGACACATAGCGTATCGTTTAAAGGAGACAATTATCTGAAGGTAGCAGGTTCAACCCACACTGCAGGCGAGTAACAATATAGGAATACTTATCACTTGTACCCGGTTATGGCTAACGGAATCAAACAAGTGACCCCCGTGGATTCAATAAAGGATGTAGTTCGAAGTTCCGTGGAGGTTCCCGAGTTCGACAAACACCTGAAGAGGGCCAGAGGACATATTGGCCGAAACGTTATGGAAATAACAATAAAGATGAAGACAATAGTCCGAAAACCCTCTCAGAAATTTAGACAAATGAACAAGACTGTTTAGATTTCACTTTTGTGGTAATGCCCTTTGAAAAGGTACGAATCCTTCTCTTCACCTCTTCACTCACCGATGGTTAAATAAGAGAGCAATCTGGACACTTTCGTTGGTGAAGCAACTGGTTTAGAAAAAAGAAAACGTCTGAATTGAAAACTGTGGACCGGGGATTAGTAAGACCACCCATAAAAGAAGTACTCGCAACTTATACTGCAACACTATCACAGACAGAGTAAGGCACCAGACTTACGCTCCCAAAGAGTACGGAACATTTGACTTTTCTGCACCATCTTCAACATTCTCTCGAGTGACTCGATATTGCAGTCTTTAAACAGCTTTGAGGAATTATCGCATGCCCAAGATCATCCTGTACGGCAAACTACCCACTGGCTATTAAGACAGAGGAGCAATAAGGAAGTGATACAAAGACAAATCGAAAAAAAAGTACCTGTCACATCGCCCATCACCGATGGTCGGCCATCACTGAGAACCTTAATGCTTGTTGTCTCACCATCAATCCTGCCATCTCCGAAGTTTAAAAACACTCACAGAGCCATCTACATGGATGAAAGGTGCAGGAGGAAGAAACGCAAAAGTAGGCCATCAAATCCTGACTTGACCTTTAACTATAACCCCTGCGACTTTACCTGCCTGTCCCGCAATGGTCTTGTCAACCACGGATATGCCTGCATTCAATGAGGACCATCACCCTCTTGATCTTCGTTCACGAAATCCAGCCATGACATAACACACACACACACACACGCACGCACGCACACACACACACACACACACACACACACACACATATATATATATATATATATATATATATGATATGATTCAAAATAATGTAAACATTCTTGTCAGCAAATTACTAAAAATGTTAATACTTCTGTGGGTGTATCTTTATAAGAAAAGTAGAATTGATATCACTGTAACCACTGGGAGGAGATTTCAGTAATGTAGGTATAATGAATGGGTGAAAACTGTAACCCAATCATCATAAAGGTACGGCTACTTAGGGGCTTACATTTTAATCACCCTATATATATATATATATATATATACATATATATATATATATATATATATATATATATATATAATTCTAATGTTTATATATCTATATAGTATGTGTGTTTATGAGTGTGTTCATTTGTATGTGTGTAACCGTTATCTATCAAAACAGTACTTAATAGCAAGATGTTCATAATAGCAATACATTTAAAAGGTTTCTTAAAGAATAAAGCAATTTCCAGGCCAACTTGCAATTAAACGATAACTGGAAGATATCTTAATATTGTCCACATTTTCAGTCTAATAGATATAGTATCAAATGCTTTTTAGGATCCCTCACATTTTTCTTCAAAACCTATTACGTGCTAATGGTTCGCCTTGAATGTATATATATATATATATATATATATATATATATATATATATACGTGTTTATGTGTGAGTGAGAGAAGGTGGGTGAGTGAGCATGCCGGGCATCTTAAACAAAGAGAGTGAGGGGGGAGATGTATACATATTTGCAAATAGGTACTGATATATTTGTGTGCAGTAATATATATATATATATATATATTTCATTAAGAAAAAAACAACGAAACCAATCACAAAGGATTATAAATTTATTTCCATCCTGTTACGCATTTTTGAAATTTTCAAAAACACGAAAAAAAATTAACAGGACTTCATCAGATCAATTAGATAAAAAAAACTAGAGTAGACACATGAGAGTGGGAGGAGATAGAAGAGTGGGAGGGGATAGAAGAGGGGTGAAGAGTTATCTCTTCATTAAGCCCACTTAATAGATATATTAAAACAAAAACAAATATTTAATTTACTTAAATATTTTAAAATTTCAAAAATTTCAAAATATCAGTTACATTTTTTATGCATAGTACATATATATTATATGCTTTTTCATAATTTTCTATCTAATAATTTATTATATTTATTCTCAAAATTAACTCTCATTCTCAAATAAATTTATGCTTTATAAAAAAATTTTTTTACTTGTTTAATTATTTATAGTTTAAATTTGGCCCTATGTCTACACCTGGCTATTAGTTCATTTCTCTTATTTAGTAAAATTTTTGGCTCAGGAAAAAGCAAAATGTGGATCTTTTCTTCAAGACATAGATTGCACCTACTATCGAAAGATTTTGGGGTACTAGATCTTTTCAATATGGACCATTGAATGTCAGGGGTTAACCCTTTATTTTTTAATCCCCAATAATGTTTTGATAGAGCAGTTTGATTTTTTTGATGCTCATGGGAAAAGGAATATTTATGATTTCCGTACCTAATCTTGAAATTAGTAGAAGAAACGCCAATATAATATTTCTTATCACTTATGTCCTCTTTTGGATAAATAATAGCTTGATATACTACGTTATCTAAACTACACAAACCATTCATTGGACAATCACTTTGAGATTTACAATTACATTCTATTTTTTTTTACTATTAATGTTATTATTATTTACTTGGTTATGAAATTTATTAATTAATTCATTATTATGGCTATTTATTATTTGAGAAATATTATTAGTGCAAGAATAACTTATTTTCAAGCTTTTCCTATTAAATATTTTATGCAATATATTATCTTGTTTAAAATGTTTATCTATCAGTCTCATTTATTAATTAATATATCAGTCTCATTTATTAATTAATTCATTATTATGGCTGTTTTAAGGAGGATTTTAGGTATTTAAAACAAAATATAACAACTGAATTTACTAAATAAAATATTAATTACGTTCAAAAAAATAGAAAAAGGAAAATTATATGGTTTAACCCCCCTTTTTGTAAACTAGCCAATATAGATGTAGGTAAATATTTTTTGAGACTGATAGATAAACATTTTTTGTTTTTATATATCTATTACTGCATCTTTACGTGAGATTATTAATTAAAATTTAAATCTAATTAGAAATATCTGTAATTTAAGTCTACATGTAAAATTATTTAAAAAAAATTGTTTTAAAATAAATGTACTAAATTGCCAACCGAAAATTTAAATTTAAAACGGAAGTGGGCTTAATGAAGAGATAACTCTTCACCCCTCTTCTATCCCCTCCCACTCTTCTATCTCTCCCACTCTCATGTGTCTACTCTAGTTTTTTTATCTAATTGATCTGATGAAGTCCTGTTAATTTTTTTTCGTGTTTTTGAAAATTTCAAAAATGCGTAACAGGATGGAAATAAATTTATAATCCTTTGTGATTGGTTTCGTTGTTTTTTTCTTAATGAAATTATTGCTCTGTATAATTGGTACATTGAGCTCTTTACCAGGAAGATTTAAATATTCATTCACGAATAATTTCTTGTCCTGATGGAATTACTCCTAACTCCGGTTTAACTGGACTAAGTATTCTCTCTCTCTCTCTCTCTCTCTCTCTCTCTCTCTCTCTATATATATATATATATATATATATATATATATATATATATATATATATATATATATACGATGGTCTGTTACAAGGTAATACCCCTTTGTCTTTACAACAAATGGAATAAAAGAAGGAGGACACAGTGCCTAGCATAAAAAACATGAAAGTCTCCGAATTCCAAACTTTTACTTCTTTCCGAATGGTTGCGTTGTGTTAGGACTCTAAGGTGGATGAAAGTAAGATTGTTCAGCGAAATGTTGCAGTTGCATGTCTAGTCTTTAAGCTCCTGGGAGTCATTGCCTGGTCAGGTTCCATAACAGCCTTTACCAAAAAAAGACAAATACTTCTTGATATAGATTTACTAGCTTTACATCAGATCATTTTTGTCTTGTAGGCAAGACTTGGAATATGCTGAATGTACTCCTTGTAGAGCAGTAAGACCACCTCAAAAAATGGGTGTGTCGGGTATGATACAAAACTGCTTCGAGTGGTGAGGCTCTAGTTCTATAGATTTGTTGGGTTTGATGAACTCTTGCAATGCCATTACTCCCAAGTTCACCCTGATCCGAAAAGTTGAGCCGGTTAGCGTCCCATGTAATTGTCGAATAGATCTGTTTTTAGATTATTTGCATTCAATAAGGCCGTTTCCAAGAAAACATCTTTTGAAACAGCAAAACAAAAAATGTAAATATAATCGTATAAAAAACACGATTCCTGAACCTTTAGGCATAAAATAAACCGAGACAGGTTAACGTGCCGTTTAAATCAATCCATCAATCAAATCATTTGGCCGTTTATAGAGGACGAGCGAACAAACTCCCCTCAATTATTAATATAGATGTTAGAAATTTACGGCAGAACTTAAAAGACAACATTGGAAACTTCTGAAAACCTGGGGAAGGGATAGTGTCAGTGAAAAAAAAAGAAATTATGACTGATTGGGTGTGACATCTACGTTGATAAATCCAACTGCGTAGGCCGAGAAAAGGAGACAGGAAAAAGAAAATATGGCTGGGTCTAGCCGCTTTGTGCGGAGACATCAGAACGTAATTAGGTGAATAAGAAGTGAAAATGAAAAAAATATATCAAGAATCTCAATCGTCAAAATAGTCAAAAATGCTCATTAGAAAACTGACACTGACAATATTTGTAAAGATAATATACAGGCTGCAACAGAAATAGTAGAATAACCAATAACAACATATTCCCTACCTTACTATATATATATATATATATATATATATTGGAGAGTATATATAAGGTTATTATTCAAGCAAGTTTTGTTAAAGACAATGGAACACTTTATTATTTTTAATTCTATTTTTTCAAGATTCCTTGTAATTTTTCTTGTGTCTGGGTCTATATGGTAAAAGAATAGTCCCATATCTTCTGCCCAAGCGTTTTTGACCATACTTTTGGTCATCATCAAGGGTAGTGTAGTTTTGAGTTGACTGTTGAATTTTTACTGTTTTAATAATTTGAGGTGTTTTGTTTTGAAGTTGTCAGTTGAAACGTTTTGAGCATTTTGTTTTAAAACGTTCGGTTGGAAAAAGGTTTACTAATAGAGTTAGTGATTTTTTAGTTATTAAAAATATTTAATATGTTGGTGCCTATGATGTCTTTCATGCTACATCCTGTATCGGCACAGAGCTGTTGTATATAGATTCTAGCTGGTCGTCCTACCTTTGCTCGTCCATGTGGAACGGTCCACTTAAGTATATCGCTGATAAATTTATCCTTACTTCTCCAGCAGTGTCCTGCACGTCTGGTTCGTCTAGCTTGGATGGTTTTCGTGATGGGTGGTAGGTGGCCGTACAGCTACTGTTTTGTGGGGTGTTGACTCCAGGACTTGTTCAATACAGTTCGCAGCATTCTTGCGTAATTACCATCAAGCTTTTTCTCTATACTTTTAGTTAGCGTCCATGTCGTGCATCCATATAGCAGTATCGACACGACTGTTGCTTGGAAAAAAACTGCGTTTTATTTTCTACAGAGTCTGGAACAAGCATAAGTAGCATAGGCGTCCATGTCAACGCAGAAGAGACAGAATACCTGTGCTTAAATCAAAAAGATGACATATCTACACTAAAAGGTGGGGTCCTTTGAAACTTGTGGATAAGTTTACCCACCTCGGAAGCTGCGTCTCATCAACCGAGAATGACATCAACACGCGACTAGCAAATGCATGGACAGCTATCGACAGGCTATCAGTTTTATGGAAGTCAGACATGATGGGTAAATAGTAGGGCATATTGGGTTCTTTAGCCTTGTTTCAGCATCCAGTTTAAGAAAAACTGAATTCAAAGCACATTTACTCCTCTCAATAATTAATCTTGCGTCACATCCTGTCAGTAGCAGAGGAGTTGGGTGCATTATTATTATTATTATTATTATTATTGCTTGTTGCAGTAGTAGTAAAAGCAATAATCATCATACAGCTTAGCCTAGTTTCAAATGCTTGAAACTATAGTTGCATGAAATTAACAGCGATAGCAAATATCTTTTTAAGTAAAGGCTTTTAATTCATTTGTAATAATAACAATTTACTTCTGTTAATATAATATTGAGCGCTTTTTAAGTATTGTTGGAGATTACTAATAGAATTATGCATATGCATATATATATATATATATGTGTGTGTGTGTGTGTGTGTGTCTGTCTGTCTGCGTGTGTGTGTGTCGACGTTCGTATTTCGTAATTCATGCATAATATAAATCGAAATATGTCACTAGATCAAATGAAACAGACGGCAAGAGGCATTTCATATGTCTTTAACAAGAAGTAGCTATCTCGACATTAAACTCTGAAATTAATAGATCATTTTACGTACTTCAGTAGTAATATCTCATCGACTGAAAGTGATGTCAAATTACCCATATTAAAGACAGAGACTGCTATCGATATATTTTATGAAAATCGAATTTCTCTGATAATATAAAATGGGAAATCTTACAAGCTGTTGCCGTTTCAGTACTTTTGTATGGTTGCACAACCAGACATTTTTACGAGCTTGATTGGACCCAAAAAGGGATGCTACGTGTTGTTTTGAACAAATCTGGAAAGTAGCTATTATTGTACGACCAATTGCCTCTCATCTCACAAACTATTCAAGCAAAACGAAGAAAATATGCTTGGCAATGATAAAGAAACAGTTGCGAACTCATATACACATGGACACACCAGTGTTGGGTGAGGAGTCAAAATTGTCATTCAATTATCGCTAAACGGATACTGGGAGTCGTCTAGAGGACCTGCCAAAAGTGATGGTTGATAGGGACGGATGGTGAGAGACATTGATATATATATATATATATATATATATATCTTAGGCACCTCCTTTTTGGGCGAGAAGAGTCCAGGGTATATATATATATATATATATATATATACTCAGGACACCTCTTTTTCGGAGGAGTGATCTACCCCCGCAGCAAGGGATACAGTCTGTGTATTTTCTCCCGTCAAAAGAATATCCTAATGGATAGGTATGAGCCAAATTTCTCCACGAATTTTATTTGTTTATTTTCCCCGAAACTCCTAGCTGACCGTTTTGTTGTTGTCGTCAGCTTTTTCCTTAGAGGACTGCATATATTCGTTAAATAATGAATTTATACAGAGCTGTTCGTCTTGGGAATGCTTGTCCTTCTGAATTAATCAACTACTTCATATTCGGAGACGACGTCTTTCCAATTCGAAAAGAAACATAAATAATCAGTGAAAACATAAACTGTTGATTTTTTTTTTCTGGAAAAATTTCAGGTAACTGAAGTTGAAATAGCCAATTGATATGAAGCGGATCTGTCAAGTACCCAACACATCTATAAGTCTTTTATTCAGTCATATTCACCACAGCTTTGGGCAACCGTAAACTATGCCGTGTGCGACGGTAGTCGAATAACTAGCGCCATGTTGTTTTAATATAATCAACATTTATTCTAAATTTTAATATCTATTTCACTCCCAACAAATGCTACCATTCCTGGTTAAATAGGTCTATTTTAAAGATAAGTTTGAATATATAGACCCTAAAGAAATTGATAGAGGAACAATTTAGAACTGTATAATTTATTTTTATTGAAAATAACTACTTGGTATAGTGGAGTTATAGTTATCCTCGTAGGAAATTGAACACTGCGACTCGAGTTCAAATCCTCGACGCGGCTGATTGTGTTTCAAAAAGCATTAATACTCTTTGAAAAGGTAGGAATCTTCTTATTCTCCCTCCAGCTATGGATAAATAGTAGCACAACCAGTCAAGGAGAAGGAAAACTCTGGACTCAAACCTGTTCAGCTCCGCTTAAAAATTAACCCAGTGTTACATTTTGCCCGCGGGGAGGGGTTGGTAAATACATACTAGATATCATTGTTTGAAATTTTCAAAAAAACTTCTTACAAGTTTAACATACCAGTTTTACCTTTGCCCAGTCGGCTGGGACTGTATAATACACCGACTGCTTCTCTGCAGAGGGGTAAGACCCCACCTCATGAGAGTCCAACATATGACACTCAACTATCTGATGGTGAGGTTCCATTGATGCTGGGGCTTTGGGAAATGCGGAGCACCCCTTCATTGCAATCGCTCCCAGGTCCACTCTGACCTGGAATGGTAGCACCCGATAGGACCCTAACTATGGGTTAAATAGAACTAACTGCATACTTATACTAAACTGAATTGTTTGAATTAAAACTGTATGACTAAATTAAGTAACTTGAAATCGGAATGCTTTTGACTATTAAACTCTACTTACATTTAAACTGCGTGCTTATGCTAAACTGAATTGTTTGAAATGGAACTGTTTTTGACATTGAAACTGTACTTACAGTAAACTGAATTGTTTAGTATCGAATTGTTTTGACATTTAACTGTGTAAACAAAATCTGCACTTATACTAAACTAAATTATCTGAATTAGAATGGTTTGAATTAACTGAATAACTTAAAATACAAATGTTTTTGACGATTAAACTGTGTACTCATGCAAAACTGAATTGTTTTAAATAGAACTGATTATTTGTAAAAAAAAAAATGAATTGGCGTTAAATAACCTAGAACAGTTGATATGACATAAAGCCCAACCAACCAACAACCAGTTTTATCTGGTGGTTTATCGTTATATCCTGAGTGACAAGTCTCTTCAGGTCTCTAGGAATTTTCTTCGTATTCTAGCCGATTTCCCCAGTGCCGTGGTCTAGACGATCTCGATTCTTCTAAGGGTCGCAAGTTTTCTCTATGCCTTTTCCATGTCTTTGGGGGCCCTTCAAAAGTAACCAGCAACCAATACTTGAAAGCAAATAACAGAAATAACTGCTTGGAAAAAAGACGGACTTCAAAATGCAAAATTAACAAGGGTTGAATGCCATGAAATCAACCAAACCTTAAATAATAAAAAATGTTTGCACATTAGTATCAATGACGACAGAAGCTTAGCAAATGAACAACCCAGGTGATTCAGAGTAGAATCAGTCACAATTTTCAGATGATCAGAATAACAAAAGAACTGTGAAACAGTGTGCAACAGATAATCTAACTAATACACCACAAGTTTTTAAATCAAAGCCTGTCCTGTATCGATTGCCTTACTAAAGTTAGACAGTACAGTGTATCCTACGCTGGTGGATAAGAAATGAGATGCCTTTCACAAGGCTGTTAGCGATAATCATGGTACTTTTCTCTCAAAAACCATTCATATAAGATGAGCAAGACATGGAGAACAGTGCTCATAAGTGATGTTGTTCTATGGACCCCTAGACATTGATATACTAATATTGGCCGACAAGCAAGAAATTATGTACATTGGCTAGGTGCGGACACAGGATATAGTTTGGAAGACCTACGGAAAGCGATAAATGATAGGGATGGATGGAGAAAATCAGGGAAATCAATGCTGTCAGCATGACTCGATGATGATGATGATGATGATGATGATGATGATGATGATGATGATGATGATGATTTGCAATATGTAAAACAAAGAACTCAAGTATTACGTGTAATTTGTCAGAATGTAGCATTGCCTGATAACCGCAAAAAGATTAAACTATAAGTGGCAATACGCGGCTTTAATTTGAACGTTATTTATATATATATATATATATAGAATTAATTTAGAGGGCTATTGCAATGCAAAATAATAATCATTTGAGTCTAATTGATTTCAATTTTTACCGGAAATTGACCTAGCGGTTAGAGTGTTCGCCAATCGCCCGGGAGACCTGGGTTCAATCCCAGGTCGAGTCATACCAAAGACTCAAAAAATGGTACTTGATGCCTCCTTGCTTAACCCTCAGCAATATAAGGTACGGATCAAGGGTAAAGTGGAGCAATCCAGAGAAATGAGTAGCACCCTCCCCTACACCTTGGTGTAGTAAGCTATCGAAAAGGGAGCCTTCGGGTCACCCTCGACTATGGTCGCCAACTTTACTTTACTTAATTTCAAAGTAAAAATTAATCGTCAGAAACTTTTTTTTATAAAAATGTCGGAGGTTTAATTTTTTTTTAAATTTGAACTTCCAACATCATGTTGATTTATAAAAAAAGTCTCTGACGATGAAGTTTTACTTTGAAATTAATTAGAATTATTTCGCATTGCAATAAACCTTTAAATTAATTCAATACTATAAAACAAAATAATATGTGCAATGCTTTCAGCCAATTACGAAAAACTTATATATATATATTGTTTTCGTTTGGTTTAGTTTGGTTTCGTGACTTTGTTTAAGGGCATACCAACCTTCATGGGTTATTTAATCCCAAAGCTATCCTTGCAGAAGAACGGTGGTGGTACTGTTTAACTCATAGTTTGGAGATACTTTTCCCGTGGGTATTAGTCCGAAAGTGAACTTAATTGCGTACCTCGAGTTCGAACTCGATTACTACGATGTCACAGTCCAGCACTTTTGCCCCAACACAACGAGGACTCGTGAGATAGATAGATAGATACAATGAATGATTAGCACAGTAATTTTTTTTTTCATATCTACCATATGTTTCATTACATGAAAGATGAACTCTGCTTTGAATTTCAAATTGGTAGGATTTTAATACCAGAAATAACGTAAAGTAAGGGAAAAAAATTAGCAAAGAAGCAAATTCTCTTATTTTATGATAATTTTGTTTGTTTAAACGGTTTATTTTCTAAAATGAAGTGTTACTCTATTTTAATACTTTTGTGGATATCTAAACATCCAAAACTTTAGTCCAATGACAAATTGGAAGCATTAACGATTTCATAGTATGAACCAACAGAAAATATTTAAAGGAAAGATTGGCTTGGTTTGGTGTATATATATATATATATATATATATATATATATATATATATATATATATAATTAGTTCGGGATGACAGCACAAAGTCCCTTGACTTTCTGTCGCCATTCGTCCCAATTGTATTCGTTCCTGGCCGCTCCTCTAAACAGCATCTAGTATTTGCACACTGCTGATATATGTAAGTTTTTGCTGGTAGAACAATACCAGCATGTCCATATATGGAAGTCCCTAGGAGAATGTCTTTTTGTCCTACTTGCTCGATTCATGAGATATGAGGCAAGTGGCCATAAAGCTGCTGTTTTGTAAGATGCTGCTTCTAAAATTTGAACAAAATAGCACGTAGCATTCTTGTGCAAGTCCTATCAAGTCTTTTTTTTCTCTAAGCGTTTTGTTACAGTTTGGGGTCTCTAGTGATGAGAATTTTCGTAATATATTGATGTTACCGAGAAGAACTTAGTTCATTTTATGAATTATATATCGAAAGACTATTTATATTCAATTATTCTTTGACGTAACTTGATATGTATCTGCAACTGTGTTAAATTTGCGAGACATTGAAAGAACAGCCTACTTTGTCCTCCATTCAAGGAAAACCCTGTAAGTTCATATGTAAATTCATCTCTCTATATGTGTCTATTTGTAAGTCTCTCCTTTTCCTTCTTTCCCTCTCTCTGTCTCCCTCTGTCTCTGTCTCTCTCTCGTTATCACTTTCTCTATCTATCTATCTCTCTATCTATCTATCTCTTTCAAGTAATAGAGCAATCTAATCTAATGTCAGCGAGCTCAGACTACAAAAATTGCTACTCAATGATTCACATCGAGCGGTGACCGTTGGGCAATAAAATAGTTATCTTTGAGTGTCTGTTTTAGTTGTTTGAGCCTGCATAGATTATATATATATATATATATATATATATATATATATATATGCTTATATATCTAAGTTAGTATAGCGTAGACTCAGAGTCAACGGTGCTTGTTGACAATTAGTTTTTCGCTAATAGGATTAATGAACTAATTGCCAATATATATATATATACATGTGTCTGTGTGTGTGTGTGTGTGTGTGTGTGTGTGTGTGTGTGTGTGTGTGTGTGTGTGTGTGTGTGTGTGTGTGTGCTGGCAGAGACTATATGCGTATGTGTGAGAAGGTATATATTCATTCATAAATTATTTTATCTCCTCCGTATCTCACCTTCCATTGTTATTTCTTCTCTACACTTTCCTTTTCTTCTTCTTCTTCTTCTTCTTCTTCTTCTTCTTCTTCTTCTTCTTCTATCTTTCTTTATATATTTTTCCTGATCATAGCAGATTTTTCTATGCCAAGGAATTTCTTTTGTTTCTTTACTTTATTCATTATTTTTGTTTTTCTTTTTGTAACTTATTTTTTAAAACATTTTTTTTTCCTGGCTCCTTCGATTTAAAGAAACACAATGACAACATATTCGGATCATTTGTTGTTCACTTCAGAACATTCCTATTTAAATGTCGTCTTTGAAACGAAGAAAGAAAAGTCCATTTTAACAGCCATCGTCACACAGAACTATACTTTATATGACGTCGGAAAGATCAAAGGAAGAAAACAATATTCTGATTTTTTTCCCTTTTTACCTTTATACAAAATTCTATCGTGTCAATTTTGTTCAGTTTCATGGAAAAGACAAAAAAAATGATAAGAAACCAGAATGTATATATATATATATATATATATATATATATATATATATATAATATGTATTCTGGTTTCTTATTTTTGTAAATATACATATTTGTGAGACTCGATTAGAAAGACGTAATTGCTTATAGATGCAGACGTCGTCTGTCAACAAATGCTTGCAAGATAACATCAGCGTATTAATATCACTTCTTTTTGATGACATTCTTCGAAACAAGGTACATATGACAAGTTACTATCCATTACCAGTAAAAAATTGAAAAGAAATTTGAATAAGAGATACGTTAAATCTTAGCGCATTATTTAGAAATATCATTGCCTTAACATATGAATATGTATAACTTGAAGGGCCGCAAGCACGTAAGGTTTCAATTGTTACAGTAGTACATGTTGATGAGAATGTTTCTACTAATCATATATATATATATGTATATATATAGATGGATATATATATATATATATATGAATCATGGTAATAAAAGAATTTTTCAGCCTTGTGCCACATTAAATTAAAAAGCTTAATAAATTAAAACTAATAGCTTTAAGTAGAGCATAAATTTTGAGTTTTAAACAAGGACTTTTTTTCCGGTCACATCTCATCAGAGAAACCTTGTAACAACAAGCAGTAACGAGGAAAAAATTTTAAAAGTTTTTTTCCTCATCTCCTGTGTCGTCAACTTCTTCGGCAGCAAAATCTCATCAACTGAAAATGATGTCTACATAAGCATAGGGAAAGCGTTAACAGGTTGTCGACCATATGGAAATCTGATCTCTCCGATTTCTTCCAAGCTGTGGCCGTGTCTTTACTACTGTATGGATGCACCACTTGGACTCTAAAGAAACGCATAGGGAATGAGATGAGAACTATACTGTAATGTGTACTGTTTCAAACAGATCCTGGAAGCAACAACCTACAAAACAGTAGCTGAACGGCCACTTAGCTCTCATCTCCAAAATCATCCAAATAAAATGAAGAAGACATGCTTGGCACTGCTGGAGAAATAAGGACGATCTCATAAGTAATGTTTTTCTATGGACTCCTACCCAAGGACTTCACCAGTGCTGCTCGACCATAAGCTCTATACTGACACCGGATGCAGTCTAGAGAACCAGCCAGGAGCGATGACTGATAGGGATGGATGGAGAGAGTCATGACAGTTTGTGCTATCAGCAAGATTTATAATACCAAGCGATGTTTTAAGGTCGAATATATAACATCTGATTTTTAGAAGTTTCTTAAGTTGAACCCAAAAATCAGTTTTTTAAGATACAAGCTCTTATTTGAAATATATAGAGCAGTATGATAATTATATTTATTTTCTTGTTGAATTAAACAAATAATGTTGAATTTACGGCTGATATATTCGCAGAAAGCTCACATTATGCCATAGTAAATTGATAAATACTCAAAAGAAGCTATTCGTGGATTAAAGGCCATTTCTGGGACTTCCTCCAGTGCTCGGCAGCCACTGCATCCTGTTTCAAGCACTAGTAGTTGTCAGCGAGAAAGTTTACATCCCACTGGCCTTGATAGGACTCTTCCATAATGCAAATGTCTTGGAGAAATCTTCACAATTCTTTGAAAAATAATCCAAGTGTGGCCGCAGAAAGTGCAGTTTGACTGACAGTCATGCCCTGAATAGGCAGGAACTCTTCAATAGCTCTTCCATTTCCTTCTCGTATTCCACACTTCAGTGGTTTCCCTGGAAGTTCGTAACTACTAACTTCAGCGACTGCCAGGCGAACAGTTCAGCTTCGCTCAGTACAACCACCTTAAGATCTCCAAAGATCAACCATTTTGGTTCATGGTAGTTAACACATGATGGCGAATGATCCATGCTGTTTTGAGTTTTTTTCATTTCAACTGAATATCCCATAGGGAGAGATGAAAAACTATTCCCATTATGTAGAAAAACTGCTTTGAGACTTCTACTGAATGAGTCAATAAAAAGATTCCATTTGATAGCATCATATTCTAAGCCCATTGATCAATCCAGTAATATTGTTGCAATAAACCAATGATAGCTTATCCTGCAACTTGAAAAACTGTCTTAATTCCCTCTAAATGTCTCGATACCAGTAAAACGTTTTTCCAGGTATCAACAAATGTTTCTCTTTTAGATGTGAACCCAGCAGCTGAGCAGATTCCTTTGAAAAGTTCAGGTCTCATCTCAGGTCGTTGAGGTCTGCTAGTGTCACGGGTACTGACTGGTCGTCCTCTTCTAGCTTGTATGCGTCATCCCTAGCTACAACAGTTATGTCACTATATTCACAATCAGTGCTATATTCCATGTTACCATCTGGCACAGGAACAGGAAGGTCTTGGCCAGCCATTAGAGATTGGTTTTATGGCAGAAGGAACATCGGAGTATTTGACATGGTGCTTTTTCTTGCAATTTATTTCTTTTAGGTTTATTATGAAGAAATAGCAGTCCATAATGTGATATTTTCCTTTCCTCCAGACCACTGGAATGACAAATGACATACTCTTCCTTTTACTATTCCTCCAATCCCTCGAGTTCTTCCCACATGTTTTACTGCAAAAGTGGGGAGTGATATACCTTTTTCACAAATTCCGTTATTTTTGCTTGACGGTTTGGAAGAACCACATTACCGCAGATATAACAGAGCCTGTCATGATTATTCTTACGCTTGCGATCCATTCTTAAAGGAATACAAAGATCAAACTGAAAAAATAAAAGAAATAAATCAGCTCTCAGCTCGTGGTTGACACTTAACACATTATATTAATCATCTTAAGCTGAGTGATAAGCCCCGCTCCCTCTAGATATGTGGGTGTTAGCTTGTAGGGTGGTACACCTTAGTTAAGTATACATACAACATTATATGCTATATCAAGCATCCACGATCAGCTTTGACAAGTAGAGTCCACAGAACTTTGAATTAGTGTAATTATTGTGTACAACTTGTGAAGTATTCAAGCACATCTTAAAACCAAACGTGACAAAACACAATGAATGGTATTTTTTAATTCAGCATAAAACAGCAATCATATATCACTTGATAAAGCTTTTGCCTTTGAAAAAACATTTTTTAAAGCAGAATACTGTGTTAACATATATGTATATATATATATAGGATGCAGAAGCAAAATTAGGAATATAAAATCACTCTTTTATGATTTTAATTTAAAAAATAAACAATAAAATAAAAAGGTCGACACAAAACAATATGGCTGCCATTTTTTTCCAGTTATTCTATCAACACACTTTTGAAATGATTTGGATGCCTTCAAAATAAATCTTCAGACATTTTTATTCCATTCTTCCTTAATAGCAATCTTGGGTGAACCAATAATTGTATGGGAAGTTGCATTTGTTTTTTTGTTTTTTGTTGTTTTTTTTTTGTTTTGTTTGTTGTTTTTTTTTTTTTGTTGTTTTTGTTTTTCTAAAATACTCAATATAGCATAACTCACGGGGTTATGGTCTGGCGTTGATGGAGGCCACAAAGAAACTCAAATTATTTCAGAAATTCCTTTTCGCTTGGTTTTAGAGTTAAGCATATCATATATTCTTTGCCATTTCTTTTCTTGCTCACTCATATTGGGCTAAATTTTAATAAAGAAAAGGGCTCAAATACTAGAGCTAATCATGAAAATTTTGATATTTTTTTCAAAAACTGGACTAACCAGACTAAAAAAAGGGTTTTAAAAATTATTTCATATTTTACTTCCACACCCTATATATATATATATATATATGCAAATAAGTTTTATTTAATGTAACGGACAAGGATGACTTTTTATTCATTTTTTCTTGTTGTTCCTTTGCAAGGGAACATGTTTACCGATTGACGGAGTGTAAGAATCCTTTATGATCTTTTCCTCCTTGTTCAAGCGCTATCGACGATTCAAAAATGAAACATAGGTTTATTTATCTTTGGATAAAACTAAATTAGCTTGTTTTTATCTGAAGACAAAACACATATCTCAATAAACACTCACACACACACATAGATAGATAAATAGATAGATAGATATTTGCAACTCTAAACTAGTAAGACCACACACAGCGATTTTTTTTTATTTGAGCAAAACACTTAAAATATTTTTTGTGACAAAAGCAATTCTCTGTCAAAACTGCGACTGAACGTGAATTTTCTGATTTCTGCTCTGAAAGGAATTTTATGATCCAAATTTTCTATAAAACAAAATCATATAGGATATAATATTCAGTACTTTTTTCAATACTTCCTAAATAGAAACATCAGTATCATCATGGATTACAGTTACAATAAGATCCCAATTAGTTGCACATTCAACTTGACAGCTAACTTCGTAGGAAAAATAATCAAATATTTGAGTTCAAATCGTTTCCATTCACGCTAATACGCTTAGGAATGTCATCTATATTCACCCATACCCCATGTATGGTGGCCCAGTCGGCTGGGGCTGTAGAATACACTGACTGCATCTCTGTAGATGGGTAAGACCCCGCCTCCCAACGATTTTCCTGGATATGACACAAAACAATCTGATGGGGAGGCTTCAGTAATGCTGGAGCTTTGGGGAATGTGGAATACCCCTTCATTGTCATCTCTCTCTCTCTCTCTCTCTCACACACACACACACACACACACACACAATCAAACATACTCACAAACACACACACACTTTATATATATATATATATATATATATATATATATATATACAAAATAAGATTCTAGTTTTGCCCATCCTTTATATATTCATTTGTATTATTATAACTAATCTAAATAATCGATTGATTAAACCAGTTTCGTTGTAGCTTGACTGATTTTAACGGCTTGTCAACTCGTCTGGTGTAATCTTATGCCAAGGACATTGTATACAGAGTATATTTAGATATTAACTTTTTTCAGAACTTTCTAAAGATTTGGGGGGGCTGTATAATCTCTAAGAACCACTCCCCAATGAATGTCCTGATATGACACTAAACAATCTGATGGTGAGGTTCCATTAATACTGGAACTTTGAGGAATGCAGAGTACCCCTTTATTGCTATCACTCCCTGGTCAACTCTGGCCTGAAGTGATACCACCTGATAGGGTCCAATCTATGGGTCAAATAGAACTAAACTGTGTACTTATGCTAAACTGAATTATTTGAAATCAACTATTTTTACATTTAACTGTGTGTAAACAAAAAATTGTACTTTTGCTAAACTGAATTGATTGAAACCTTTAAGAAAATGACTTAATTTGCCGTTAAATAACCCGAAAAGAGTTGATACGCCGTAAAACAAAATAACCATCCAACCAATCTATCTATGGGTAAATATTTGAACAGGCTAAGTTCTTTAGCCTTAATTAAGCAACCAGGCAAAGAGAAGGAAAACGCTAAATTCAAGTCAACTGTATTCTGCTTTAAAATGACCTGCCCCTGTCGGAAGAGTTGGTTAAATTATAAAACGGGATCCCAACGGGTTCACAGATCGTCAAGTAGAATATTTAAAATGTCATATTGCGCAAGTCTCGAAAGACAAAAATCGTTAAAATTCATGAGAAAAACGAGAGACTGTATTTTGATTTCAGAAGCTGCGTGGACAACACCAAGTAACCTTGATAGCATTCAAATTGAAAACATTAAAATAAAAACGATACCTGCAGGCGAAGCGATGTCACGAATCCTAGAGAATCATGACAAGAGAAAGTCATAAAAATGTCTTTTGCGAAAGGAAAGCACAAGAGAATATGCGATTCCAATTTGTTTTCATGAAATGAAGGAATCGGAGTTGCTTGAAGAGAAAAAGTTCTCTGAAATTCGTATTGCAATGTTTGCCAAAGATCTTTATCGGTGTCTAGTTTGGTATAAAATATTCTGTCATTCTGAATTAGTGACGAGATACAAGAAGAATGGGGCTTTTAGGTTCACGAATTGATAGATAAGCTGAAATTGACGGAAGAGATTCAGAATAGGTTGAAATGATAATGTTCTTACCAATCTATGGTGACATAAGTAATTTTTAAGGATGTTACACTAAGATGCATTTTGTGGTGTGGCTCCAGTTCTGGAGATCTGAAGAGTGAGGAGTACCCCTTTCTTTGCAATTACACCCAGGTCAACTCTAACACTAAAGATTAGTACCTGTTAGAGATTCATTGATGGCTCAAATAAATCTGTTTGAAAATTATTTATATTTGATAGAAATATTTGATATTCAACGATGAAAAAAAAAAAACAGCACAAAAATATAAATAAGAATGTACAATATAGGCAATTCCTCTAATCTCTGGGTTTAAGATAACCCCACATGGTTTGGCATACTATTAAAATCAATCAACGTTAAGCACACGCACACATACACGCAAACACACACGCACGCACGGACGGAAAGACGGATAGGCAGACCTTGTATAGGAAAGATCTCCCCTTCATTCAAGGTCGGATTATGTTATCTGAAAAAGTTCTAAGTAACATTTCCAAACCAAAACAACATTTTCTCCATTTCACTAAAGAGCAAAGAATTAGTTGTTGTTAAAGGCGATCCAAAGGGAGTGGGATAGCGACTTGAGCTATTTTTGGCAATTCCTCACCAGTAAAGTAAAGAATTAGTGTTAATCGTTGTTGTTTAAGACGACCCCAAGGGAGTGGGATAGTGACCTGAGCTATTTTTGGCATCACTCACCAGTAAAGTAAACAATTAGTGTTAATCGTTGTTGTTTAAGGCGATCCCAAGGGAGTGGGATAGTGACTTGAGCTATTTTTGGCATCACTCACTTGTAAACAAGGAAGCTCCCGTGATTTATCTTACATCTTTCAGTGTCCTCTCTTCGCGGGAAATGGTTGCTGGTTAATATATACATACTTCATAAACCGTATTTGATGGCACATAAGACACATGGATGTAAAAGACACTACCCAATTTCAGCAGGGAAAATCAAGAAAAAAAAAACAAAGTACTAATATTAAACGTAACGTAAGTTAGAATAATTAATATTATCACTGATAACACTTTTACTCTACACAATGGCCTTTTAAATAAAGACAATAGGTATATGAAAGTTACTCTAAAGCTAATAGAGGTTGCCAGGTTGCTAATTTCAGATGAATATCGTGAATTTTATATCTTCTTACGTATACAAGACGCAGGTGAATTTTAGAAGATATTTTTATTAAAAATGTGCGCCTTATATGCCGTTAAATAAGGTAAATCTCTCTCTCTCTCTCTCTCTCTCTCTCTCTCTTTCTCTCTCTCCCACACACACACACACACACTCTTTTACTTCGTACATATATATTCCAGCTGTAGTCACTAGATTTGTTTGTCTGTTCTTTCAAAAGTATCATGTGAACAGAAAGACAGGAAGGGGTTATTCGAACACACAGATACATTTTCTGTTGACGTGTCTGTTTGTTCGCACGTTATATTACTACTACTACTACTGTTCATCATCATCATCATCACCATCATGTCACGCTGCTAGCTCGGATCTCCTTGACCCTCTCTCACCACCCGTCTCTATCGTCCATCGCTCCCGGGAGGTCTTCCAGGCTAAATCCCGTATCGGCACAGAGCTGTTGTATAAAGGTTCTCGCTGGTCGTCCAGTCTTTTCTCGTCCATGTGAAGGGGTCCACAGAAGTACATCGCTTATGTGTTCGTCCTTTCTTCTCCAGCAGTGTCCCACATGTCTAGTTCGTCTAATTTTTATAGTTTTCATGATGGGTGATAGGTGGCCGTACAGCTGTTGTTTTGTAGGGTGTTGCCTCCAGGACTTGTTCATTACGGCTACTACTGTTATTTACTGAAAATCATTTGTTATATTTTTAACGGAAGCAGATGTTTTCAATGTTTTTTAGGGTTTTTTTTTTTTTTTTCATTTAATTCTAGTCACTTATTTTTCTTTGTGTCTTAAAAACCGGAGGATAAGACCATTTAATTTTATAGCATTTGTCACGTGACAAAACTGTTTTCAGAGACAATATTATTCACTAGCCGAAATTATCGTGTCATGTTCTAGCCTGATTCGAACATCCATTCCTTTGCTGAGTGACATCTCTTTCGTTTCCCAAGGAATGAGTGTGTGTTTTGCATGTAGATTTTAGTAAGTTATATGAGAGCATTAATGTAATTCTTACCTTGTCAACAATTAACGACAAATCGACAATTTTGCTTTTGGTTAACACATTCGTGAGATTGGGAGTGGCGAAGTGACTGGGCGGAGAGTGCCCTCCTTCATTAACTACCGAAGTGTTAGATTGTGTTAGATTGGATATAAAGAGTCTTCCGAAACTTTAGTCATAAAATGATCTCAAACAGCTGACTAGAATTCAGATTTTTCACCAGTGAAATTTTATATTCTGTCGATAGGGCTTAGATTATGCTGACTGTATTCCCTGGGGTGGAATAAAAAAAGGAGAGTCTTTGATATTTCACGACACTGTATCTAATGGTGAGACTCCAGTTCTGGAGATTTTGATAATGAGAAGTACTCCTTAATTGCCATCACTTCCAGCTCAACTCTGACTCGGCGTGGTAGTACCTATTAGGGTACCATCTATGGCTCAAATATGTTGGTTTAAAAATTAGTTGCATTCCAAAAGATGTGAAAACAAACTCTTAAGAAACAACTACACAAACAATGTATATGTGAACGTCTTATGAACGTGATTCCATATCGTATAGGCATAGAATAACCCAAGACGTTTGACATGCCGTTAAAATTCAACAATCAATCAACCAACTTTTTTTTTACATCCAATTTATCTAAATTAACGGAGGGTTCAGTTTTACTTACACTGGAAATTGAGCCTCTTGCTAAAGATTTCAAGTTTAGAAATTTTCAAAAAGCTGATATCGAAAAACTTGTTCAAGTGTCCCATCAGTAAGCCCAGAGAAATTGTAGGCCATTTTCTTTCTCGTCATGAATAATTGACAGAGTACAATTATAGCACCACATACTTCATCTGCCAATACAAAAAAGAAAACTTAACTTTAAGAAGGCAATTAAAGGAACACTTCAAAAATATCATTAAACATAAAGAGAAAATGTAGAACAAGAGTAAGCCTACGTCAACATGTGTGTGTGTGTGTGTGTGTGTGTGTGTGTGTGTAAACATTTATATCTGGTTCAATGATTCACTGACTTAAGGGAGTCAGATTTTTAAGTATACAACTGTAGTCTATAGGTGACGCTGTGCACTTATCTGATGATATTTTTAAAATAAAAGAAAGATTCTTTTCAAAATCAAAAACGTTCTTGCAGGGGGTTTCCGGAGTAGTTAATCCTTGATAAAATTAAATCTAGCAAGCTAACTCGCGATCTGCTTACGAACCGAGGCACAACCTACCAACCTACCTGACTATCTATCTATCTATCTATCTGCTTACTTACCAAGACACATCTTTATCTATCTATCTATCTATCTATCTATCTATCTATATACCTACCAATCTATCAATCTACCTGCTTACGTACCGAGATACGTCTGTATTTATCTATCTTACTGGTCGTGTTCTGCCGGTCCTCTCTTTCTCAATGAAAGTCTAACTTTCCAGTCGCCTGCCTGTGCCTTCAAATCCACGGCAAAGAGATCTTCATAATGTGAGAACCACTTAAGAAATGTCGATTTCACTTCCGTGTCATAGTCAAATTCTGTGATAGAACGTTTGACCAATTCTGCATCTCCCGGAGTACATAATTTTGTATCCTAAAATGTTTGCTGTGGTATAGATTGTCTCTCTGTAAAAATTCCATCAATCTTAATTGTTACTGTAACTGTTGCATTGCCAAATCCATTTTTCCTTCAGTAGACATGTGCTGGTTCCAGAATTCGAAAGAAAATTCTCGTCGCCAAATTTGGTATGTTTTTACGAACAAAGAGAAATATGTAAACAAAACTGAAAAGAGACGGACTCATGGTGTGCAAGAAAATAATTAGGTTTATTTAACCACAGGCAGAGACATTCATCTTATTGACTAGGACAAAAAGCTGTTTTAAGGTCTGTGTGTACCCGTCAAATGAACGTCTACCTAATATCATAGTGAAATCAAGTCTCTTATTTATTATCCCTCGCGCGTATCCGTTCTTCTGGTTCCAACAATCCAACCATGCACTATCCATGGGAAGCAAAATGTCCTTTCTATCTTTCCGGGGGTATAACTTTGATATTTTTCGTTTGGTCAGATCTAAAAATAATCATTAAAGTTTTGGTAATCTGTAAAATAAACCAAATTTTGGTGCAAATTATAAATATTAGATTGGAATACTTGAAACAATAATTTCAGAATTAAATGACGCTAAAAAAATGTTGACATGCCGAAATAATTAACCAACCAACCAAACCTTAGTTCTGTATAATCTGAACATTGTATATTCTCCTACAATGAGACAAATTTATGATCATTTTATTCGATATGATATGTGTGCATATATATATATATATATATATATATATATATATATATATATATATGGGGGGGTGAATGTAAAAAAATGAAAAAGAACAAAGTATTGAGAGGATGATTAAACAAGTAATCAGTTATATAATCTATTTAAACCAAAGCTTCTTTTTTTCAGTCGGAATCTAATTGACACAACAAGTACTTATTCTCATGCTTACACTTGCTAATGAGATTCCTAATTTATGAAACTGTCTCGTTCAGCAAAAGTTGATGTATTTAATATCTTCTCCAAACATAATATTCAACTCCTTAATGTTGCTCGGCACAATTGCAACCATTTTACTATCTTTGAATTTAATTTTTAAAAAACAAACAAGTGATGGTAATCAAAGTCTATATTTACTCAACTTCTCTCTCTCTCTCTCTCTCTCTCTCACTCTCTCTCACACACACACACACAATTGAGTGTATGTGTGTGTGTGTGTGTGTGGGTGTATATGTATGCATACACTTTGTATATAAAATGTTGATATAACACATTCTGTAAGACAACGACCCCTTCGGTACTTTAATTTCGTCCTTTGCACTAGTCTTCCCTCTTCTTTTTACCTTTCCCAAAAAAAATAGTGACGTTATCATCAATCTAAAAGAGATAATTTCTCATTCATTAAACAAATGTTTATTATCAAGAACTTCGGCAAAATTATTTATTTATTGATTTATTTATTCATTTATATAAAAATATTTCGTTTGGAATAGGATTTACCTCTGAAGACAATACTTGAATCGCGGTTATGTCCACTGGGATGAATTAAAAAAAAACTTACAAGTACGGATTTGAAGTTGGAACGAAGGAATTTATTACCAAAAGGACAACGAAGATTAATTTCCAAGATAAGCGTGTCAAAAAGAACAGACAATTATACGTGTCGTAGTTATCTGTTGTTACTTAATCTCATACTTGAAGAATACGACAAATAAATATGTTTACTTGTTGGAGTATCTGTCTAAAGTAAGTATTGTATCATGAATTCGATTACAACGGCTATAATAATAATAAATGATTTGGTGCTAATGGAAAATTATTTAGTTTATATATATATATATATATATATATATATATATATTCCACATCCAGAAATGAGTAATTTTCAGTCATTTACTTGTGAAGTGTTAAAATCCAAACTATGGTTTCAACTAGATGATAGGGTATATAGACCTTCCTTTCTCGAATCACTAAGGTGTCGAGTTATGGCCGATTTGTAATTTTTCGGATTTAGATGTGATATAAGGTCAATTTTTAAGAGCGGATTAAAATAGATTTGACTTCATAATTTTTCTTCTCCTAAACTGATTGCCTTACCAAGATTAAAGAAAACAGTCTGCCCTACTATTTACTCATAGTTGGGGGCACAGAGTCCAGAGTATAATATTGAATGTAAG
>OY757944.1:47798489-47830989 GCA_963585895.1 Sepioteuthis lessoniana | reverse complement strand
TTTAATAATGATAATCATTAATAAATAGTTTTGGCTTCAACTGATTATCAATTAAAAATAATTAAGAAACCTTCAGTTAGTTATTGGTATATAATACAAATGATTTAAAGAACTCCCCTTGGCGTTGTAGCCAACGTACTCGACTGAGATATTGTTGTGACTTCGAACTCCAGTCAAGCTACTGCATTCACTTTTAGACTAATACCATTGGAAAAATTAAAAACTCCTGCCTTTACCTCCTCCCAATTATGGATTAAATGGTACCACCACTTTTCTTCTACAAGGATGGATTTGGCATTTAATAACTCACGAAGGTTGATATGCCATTAAACAAAGAAACTAAACCAAATAAATAATTTGTACACAAGTATACATTGGTGGGGCTTACAATACGCTCACTGTATCGGATACAAAAGAGTAAGACCTCCTCCCAATGAAAAGAGGCAAAAGCAGCATGGATAGCACTCTAAACTGCAACTGAAAGGTGAGGCTCTATTTCTGGAAATCATGCCATTATTCTCAATCCTCTATGACTCAGATAGGGTATACCTGTTAGGGTTCAATCTGTGTTAAATCGATCTGTTTAAAAATTATTCGATTTTGATTGGACTGGGAGCAAAATAAAAACTTCTTATTTGAAATAGAACTGTTTTTGTGTGCTAAACTGATTTGTTTGAAATAGAAATGATTATATGTATAAAAATGAATTCGGCATTAATAACTTACAATAAAAACCTCGATGTGGCATAAAACCAAACAAAACTAGACCAAAACCAAAATCACCCATAAGTAAATACTCTCCAAAGAAAATGTTTGAGGTGGAGTCCCCCCCCCCCCAAGTGTAAAGACTTAAGTGCAGGAATACGAAATCGTAGTAAGTGAGTTCGAATTCTAGTCGCTCTGTTACGTTCACTTACGGACTAATACTCTTAGAAAAGGCATGAACTCTTTTATCCCCACCAACTATGGATTAAATAGTACGACAACTGGTCTTCTACAAGAATCGCTCTGGCATTAAATAACCCACGAAAGTTGATATGCTATTAAACAAAGAAAACAAACTGGGAATTGTGAGTTCTCTTTTAAACTAAATATATCCGGAATTTATTATTTCTAGTGAAATATTACACAATCAAAATGGATTTTATAAGTAATTATTTAATCGCAAACTCTTCAGCATTGAAATTATATGTATAATATAAATAAGTACCTTTCATATTCTTGTAAATTTTCTTTTCCTTTTCAGAGATGTTATAATTCATTTTATGTTTACAATAAAAAAGAATTTAAAACAAAAAGAATAATTCTTATTTTCTGAGAGCATCGTGTTTTCCCATCTTCTGAAGAATAAAAATCCTCCTCTCACCTTCCTTGTTAGTCGCCAGAATACAGAATAGATACTTAACTTCATATGAAATTCAAAATCACGCATGAACCATATGACTTCACTATGTGATGTCGTGATCCGTCTACCATCTTCAGGGACAAAATCAGCCACTGTTTCTATCATTTATCAAGTTTTTGTCTTTTTTTTTACTTTCTCAAAATAAGGAAGGTGTCAATGTTGCCTCTTGATCCAGGATGACGTAGAACCTGCGGCAGAATTAACGAAGTGTTCAAAAAAGATGAGTCTTATTACTGTCTGCCTCGTTACTTTTGCTCCACTCTGGGGTTTCATTACTTTATTCATTTTATGAATATCCTCATTCAACCGCTTTCGTCGAAACGAAAAAACAATGATCAAGAAAAAATATACGTGTTGATAAAATTATTATACTCGAATTAGAAGATAATTTTCAATATACTGAACGCATTTTTACCCGGAAATGATAGAGGATGTGTCGGGGCTACGACACTGTTTCAACACTGTTTCAACACTGTATTTAGAACGGAAAGCTACAGTGGTCGATGTAAAAACAACAACAACAATAAAAAAACATTGATCTTTTAGTTTAGTCCTTGTCTTTCATTTCAGTTGATGACGGAGCCTTAAAAAGGGTAAATACTTGAAATGAAGACATTGAAAATTGACAAACAAAATTCTACTTTCAATTTCAAGAAGAATCTTGTCCCAATACGCACACACACACGTGTGTGCGTGCGTTCATTTGAATGTACGTTATATATATATATATATATATATATATATATATATATATATATATTGTCATCCACAGATTGTATCACAATTCTTCAGTGTGGATAGACACGTAGGACGGTTGAAGCTAGGATCGAGACCCGCCTAACTTTAAGTTAGACTTAGTATCATACCGCTCAGCCAAAAAGTGAACCACGTCAGCTCGGGAATTATAAGGCATTAAGTAGTTGCTTTCGTTCGTTTATATTTATACCTTTCCGGATTCCAAAGTGCTCAATTCGTTCGAAGAGCTTTGCATTAGAGAGTTCTGTTTATGACGGAACCTGAAAAAGAATGGAATTTTTTAAACGAAGCCATCGAAAGTTTCCCGGTAAAATGCTACCTTTAATTTCTAGAAGTATGATGTCCCAACTCACACACATGCACACACACACACACACACACACATACACATAGATATACATGCACTTACACACACACACACACACACACACACATATATATATATAGACTTAGGTGTACATTATTTATATATATATATATATATATATATATATATATATATATATATATACGAAAATGATGCACTAAATACGGTGAATTTTGTCATACAACAATCACTTTTTATCTTGGAAAATGTTTTGCTTTTTTCCATATAACTTCTGTCCTTTAACACATTTTTCCCATGAAAAAAAAAACAACTTTTTCTGTTCCTTTTGTACAGAAATCTTTCGACTGATTTTTTTTTATCTATTTGCTAACGGTGTTCATCACATGATCATCGCTTGAAAACTTTCTTCCACGAAGAAATTCTTTGAGGAGACGAAACAATGAGAAAGCAGAAAGGACCAGATTTGGAATTTAAGAAGGATGTGGCAGCTGTCCGCATAAAAATTGACTGATGGTTTCGTCTGTTCTTGCTGCAGTATGAAGCCTTACATTGTCCTGGTGAAACCCTACGACAACAGACCTAAAAAATTTAAGGTGATCAGATATGAATTTATGTATTCTAACTACAGAAATTCCGATTGTATTCTAACTACAGTTGTTCCGAAATGTCTTCTTTTGTATCTGACAACTAAAATGAACGCATTAAATTAATCCACTATTTCATGTGGATTTGCCAGTGTCAGCCTCCCTGGCTTGTCTTCATCTTGGATACTATTTTAACCTTTTTTAAACAATTTAGCTTATTTGAAAAAAATCTTTACGAAAACATGCTCCTCCGTACACATCATCTGGTGTAATGGTTAAAGCGATGGACTGCGGAATCGTAGTACGCGAGTTCGTACTCCAGTCGCGCTATTATGTTCACTTTCGGGCAAATACCCTTGGGAAAGGTATGAACCCCCTTATCCTCCCAACTATGGGTTAAATAGTACCATAACTGTTCTTCTAGGAGAATGGCTTTGGCATTAAATAACCTAAAAAGAGTTGATATGCCATTAAACAAAGAAACCAAACCAAACCTAAACTAAATTAGCTGAATTAGACCTGATTGACTAAACTGATTAGCTTGAAATAGAAATGTTTTTCGCAATTAAACTGTACTCACAGTTTAAACTGCATACTTAAGCTAAACTGAATTGCTTGAAATAGAACTATTTTCATAAAAATGGATTTGGCGTTAAATAACCTACAAAGGTTCATATGCCATAAAACCCAACCAACCAACCAACCATTAAAAAATGATTTCGCAAATTTGTCAACTTGCAATATGAATAATTTTATGTAGGGAACCAGCAATCTTAAAGCCAAAAGTTGCCCACAAAACAATCAAATGCGGCCTTCCATAACGTTGGAGAACGATCAATTAAAACTGCACGCCAACAGAACTTGATATGCCAGTGGTTTCTCACAAAAATTGTAATTTAAAAAAGTAATTAAAAAGTCATATAGTTTTTCACTTTCTATTAAAAACTTAGAATCCCTCATTTCTTGGCATGATTATAACCATGAGCTGCTGAAATAACGTAAACTATTCAGGTTCGCAATTCGTCTTGTATCAGTCTGTTTATATATATATATATATATATATATATATATATATATATATATATATATATATATATATTTGTGTGGGGGGGGTTGTTCCAAAAGTTCTAAGACGCACCCAGAAGGAGTGGGAGAAACAAAACTGTTTTTCACTATTTTTTCATTATAGTTTCCTTTCACTTCAATGCACTTTGGTCCAACAATCTTCGCGCCTTGCAATCCCATTTCAGAAGAAGGTGAAATCCAGGTCCTCCGAAACTCTACCACAGCACGTACGACTTCATCAATGTTTTCAAAATGGCGACCACACAAATGGGATTTGTGTTAAGGAAACAGGAAGAAGTCAGATGGAGCTAGGTCTGGTGAATAAGTGGGATGAAGAAGCAATTTAAAACCACAGTTGGTTGCTTTACGAACTGCAACCTGAGTAGTGTGAACGAGCGCGTTATCCTGGAAAAAGTGCACATCTGCCCTCAACTTTCTTTTGCATTTGACTTAATTGCTTTTTTTCAGTTGTGTTAATTCTGATACACAGAGCAGTGCATTATTAGTTTTTTCTCTTTTATATATATATATATATATATATTTCGTCCTCACATACATCTATGTTTCCAGCTTGCTGTTCTCGTCAGAGAACATACATGGCACAAGGCCTAGTGAATGGGGTGCTCAAACACGAGGAGTTCAAGTCACATTGAGTACCCCATTCACAAAGCTTTGTGCCATGTATGTTCTCAGACGAAAGCAACAAGCTGGAAACATACACGTATGTAAGACCGAAATAAATAAATCTTGAAAAATATAATTCTCTTCATGAACCTATTTATTTTAGAATATTTCTTTCATTCTTTAGACCTGAAACGAAAAATAATATATATATATATATATATATATATATATATATATATATATATATGTTGTTCAGTTTTCCTGCTTTATTTTGTCTTGTGTGTGTGTGTGTGTGTGTGTGTGTGTGTGTGTGTGTGTGTGTGTGTGTGTGTGTGCATATTAACTTATAACTAAATGATTAGATATTTGATTACATTTTAAATACTTGCGTCTATTGAGATTATATATTGAGTGTCTCATCATTTGCAGACAATTAATTTCACTGTGATCTTCAAACACTATTCTACCTAATGGGGTCTAGAATAGTCTAACTGTAAAATTCCTCCCTGCGCCAAAAAATGCTTTTCATGGGTATGATATTAAACAACATATAATGAGACTTGACTCTCAGGGACCTGGAGAGTGTGGAGTACCTGTTCATTGCCATTACTCTCTGGTCCACATTGACCCGAAGTGATTGTACCAGTAAGAACCTCATCTATGGGTCAAAAAGATTGGTTTTTAAAAATTATTTGATAGGACTGCGTACAAAAAAAAAACTCTTAATAAACAATTACAGAAAAAATGTATATATGACAGCTTGACATGTCATTAAAGTCAGTCAGTCAGTCAGTCGTTTAAACACCCTTCTCTAGGGAATAGCTATGTTGGTTTCACCAAGAACTTTTCCACAAGCCTTCGTTAGTTTCATTATGCAAGGGTCTGTGTGTATGCACACACGCGCATGCGTATGAGTAATTGGCAATGTCGATTTTGACTGAAGCATATCAGCCGAATATCAAGAGCCACTTGACTTCTAATGAAGCTCACTTCTTAATTGTGAACTTCCTACTCATCTTTTTCATCATCATAAAATATTCGTGCTTATTCCAATGTCACACAACAGCATCCATACTTGTTTTTTTTTAATTTCTTATTTCTTATTTTTGCGTTAGTTTGTTTACAACTTCAGTTTTATTTTTTGTTCGAGTTCTTTGTTTTTGTTTTAATCATGCAAACTTTTTTTCTTTAACTTGCGTCATTTTGGGGCCACTTAACAACATACGGTGTAGACAGAAAATTGAGCAGAAGTGAAAACGACCTTGGGTAGAGCGTTAGTAAAAGTGACAACAAAAAACGAGTGACAAGAGGATCTCAAAGATACAAACTCTGCTCAGATGTTCTTAATCGTGGCAAATGTCAGCGTGTGGATAGATGGGAATGGATGAAAGGAAAAGAAACAAGATGGCGTCGAGATAGAAGAAACAGATTGATTGAAAATAGATAAAGAAAGAGATACAAACAAATGAAGGAGAGTGATATTGCCTTAGCAGTACATAGGAATTCTAATGAGGTCTATTTTAAAGAATACAGTAGTCAGATAGATAGATATTCAAATGTATATATACTAATATATATTGTTAGGGTTCAATCTAAAAAGGTATAGGGTCTCTTCACTTGAACTATATGTCAGAGAGTAACCTCCTGTTTTGGATCTTGTATGATGGGAACAAAAAGAAGGAATAGAGAAGAAAAAGGACGCCATGTTTGGATGAGCAATTTATCTGGTTCCACGCGATTTAACTTTTAAGCATCGGTCTTCAGTTCTAACCTTCATTAAATAAATCAACTGGTTGTTTGTTTTTCTGATAAGGTAGTTTTATATTCATTATTCATAAGTGTTGGACGTTAACCTAACATATATGTATATAGAGAGAGAAAGAGAAAGGAAGAGAGAGTCCGACAGACAGAGATAGAAAGAGAGAGAAAGAGAGTGAGAGACTAAAATAAACAGACTAAGACAGACAGATCTATATATGCATATATATACATATATATATATATATATATATATATGGAAGTAAATAATGGAAATGAATCCGACAGTCTAGAGAAAAATTGAAAAACAAGGTAATCTATAGAGAAGAATGTAATGTAAAAGAAAGTCGACCTTATAACGTTTCGGTTCTAATGAACCTTTATCAGAATTTGGACAGATGATATTGAATAATGTTAAATCACCGATGCATTTTTTTTTTATAAAATACAAAACAAGGAGGAAATATTACGTATACATAAAAAGTGGTAACCGTTTTGTAAGTAAATCAGCGTTCGTATTTAAAGATAAGTCACGTGAGTGTTTAGGATAATGGTGTACAAGAAATAGAATTAATTTATTGTTTCACTTGATGATTTTTATATAAACAGGCTTAGACATACAAGTATATATAAATACATATATATATATAAGAAAGAAAGAAAGATACATGATCAGAGATAGATAGATAGATAGATTTACGATTGATCCGTCAATAGATTAATAGATAAATGAATATATATATGTGTGTGTGTGTGTGTGTTAATCACTCTTTGCTTCTCTCTCTCTATATATATATATAGAGAGAGAGGGGGAAAGAGAGAAGACAGAGACATACATATTGATGTACCGACAGTCCTATTTATGAACCGAGTAAAACGTGAAAGAAATTAATAAAACTTCTAAGAATCGTAAATCATTAGACCGAAACAGAACATATATAAGTACACAGACATATATATATATTCAGAAATAGGGTAAACTTTCATTTATTCATGTACATATGCAGGATGCCCCCTTTCTTATTGACATTGACGTATGAGTACAAAACAATTCAGTGAGAGAGATGTAAACTGAGGGACTACGTACACAAGGGGTTATATTCCTAATGTGAAAGCCTCAGTATAAACGGTCATAAGATGAACTGATAAAAGATGAAAAGAGCACTAATGCGCAGAAATATTTCTGAAATATACTTTTCAGATGTTTCCTTCGCTTAGACAGGTTGCCCTTAGTTAGTCAACCAAGTCTGCCCTACTATTTATCCATTGTTGTGACGATTGGGAAAAGAAGCGATAGATTCATGTATTTTCCAAGCGAATTAGTTCATAATGAAATGCAAATTAGCCTCTACGAGTTCATCCATTTTGACTATAACCGTTACACCATCCGCGCCTCCATACCGATTAACTCAGTTATTTTGCACTAAGACAACTTTTAACGTTGTGCAATATCAAAGTTATTTGCTATGTTTTGTGCAGACCAAAATAAATAAGTAAACCAGCGTTCCTATCTAAAAATACAGTCTCGTGAAGTATTTTTAGATTCGAACGTCGATTTACTTACTAAACGGTTACCGCTTTCTATATATACATAATATTTCCTCCTTGCTTTGTATTTTATTTTTAAAAGATCCATTGGTGATTTAACATCATTCAGTATAATCTGTCCAAATCCTGATGATGGCTCATTAGAACCGAAACGTTATATAAATAAATACAAATGGATATAAAAATAATACCATAAAGTAAAGGAGAACATTTCCTACAATGGTGACCATATTTATTTATTGATTAAAAGAATATGTTCTTCATTTTAAATGACTTCAATTTATCTATCAACTAGAACACTATAATCGGAGGAGGCTCCATGGTGTGATGGCTAATGTGAAATCGTAGTAAGCAAGTTCGAACTCCAGTCACGCTATTACGTTCATTTTCGAACGAATACCATCAGGAAAGGCATGAACTCCATTATCCGCAGAGTTATGTGTTAAATAGTATCACTGCAGTCCTTTTTACAAGAATAGCTTTGACATTAAATAACCCACAAAAGTTGATATGCCATTAAATAAAGAAACCAAATCAAATCCAATATGATCGCTCACAAGTCTACTCACTGTACACACTGTACTCATGAGATATCCTAGGTAGAATACGGTGGTGAGGTTCCATTTCTGGAAATATGAGATATGTAAAATCTATCTTTTGTCATTACAAACAGGTCTATTTAGACCTGGAGTGGTAATTCATGACAGGATCTAATGTATGAGTCCAATAGATCAGTCTAAAAAGGCTTAGAATTTGTTAGGAATACTTGAAACCAGTAAAGTTGGCGACCATAGTCGAGGGCGACCTGAAGGCTCCCTTTTCAACAGCTACAACACCGAGGTGTAGGGGAGGGCGCTAATCCTTTCCCTGGATTGCTCCACTGGACATTGGCATAATATGTTCGCCAATGGCCCGGGAGACCTGGGTTCAATCCCAGATCGAGTCATACCAAAGACTCAAAAAATGGTACTTGATGCTACATTGCTTAGCACTCAGCATTATAAGGTAAGAATCAAGGGTAAAGTGGAGTAGCCCTCCCCTACACCTTGGTGTAGTAGCTATCGAAAAGGGAGCCTTCAGGTCACCCTCGACAACGGTCGCCAACTTTACTTACTTACTTGAAACCACATAACTATAAAAATTATTTGTATTAGCGCAACTTGAAGCAACAGTTGTTTGCAAAAGTTAATCATTATTAAGTGCTTGAAACTTTATAAATGTCTGTAAGAAAAAAAATGCTGAGTTCGAAATTAGATAAGCCAATCGGTTGATATGACGTAAAACTAACTAACCAACCAACCAACCATCAACCACGTGACAAGTGCTCTCTAACATTAATGGAAAGCAGGTGTTCCTGTCAGATCCTCAAAATTAAGCAGCGATGAGTTTGTTCAGTTCTGAAGTGGGTAACCATTTTCGAATAGCAAACACTTTCAGCTGCCAGGACCATGTGTCTGGTAACAAGCAAAGCGTAGTAAATTACAAAAGAGGAGTTTTCGTTTTGTTATCGTTACAACGAGGTTAGTGAACCACGGTTAGTGAGTTCGATTTCCACATAGTGCTCTCAATAAAACCGAGAGTAATAAATAGATAAATGAATACCTTTTAAGAAACAACTTCACAAAAAATCTATCAGTACTTCGATCCCGGGTTGTAGTAACTATTAGGTTTCCAATAATGGGTTAAATTGATTAGTTCAAAAATTATTCGTATTCGATAATCCAGTCATTGCCAAAGGCATGAAACCCCTTTTCTCCTCAGCTCTGTGCTGAATAGTATCATTGCTTTTCTTCTAGAATGATAACTTTGGCATTAGATAACCCACGAAGGTTGATATGCCATTAAGCAAAGAAACCAAATCAAACAAAAAACATGTCCGATAGGATTGTACGCAATAAAAGAAGCATAAAAGATGAAAATATGAACGTTCTTCCCAGACCTTTAAGTATAAAATACCGTAGACGGGTTGACATGCTATTAAAATTAATCAATCAGTAAGGGGTACTCAAAAATTCCTGCCTTGTTGTAAACTAGGCTAAAACGACGGGAAACAGGCGTTGCGATTGGTTAATTGTTACTTATAGATAATTAGGCTACCTCAATAAATTAATAATGGGAATTAAGTGTTAAACTCATTGGGCAAATATTCCTTCGTCTTTCCTCTCCCTTCTCTATCCTTCCCTACCTATCCCTTGCTATCTCTAACCCTCCCAAACTACTCTAGTGTCAGTTTCTACCCGTTTCGTTATAACCACAGATCCACTAATTGATGTCACGTTGTATAATTAATCTTACTGGTAAACTCTAAAAGCATAAACAAACCTCCAAAAACAAATATTCCCAGCTTTCCTTTCAATCAGTGTTGCTCGTTATCAATTCCTCTTTTAATACGTATGTCTATACATACCATCCTACAAATGGTTGTCGAAGGAGGTGTCCGTGGTGTAATGGTTATCGTCGTAGGAAATGGACACGGCGACACGAGTTCAAATCCTGGACGAGACTAATTGCATTTCACATAGCACTAATACCCTTGGGAAAGGTATGAATCCAATTATTACCCTCCAGCTATGGGTAAATAGTAGGACAGACTGGGTGAGGCAACTAGTCTAGGAGAGGGAAAACTCTGAATTCAAACCTGTTAAAACTCCGCATAAAAATTGAGCTTGTGTCATTATCCTGAGGGGTTGGGTAAATATCGATATGGTTGTCGAAGAAAAGGTTACTAATATCTACTCTTTCTCAATACATTTCTTTAACTCAAAATGTTTTAGTAATGTGATGTTCGATAAATATGAGGCTCAGCAGAAAAGTTCAGAGGCTGACCAAGATACCTTCATGAGACCGAAAATATTATAATATGATCGTTTATTTTTCAGCATAATACTCCTTGCGGACCACACATATCTTCCATCGATGTTGCAGTGCTTGGATCTGACTGGTCAAAAAAGATATCAAAAGTAGACATGACATTACTACATTTGTACTTCAGTCTTTGAATTTTTCAGCCCACCTTCGTAATCTGCGGGGTGAGTCGATTTTTAATGACAGTAGAAGCATCTATAACCTTGCAGTTTCCTTATTTTATGGCTGAAAAATGAAAAATGAGGACATACCAACAACCATTTAAGAAAGCATTAAATATAACAGAGGTTTTCAGAACTACTGCTACAACAGAAACACAAAGAGTTCGAGAATCGTCTTATATATATATATATATATATATATATATATATATATATATGGTAGAGTGTTCGCCAGTGGTCCGGGAGATCTGGGTTCAATCCCAGGTCGCATCATACCAAAGACTTTTAAAATGATACTTGATACCTTCTTGCTTAACACTCAGCAATATAAGGTACGTATCTAGGGTACAGTGGAACAATCCAGGGAAAGGAGTAGCGCCCTCCCTTGCACCTCATTGTAGTAGCTATTAAAAAGGGAGCCTTCTGGTCACCCTCGACAACGGTCGCCCACCTCTTCTTTAATATATATATCATTGTGTTTCTTTTAGGGACTTCGAAGTCTTTGGATCTTACCCTTGAGATGAATTTCTCAATTAAGAAATGAAAAAATCAAGGTTTTGAGAGTATAGAGAGTCTCGTGTGTCACCAAAAACTACAATCAAAAATATCAAAACGGCAAAACGAAAAACTTGAGAATTTAGAATAACTTTGTTTTGTAGAGCAGTTCGAAGATATGAGTAAGAAAATCCTTCCCATCAAAATATTCCGACTTATAATATTCAATGTAGAACTCACACACATCCGCACACACACACAATTGTTTTCATACGATAAAGATATTGCAAGTTTTAAATATACACATATGTTTTACTATACAACCTGAATTTCAATTACAGATTTTTTCAAGATAAACATGTTTTCTATTAGTGCTATATAATCATTCAGCATTCTTCTTCAGGTGTTCTTCTAGTTTGTTATTTGATGGCATATCAACCTTCTCGGGTTATTTAATGTCTAATCCATCCTTTTAGAAGGACAGTAAAGGTACTATTTAACCCATTGATAGCAGGATAACAGCGTTCATATCTTTTCCAAGGGAATTTGTCCGTAAATGGACGTAATATTCCGCAGTCCAGCGCTTTAATCATTTCACCACGGCGAAGGATACGTTACATCTTATCTGCTCAACCCAATAAGATTTATATATATTACTAATATTATCCTTGCAAATATTTTCTGTCGATGTTAGGCACCTCCTCATAGTGTAATTGTTCGCAAGCTAATCTTACAGGCGGGTGAGCATTGCTTCGATTCTCAGTCGATGCCCATACATATGGTCTTGTGCCAGACCTCATTCAGGCTTAGTAAAAAAAAAAAAGCACTCAGAGGCAGTGCATCCATTACCTGATGAAATAAAACGACTTCGTTTACACCACAAACATTCGGTTTGTTGTGCCTATGGTGTAGTGGCAAACGTTCTAGACTGTGAGATCGTTGGAGACGACTTCAAATTCCAGTCATGTTATTACGTTCACTTTAGGAGTTATACCCTTGTGAAAGAATAAGAGCCCGCTTATCTCTCTTGCTATGATTTGGTTTGGTTGCTTTATTTAATAGCCCATCAACCTTCTTGGGTAGTTTAATGCCAAAACCATTTTTGTAGAAATGATACTATTAAACCCATTGCTGGGGAATAAGCGGGTTCATGCCTTTCCCAAAAATACTAGTCCGAAAGTGAACGTAATAGGGTGACTGGAGTTCGAACTCGCTTACTCGCAGTCCAGCACTTTCGTGATTATCTCACAAGCTAAAGGTTAAATAATACCCCTACTGTTCTACGAAGATGGCTTTAGCATTAAATAACCCACCAAGGTTTATATGCCATGATACAAAAAACAAACAAATATTGTTTTGTTTTGTTTTCAGCAAAATGTAATTATTTGTCTATGCACATAATTCGACCGAATTTTGAAGACGTAATTTTTAGGTAAAAAAAATTGGCGTCCACGCCAAAATGAGTAACACGCTGCTGGCATAATGGTTATCGTTAATAGAAATGACAATCCGAGTTCAAACCTGACAAAGCTGTTTGAGTTTCACTTTACACTAATGTTCTTGGAAAATGCATAAATCCATCTGTTCTGACTTTGTACCATACCCATACATGAATATGCGAAATGTACATGAGATGTTCATATATATATATATATATATATATACATGGAACATAGAAATCTGGAAACACGAAAAAACACTTACGACTTCTTTGTTCAGGTACGAAACTTTTCATTACCTTTGAGTTTAAAGGTTCTTCGACATAAGGAGAGAGATACACATTATTTCTATTCTGGCTTTTCCCTCTGCACCCACCCACCACCATCTCGTGCGGCACCCGCCCAAGGCCTCCGCGACCAAGCAAAAACCAACCGTCTTCTCCCGAGGCAGGTCTCAACTCAATTAACTTTCTTCAAAATTCCCAAAATCCTCCGCGCGCTTCTGGTGCGTGACGTCATTCGCACTTGCTAGCCCCGTTTCCTAGCTGGGCTATTGTGACATCTCTGAGTGACACGTCCGCACCGTCCGAGCGTGCGTGAACACCTGCGTTAATGTTGCACCTAAGTAACACATGCATTGAGCCGAAAGGTTCTCAGCCTAACTAAACCCAAAGGCATAAAACGAAATCCCTCGTCCATTATATTACAACTTCAGTAAAATAGACTTGGTTTTTAAGCTTTTGTTAGGTAACGAAGAAAACTCTTAGTTAAAGGGGGTGTCCTCGTGGTGTAAATGGTTAAAGCGATGGACTGTGGAATCGTAGTAAGCGAGTTCGTACTCCAGTCGCGCTATTACGTTCACTTTCGGGCAAATACCCTTGGGAAAGGTATGAACCCCCTTATCCTCCCAGCTATCGGTTAAATAGTACCACTACTGTTCTTCTAGGAGAATGGCTTTGGGCTTAAATAACCTATAAAGGTTGATATCCCATTAAACAAAGAAACCAAACCAAACCAAACCTAAGTTAAAATCAGCTTAATTTAAAAATTAACTTTTTGTCACATCCTACACGTGACGAATAAATGCATAGATGAGAAATATTTCTGTAAATTTAATATCCCGACATAATTAAAATTTTGATATCCTGACATAATAAGAAGTTTAATATCCTGACATAATTAAAAGTTTAATGTCCTGACATAATTAAAAGTTTAATGTCCTGACATAATATGAAGTTTAACATCCGGACATAATAAGAAGGACTAGGAACAACCTTGTCTTCTAAATTTCATTGCATAAAGTAGATGGATGGTTAGCAGGCAAACTATTGTTAGTGATTTCTATTCTCACTGGGTGCTCATGCTTCTGATTTTGTGTCACAACTAAACTAAGTTTAGTAATTAACTTTATTATAATATCTAAGTAAGTAAGTAAAGTTGGCGACCATAGTCGAGGGTAACCCGAAGGCTCCCTTTTCGATAGCTACTACACCAAGGTGTAGGGGAGGGCGCTACTCCTTCCCTGGATTGCCCTACTTTACCCTTGATCCGTACCTTATAATGCTGAGTGTTAAGCAAGGAGGCATCAAGTACCATTTTTTGAGTCTTTGGTATGACTCGACCTGGGATTGAACCCAGATCTCCCGGGCCATTGGCGAACACTCTAACCGCTAGGCCAATGTCAAAATTCTCATTTTGCTTGTATTTGTGTAACCAGTAACCCTGCAAGAATCGCACATATCTTCAGCTGAGCTTGTACACATGCACACGCAATTTTTTTTTTTTTTTTTTTGCGAGGATGTAAGAGTAAGGTGGGATCTGGAAGAAAAAGAAATATTCTATAACGCGGTAATCAGGGAACGCAAGAAAAATAGAGGAAAATCAGAATGCAAAGAAAGAAACCAGGAGCTCTAAGAAAGGAGAGAGAGAGAGAGAGAGAGAGAGACTTGGGAAAGGGGATGAAAGCGTGAGAAACCTATTCGGCCATCTTCCATTTCAAGATAAAAAGGGCCGAGACGGGTCGAGCGCGTGCCTATTCTCTATCAGGCACTCACAGACAGATTTGGCAGGGTTTGAGGTGAAAAGGATGGAAAGGGGTGGTAAAAGGAGAGGAAATGGGTGGGAGTGATGATAGTTTGGCAAGTAAGGTTAGCAGGTTTTGTTTAGTTTTTGGTAGCAATTTTTCTTTAAGGGTAAGTTATTCAGTAGAGAGCGACAGAGAGTCAGAAAGGTAGGGAAGCAAATTAAGCAGAAGCGAATCCAAGCATGCGGACAGAGGAAACTAAGGAATAGCGTTGAAGTTAATCGCCAAAGATGAAATAAGAAGTTTTCCGGTGGCACACAGAAGTACACATCAAAAAAAAGTGGAGGGGGGGGTTATAGCGTAGCGCCCATAATTAAGTGCACCCTTACAATATTTTTCCTTTTTTTTCCAAAACCAAACATAAGAAGATCTTATTACTTCTTGAAGATCATTATACAATGAAAACGGATATCATTATATATTATTGATTATCCAGCTTAACAGTATAAAAATTCTGTGACTGAAAATAAGAGCATAAAGCTGACCCAAAATTATATAAGTAAAAATTAATCAAATTTATTTTCGTTTACGTGGTGCAACACCTTCGTATGTCAAAATAAATTTGCGTAAATTTAAACATATATATAGACAGTTTGGGTTTCAAAGTTCCAATGCTGTAAAGTTTAATAGATTATACCAAATAATATTTGATAATAGATAATACTAAATAATATTCATTTGGTGGGATAATATCACACAAGAAATAATAAAATTCTGGGAACTTGGGTTGAAAAGAATTTTTTTTTTTTACTAAATTGTTAGGGAGTATATTGAGCATATGTGTGCGTTTGTGATTCAAAAGATGACGATATAACGGTAAGAGTCCGCAGTCAAGAGCGATCCGAATGGCTCCGTTCTCAATAGCTATTACACTGAGGTACTGGGGAGGGCGCTACCTGTATTGCAACACTAACCCTTCAGGGTTAAGAAAAGAGGCATCAAGTACCATTTTCTGAGTATGTTGTATGACTCGACCTGAGATTGAACCCCGGTCATCCAGACCAATGGCGAACACTTTACTCACTGGGTACTTGATGCCTCCTTGGTTAACACTCAGCATTATAAGGTACGGATCAATGATAACTTATATATACATATATATATATATATATATATGTGTGTGTGTGTGTGTGTGTGTGTGTATGTGTGTGATCTACTCATATATTACAGTGTTCATATATATCTATCTATGATTTTTGACCAGTGTCTATTTACTAACCTATATGTGTCAGTATCAACCTCTCCTTATTTATCTTTATATATATATATATATATATATATATATATATATATATATATGCAAATTTCATTAAACATAATAGACATTTTATGCCTACATATTTTCTTTTGGATGATCATAAAATGGAACTTCAGGAGTGCATGTTAGGAGTAGTTTTCGAAGTATATTCGGGTTGATTTTAAGAGGAGGGAGAGATGGGTTATTATAAATATTATTTATAATAATATCAATTGTTTCATTAACAGGTACGTTAGTAAATATATATATTAGAAACCTGCAACCAGCACTTAATAGAATTAATTTTCAAACCAGTGCTAACGTACTTAAATGTCTTTAGCTACTGGCATTATTTACAGAATTACATTTAAAAGCAAGCGCCATAATCTCCAACAGCAAAGACGTCCTTACACAGTAGTAATTTGCTAAAACAAAAGTTACATCACTTTTGTAACAGATTCTCCCCTGATGATGGCCCAAAGTCGGGCAGAAAGTACTAGGGATACATACAACTATGGACAATACCTTAATCAGTTCCCCCCGAATACGATAAAAGTAATACGGGAATTCGAACGGATCCGAAAGAAAATATGTAGGCATAAAATGTCTATTATGTTTAATGAAATTTGCATTAACGAAGAAATGCTGCCTAAATATACACACACATATATATATATATATATATATATATATATATATATATATATATATTTGTGTGTGTGTATGTGTGTGTGCTATTCTCTTCTGCTCATATCTATCTATTTATCTATCTATCTGTCTATGTATGTCTCAATTTTTTTTCATTGCTACTTAATCTTTCCATATGAGTCTTTTTATATCTACCAAATTCTGTTCGTATTGCTCTCTCTCTCTCTCTCTGTGGGTTATGACAAATATCTTTCTACTGACCTATCAGTGTCTGCATCAATCTGTCCGTCTATGCACACACACACACACACACACATTATTCTATTCTATTCTACTCATATATATTTCATTCTGTTCATCTCTATCGATTCATTTATTCTTTCTGTCTATTTATGTCAACTTATTCATCTCTTTCTCTTGCTTTATCTCTCCATTATCAATAGCAATTGTCTTTATTTCTCTCATTTATTTCTCTTTCTCTTTCTCACAATGATGTACGAGTACAAAGATCAATACAGACGCAGGAATATAACCACCTGTCTCTGATGTAAGACGAAAAGACCGAATACATTGACCTTGTGTCGCATGCTGACCATGGCAGAAAACTTGGGTAAATGTCAACTAGCTCACGTTAAGTATCATGTGGATGCGACTCCGTCTCTAGTGTAAGTCAGTGGCGAAGAACCTTAGGTCTTAATGTTGCACGCGACTAACAAAATCATCAAATGTGGCCTTTCACTGCCTTTTTAAAAGAGAAATTAAAACTACATCTTCATCCCAATCCTTTATCGTGAAAAGCGACCGAAAAAGAAGACATGAACAAGTTTGAATTTCATTTCATTATAAATTATTTGAGATAAGTTATAAACTAAAAATACCTTTGATTTTGTAGCAAACATGATGGCGGCCTTATCTATTGTCAATAATCTTCAAAGTGGCCGGAAGATAGGAAAAGGTTTCCTTCCCCTTGTGGAAGTTATTGTACATGTGTTGGATGCACTTTAAGACCGCCACATCTCGTGTTAAAGATACGTGGTTTAATGTGAGTTGTTTTGTCTTGTATTTAGAATTTTTTAATCAGTGTGGTATAAAATACCAGTATCGGCAGCTAATAGCAATTGAATATTAGTAAGGGTTTTATAGTCTTCTGTCATATGTTAATTGAAATGTTTACTGTTGTGATGCTGACCAAAGAAAGACACGGTTTGATAGAAAAACATATATATTCAAGTAACAGAAACAAGATACAAGTGAACCTGGTTAAACAGCAGTTAGTTGATAGAAATCTGCGAGTCTAGTGTGGTAGTGACTATCCTTCTACTACACAAATGATATCACACGTGACTGTATCACGCTGATTGGTGCGATCTCCGTCTGACAAGGAGGGCAAGTCCATTACGTAGGGAGTACAACATTTACCAATAGAGTTAAGAACTTATTAATGGCTTATTAATCTACTGGAGAGGATGGTTGTCGTGTGGGCATGATAGATAGATTAGATTAAACTAGACTCGACCACCCTGTCGGTGGGGCTAATGATTTGCCAATTGAACCTCTATAGAGGAGTAATACTGTCCCAAAAAGTGATTTCGGGTATGTCATTAACTGCATCCTCAAGTTCTGGAGCTCTTAGGAATGTGAAGTCATTCCTTCGTTACCATTATTCCCAGGTCCACTCAGACCTGGAGTGGCAGTAACTGTGTCGCATGGTGACTGTGGATCAAATAGTTCAAAATTATTAAGATTGGATAGAAATAATTAAAATATAACTGTGTGCAAATTTTTGGTATCCAAAAAAATTGAAAACAAATAATTACTTGCAAAAATGACTCTTAATGTTTCAAAAAAACCCAATGAGTGTTGACATGCCATAAAACCAACCAACTAAAAAAACAACTAAATTAGTCAACTTGATAGATAATTTGACAAACGTATACGTGATTGTATCTGCATGCAGACACGTGCTTTGCATGGGGATAAGTAAAGTTTCTTTGTATTAAGAATAAGATGCCCCCAAAGTACAAGGTATTGAGTGGGGAGAAGACAATTTAAAAACGCAGTTTTGAGTCCCAGCGGATATGAAATCCGAAACATTTTATATCTAATCGTTCACCTCTTTCTACTAACTTTATGCAATAACAAATCTTACTAATTGTTGAAGGGGTCTCTTAGAGGAGTTAACCGACCTCCTGAACCGCCAAATCGCTATCTACACCCTTGGATCCACTTATAAATAATAAGGGAGATACCATATTTTTTCAACAAGTTTTTATCAATGAAAATAACCCTATTGAATATATTTTACGGACACTGAATAACAAACGAGACGAACTACTTTTGCGATAGAAAAGGCATGAATCCATTTTTTAAAGAATAAACCAAGAAATAAGAAAGTGGTTTTCTTGATCAATTTATTAGACCCTTTTATCAGAAGAAGGACCCTGAAGTGGCTGGTGTTGTCTCTGGTTATATCTGGTGTCAAGTAAACATTGATTGGGAGAGAATGGATCGTCAACAATAGAAGACGAAAAAAAAAACAAAAAAAAAAACAAGAATCGTTCTCTCTTTCTCTCTCTCTCTCTCTCTCTCCCCAAGACACATCAAAGATAAAATGCAAGCATATATATATATATATATATATATATATATATATATATATATATATTGTTAAGAATAACACCAACTCCACAAAAAGACACCAAAAACAAACCAATGTAGTTATAAATTCATATGTCCATTTCGAGAGTGCCTCCCGAAAAACAAAAATAACTCTTATATTGGCTATACAACCACGACATTATCTTGTCATCTCACTTATCACCTTTGTGAAAATAGCGCCATAAAACAACATTTAATCAGAAAATACTGCCATAGAACTAATGTTATATAATAGCCTCGGGATTTCGGTTCATGCCTTTGAGTTTAGTTAGGCTGAGAACCTTTCGGCTCAGCACATGGGTTAGTTGGGTGCAACATTGAGGCAGGTGTTAACGCAGGTGCGCACGGGCGGATAGAGGTGTCACTCAGATGTCATAATAGTCCTAGACGATACTGGGTGACAAGGTGCAGGTGACGTCTCGCACCGGAAGCACGCGGAGGTTTGTGTGAGAATCTGAAGAAAGATAAAGAGTTGGGTACTAGACCCCAAACGAGAAGGATCGACTTTTGGAGCTCGCAGACGCGAGGCGAACGTGCGCCCTATAAGAGCCGCTCGAGATGGGGGCCAAATGAATAAAACAGCATAGCAAGATTGTGTCTCTCCTCCTTACGTCGAAACCTTTAACTCAAAGTTAATAAAAAGGTTTCGTACTTGAACAAGAAGTCGTTACGCGTTTTCGAATTTCGAGATTCCTATGTTCTATCGTTATGAACATTCGATGTCCATTTCGAACATAGCGTTAATTGTGAATATGGTACACTAACCAACTTACATCTTCTGATGTAAGGAAGATTCTCACAGATAATACAATAATTATAAATAAAAACTATAATAAAAACGATTACAAATCAAAGAAGCAAAAAGCATAAAAAATATAAACCCATGCATAGATAAAATAACATTTAACACGGGCACCAACATATTAGATATTTTTGATAACTAAAAACACTAACTCTATTAGGAAACCTTTTTTTTTCCAACCGAACGTTTAAAAACAAAATGCTGAAAACGTTCCACCCAACTTCAAAACAAAAGGCTAAAAATTATTAAAGCAATAAAAACTCAAACTGTCGATTCAAAACTACACAACCTTTGATGACAACTAAAAGTATGGTCGAAAGCGCTTGGGCAGAAGATATGGGACAATTCCGTTACCATCTAGATCCTGACACGAAGAGACTTGAAAAAATAAAATTGAAAATAATAAAGTGTTCCATCGTCTTTCACAAAACTTGCTTGAAAAATAACTTGCTGCCTAATTATACACTCTTCAATATATATATATATATATTTATATATATATATATATAAAGAAAAGAAAATTCTCACAGTTGTTGGTTGTAAACAGATGTACCACTCGGATAAAGGTTATCATGATAACAAACGGAATCGATGACCCACGTTCAAATCCTGGACACAGCCGTTTTGTTTTACTTTCATTCTAATGTCTTTGCGTAAGGCGTAATTCCATCTCTTCTCCCTCTACCTATGGATAGAGAGTAAGATAGGCTGGGAACTTTAAGCTTGGGGAGGCGATTGTTACAGCAGAAGGAAAACTGATTTAAATTAGTTGTAATCCGCTTAAAAATTGGCCTAGAGTCAAATACTATCCATTGCTAAGGAAGCTAGGTAAATATCTATGTGCACACACACACACACACATACATAAACATATATATATATATGTATATGTATATATATATATATATATCAACTTAAATTTCTTCTTAAGCAATAATACATTGATTTTATTATTACTAGTAAAATATTATTCAAAGAAAACAGATATTGTTCGGTATTATATATTCTTTGTTTTTCAAGAGAAGAAGCTTTTGATGAAAAATTGTCCGGTAAATATATGTATGATCGATACTGTATATATACTTTGGTTTGGTTTCTTTGTTTAATGGCATATCAACATTCCTGGGTTATTTGATGCCAAATCCATTCTTGTAGAAGAACAATTGTGGTTCTATTTAACCCACAGGTAGGGGGATGAGGAGGTTTATAACTTTCCCAAGGGTATTACTCCAAAAATGAACGTAATACTGGGATTGTGGTTCGAACTTACTTACTATGATATCGTGATGTCGCAGTTGACCACGTTAGCCTCTACCCCACCGGATTCCCTTCAACTGCACACGCACACACACACACACACACACATATATATATATATATATATATATATAATATAACAGTGTTGGTTGTCACTAAATCACTTTATGGGTTTGTGTCAAACTAAGTGCAATATAATATGGAGAGTGCTGAATATCTATGATAGAGCTCTTATATGATAATAATAAATAAATATATATTAGATATATATATTTAATTCATGGAATTTCGACTGCAACCCCTAGGATTTTATGGAGTTTTTTGCCAAACAACAATCATCACGCAGTTAAGAAAATTTTCTTAACTGCCTGATGATTGTTGTTTTGCAAAAAACTCCATGAAATCCAGGAGTCGCAGTTTAAATTCCATGAATTAAATATATATATATCTAATATATATTTATTTAGTATTATTATTATTTTATATATATATATATATATATATATAGGTTTACATATATATGTCTTTATAGGTGAACATATATATGTATTTATATGTTTACATATATACATCTTCATAGGTCTACACGAATAAGTCTTAATAGGTCAACTTGTACTTCTTTAGGCGAATCAGTGTCTAGTAACGATACAAAACAAGGAAATCCATTATACTATCAAAATGAAGATTATTAGGTGTAATCAATAATTAAACAGCATTGAAACTCTTATCAAAAAGAAAACTGCAACACCAAATATAGAATTCTCTAAATATATAGTAAGAGAAATTCCAACATTATACTGTGCGAATTTCAGACTGAAATAATAGAGCTAATTACTGTGTTAGGCCAATGATATATTGATATGCTTCCGTTGATATATAGATGTATTGATAGATAGGAATAAACTGAGATAGATAGATAGATAGATAGATAGATAATGAACAAACTGGTTGTACACAAGAGTCGTTCAAAAAGTCCAGAAAGATTAACCATTGCTGAACATTTTTATTGCAGAAAACTCTACCGCTTCTTATGCTGCTAGAAAACTTAGATAGCGCAGTTATAGTCAACGGCGTTTTCTGACTGAGATAGATAGATTGATAGATACGTACAAACTATATATAAGTTAGAATAACCTACACATGTGTATCTCACCAACACGATCGTCTGACTTGGTTCGATGATCGTTCAGGCGCTCATTCAAATTTTGATATAAATGTGCTATCACTGATATTGAGCAGTCTTCATTTATAGATATAGCAAACTGTGCATATATATATATATATATATATATATATATATATATATATGCACATATTTTTCGTGGTTGGTTGGTTGGTTTATTTTACGGCGTATCAACCCTTTTCGGGTGATTTAACGCCGAATTAAATTTGAAACAATTCAGTTTAGTAAAAGTATAGTTTTTGTTTACAAACGGTTAAATGTCAAAACTATTCTGTTTCAAACAATTCAATCTAGCATAAGCACAGTTTCAATGTCGAACAATTCATTTTAGCATAAGTACAAAGTTTAATTAAATTTGACCCATAGATAGGACCTTCTCAGATATTCCCACTATAGCGTCGACTTTGTTTCTCAATAAATCTCTCCTTCTGCTAGGATTACCTTGTTATCAATTTTACCCCGTTATTGACTTCCATGTATATATATATATATATATATATGTGTGTGTGTGTGTGTGAGTGTGTTTGTGTGTATGTGTGTTTGTGTGTGTGTGTGTGTGTGTATTCTTGGTTGCTTGTCTGCTTGGTTAATGGTAAATCAAATTTTGTGAGTTATTTATTTCCAAAAGCATCCTTATAGAACAGTAGTAGCACTATTTAACCCACAAATCGAAGGATAGGGAGGCTCATGCCTTTCCCTCGGGGATTAATCTGCAAGTGAACGTAATAGTTCGAATGGACTCCCACTAAATAAATAAATATATATATATATATATATATTGGGAATCCATGTTATGTTGTCGCTAATGTGCTGCACTGTGAAGTCGGCTGTGAGGTATGTAATAAGGTCTACCTAAAGTAGGTCGGGTTCGATCCCAGATTGAAGCATATCGCGTGTCTTGCCACCCTGAAGACTTGTGATACAACGAACCAGTCTATCTATGGTGTTGAGCACTCTCGCGAAGGAATTAACGATTGCCACTCACGTAATGCAAAGCCCTTCTAACGAATTGAGCACTTCGGTCTCAATTCGCGTAAATGTGAACCAAGGAAAATTAATTCATGTTCATTAAAATTCCTTCGCTGAAGCTAAAACTCCTGATTGTTGTGAGGTATGTAATCAAGCTGAGATAAAGTCTGCCGGGTTTCGATCCCACATTGAAGAATTTCGCGTGTCTAGCCACACTGATGTCTATGGATGACAAGATATATAATATATATATATATATATATATATATGTATATATTCAAGACTACTTCTGAAATCGTTGAGTTGTTGTTCATTATGATACTGATGACTCTCTTTTGAAATGAATAAATATCCTAATTAGGATTTCATTATTTTCCTCATTATATCAAGATTTTTAATTATTAAAAAATAACATTCTGCGAGAATACATCCATCATGAATTTCTAATTCATTCCAAGATTGGTCCTCAAATTACTTCGCTTTCTGAGTTCTTTGTAAATTTATTGAAAAATACCAGGCCATTAGCCTAATAGTAGAGTGTTAGCCAATGGTCTTGGGAAACTGTGGTTCAATCCCAGGTTGAGTCATATCAAAGACTCAAAAAATGGTACTTGATGCCGCCTTTCTTAACACTCAGCATTATAAGGATTGATCAAGGGTAAAATGGAGAAATCCAGGGAATAGAATTGCGCCCTCCCCTTCACCTCGATGTAGTAGCTATTGAAAAAGGAGCCTTCAGGTCAGACTCGACTAAGGTCACCAACTTTACATTACCTTACTTCATATGATGTGATATTTTTGTTAGATTACTGTCACACACACGAGCACGAACTTAAACTTATACTCTACAATAATGCTTATTCTCTACAATAATGTTCATACTCAACGATAATGTTTATACTCTACAATAATGCTTGTTCTCTACAATAATGTTCATACTCAACAATAATGTTTATACTTTTCAATAATGCTTATACTCTACAGTAATGTTTATACTCAGCAATAATGTTTATACTCTACAATAATGCTTATTCTCTACAATAATGTTCATACTCAACGATAATGTTTATACTCTACAATAATGCTTGTTCTCTACAATAATGTTCATACATAACAATAATGTTTATACTTTTCAATAATGCTTATTCTCTACAATAATGTTCATACTCAACAATAATGTTTATACTCTACAATAATGCTTATACTCTACAGAAATGTTTATACTCAGCAATAATGTTTATACTCTACAATAATGCTTATTCTCAACAATAATGTTCATACTCAACAATAATGTTTATACTCTACAATAATGCTTATTCTCTACAACAATGTTCATACTCAACGATAATGTTTATACTCTACAATAATGCTTATACTCTACAATAATATTCATACTCAACTATAATGTTTATACTTTTCAATAATGCTTATTCTCTACAATAATATTCATACTCAACAATAATGTTTATACTCTACAATAATGTCGATGGTTTGCAAATATATTAAAATGTTCCAAAAAATAAGAATTTTAAAAAAATCATAATATGCTGCTTGAATACGCTGTACATATTAGAAGGTCAGATCAAATACATTGAACCCAGTCGGCTTCGCATGAGTGCTGTAGAATACGCCGATTACATTTCTACAAAGTGGGTAAGACCTTCCTCCAACGAGTATCCCGGATAAGACATTAAACTGACACTGAGACTCCAGCCTTGGAGATTTGGGGAATATGGAGTACCTTTGCAATCATTCAAACCAGTAGTGGTAGCGCTTGATAGGGTCCTATCTATGTGTCAAATAGAAGTGCTTGATATTAAAACTGTATGCAAACAAATGACTTATGCTAAATTGAAGTGTTAGAAATTGAACTGTTTGATTATTTAACTGTGTGTAAACAAATGACTGATGTTTCATTGAATTGTTTGTGATAATTACCAATACCTGGAACCATTTAAGTGTGTGCTAATGAATAGGTAATATCGAATAGAATTATTAGTGTTAAATAGCAGTACTTGAAATTGTGTGGCTAAATTGAAATACTGGTTAAACATAGCACTACTTGGAAATATTTGACTGTGTGCAAGTGTATAGTTTTGAATCGAATAATTAATGTTAATAGCAATACATGTAACCACTTTACTGTGTGCAAACAATTGATTATTATTGAATAGAATTGTTTGTGCTCGATAGCAAATAATTGAAACCATCTGTGTTGAGACAATACCGATATTAATGAGCAAACAAATTACTTCTAACTCATATAGATATGAAATTACCAACAACCTATTGGCTTACAAATCATATGTATATCAATTCAAATCTGTGCTTACAAATGTTAAATTGTTACTATAGCAATGCTTGAAACCATTTAACTGTGTGCAAGCAAATTAATAATAATAAATAGAATAATTCATGTTAGATAGAAATTCTTTAAACCATTTAACAGTGTGCAAAAAAATAAATAAGCTGGGGTTCATTTAAAAAGATTATCTAGAAAATCTGTTAACAAATCATACTTATTTAATTTATAAGTACGAAGAGGATTTGGTGTTAAATAACTTACAATGGTCGATATGTCATAAAACTAAAGCACAGCATCAAATATATATTCACACGCACATATGTGGATAGAATATTCGACTGAATCGAATTGTACTAAGACGTCTATATATATATATATATATATATATATATATAGGTAGGTAGGTAGGTAGGATTTGTACAGATTCTTATGATCTTTTTGAAGTAAAGAATATACAAAATATCACAGTTTGTAGTTTTCTTCCATTTTTTTCTGTTTCTTTTTTCCATGTTTATTTAAGGCTTTTTTCAACTTCTTTTTTGAATCTTCTGCTTGGATTTTACCCTTTTCTTTAGACTCTGATTTATTCTCTGTAGGTGTAGCTATTCCTTTTATTTTATTTACTTTGTTATTCCTTTTTTCGGTCCTATTTTCCTATTATTTCCTGAATTCTCCAATTCTTTTCCTCACCAACCGCCTGTAACTGAACTCTACTGGATATATTTAGCAGTGGAACGCATGGGAACAACTGACGATATATTTGACAGAGTCAGCTGTACATTCACCTCAACGCAAATATTTTCTTGTATGCATGTGTGGGTACAACAACAACAACAACAACAATAATAATATAAACAACAGGGGAAATATATTTACCAGAGAACGAAAAAAAAGGGATTGCATAGAAACTTTGGAATTTGACTTATTATCATCATCAACAAACTTGAAACACTTTTAAAAACTATTTGAAGAATTGGATATCCCAGGTAAAATTGAAACTATCCAAACAATTACATTATTAAAAGAAAATCAGGAAAAAGTACTGAGCAACTGAAATGACAGGTCATTTGATGTACACAAACTGAAAATAATAATTATATTGATAATAATGGAAGTAAATCCGACATTATAGAGAAAAAATTATAAACAAGGTAATCTCATTAAACTTTTCTTCTTCTTGGAATACCTTATTTATCAGTAATGATATATCAACGGATCCTCTAATCCCTGCCAATAGACCAATGTTGATTGACTTAAAAGGAAAAACTTGTCATCTTGTGGATTTTGCAGTTCCGACGGACAATAGAATGAAAATAGAATTAAACGAAAAGGTATACAAATACTTGGACTTTGCCTGAGAACTAAAAAAAGTAGAACCGGAGGGTATCAGTGATACCAATAGTCGGTAGCGCACTTGGATCAATCCCCAAAAGCTTAGGGAAAAACTAGACGAACTAGAAATCGGAGGAAGACTCGAGACCATCCAGGCTACATTATTAAGATCAAGCATTTAGAAGAGCCATGAAGAATTGCTGTCACTAAGAGTTCAGTGGATGACCACCCGTAACCGCTGGTATGAAGTAATAATAATGGGAAAACCATCAGCTAACGCTGGGGAGATAAAAGCTCAAAGGAGTAAAATAAAACGACAAAACTTGGACATGTTTAAGAAAGAGAAACCTTAAGAGAGAAACTAAAGCTCTTGTGAGAGTTGTACAAAACAACGCTATGAGTGCTATGTCAAAACAAGAATAGACAAGATACAACAAAATAGCAGCTATTGGTAATGTGGTGATAGAGATGAAACGATCTATCATATAATAAGAGAATGCAGAAAATTAGCATAAAAAGAGTGGAAGAAAAGACATAACTGGGTGGGAAGGGTGATCCACTGGGAATTGCGCAAGAAATCTAAATTTGATCATATGAACAAATGGTATATGCACAACCCAGAATCTGTCGTGGAAAATGAGACGCACAAAATTCTCTGGGATTTTGAGATACAAACAGATCATCTAATCTCGGCCAGACGACCAGGCTTAGTGATGATAGTCAACCAAACAAGAGAACCAGCCAAATAGTGATCTTTGCCGTTCCGGCAAACCAAACGGTAAGGCTGAAAGAAAGCAAAAAAGAGAGATAAGCACCTAGATCTTGCTAAAGAACTGAAAAAACTATGGAACACGAAAGTAACAATGATACAATTGTAATTGGCGCGCTCGGTTGAGTCACTGAAGAATTGATACAAAGAGAGGAGGACTTAGAAAAAAGACGTCGAGTGGAGACCATCTAAACTACAGCATTTTTGGGATCGGCCAGAATAGTGAGAAGAGTCCTGGATACTTGAGGAGAGCTGCTGTCACTCAGACTCCAGTGAGAAACCATCAGCTAACGGTGGTGTGACAAACTCTCAAAAGAATAAAATAATAGGGACGAATTTTTAACATAATTTCCAAAGAGTTTGATTTTGCTCTCGATTAAAACTAAAATTGGGATTTTGATTTCAAAACTTCAGTCAGTCAAGTTTTTTTCGCTACATCCTACTCTCTGAAGAATCATAATTATACGGTTTGTCTGTATGTAATAAGACTGGTCAGTTGATTGCTTTTATTCATTCATTTATTTATTTATTGGGGTATGCCAAGGAAAAGCTATAAGAGTAAATTTTGACCTCAACTAATTGCATAGTTTGGCTAACAGTAACAGCATTGTTTCCATGAAGAAAATAAAATTGTACAAACATAAAAGTCAAACAATGTTTTATTATTTTCTATATAAATGTTAAGAACATTCAATAAAATAATCACAAATTTGTTAGAAGGAAATTTTTTTTATAGTTTTTAAATAAAGCGAGTGTATCAAAAAGTTAATGCAATAGAGAAAAACCTGGGACATTTTTGGATTCAGGGAGCTAAAAGTTAGTCAGAAATACGTGTCAGAGCTAACTCCAAAAAATGTGTTGCCTAGTGTAATCTATACTAGCAGTACACAGGAAAATTCCATTTTTTAGAGGTCTGCTTTGGTTTCATTGTTTAATGGTATGTTAACGTTTCAGGTTATTCAATGACTCAACGATCCTTGTAGAAGAAATGTAGTGGTACTATATAACCCAAACTTAAAAGGAGAAAGTGATTCATGACTTCCCCAAAAGTATTAGTCCAAAAGTAAACATAATACCACTTCTGGGTTTCGAACTCGTTTACGACTGTGTCACAATCTAGTACGTTGCTATTATGCTAGGGGGCAGTTTTCCAAATTATCATTCACCCTTAAAATTACGCACGCTCGAACAATGTTTTTTTCATCTAAGTTGCTAAACTGCCCATTTCACACAAAGTTAGTCACTTGATCCCGGTGACAAAAGTACAGACAAAAACATTAAAATTTGGTTCCCACTTTTGTCAATGCATTAATAATTCTGACATAAAAACACATGGCTATATCTCCAGACATTATTGCAAGATCTCTAGACATCATCCTTATCACCAGTCTCGTAACCCAGATTAGTCCTGAGGGCGCTTGTCTTGTAAGTGTGTCAGGGGTACGAATAGCCTGGCAGAGTGCATCTTTAAATCTACAATTGGTTTTAATTTAGAGTTTTTCGTCTCCTATACTGAGTGCCATATCACGTTTAAAGAGCCTGTTCTACCCTACTATTTATCTCTAGCTGGATTCATATCTTTCCAAAAGGTATTCTGCCCAGTCGGCTGGGGCTACTGAAGATACCGACTGTATCTCTGCAGAAGGAAAGATCCCCACCCAACTAGTGTCTTGAATATGACACAAAAACAATCTGATGGTGAGGTTGCAGTCCCGGTCATTTGGGGAATGGGAAGTATCTCTTCATTGCCATTGCTCCAAGGTCCACTCTGACCTAGAGGGAAAGCACCTGAAAGAGCCCAATCTATGTGTCAAATAGAACTGTTTGACATTTAAACTGTGTGGAAACAAATGACTTACGTTAAATTGACTAGTTAGAAGCAGAACTGTTTGATCATTTAACTGCATGTGAAAAAATCACAGATGTTTTATTAAATTGTTAGAGATACATAGAAATACTTTGATTAAATTAACTGAGTGATAACGAATGAGTAATCCTGGATAAAATTATTTGAGTTAAAAAGCAAAGCTTGAAATTCTTTAACTGTCTGGCTGAATTAAAATATTAGTAGCAATGCTTGGACCCATTTGACTGTGTACAAGGGAATAAATACTGCTGAATTGAATAATTATTGTTAAATAGCAATACTTTTAAATACTTCACTATGTGCAAACAAATGATTATAATTGAATGGTATTATTAGACATAGATAGCAATAATTGAAAACTTTTAAACTGTGTAGCAACAATGACAATACAAAAGAAATTAGTTAAAACTGATTTAAAAATAAAGTTGCATACAAAGTAAGTGTGCATACAAATGGCTGATGTTAAATGGTGACTTTTATATAGCAATATATAATACCATTACCATTTGTGCAAAAAAAAACCCAGCCTAGGCTCATTTAAAAATGTTATCCACAAAATGTGTAAACAAATTATATGTTTAATATATGTAAGTATAAACAGGACTTGACATTGAAAAACCGACCATAAAACAAAAGGGTATTAGCGCTGTGAAATGCAAACAGCTTCGATCTGGATTTGAACTCGAGTCGCCGAATCTATTTCCCACGACTCAAGATCGTTACACCGCGAGTGCGAATATATACATATTTCACATTTTCGGCAAAAAAATACGATGATCCTCCGAAAACCGAGTGTTTATTTCATGTTCATACATTTTCAGATAGATAGATAAATCGATAGACAGAATGTGGTTTGAGAGTAATTATACATAATAAGAATTTGCATTTTTTTTTAGAAGCAGCAATGAAAAATTTCCAAGCTATAATATAAAGTGTACTTGAGCTATGAAAAAAAAAGGCCTCAATGTTCAGTCACTCACTAAAAATATACACCAAGGCGCATACATTTATGTATGTATATTTCTCAGTCAAATTCAATGAGGTGAACATAATTTAGAAGTGTCATATAACGCACACGTATAGACAACTAACGATAGATAGATAGATAAATACGTCAGAATTCTTCACAAATGATTCAACACGATTGATTACTCTGATAATTAATATCTTTGCTTCCTTCTCACGTAGAATATTTAGAATTAATTTTAGTGATGAGGAAAACAATTTTAAAGCACATGACAGGCATGAATATTGGGAAGATGTTTATTTCAACATATATCCTTATGTATGCATACGTCTTTGTGTGTGTATGTATATAAATGTGTGTGTGTGTGTGTGTGTGAAGATTAGGCTTCGTTGCCCTAGTAAGCCAACTGGTTTGAAAAAAAATAAAATTCTCATGGACCTTGATTCTAAAGAAATTGCATATAACATGAAACACTTGTTAAAGATTATGAGAATATTTTTATTATATTACTCCCTGTGAGTAAATCCAAACGGATTTCAGAGAAATTAATCCATAGATTCTGATAATCCGTCGAACTATGGAAGCAGTGTATGCAAAAAGGTCTCATAGCAACATTATCGTTCATTTGATTTCATACAGAGAGAAAAGTTTGTCTCTCCACAGAAACAGTTACCGCTATAATGAAGTTTAACTAAAACAAAAAAGCAAGTTGATACATTAACACCATAGCTGATTATACTGTCTAGATTACGTTCTAAGAACGCCAGCAGATCTAATAAAAGACGCTTTCACTCAAGAAAAAAAAAGTAGACCATATCCCATAGAAACTATGAGAGATGCAGACTACGCAAATGACCTAGCTCTTCTAGCAAATACACCTTTCCAATCTCTGTTACACAGCAAGATGCTTTGGCCACTACATGAACACAAATAAAACAGAGTTGATGTGTGTCTTAAAAAAGATGTAACCATCTCTACTTACAGCGGAAAGCCTCAGAAATTAGAAGACCAGTTCACATATCTCAGCAGCAATATCTCATCGACTGAAAGCGATATCAACATACGCATTGGGAAGTCACGGACTGCTATCGATAGGTGGTTCATCATAAATCTGATAAAATAAAACAATCTCTTCTTAGCAATGGCCATGTCGGTACTACAGTATAGTCGCACCATCAAGACTCAAACGAAATGCTCTGAGAAAAATCTAGATGGAAACTACACAAGCATGCTACGAGCTGCTTTGAACGAATCTTGCAAGCTGCACTCACCAAACAACAGCTATATGGCCACTTACCTCTCATCTTACAAACTATCCAAGAAAGACAAACAACCCATGCTGGGTACGACTGATGAAGTAGGCACAAACACATGTGGAATTCTACAATGGACTCT
>OY757944.1:47788489-47793489 GCA_963585895.1 Sepioteuthis lessoniana | reverse complement strand
GAGACAGTTAATAGCGCACTTAAAACAAGTGACTTTTATCTTGCACTTGCAAAAAAAAAAAAAATTATCCGAAATGTAGCCGCTATCAAAGATTAATTAGAAAATGAGTCTCGATTAGGACACCATCTTTTCGACAGCTAAATACTATTGACTCTGAGTCGTGTTGTCACGTGTCAAAAATTGTTGACTAAAATTCTTTAGGGTGTGGTTTTTAGGGAAAATATGCACACACATGCACTTGTGAATGCATGTATGTGTGTGTGTGTGCGCGCCCGCGTGCGTACGTGTGAGTGTGTGTGTATATGTTCAATCGGAAATACAGGCACAATCGTTTTAAGATGTGCTACGCGTTGTAGAAAATGAATTTGAATTAAAAGCAACTTTGGAAGAATCAAATTTGGAAGAGACATCCTTGGAAGAATCAACTTTAAAAGAGTCATCCTTACTCGACTCTATTTTAAATCCACCATCAAGTTTTTGTTTCTTTGTTTAATGGAATATCATCCTTCATGGGTTATTTAGCGCCAAAGCCATCCTCGAAGAAGAACAATAGGGGTGCTATATAACCCATAACAGGAGGAATAAGAGACTTCATATTTTTCCGTAGAATATTGGTCAGAAAGTGAATATAATATCGCAACTTCATTGCCACAGTCCAGTAAGCTATGTAATCCCGCTACAACGATCCCACCTCTATTAAGAGTCATTAACTCTTTTTCAGATCAAATCTATTTATATCGAAAGAAAGAGACTTTGAATGTCATGATATTAAAAGCGGAATTCCTTGAAAGATTCGTAACACATTTGAGTTCAACTGATAAAAGGTCTTGACCAGTCGTCCTCAGCTTCTTTTGTTTTTAGAATAAAATTGGTAATAAGATTTTTCAGGAAAGAATCAGAAATAGTCGAGGTGGGAAAATGATTTAAACAAAACGACTGCATCTCTCTAAACTGATGGGGCTTAAAATACGCGGATAAAATCTCGTACAGAAGAGTTCCCCTTCCAAAAAGTGAATGTCCTGGCATGACACTAAAATACATCTGGTGGTGAGGCTCCAGTTTCAGAAATCAGTGGAATGTAGAAAAACCATTGATTACCATTAATTCAAGGTCCACTCAGACTCAGAATGGTTGTAAGTGTAAATTTTTCATGGATGGATCAAATCAATGTTTGGAAATTATTCATATTCGATCAAATTTCTTAAAACCATAACTGTGTGAAAATAAATCTGATGCGCAAAATTTTCTTGTAATTTGGTAGATATATCTGCTCTTTAAAATCTTTCTTGTCCTATCGTTGATATTTCTGCTTTTACTATCATCTTTCTTGCCTTTTGATACATATCTCTACTCTTGACTATTTTATTTCTTGACCTTTGGTAGATATCTCTACCGTTTATTATCTTTTTACTAGCCCTTTGGTAGATATCTCTGCTCTTTACTATCTTATTTCTTCTTCTTTTGGAATTTATCAAATCTCTTTCTAATATTCTTTCTTGTCCTTTGGTAAATATCGCCGCTCTGTACTAGTTTCTTTCATGTTCTTTGGTAGATATCTCAACTATTTATTTATTTATTTTTTCATGTTCTTTAGTAGATATCTTCTCTCTTTACTATCTTCATCCTTCTCTTTTGGTCAATATCTCTGCTCTTTACTATCCTCTTTCTTGGCCTTTGGTATATATATATATATATATATATATATATATATATATATATATAGTCTGTACTATCTTCTTTCTTGTCCTTTAGTAGATATCTCTTTTCTTTATTATCTTACGCCTTCCTCTTTTGGTAGAAGTCTCTGCGCTTTATTATCTTCTTACTTGTTCTTTGGTCGGTATCTCTTCTCTTTATTATCTTCATCCTACTCCTTTGTTAGATATAACTGCTCTTTTCCTTTTTCTTGCTTGTCCTTTGGTAGATATCTCAGCTCTTTATTATTTTCTTCTTTCGCCTTTAGTTGATATCACTGATCTTTATTATATTTATTCTTTTACTTTTGTAGATAACTCTACTGTTTACTCTCTTCTTCCAACTCTTTTAGTAGATATCTCTGCTCTTTATAATCTTCTTTCTTGTTCTTTGGCAGATATCTTCTCTCGGTGCAATTTACATCCTTCTCCTTTGGTCGATATATCTATTCTTTATTAACATTTTTCTTGTCTTTTAGAAGATATCTCTGCTCTTTATTATCTTCTTTCTTGTCCTACCTTTTCTTAACAATATTTTTTCTTCTTCTTTGGTAAATATCTCTTCTTTCTTGTTCTTTGTTAGATTTCTCAGCTCTTTAGGATCTTCTTTCTTGTTCTTTGTAGATATCTCTGCTCTTTTTTTTATCATCGTCCTTCTCTTTTGGTTGATACCTCTCCTCTTTACAACCTTCTTTCTTGTCCTTTGGTAGATTTCTCTGCTCTTTAGGATCTTCTTTCTCGTCCTTTGGTAGATATCTCTGCTCTTTTTCTTTTTATCATCGTCCTTCTCTTTTGTTTGATACCTCTCCTCTTTACAACTTTCTTTCTTGTCCTTTGGTAGATTTTTCTGCTCTTTCTTGTCTTCTTTCTTGTCCTTTGGTAGATTTTTCTGCTCTTTCTTGTCTTCTTTCTTGTCCTTTGGTAGATTTTTCTGCTCTTTCTTGTCTTCTTTCTTGTCCTTTGGTAGATTTTTCTGCTCTTTCTTGTCTTCTTTCTTGTCCTTTGGTAGATTTTTCTGCTCTTTCTTGTCTTCTTTCTTGTCCTTTGGTAGATTTTTCTGCTCTTTCTTGTCTTCTTTCTTGTCCTATGGTAGATTTTTCTGCTCTTTCTTGTCTTCTTTCTTGTCCTTTGGTAGATTTTTCTGCTCTTTCTTGTCTTCTTTCTTGTCCTTTGGTAGATTTTTCTGCTCTTTCTTGTCTTCTTTCTTGTCCTATGGTAGATACCTCTGCTCTTAGGATCTTCAATCTTCTCCTCTGGTAAATATCTCAGTTTTTTACTATCTTCTTTCTTCTCCTTTGGCAGATATATATGTTCTTTACTATGTTATTTCCCGTCCTTTGGTAGATATCTCTGGGGGTGTCCTCGTGGTGTAATGGTTAAAGTGATTGACAGCGGAATCGTAGTAAGCGAGTTCGTACTCCAATCGCGCTATTACGTTCACTTTCGGGCAGATACCCTTGGGAAAGGTATGAACCCCCTTATCCTCCCAGCTATGGGTTAAATAGTACCACTAGTGTTCTTCTTGGATAATAGGTTTGGCATTAAATAACCTACAAAGGTTGATATGCAATTAAACAAAGAAACCAAACCAAACCAGATATCTCTGCTCTTCACTCTCTTTTTTATTTTCGTTTGGTAGATATCTCAGCTCTTTAATATCTTTTTTCATATACTTTTAGTCGATATATCTGATTTTTTTTCTATTTTTATCCTTCTCCTTTAATAGATATCTCTGCTTTTTACTACTTTCTTTTTTGTCCTTTGGTAGATATCTTTGCTCTTCCTTATCTTTTTTCTTTTCTTTTGGCAGATATCTCAGCTCTTTACTATCTTCTTTCTCTTCCTTTGGTAGATATCTCTTCTTTTTATTATCTTTTTTTTTTTTTTTTTTTTTTTGGCAGATATCTCTGCTCTTTACTATCTTCTTTCTCTTCCTTTGGTAGATATCTCTTCTTTTTATTATCTTTTTTTTTTTTTTTTTTTTTTGGCAGATATCTCTGCTCTTTACTATCTTCTTTCTCTTCCTTTGGTAGATATCTCTTCTTTTTATTATCTTTTTTCTTTTTTTTTTTTTTTTTTGGCAGATATCTCTGCTCTTTACTATCTTCTTTCTCTTCCTTTGGTAGATATCTCTTCTTTTTATTATCTTTTTTCTTTTTTTTTTTTTTTGGCAAATATCTCTGCTCTTTACTATCTTCTTTCTCTTCCTTTGGTAGATATCTCTTCTTTTTATTATCTTTTTTCTTTTTTTTTTTTTTGGCAAATATCTCTGCTCTTTACTATCTTCTTTCTCTTCCTTTGGTTGATATCTCTTCTTTTTATTATCTTTTTTCTTTTTTTTTTTTTTTTTTCAGATATCTCTGCTCTTTACTATTTTCTTTCTCTTCCTTTGGTAGATATCTCTTCTTTTTATTATCTTTTTTCTTTTTTTTTTTTTTTTTTGGCAGATATCTCTGCTCTTTACTATCTTGTCCTTTAGTAGATAACTTTGCTCTTTATATTCTTCTTTCTTATCTTTTGGTAGATATCTCTTCCTTTTACTATCTTCTTAAAAAAACTTTCCAAAAACGAAATCTTTGAGTAGAATATATAAATTTGTAATACACAATCTCTATTCAGATAAATCTGTTAAGTAATTCATCCAATATTTCCCCAAAACACCCACTTAAATTCTTTTTCTTCTTCTTTTTTCTAAAACCATCCAATCTATCCATAAAATTTTTGATCAGATAAGGCGATTTTTTTTCAAGAATATAAACTCTATTAGCAAAAAAATCCAATTGTATAGTAAACTTATTTTTTGAAGTCTGTCATGAAAGTAAATCCCCAGTTCGAGAAGAAATATTGAAGAAATGTTTCCTGTAAACAGAAATTCCATTAAATATTTTGTAAATTTCAATATGATGTGATCTAATACCCAATGTATCAAAGTGAAATCATGAAAAAACATTTTTATTACTGTAAACAATTAAGCTAATCGGAAAAGATTCATAGATTTTTGTAAAATAAACACCAGGAAGAATAAGTTGAAAATTTAAAGATTATTTCAGTTATATCTTTCTGTATAGAAAGAAAAATACATGTTTATCTCGAAAGAGGCGATCCACTGTTGAATTCATGACGAAGGTCTGTGGGAAAAAGAGCGTCCAAATTTCAGAATTTTCTGCTTTTAAGGTTGGTTTCTTTGTTTACTGGCATATCAACCTTAGTGGGTTATTTAATGCCAAATCCATTCTTCTAGAAGAACAGCAGTGATGCTATTTAACCCATAGCTGGGAGGATAAGGGGGTTCATGCCTTTCCCATG